>CM042326.1:16234072-16834072 GCA_023566125.1 Zingel zingel | reverse complement strand
CAGACTTTGTGGAGAGTATGATGCAGCCGGTGCTGCTGGCCATGTTCAGCAAGACGGGCAGTCTTGATGCAGCCCAGGCCCTGCAAAACCTAGCTCTAATGAGGCCTGAGTTGGTCATCCCCCCCGTGCTGGAGAAGTAAGTCTGTACTGAACTAGAGAATCTCAAGGATAAATCATGGACCCAAGTCCCGCTTTAGATCAGAGACAAGGCCACATTTTGAAATAAACACAAAGGGCTAATTGTTCTCCGTCTCTACCATAGAACATACCCTGCTCTGGAGACTCTAACAGAGCCCCACCAGCTGACAGCCACTCTGAGCTGCATGATTGGTGTGGCACGGAGCCTAGTGTCAGGTGGGCAGCGCTTTCCTGAGGGGCCCACTCACATGCTGCCCCTGCTCATGAGGGCTTTGCCAGGCGTTGACCCAAATGACTTCAGCAAGTGCATGGTGCGCTCCAGTGTTATTCATGTCCATCTTCTTCTTATTGTATTTTTTTTTCACTTCTTAAATCTGATACAAACATTCCTTACCCCCACAGATCACATTCCAATTTATTGCTACATTTGTGACTCTTGTGCCTTTGGTGGACTGTTCGTCTGCCCTACATGAAAGAACTGACTTGACGGAGGTGAATTAATATTATTTTTCCTGGCCTTGTCAATGAATACATGCAAAGTGTTAAGTGACCCGTGCGTATAGCTTTTTCATAATAATTTTTTTGTATGACTTCCAGGTGGAAAGAGAGATGTGCTCAGCCTCAGCTGAGTTTGAAGACTTTGTGCTTCTGTTCATGGACAGGTAAGTGGAGTTTCTTGAAGAACATTAAAAGACAAGTCATTCATCAGCAGCTGTTGCTTCAAGTTACGCAGTTGTGATAGGATAGATTGACAAACTGGAATAATTCTCTGTAAAATATTGTCCTATTAGTGCTCCTTAGTTAAAGAATGAGTAGATACAGCAAAGGTACTGCTCTGTCAAACTGGTTTATTTGGAGAAGAAACAAAACACTTAATATATTTTGCCGGAGGATATATCTATCACAGGAACAAATCACATTGGTGGCTTTCAAATTAGTTGTTGGCTTGTTCAATTACATTATTAGAGGACTGATGGATGGGGAAAAAAAAAAAAAAAAAAAAAAAATATATATATATATATATATATATATATATATATATATATATATATATATATATATATATATATATATACACACACACACACAATATTAATTTTACAGCATTTAAGAGAAATGTAGATGTAGGGCCCTAATCCTTTGCCTGTGTGTGTGTGTGTGTGTGTGTGTGTGTGTGTGTGTGTGTGTGTGTAACAAGCGTAGTGTGCGCGCACTGTGCATAAGCCTAGGCAAATTTTACTAATGTGCTGTTAAAATAACAATGAAATGCTGCATTATTGACTTTAGACCAGACTTTGTTGGTCAATGGTGCGATCACTCGCTGCCTCAAGATAGCAACACCTCCCTGTAAGACCAGCATGCCCATGGGCGCAAAGATGAGCGCAGCTGCATTTGCTATGTCAATGACGCTGGCGCTGGATGGGAAATTGACAACTGCATCAGTCTTAAACTAGCAAATACACTTGCGTCAGGCTTTGCGCTACGCCGGGTGCAAGATAGGGCCCAAAGCATCATAACCAACAGTATTTACTCCATTCAGTATTTTTATTTAAACAATAACATATTTTTTTTGTTATCCGGACAGATGCTTTGCGCTGATAGACAGCAGCACTCTGGAACAAACTCGCGAGGAAACGGAAACCGAGAAAATGACTCATTTGGAGAGTCTGGTAGAGCTCGGCCTGTCTTCCACCTTCAGTACCATCCTCACACAGTGCTCCTTGGACATCTTTAAGGTTGACTTTTCACACACTTGTCTCATTCCACATTTTTTATTCTCTTATATATATATATATATATATATATATATATATATATATATATATATATATATATATATATATATATATATATATATATATATATATATATATATATATATGAGAACATATTTGTTACATTGTTTTAACAGGTGGCTCTGGAAAAGGTGTTCAACTTTGCAACCACCAACATCTTTGAGACACGTGTAGCTGGGAGAATGGTGGCTGACATGTGCAGAGCTGCTTCCAAGGTGCGTCTTGTCCACTCAGACTCTTCATGTGGGCCTAAACAATCATCTTCCTGCAGCTTATTAGTTTACTATCTTCATCTTCCCGCTGCTTCTGTTTTCAGTGTCACCCTGCAGAGTCACTCAAGTTGTTTGTGCCACACTGCTGCAATGCCATAAACCAGATCGCTGTCAGTAAGTGCTCACCACACAGGAATACGTTTTTCTACAAGAGGTTTTCAAACGCATGACTCGTGTTTTCTTCCATGAGTCTTTGTCATTTGCCTGACACACTTTTTTTTTTTAAACAGATGAGGAAGTGTTGAATGAGGAAGAGCTTGACAAGGAGTTTTTGTGGAATCTCCAGCTACTGTCTGAGGTGATTTAGACCACTCATGATTTACTAACTTGACCCCTAAATTTCCGTATTTACCAACACCTCCTATCTATAATTCTGTATCTCACTGTATTTCTTCTGTATATTTCCCTATTTGCCATGTGCACCCCAGGTGACCCGGGTGGATGGTGACAAGGTCCTGCCCTATCGTTCTAACCTGGTCCAGATTTTGCAGCTAACGCTCCACCTTAAGTGTAAGCAGGGCTACACTCTAGCTTGCAACCTGCTGCACCACATCCTTCGTTCTTCAGCCCTCACCTACCCCACAGAATACTGCAGTGTGCCAGGAGGCTTCCACCAACCAACCAGTGACTACTTACCCATCAAGGTACTAATATTGATTGGTTATCAATTATATATAATATATACATATTATTGGAGATGTTCCGATACCAGTATCGGTATTGCCTCCGATACTGCCTAGAACGCTGGTATCGGTAAGTACTGGAGTTTATGCACCGATCCGATACCACGTAATAAAGCCCTAAAGAAATCTACGTTAAAGTAGTTTATTTCTGTTCTTTTTCCGTTATAACTGACTGTCAAACTGGGATAAAAAAAGAAAGTTCTGTGGCATTCATTGTTTGTGTTTGTTCATGTTTCACAAAGAGTTTAACCTGAGCCAGACCGACAACAACGATAGAAATCATATCACATCCATACAGGGATAGTAGTATACAGTTGTTAAAACGTAATAAAATATATGACACGCTGGTATCGGATCAGTACTCGGTATCGGCCGATACGCAACTTCAGGTATCAGAATCGGTATTGGGAAGCAAAAAATGGTATCGGACCATCTCTACATATTATTGATGATTTCAGAAGCTTAATCCAATCAGATTTACATTAACTTGTAACCAATAACAGTCTTACTTTGTCCCACATATATGCTAGGTAAATTTGTGTTTAGAAACTTCCATGACCAAACTTGTGTGATGTTTTCATCATACTACTCTTATCATCCCCACAAACCAGTGAGAGATTAGGTTCAGACATTTGTTTTTAAACCAGATAAGCGATACAATTCCGTGGCACTCGCTGTGACCTGGTTTGAATAATTGTCCGAGCCTCTCTTTAGACAGTCAGTGAAGAGAGCCCGCACTTTAATCCAATTATGTTACTTCCTTGATGGAGGCATAGATAGTAGATCACTTTGCTGGATTACTGTACAACAAGAGAGATACAATGTTTCACTTGTGTTTACCACAGTACTACAGGCCTGGCCTGAGGGGATGTGTTATGTGTTGCGTCAGTCTGAAAGTTGTCTTTAATTAATTCCATATACATTTGTTTTTAATGCAGTGATATACTGTATGTCTAACCACATGTTAAATTGCATACCTTTAGCCACTTAACACACAAAAAAATGCTGTCAATAGAGATGCAGTTCTGCAAATCATGATTTGATGTGTGCTGGGGATGTCTGCTTTTTTTCTTTTAACTAGAGAGAGAAAAAAGAAATCCTGTCTCCACCTGGCAAGTTTGTGTGTTGACATTTAAGTTGCATTGGCAATATTCAGGTCCTATTTAGTATATTTCCACATGTGAACCAGATGAGAAAGTAACAAATTCTGTGTCTTTTTTCCTAATTACACATATATAGTGGATATCTGAGTTGTACCACAATAAAATGCGAATGGGTTCACTTTTATTAGGTGACATTTTTTTCTAACTAGTTAAGGTATAAAAAGTATAAGCTTTACTCATTGTCTTTATCCCACGCAGGAGTGGGGTCGTCCTGGGGACCTGTGGAATTTGGATATCCGGTGGCATGTGCCCAGTGTTGAGGAGACCTCCTTTGCTTTTTATTTATTGGACCTGATCCTCCAGCCTGAACTTCAGCGCCTTCAGAGATTTGCACAGGGGGAACAGGACATGAGCAGGTATGGAGAAACAGTGTGCACAGGTGTGCTCCCTACAGAAATTACATTTGGATTTCTACTCGCTAGATGTACATTGAATACAGTCCACTTTTGTTTATTTGACTTTGTGTTTTTCAGAGATGACGTCCTACAAAGCCTGACCATTATTCAGCACTGCCTCCTTGGAGCTGGGAGTCTGATGCCTCCACTTAAAGGAGAGTCCATCCCTGAACTGTAAGCAGTTGCATTCACAAAATAAAATCTGTTCTGACCAAGAAATCCAGAGAAAGACACTGTTGGTTAACAAATGTTAGTTAAAGTCTCCTTTAGGAAAACAGTTCGCAGATGTGTTGGGTTCTTCTGGAGGGAGAGACCAAGGAGTGAAGCATATACGTCCCCCCCATGATTGACAGGCTCATATTCCATAAACATACATAGATTGAAGGTGTACTGGATTTGCAAAAAAACAAAGAGAAATCTCCATGTATGAGTTACTTATATATACTTATAACTGTTTCATTGCAGTATTGTTGCTAATGGCTGTATGATGGGCTTAATATTGGACAGATGTTTCAAGGCACATTTTTATTTCACAAAATTTGTTTTCAGACACCATTTCAAATTGTACGTAGTTAACTTGGCTTTGAACCTTCTCTTTCTCCCAGGGTCCATAGTATGGTGAATTTAGATGAGACCAACCTCTACACAGGAGTGGAGTATGGTACGCAAGTCACTTTTTTATTAACTGTTGGACGATGAAGCTGTTGCCCAGAGTACATGTAAATCATAGGGTTTGTTGGAGTATAACCTGACACTGTAATATTATCTTTGCCTGCAGATGACTCCAGAGAGAACTACAGAGATGCTGTCTGTAGAGTGATGAGACAGCTGCTGCGTAAGTGTTCACTCTCTTTTAGGCTTGTGGCCTTTTTCTGTTCTACAGCCACATCCCTATAGGTCTCTGTCCTGCCATCTGATTTCCTTTACCTCTTCTTGCAGATTACATCCTTGAGCACTCTGAAGATGACACCAAGTCTCTTTTCTCCATCATCAAGGTAGGCTGGCAGGAACATGATAGCATTTATACTCTTATTTGTATGTGTTGAATGATATGCCTACCTCAGGGTTCAGGCTATGGAGCTAATTTGCATGTTGCATTCCCCCAACATTTGCTGATGTATTTGGCTCATATCTACAAAACTGCTGTATACCACTGTATTACACATCCTTCAAACAAAACATACACTCACGTGGTTTCTTTTAGAATACCACATTGGAGCAGTGTGTGTAAGTTATTCTATGCTGCGTGGGACATTGTGTAGGCAAAGGTTATCACTGAATTTATTTGAATCATTTTTGCCGTCTTGAATCACTCACAATCTCAAAACAGGCTATGGCCAGTAGCTGATGTATTGATCCCATCTCCCAACACTAATCACCATTTTTGTCTGTGATACCTTTCAGATTATCAGCGACCTGTTGCACTTCAAAGGTTCTCACAAACATGAGTTTGACTCCCGCTGGAAGAGCTTCAACCTTGTGAAGAAATCAATGGAAAACCGAGTAAGAAATGTTATTGAACTTTTGTTATTTTAATACTATTGTTATCCTAGGAAGGAGTTAAAAAAACACGCCCTCTCTCACCAAAGCTTAAATTAGATACATTAGTGATAGGGCTGCACAATAAATCTTTTTTTTGTTTTTTATTTTTTTCTTGTCATTGCGATATCAATATCACGAGAGACACTTTTTGTGTTAGTTGAAAATTACAGTTTAAAATGTAACTCATTCTTTTTTTAGTGGTGCCTTTTATATTCAAGTCAATGTTCTACTTGTTCAATAAAAGAATGTTGGAAATGATTTCCTTTTTTATTTGTTTTAAATTCCAAAAAGCAATTTGTTGTATTTTAGCAGAATACTGAAAGCAGCAGAAAGGCAGCACTGAGTTCATTTTAATATCTGTGTATTTATAGCAAGTAATATCGTGATAGCGATATTCAACAACGTTATCGCATATTTTCCTCATATCGTGCAGCCCTAATTAGTCATACTTGTATTACATCCTATATTTAAAACTGACCGGTAATTCAGAGCGTATAATGCCTTGTCGTTGAACTTGCAGCTTCACGGCAGAAAGCAGCACATCAGAGCTCTGCTAATAGACAGAGTCATGCTCCAGCATGAGGTAAATCCTTTATAATAACATTGGGTAATTTCTCTATTATTATTTTTTACCATTTCTGACTTTGAATCTTGATAATCTAATCTATATCTCTTGTTTTATCAGCTGCGAAAGCTGACAGTGGAAGGATGTCAGTACAGGAGTATTCACCAGGAACTGATGAGGGATCTGTTGAGGCTTTCCACAAGCACATATAGTCAAGTGAGTTCCACAGGACACTCCACAGCAGTGCATTATCTCCATCATATCAAGGCATTTATTCACTTCCTGGTTTGTTTAGTGTTATCACAGAGTAGTTATTACACATCATAAATCAAAAATACATTTGACTAGTGTTCTCAATACACCTGAAGTAAATAATATGCTTACTGAGACCTTTTTATTACCTTCCAGGTACGCAGCAGAGCTCAAAATGTGTTGTACACTGCATTGGCAACCTACAATTTCTGCTGCAGAGATCTGATCCCCCATGTCCTAGAGTTTCTCAACCCAGACAACAGCAGTGTCACACAGCAGCAGTTCAAAGTATGACAGTCCTCTCTGGCACATCTGCTCTACAACATAGAAACTCACAAAGTTCTACATTTGCAAGAATTCAGGTTTCATATTTTCTCAATAACTTTCTGTGTATGTCTCCAGGGTGCCTTGTACTGTCTTCTGGGGAATCACAGTGGCGTTTGCCTGGCCAATTTGCACGACTGGGACTGCATAGCCCTGACATGGCCCGCCATTGTACGCTCTGGCCTCAGCTCAGCCATGTCTCTGGAGAAGCCCTCCATTGTGCGGCTCTTCGATGACCTCGCAGACAAAATCCATCGCCAGTATGAGACCATCGGCGTCGACTTCTCTGTAAGAAAAACACTCTGAACACTTTCACAAATGGATCATAGAATCAAAGGCAATTGTGATATTTGCCTACACCTATAAGGGTCACATAGATATTGCTACTTATCAAAATAACACTCATTCTGCTGTTGTCTTTGCCCTTGAATTCACTCAGGAGAAGCTTATTGAAGCTACCAGAATGTCATTTTCAATACTGTGGGAAAGTTTTAATCGACATTGACCTCACATACCTCGAACTTGGTCCTTAAAAAACTTGATAAATGAAGAAACACTCTCCAGTCAGTCTCTGTTGTCTTAAATGAATTATTGTACCAGGAAACGGACTACAACATCAAAAGCTGCATGAAAGAGTAAAGATACAAAGAAAACAAAGTCATTTATGGTTCCTCTCAGCTGTTTAGCCTTCTTCTCTATACAAATCTAGTCAAAACCAGTTTCCAACCAGCATATCTCAAGATATTGAGACACCCCATAGCCTTCTAATTTTTAAGACTGGACACCGTCTCTGAACCTTCTCTCACGTCAAAGGTTGCAAAGCCCCTTATTGAGTTATTAAACAGATCTTTTAACAGGGATTTGGCAATTTTACATATACATTTCAGTAATTCTCTACAAAAAAACTAGTCACTAAATAAAAATGTGTACCCATATTACTCTGCTCTGCGTCACTCCAACATAGCTATGCAAGGAAAAGCCAATATTTTATCATTCTCCCCCACTGTGTCTGCTCTTCAACAAAGTCTAAGTTTAATTTCCCTCCCACAATTGGACAAATTGTGTCTGATGCTATAGGTTTGACCTTTTTCATCCCTTTAGATCCCTGGGGAGTGCTGTGCTGTGGCCAAACAACTTATGATTGCTGGAAATCCTGTTCCCAAGGAGCCTGTTCCTTCAGAGGAAGAAGTAGCAGAAGGTTTGAACAGGCAGGAGCTCAAGAACTCTGAGTCTGTTGAGTAAGTTCACATCAGGAACAAGACAAAGAATCATCATCACGCCAAAGACCTTCCCTACATTTGGCTCGTCCTGTTTGAGCAACTACTTTGATATAAAATGGCTAACCCCGCAGAATAAAACACTTAAAACAATACTGACGCATAACCCATCTGTTAAGATGATGTGCATACTCTGCATACAGCTTTCATATGAACAAGAACAGATTTGGTTACATAAAAGTTTCAAATACTAATACTGTTTTACCTTTTTGTAGGAAATACAAACAGCTCATTGGTGATCTGCTGGACTTCCTCAACAGGAACATGTAGGTTAATTTAATGTTGATCAAATCCTGTTTATATTTATGTATTGGTCTGTAACACCTGCTTTGTTTAACATTCCAGGCCTTGGAAATTCGAACACATTGCAATTGGCTTCCTGTCGTTGCTTCTGAGAGATGACCATGAGCTCCCACCAGCTGCTGTTACGTTCTTTGTCAAAAGCCTCAACCATGACTCCCTCTATGTCCGCAAGGTTTGGCATACACATATTATGAGACGTGCAGTAGCAGTGCTGTGATTCTACAGCATATGGTTGCACTCCAGTCTTTCCTGTTTCTCTTTGTTTGAAATTGCTTATTTTCTCCTTTAGGTGGCGATATCAGCTGTTGCAGGGATAATGAAACAAATCAAGAGGCCGCATAAGAAGGTCCCCGTCATCCCCTCTGAGCTTTGTAAGAATTACAAGTTTTGTTTGAAATGTTCATACACAAGAATACGAGACAGTTTGTGTGTTTCTAATTATAGTTTCTAAAACCTATGACAAAAATCTTTCTTTGGTAGGTGGAGTGAAGGAGCTAAGTGGTGTTGTAGCAGCCGGGGACCGTCTAGACAACCAGTGGCTCCAGTATAACAGCAGCAGCCTGCCACGCACACAGCAGGACTGGGATAGCTGTGTGTTTGTGGAAAAGACCCACTGGGGATACTACTGCTGGCCAAGGTTTTCATTTGATGTCTTTAATCATTTTTCGTTACTTGACTGTCCTTTGCTGTCTTGATATTTTTATTTGTATTGTTATCTGTCAGACAACATCTTTCAACTTGTTTTTATTTACCATCACCTCATTACTGTTCTCCAGAAAACTGATGATGTATGCACCACTGGAGGAGCAACCCAAACAGAACCTGACCAGAGAGGAAATGACAGAGGTTTGTCATACACATCCCCTAGGAAACCTAACACATTCAGTAATGTGAAGTAATAGGAACTGCATCTATTAAAATTACATTTCATGCCCTTCCCAACAGCGGGAACAGATCATCTTTGACCATTTCTCAGACCCGGTATTTATCAACCAGTTCATCGAGTTCCTCTCTCTTGAGGACCGTAAGGGCAAGGACAAGTTTAGCCCTCGCAGGTTCTGTTTGTTCAAGGTGAGATTCCCTGAGAGTAGTGTTAAATGCAGAAAGCAACTTAAGTCAGTCAATAAAGAAATTAATTTCTTCCCTTCTGCTCTCTCCAGGGATTGTTCCGCAATTTCAGCGATGTCTTTCTTCCGCTGCTGCGGCCACACATGGAGCGCCTTGTGGCCGACTCCCATGAAAGCAAGCAGCGCTGTGTTGCGGAGATCATCTCTGGACTGATCAGAGGCTGCAAGCACTGGAGCTACTCAAAGGTACGGAATTGAAACTCTCACAGAGTAAGGTGGCTAGATGTTCCACGTTAGAAAGTCACCTGATTTTTGTACACGTGAAAAATAAATAAAAATGCTACTACCATAGGTCTTACAACGCAAACAAACAAGTACATACACTTGTGCTCTTTTACAGGTTGAGAGCCTTTGGGAGGTGTTGTGTCCACTGCTCCGTACTGCCCTGTCTAACATCACAATAGAAACCTATGCAGACTGGGGCACCTGTATTGCCACAGCCTGTGTAAGTGTTTGCTTGTTTATATCCATTATATCTTTATCCTTCCATTTGTCAAACTTGTGTCACTCATCCTTCCTTCCATACAACTCTGGTGTTTCCGTTTCGTACAGGAGAGTAGAGACCCACGCAAACTCCACTGGCTGTTTGAGATGCTAATGGAGTCTCCAGTCAACGGAGAGGGGGGCTCCTTTGTCGATGCCTGGTGAGTAGAAAGGTTGCTGCCTGAAGCAGGTGTTAATGTGACTGACAAACTTTGATGATTGTGCTTCTTTTTCCTTTCCAGTCGTCTCTATGTGCTGCAGGGAGGCCTAGCTCAGCAGGAGTGGCGTGTTCCAGAGCTCCTCCACAGGTTGCTGCAATACCTGGAGCCCAAACTAACACAGGTCTACAAGAATGTACGGGAACGCATCGGCAGGTGAGGTCCTTTTTACACCCCTAGTGAACGTGAATGTACTTTTTGTCATTACATTTTTTTTTCTCCTAAAATCTTCGTGCTTTTTGTGTCTCATCTTATTCTCTCTAAATTGGTATCCTTCCAGTGTGCTCACGTACATCTTCATGATTGATGTCAACTTGCCCTACACTCAGCCTACCACCTCCCCGCGCATTTCGGACTTCACAGAGCGAATTCTGTTGCAACTGAAACCTCTAACCGAGGGCGATGAGGAGATCCAGAACCACGTGGTTGAGGAGAATGAGGTGGGAGAGCAGGATGAGAGGACGCAAGCCATCAAGCTGCTCAAAACAGGTTGGTTGAGGATCTATCACTAGAATTCTGAACTCAGCAGTCACATTGAGTACTGGTTATTGTAAGAATGGTTGAAACAATTAGAAGTTAAAGGTCCCCTATTGTGCTCATTTTCAGGTTCATACTTGTATTTTGGGTTTCTAAAACTAAAACATGTTTCCATGCTGTTATGTTTAAAAAAGACATGTATTTTTGTTGCTCTGTCTGTCTGTGTGTGTGTGTGTATGTGTGTATATATATATATATATATATATATATATATATATATATATATATATATATATATATATATATATATATATATATATATATATATATATATATATATTACAGTGAGGAAAATAAGTATTTGAACACCCTGCTATTTTGCAAGTTCTCCCACTTGGAAATCATGGAGGGGTCTGAAATTGTCATCGTAGGTGCATGTCCACTGTGAGAGACATAATCTAAAAAAAAAAATCCAGAAATCACAATGTATGATTTTTTAACTATTTATTTGTATGATACAGCTGCAAATAAGTATTTGAACACCTGTCTATCAGCTAGAATTCTGACCCTCAAAGACCTGTTAGTCTGCCTTTAAAATGTCCACCTCCACTCCATTTATTATCCTAAATTAGATGTACCTGTTTGAGGTCGTAAGCTGCATAAAGACACATGTCCACCCCATACAATCAGTAAGAATCCAACTACTAACATGGCCAAGACCAAAGAGCTGTCCAAAGACACTAGAGACAAAATTGTACACCTCCACAAGGCTGGAAAGGGCTACGGGGAAATTGCCATGCAGCTTGGTGAAAAAAGGTCCACTGTTGGAGCAATCATTAGAAAATGGAAGAAGCTAAACATGACTGTCAATCTCCCTCGGACTGGGGCTCCATGCAAGATCTCACCTCGTGGGGTCTCAATGATCCTAAGAAAGGTGAGAAATCAGCCCAGGACTACACGGGAGGAGCTGGTCAATGACCTGAAAAGAGCTGGCACCACCGTTTCCAAGGTTACTGTTGGTAATACACTAAGACGTCATGGTTTGAAATCATGCATGGCACGGAAGGTTCCCCTGCTTAAACCAGCACATGTCAAACCAGCAAACTTAAGACGGGCCGTCTTAAGTTTGCCAATGACCATTTGGATGATCCAGAGGAGTCATGGGAGAAAGTCATGTGGTCAGATGAGACCAAAATAGAACTTTTTGGTCATAATTCCACTAACTGTGTTTAGAGGAAGAAGAATGATGAGTACCATACCAAGAACACCATCCCTACTGTGAAGCATGGGGGTGGTAGCATCATGCTTTGGGGGTGTTTTTCTGCACATGGGACAGGGCGACTGCACTGTATTAAGGAGAGGATGACCGAGGCCATGTATTGCGAGATTTTGGGGAACAACCTCCTTCCCTCAGTTAGAGCATTGAAGATGGGTCGAGGCTGGGTCTTCCAACATGACAATGACCCGAAGCACACAGCCAGGATAACCAAGGAGTGGCTCTGTAAGAAGCATATCAAGGTTCTGGCGTGGCCTAGCCAGTCTCCAGACCTAAACCCAATAGAGAATCTTTGGAGGGAGCTCAAACTCTGTGTTTCTCAGTGACAGCCCAGAAACCTGACTGATCTAGAGAAGATCTGTGTGGAGGAGTGGGCCAAACTCCCTCCTGCAGTGTGTTCAAACCTGGTGAAAAACTACAGGAAACGTTTGACCTCTGTAATTGCAAACAAAGACTACTGTACCAAATATTAACATTGATTTTCTCAGGTGTTCAAATACTTATTTGCAGCTGTATCATACAAATAAATAGTTAAAAAATCATACATTGTGATTTCTGGATTTTTGTTTTTAGATTATGTCTCTCACAGTGGACATGCACCTACGATGACAATTTCAGACCCCTCCATGATTTCCAAGTGGGAGAACCTGCAAAATAGCAGGGTGTTCAAATACTTATTTTCCTCACTGTATATATATATATATATATATATATATATATATATATATATATATATATATATATATATATATATATATAGTTGTGACATCACAACCACCAGGTAGTCATGACGGCTCTATCAAGGCACCGTTTATGAATACGGGCTGTGTGCATTTCTGTGTATTGAGCGTTTTGATACTTTAACAGTATTTAAAGTATATGCACCTCGACCTGCTTTATAATAAACAAAAAAAAAAAATACATCTCACTTTTTACAATATGGGACCTTTTAATTTGAATCAGAAAATGAATCTCTTTTTGTCAAACACCCACAATTAAAGCAGAGTCTCAATTTTGTAACAAAAAATTCTGTCTTCAAATGTCTGCAGTGCTGAAGTGGCTGATTGCAAGTGCTGGTCGCTCCTTCTCCACTGCTGTCCCAGAACAACTACGGTTGCTTCCCCTGCTCTTCAAGGTAAAGCACTCAATCATTAACTCATAGCTTTGATCTGCTAGCTACGTCACTACCAACATTAATTTTTGACGCTTAATGTATACACCGTAAAGGGACTTAAAATGACGCCAACCTTTCCGTCAACCTATCTCTGTCCTCTGTTCCAGATTGCTCCAGTTGAGAATGATGACAGTTACGATGAACTGAAGAGGGATGCAAAGACCTGTCTGTCTCTGATGTCTCAGGGACTCCTTTACACAGAACAGATCCCCATGGTCCTCCGTGCCCTGCAGGAGGTGAGTCATCTGGAAGCTGTGGCTGTTATTCCACTTTTCACCTGCATCACACATGACTGGGCTGTTCACAGCCCCTCACATCTTATAACCTGTAAGGTTAATACGCAAAAAGATGAAAAGGTTCAAAGGGAATGACAACTGGCTAAGATTTTAGAATCTGCCCTGCTGATCATTAATTTAGGGTGAATCTGTTACATAATATATTGGGTCAGTACAATAGTGTAAAGAAATCTAACTGTGACAGTATTCTGGATGATTCTCTGGCAATTTTCAGATTCTCAACTAGCAACAGCACCGTGCGCAACACGGAAATAAAGAGGAATAACCAACCTAATATGCAAAGTCGATTAACTAACAACTATAAAACTGAACAGTTCAAAGCTGTGAACTGGTATGACACACAAGCAGAGATCAATTTGTTCATGCTCACAAATTCAGATGTATCTGTTACCCATTTGATATCGTATAGATAATGAGTGGTATTCCTACAAAAAGTAGCTCCATTACAAAAAGACTCATCCAGGACATGGTCTGTTCCTCATCTGGAAAAAAACAGAGTATGTTATTGATGTGTTTATTGTTGTGTGCTGCAGATTGCTGGCAGCAGCTCCTGGCATGCTCGCTACACGGTGCTCACATACCTCCAGATTATGGTTTTTTACAACCTGTTCACCTTCATGAGTGACCAGAAAGCAGTGAATGACGTCCGGGCACTGGTGATACGACTGCTGGAGGATGAGCAGCTGGAGGTAAAACCAACCATTCATTTGCAACTGTTTAACATTAAAATCATTAAAAATGTAAAAACATTACAATGAAACATTGCCAGTCTGGCATAGCCGTCACAGGAAGATGGTTGAAAAATTAACAGCATAAGGCAGTCTGATGATATAATGATCGCTAAGCTATTGGCCAATACATGCTTGTTTATGCTAGCAGGCAGTCTCACTGTCTTCACTGTAGTGATTCAGCACTCTCCTCCTGGCTCTCCACTCCCCCCCCCCCCCCTTCCCAGTCCTCTAGCTGTTGCTATGGAAACCACAGGCTGCAGTAATCTGTTGCTATGGAGATAACGTTCAGATTGAAGTAGGATGAGAGGGAGAGGGACGGAGTAGAGACAAAGGAGACGTTGGGGGATGGATGGAAGTAGCCATTTTTACATGGCCTCTTAAACTAACCTAAGCCTGGTTTTATAGGCCTTAGCTGTATATGACTTGCATGGCTCTTATTTTGTCAGGATCACCTTTACATTTTTTTGATTAGCTAACACTGGTGCAAAGACACATTTCATGCATGCAATGACCCCTTTCTGTTATTACATTACTAAGTGACCTATATCACACAGAACACCAAGTTTAACTCAGGAGGAATCTACCTTCCCTTTTAAGAGAAAAAAAAATAGGTTCCATTATTTAGACAAAACAGTATAACTTAAAAGTGCACCTAAGAGGAAAGCTGTAACGTATTTGCCCTAGTGGTTCTATTTAATCTAAAAAGCCTTTCCTCTGGAAAATGCTGTTCAAAGATCTGCATAATACCCATTTCAGAGTTTACCTTTCCTGTTGAGAATTTCACTAAGAAAAGACATTTTAGCTAGAGATGTTCCGATACCGATACCAGTATCGGTATCTAACTAATTTTAGCTCACATTATAGAGAAGCATCCGCACACACATATCCACCCCCAGTCCCCAGCTGGCTGCTATTTCCTTCCAGCTGGCCAGTCTACATACTACACACTAGTGGAAAACCCTGTCTATACAGTGCAGAAAGACGTCCGTAGAAATGTTCCTAATGACTAATTTCCCTGATGTTTAAACGGAACAATTTAACCTATAAAGTTACAGCAGCCTGCTCTCCTAACGTCCACACGCCTGTGCTGAATGTGGTTATGCATTTCTCCGGTCATGTGGTTATATGCCAGTTTATTCTGACACGGCCTACATACAACCTTATTTCCATTTTCACACCTGTGGCCGTATGATTCACACACGGAGGATCCAAGCCCCATCGTTTTTGGATGACTCAGGAACGACGGGGTTCTCTTTTGGTGTATAAATCGGTCTTAATGCTACTTTGTAATGTGTCAGTGAGTGGCACTTTACATTCTAAAGTTTATGGAATAACAAAGTAGTACAAAATATCTAAAGTATCCAATTAACAGAAAATGTAAGCAATGTCTTCTGTAGCTTGTCAATTACTGCCTCGTTCCTTTCAGGACATTATTATTATGTTAATTACTGGCAGCAAGTTCCAGAATAATCAGTTATTTAATCCATGTATACTCAGCTGCACAATTGTAATTGTGTTGTAATTAATACTGCACTGCAGTGACAATAAACTTTGAACTTCAACCTTCCATCCCCTCTTTCTGCGGTTGTTTTCTAGGTAAGAGAAATGGCCGCAACTACACTCAGCGGCTTCCTTCAGTGCAATTTCCTGTCCATGGAAGCCCCCATGCAGGCACATTTTGAGGCTATGTGCAAGACTTCCTTGCCTAAGAAGAGGAAGAGGGAGCTCGGCTCTATAGTGGACACTATACCATCTGCTGGTAAGCATCTTGTCCAGAATATATGATGATATACTCATTGTGATGTTCTCTCTCATTTTGATGGAATGCCTCCTGTTGTGTTTTTGTAGACCTGGTGCGGCGCCATGCAGGTGTTCTCGGGTTGAGTGCTTGTATTCTCTCCAGCCCATATGATGTGCCCACCTGGATGCCTCAGCTGTTGATGGACCTGAGTGCTCACCTCAATGACACACAACCTATTGAAGTATGTGTAATCACCTACCTATCACTTTATTCTGTTGCAGTGGGATTATTTTTTCAACCTCATATTTTTTCCTCAATTGCCTAGCTCTTGTTGTCAACAAAACCTGTGCAGTGTCAATTATTTACACTGTTACAAAAAAAAAAGAAGATATATGAATTTAAATAGCCATAATTTGTATTTGTGGCCTTCCAGATGACTGTGAAGAAAACTCTGTCAAACTTCCGACGGACTCACCATGACAACTGGCAGCAACATAAGCAGCAGTTCACAGATGACCAGCTGTTAGTCCTGACCGACTTGCTGGTCTCCCCCTGTTACTATGCCTAAGACCTGGTAAAGCATTTTAACTTCACGCTGTTCTTGAAACATAAATATTATTGAAGGTGCTTTAACTAGTTTATTATTCATTACTGAATACTGTTAAACAAAGCTGCTTAAGGGATCATTTTATAGGAATAAGAGAAAACTCCTTGAGCCACCTTTTTACAGTCCGTTTTGTTTTTGATTGACTTGTATCAGTTTGGGACAACACCAGACTACAGATACCAGCCTGCATTGGGGAGGAGGCTCCAGTTCGAAAGACACCGCATCACCCTGGAAGAAGAGTGGCACACAAAGGCAACGGAGTTGTGGCACACAGAAGAATTGAAAAGTTGTGTATTCATGTATTTAGCTAATTTACATTTCTACTATACTTAATATTTAAGGATCAATCATTGCAAGAATAAATTACCTGCAGTTTGTAACATTACTGTACAGTTTTATTTCTTCTTTTTTTGGTTTGTTTTTGTGCATGTGCACGGGTGTATGCGTGTGTGCGTTTATGGGATGCTTGAAGACATCTGCCACTGTCCCACACATTTCTCAGGATTCTATCCCAAGTATATACTCTGAGCCAACAATGTTAAGTGTAGGACATACTCTTTACTATCTCCCCATAGTGAAGTGTTTGTTACATGCCACAGAGAACTGATGATTGAATAATGCTCTCTTTAGATTAGACTTAAACCCGCAACACACAATTTTTGTGTGGAGCGGTTTGATCTATATATGATTATATATGCATCATGCATGTGTATATCATAGTATAGCAAATATGCACAAACATATTTATTTATTTATTTTACTTTTTTGAAGTGCTAAGTTTTAATTTTTTCATAGAAGGTGTTTCTGAGATTTAATAGATGGTTGAGCTTTTAGCAATGGAGCCTAATAATTGTCATCTACTCTTGCAAAGAAAGGGAGAGGGCAGAAGCTCCCCACTGCTGTGCTGTGTGATGTGTTTGCTGTAAGGACCCAAGAACAGTCTGATTACCATTTCATGTGTTTCGGTGCAAGAAAATAACCAAACCGCCTGTCAATAATTGTGATCTCTTCCCTCTTATTCCTGGTACCATTTACCTTTTTCTAAAGCCCACTGAGATGAAATTATTTTGTTTTGTTTTCCCCCTGATGACTTGAAATCAGTCCAAGCATTGAAGCATTTAGTTACCTCACTTATATATAGTGTAGTGCCAAAACTGCAGTGATTTTTTTTTTTTTTTTAGATGTACTGTTTGCTTATTGAATAAGATGTCAATAAATTGTTTGTAACAAAATCAGCATTTTGTTTTTTTTAATTGAAGTTGTCTCTCAATATTTTTATAATGTAGTTAATAGAACAACTCCAAATTCATCATTCTTTTTACCAGATGTTTTTGAAAGTAATGATTATAATAAAAACATGTCTTGCACATTTTAAACTTAAAACTATGTTATACAGGTAATTCGGTCTAATCTACCTGGAACAATGTGACTACAATGTGGGGGGGTTGTTTTATTACAAATAATTAATGTCAGTATAGAATAGAAACCTGCTGAGAGCGTATCTTTCATATTATGGTATCTTGGCCCTCCATGGAGAATCATCACTGTGCGTGTCGCCTAGCAACGAGGTTGTTGAGCTCATATCTATGGTTGGGCTGCTGTTCCCAAGGACGACAGTGTAAATTCGTTTTATATTGCAAATGTGTCGTGGCAAACGTCTCTTAGACATGATAGAAAATCAGTGTAAACTTACCTTCTTATTTACCCAATTTGAAATACTATGGGGCCACCATTTTTCATAAAAGCTACAGTATGTTGCCATGGTGAAGAAAAGAAAAAATCGTTTGGACTAATGGTCTCTGACTGTCACATCTTGTAGTAAAACTGGAAAAACGGCATTTCTCACTGTTAAATTATTATAAATGGGGAGAAGTGAGGTGAGTTTTTACAGATGGACTACTTGAATGCAGTGGTTATGCTCATCATGCCCAGATACGTAGGCAGTGACTTCATACTCATTTTTCAGTGCACGTCCAGTGGCCGCCGCTCCTGTACGTTATAACTTACGTAGCTAGGAATGGATATATCGCCAAGAAAACGAATATGCTACCGTCTATTTACGATGTATACGCGTTAAACATTAATCCAGACATGTAAGAAAACGGATTTTATGTCAGTGTTTGTCAATGGACGGCTCTGTTTTGGGTGATTTGCTCTTGAAATTGCGTTTTTTTTTTTTTTTTTTTTTCCTTAGCCGCGGTGCGTTCACTTACTTAATATTGCTTTTAAAATCAAGATGGGCTTTATCAAATGATGGAAGCACGATCGATTACATATGGTAAGTTATATTTTCTTATCCTATAGATTATCCAAGCCATTTAAATGCTTGAAATCTAGATACATAAGTAATCAGTGATGTTACACATCTTTTCTCCGGATTTCAGCAGACGCTGTTTGTGTTGGGGGGAGAGGGGGGAGTAAGGTATAATTGGCCAAATGCAGTGGTGCATAGCCATAGCCTATCTTGTGTCTAACATGTAGTGCATCACATCGTCTTATTAAAATGTACCTATTTACACTCAGTGCTAAGTTAACTATGCATTGCTCTCTTTCATATTAAATGTGATCTACTGCACAGTATAATAGCTAATATATGTCTTTGTATCCTTTGTAGCACTCTACCAAGGTGGCAGCAATG
This sequence comes from Zingel zingel, assembly GCA_023566125.1. Taxonomy (NCBI): domain Eukaryota; kingdom Metazoa; phylum Chordata; class Actinopteri; order Perciformes; family Percidae; genus Zingel; species Zingel zingel. The sequence goes on along the minus strand of CM042326.1, from coordinate 16,814,594 downwards.
GCGCAAGCAACATATACTGTGATCGTCATGTAGCCTACTCCTTCCGTGTAGATGAATAATGCTGAAATTGATGACTGTGGGATCCTTATTAAATTGTTAATAATACAATGAACACCACTGTTACACCATCAGACCTGGTGGCTATGCCAAGACAGCAGAACTTCAATGGCACCGTGGGCACACAGACCCCGTCAGGTTGGGCCGTGATCCACAATGCTACCTTAACCTTTTGCTCTCTCCTCCTCATCTTCATCTTTTGCCTGGGCTCTTATGGCAACCTTGTGGTGTTCCTGTCCTTTTTTGACCCAGTGTTTCGCAAGTTCCGCACCAACTTTGACTTCATGATCCTCAACCTTTCCTTCTGTGACTTGTTCATTTGCTGTGTGACTGCTCCCATGTTTGCACTGGTGCTCTTCCTCGATGCAGGTGGAGGGGATGGCGTGTCAAAGAGTTTCTGCTTCGCCTTCCACTTGACCAGCTCAGCCTTCATCATCATGTCCCTGGAGACGGTAGCTGTCATTGCTTTGCACAGACTGCGCATGGTTTTGGGGCAGCAACCCAACCGCACTGCCTCCTTTCCCTGCACGCTGGCCCTCACTGCCCTGCTGTGGACATCCAGTTTCACCATGGCTGCCCTCCTTACCATGCGAGCTTACCCACGTAGAGATGGACCCTGCTTGCCCCACTTTGGCCTGGGAGGTGGACAGGCCAGGGTTGTGTTGTATGTCTACTTGGCAGACTTTGCCTTTTGTGTAGCTGTGGTGTCAGTGTCCTATCTGATGATTGCTCAGACACTGAGGAAGAATGCACAAGTGAGGAAATGTCCCGTCATCACTGTAGATGCCACATGCCCTCCACCCCCACCTCCTCTCATTGCAGCAGGCTTTGAGAGCATGCAGTGTGCTGTTCAAGGCCCCTCTCTGTACCGTAACCAGACTTACAATAAACTGCAGAACGTTCAGACACACTCTTACGTCAACAAGACCAGCCAGCCTCTGGTTCCAGGGGCTGCCCAAGGAGCCACCTGCTGCCAGCTGGTGTCTACAGTCAACCTGGCCACAGCCAAAGACTCCAAGGCAGTTGTCACCTGTGTAGTTATAGTGTTCTCTGTGCTGCTTTGCTGCTTGCCGATGGGAGTTTCACTGGCACAGGATGTTTTGTCACCAAACAGTAACTTTGCACATTACCAGTTTGAACTGTGTGGCTTTGTGCTCATTTTTCTAAAGTCAGGCATCAATCCCTTTGTGTACTCACGCAACAGTGCAGGCCTCCGCCGCCGTGTGCTATGCTGTATTCAGTGGGCGGCACTGGGTTTTCTCTGTTGCCAGCAAAAGACTCGACTACATGCGATGGGGAAGGGCAGCTTGGAAGTCAATCGCAATAAATCCTCCCATCATGAGACCAACTCAGCTTATGTGCTGTCACCCAAGCCACAGAGGAGGCTGGTAGACCAGGCTTGCGGGCCCAGTCACTCCAGAGATTGTGCTGGTAGTCCAAGGGCCACAGGTGTGCGCAAACATCGCCCCCCCAGTACCTCCACACCCATCAACACCCGCATTGAGCCCTACTACAGTATATACAACAGCAGTCCCTCTGCAGGGCCCAGCTCCCCCACCAGCCTGCAACCTGTCAGCTCTCAGACATTTGCCTTTGCCAAGTCTTATGTAGCCATGCACTACCACCCTCACCAAGAAGCACTGCAAGACTTTGAAAGCACCTCAGTGCACCAGATTCCCATTCCCTCTGTCTAATTAAAAAGCTGCTAAACTGAACGTTTTGGACAATCTCACCATGGCTTTAAATCAAATTTGAATCAAAAGAGGAACATGAAAACAGCCCATTTTGTGTACTTGGAATCTGTATTTATCTTTTGTTCTCTTCTACCGTGAAAATACATGTTACGTTTTCTTGGGTGGAAAAATTAAAGAATCAGTATCATAAGCCTTATCATGAAACAATTTGTATTGAAAGTGTATGTTCCAAAAAGTTATTTAGTGTTATTGAATGGACTTATTTTTTCTTTAACAAAGACTGCATTTTCACATGAATCTGCCCCTGTGTTGCGCGGACGCATGTGCCATTATAACCCGATACTCGATAGGTTTTCATTGCAGCCAAAGACTGCAGTTGCTGGACCACTGCTGTTTCCTCTCTGGCTGAAGTTACTGAGCACTGATTTAAGCTGCTGTAGTGTCAGGCTGCTATGAAACCCCTCACAGGCCCACACATGGCTGGCGATGGCATGTGGTTGCACTTTGATGAACTTTTGCTTCTTAAGAGAAATGTATTTGTGAACCTAATACACTTTTTAACACAATAAATGTTTGGCAAGTGCAATGTGGATCTGTGCTTTCACTTTTCATTGACAGAAAATGAATTGGCAACTATTTTGATAATTGAATTGTTTCTGTCATTTTTCTGGTTCCAACTTTTCAAATGTGAGAATTTGATGCTTTTCTTTGTCATATATTATAGCAAACTTAATATCTTTGGATTTTACTGTCGGTCAGACAAAAGACATTAGAAGACGTCACCTCGGGTTCTGTGAAATATAATGGTGATTTTTCATATTTTTTAGACAAAAAAATTAATCAAGAAAACAATGGCAGATGAATCAATAATGAAAATAATCGTTAGTTGCAGCCATGGCTTTATTATTGGCAGCCGTGTCAGTGGCTAATGAAATAATCTTATACTGGTTGGCTGACAGCATTCCAGGCCTCGTCTGCTGGGGTTGAACACCTGTCATTGTGTTGATGTTAAGAATGTGAAAACAACATAGTTGTGTTATCTTAGACCAATAAAGGGATGCTAACTCAGAGTTGGAATTGGCATTTGATGTCTCACAACTAATGCTATATTCTTTTCTTTTGATATGTATCATGTACATGTTTGAACTGCATATCTGTCTTAGAGAGCATTTCAAATCATCCACACGAGTGTTGACCTGGTACTGTATTCTTCACATTAAATATACAGTGAAGTTGTAGATGAAGCTTTGCAGAGTCTGCTATTTCTTTTCTTTTTTAACTAAAAATGACCGGGATTAGAAATACAAATAACTGCTCTACACCTCAGTGGTAATTTCATTTCAATTACTTTACAGGTTCATTTGTTTTCTTTTGGATAAATGTGGAAAAAGTGTTTTCTAAAAAGAAAAGTTTATACTATAAGCCTAGTGTAAGCACCCTCTGGTGGCCTTTAATGTATCATGGCAACTTACTACAATAGATGTCCGTCAATGGAGGATCAATATACTGTGTGAGGGAAATAACAGCCTTATTATTTTACATGTGATTTTTATGGTTCAGTCAGATGCCATGTTTAACAAATAAAAATTTAATGAATAACAAGAAAAACTCTAAATTAAAATACTATTTCTGTAGAGGTGATGGCAACTAACTAGACATCCACATAATTATTGGATTAGACATTTATTGCCACGATGTCCTTTTATTTCAGTCAAATGTTTTTTCTCTGTACGGTAATGCAACACTTTTCAATGAGGTTTCACATTTTTGTTTTATTCTTTTCTGCAAATGCATTGGTTTGTATCCCTGTCATACAGCAGTAATCAGGATCCCAGTGTACATATTCATAAAACCACAGAATTCCTCTTTCAGGAACCCAAAGACATTCTGTACATCCAACAAACCTATAGGACATTTTAATCAACCACTCACTTTTGATTCTATTCCACAGCACTCTCTAATGCATAAATAACTCTCTCACTCTGTAAATTAACACAAGACATTCTCACTGCTGCAAAACATTTCACACTTGCTTTTCCCCCTATATGCAAGTATATACACACACACAGCGTGGCACTATCTTTGTGGGGACCTGTCATTGACAATGCATTCCCTAGCCCCTTACCCTAACCATCACAACTAAATGCCTAACCTTAACCAAGTCTTAACCCTCAAACAGCCCTTTAAAGTTGTGGGGTCCAGCATTTTGGCCCCACAAGTATACTGGACTCTCAGGTTTCGGACCCCACGAATATAGTGTCTCACACACACACACACACACACACACACACACACACACACACACACACACACACACACACACACACACACACACACACACACACACACACACACACACACACACACACACACACACACACACACACACACACACACACACACACACACACACACACACACACACACACACACACACACACACACACACACGATTACGAAACGAATCCCCTGATTCATCACTCCTTTGCTTGCAATTAATCAACACAAGGGGAAGCATAGATATGGAGTACATGCAATGAATGCACTGCCTTCTGGAGTGAGGCATTGGAGCCAATTCACTGTTTTCACAAAGTCTGAGCTAGCCTGCTGGATTAGGCTGTGATGTGGCATTGCCCATTGAACACATCAGGGCGTGAGCTGAGGCTGAGCTCCTAGGCTATGTAAAGTCCAGCCTCAGGATCAAGTTTAACCTCGATTTTGGCTTTTAGCGCAGTGTCATGGGCATCTCTCTTCCTTCACCAAACAGGCTTCTGTTTTATGATAAATGTTCTCTCTCTTCACGTGCACCTCTCTCTGTCGATCCTCTCTTTGTCCTTCATGCCCCATTACTGTCATATGATCTTTATTAGTTTAGCTGGAGATTGACAGAAGTCCATGTTCATCAGCAGTGTCAAGAATCCTGCATATAACCGGAGACTCAACCTAGGAAAAAAACAAATGTCAATCAACTCGAATGTGGAGCCAATCATCTGGGCTGACCTCATGCCTGCACAAAGCCAGTATTATTAGATATTAGAACTAGTCTTCCTCCCTTTCATTCATTTTCAAGGCAATTCTTGCCATTCATTGTTATATGGTATAAAAAAAAACTACTTGAGAGACCCACAGACTTAAAAACTGCTTAAGCAACTTTCTTTTGTCATTCCCTCTTTGGGAGCCAAATAAATTCTATACCATATACACTGATAGCATTTTTATGAACTGATAACAGTATTGAAGTATTAAAACAAATAAATAAATACTGGAGAAAGTACATTGGATTTTATTAAAATAACATTATAAAACAAAGCAAGTTAGCTTTGCCCAACCCACCCACTGACATATTGGATTTTTGTTGAATTTAAGCAGGGGTTAGCACACTAGCTAAGGTTCAGCGTTATCCTGATACACTGCTACTAAGCATGTGTTTCTTTTTCAGTGACTGTGACTCATTAACTAGAGAACTTACCCCAAGGATGTACTGACAAGTCTGAGGCTCCAGCATATAGACAGTGACAGCATGGGGAGACTCTGACTCCTTACACCTGACAGAGAGAAGAGCAATGAGATGAGTGAATCAACTGGGAAACATCAGGGTATTGCTTTAACTTGTGTGTTGACTCAAGGCGGCGACACTGAACCGGTGCTACGGTTCCTTGCCCCGCCTATGACTGCTCACTCACTTGAGCTTGACAATGACCTGCCTGGGCTTCCCTGTCAGATCACACATATCCCCATGGCCATAGAAGTGGGAAACCAACCTGTCATGGAGCAGAGACAATGATATGATATGAATCAACAATAATCGCAGTTTAATTTGCATTCAGGTTAGGCTTCAAACATATGAATGACCTACTTGACTTTCTGCACTCCATCCTCTTTGAGCTGGTAGGATCGGGCAACGTTCTTCTTGGCCCACTCAGTATGCTCCATGGCGTTCCAGTTCCCGACCACCACCGTGTTCTTTCCTTGCTCTTTATCCTGGGGCACCAAGGGACACTTTATCACTTTTTTTTTTTTTTTAAATCACTGTACAAGTGCAATCTAATGTACAAAATAGGGCTGCAACTAACGATTATTTTCATAGTTGATTAATCTGTTGATTATTTTCTCGATTAATCGATTAGTTGTTTGGTATAAAATGTCAGAAAATGGTGAAAAATGTGGATCAGTGTTTCCCAAACGCCCAAGATGATGTCCTCAAATGTCTTGTTTTCTCCACAACTCAAAGATATTCAGTTTACTGTCACAGAGGAGAGAAGAAACTAGAAAATATTCACATTTAACAAGCTGGAATCAAAAAAATGTACTTTTGTCTTTTAAAAAATTACTCAAACCAACTAATCGATTATCAAAATAGTTGGCGATTCATTTAAAAGTTGACAACTAATCGATTAATCGTTGCAGCTCTAGTACAAAACAATCTTCCATACACAGTTAAAATAAACCACTAACACAATTATACATTTTCTGTCAACTAACTTTTACGTTGGTGGAAATAGAGCTGAAACGATTACTCGATAAATCAATCAAAGCGGAAAATTAATCACCACCTATTTTGAGAATTGATTAATCATTCAAGTCTTTCATCAAGGAAGGTGGCAAAGGTTCCTCAGTTCCAACTTCTCAACTTGCTACCTATCTTTGTCGTATGTAATAAAGAAAAATAACAAAAAAAAATGTAACAGTTTAAACTGATACTAGAAGTACATTTCTTTTTTTGTTTGTTGATATTCCACATTAAACCAGCTTCCACACAGACACACTCGCACTAGCGAGGAGGGACCCTTACCTCATGGTACTGATGGACATGCTTTCCGTAACAGAATTCATATTTCCACCACCCGACCCCCTGGAACACACAAACACACACACACACACACATTAAAATTATGTCACTGAATGGTTTATTAAACATTGCTCAGGGGCTATATAGATGGAGCATGCCTCACCCCATGCAGACAGTATGAGCCGCTGAGGAACTCCTTGATTAGCTGGTCATCCGTCAAGCGAGAGATGTGAGTGGTGCCGACAGTGACCTGAGACTGCCCACCAACAGTCATGGGTTTGTGGGTGGAGGTGAAGGCCTCCTCTCTCACTGGTGACGTCTCCTCCTGTAACACGTCAAAAGGATAAATCAGCCAGGTGGGGTGGGAATCACCAGAGGGCTCACGATACGATATCATCACGATACTTATGTCATGATATTATTGCGATTTTAAACATATTGCAATATTCTGCCATATATTTCAATTTATTACCTTTTTATCCGACTTCAAATTTTTCCCAATTTCAAATTATGTCCCCCAAAAGGAAACTTTTTTTTTTTTTTTATCCAAAAAGAGAAAATTTCTCCGTTTGTTCATCTCACTTCAATTTTAAATGGAATAGTCAAGCAGACAAACTGACCGGCACATATATAATAAAAGATTGATACTTGGCGTCTGTGTATCAATACAGTATTGCCACAGAAAATATCGCGATACTATGCTGTATCCATCCCCTCCCCACCCCCACCCCTAGAGCCAGGTGTCGTCAGTACACGCAGTCCCCGTTTTTCCCCGTGTGTCATTTCTGTCTCACCTCTCTGGTCTCGGAGGGGGCGCTGAAAGGTGGTTTAAGCTGCTCCTCTTGCTCCTTGTCCAACTGGGCGAGCCGCAGAGGCCGCAAAGGGGAGCCTGCCAGAGCCTGGCAGAAGATGGCGTTCACCGGGGAGGACTTGAACCTGCAAGGAATAGTTGTCAAGTTTAGAAATAGTTTGATTAGGAAAATGCATTTCAGTGGAATCCTGACACGACGGACATACACATTCCTCTACTAGTGAAAGGTATTCCTTTAAGCACGATATTTAAATGTAATAATTTCTGACAGATCTACCTGTATTTTGGGTGCGCGCAAAGCAGCGGTGTCAACACCACCACCTCATATTCACAGGTAGTGACCTCAGCGACAGACAAGATCTCATGCTTGGCCTCTGGATGACAGACGTACAGCACAGACGTGGAGCGAGCCTCGTTCTGTTTCAGCACACAAGGAGTCCCATTTCCCATCTCCAGTGAGAAGTAGGGAGTCAGCTGGCCTTCTATATTCTTAGAGGGCACCTGGACACAAGTTGAAAGTGTGAGGGAAACAGAAAAGATACAACAAATGTGAGAATTGACAGCTAGCCTGGCAAATATAGTTGGTTATTGAAGATTTATTATTATACTTACATCAATTTCAGGTGCTGATTTGACATTTTCTGCCTCTTCAACTTTATCTGAAGACAATAATGATTTACCTTTAGCACAATAAGCAAAAGACTAATACACTAAATAACTATTTATATTAAAAATAATATCGTAAAAATACATACACACATTAACTCACCCGTCTCTGTTGGCTGGCTCTTCTGTGCCATATTCCCCAGGAAGTACTCTTGAACACTAATCTTCTGTGGAAACACACACACACACACACACACACACATATACCTTCAGTACATGCTGCGCTAAGTGTGGTTCTCATTAATGTCAGCTGAAAATTATTTTACCCTCTCAACACACTGACCTGACCAGTCTCCTTCTCCTCATGATACTGTCTTATATGCTTCCCATGGCATACTTCATATGTCCAGTATGACTCAATCTGCAATGTTGGCAAGCCAAGAGCATGTTTAGAGTTATTGAATTCATCAAACACCCTCAGCAACCCAGCAGAATAAATAACTTCAAGTGTTCAGTTATGCTCTGTTAACGTAGCGTGAACTTCATCTGAACACAGTTTCCGCTGAGAGCAGTGGGGAAATTAGATGGAAATAAAAGTTAAACTTGGGAAGTCTCACCCTGTAGGAGCAGCTGCTGCGTTTGAATAGTGGCTCCAGCAGTTCACCCGGACTAGGCCCACTGTACTCCTTGTCATCATACTAAATCAACAAAATACACCAAACAAATGCATTAAGAGTGAGAGAGAGATAAGGCAGCATGGGAAGCTGTGCCAGTGAACACAAGAGCAATAAAAAACAGAAAAAAACAGCTTAACATAGATAGGAATTTAACTGAATTAAATAGACATTGCCATCAACAGCGACGCTATTCTTCTGGGGCTTACATGTCATATTTGTACAATGTGGTATCTTGCTGCACATCATGCAGATCCTTTTTTTGACAGTCAAACAACAGCAAAGAAGTTGCAGATATGCATGATGTCAAAAACTACAAAAATATGACACAGATTGCAGGTAATTTAATGGAAGATATAGGCTTGTCTTATACAATTGAAGATGGTGCACAGACTGCCCATCTCTGCAGTGTATTCCAAGTAGTTCACCTTTCAGAAATGTTAAAAGAATGAAGGAGTAGAGTTGAGTAACACCATCTTTTGTAACATGACATTGATTGTATGCATACTTGAAGAGGATCGAGTATGCGACGTAAAACAGAGACAACCTGCTTCATAGACAGCCTTGCATTTACCCAGTGGGATGGAGTGATGCTGCTTTGCCTGATACTTGTGCCATTATGTCTGGAATCTGTTTATAACTATTATCTGTGGGAGCAATAAAAAAAAAAAAAAAAAACTGTAACTGGCTTACCTCATCTCCAGATACCAGGGAAGGCAGGAGACATTTATACTTCTCCTTCTCTGTTGTTGTCATGATGACAAAGTCATCTTCCTTGTAAAGTACCCCTGAAGCTGGCTGAAATTCACAGACAAACGTTTGTTAACTCTAACTGTAACGTCGCGTGTGAAAGAAAGAGGAAAAGTACACAGTTGGCAGTAACATTATCCCCCACCCACTTAAAGTAAATGTGTTTCCCAAGAACAACGGTGTTACTAAAGGAGGAGTCATACCAGCGTGAATTCAGCGCCAGGCCAGGTGATTTTGAAAGGGATTTCGTCTGTAAAGGAGGGATACCCCCCTCTGTTTGTTGAGACGCTGATGCAGACCTCCAACAGCCCCCCGAGAACCACCATCAGCAGCCCAACCATAATCTCTCCTGTCCGGCTGCTGAGCTCTTACAGCCTGCTCCTCATGTAAGATAACAGTGTGCTCACCTCACACTAACAGCGGCCTGAGTGGCGAATTAAAAGCTACTTCAAAGTCCGAGTAAGTCTGGTTTTGACAGACGTAAGCTATGACTGCAGACGGATGTCAATACGGCACAAAATACAGGAAGTGAACTGTTTGCCACGTCGTGTTCCGCCTATAGTTCCGCCTGGGCGTTGGGCTGAAATAACAGCAGCACCCTCTGGTGGCGACACCAAGTATTGAAAGAGAGTTTGATTCCTGAAAAACTAAAAAACAACAAATTAAACCCATAGACTGTACATTTTAACAGTCTATGATTAAACCCTCTAAGACCAACTTTTTAATTAAACCACAGTTATATATTATTGTTTTTGTACCACTTTTTCTACCAGTCTTGCCCTACTGCTGGTTCAAGTCATATGTGGCAACACAACTTCAAATACCAATGACCAGGATTTTTCCTAGGAATCATATATACTGTTCATTTTATATTCACTCTGTATTAATTATGTGTCTTACAATGAAAGTTCAGCTTTACTATGCATGCTATAGGCTATTTCTTGCAATATTTAAAATCTTTGCAACATGACATTTTCAACAGCCAACCTTCACAATAACCACAAATCATTGCTCAAATCCACATAACCTCATTTTCAATTCCAGTGAAGACCTCTACATGTTCTAAAATACCAAAATATGCCAGTCTAAATGTTGGGGAAATACTTAAAAATGTACAATATACAATTACAATATAACTTGTATCAATTACAAGCCAGTGTAAAAATCTGTGTAAAGTCTGAACAGCAGGCCATTCCACATTTGATCACGCATGAGGGCAAACGAGATACAACTGCATTTATCTCTTAAATCTTCTAGTAATATGATCTGAAATGATGCTGATGAAAGTGAACAGAACTATTATATATCTCAAAATACAAGACTAGATGTAAATCTCCAAAATGCGAGACATTGATGGTATTGGACTGTTTTGCAAAAGGGCTATAAACAAAGCACCATGTCCTCTGATCAAAAGAAGGTCTGTAAATATTTCAGAGATCTTTTTAGAGGCACTTATCTTGTCCTGCTAAACCTAACCACATCATCATATTCTGAGAATAGTTGACTACTGATGAAGCTGGTTTTGAATGCAGACTACAGCTCGCCCAAAGCATTTGGCTCCTTTTGAGTTGAAATGCTTGAGAGGTTTCCAGATCATGTAAAGTATGCACAAAACATAGGCAGTTTGCCTCATCTCTGCCTCCCAGTGGATGGATTTGGAAGTTGTATTGTGTCAGTGTGCTGAATACGTAGAGCTGATGTTTTAGGGTGTCTCACAATTATTATTTTAAGAACTCCATGCAGAACTGAAGATGAAGGGCAGTATGAAGATACAAAGTACAATAGATCATGTTGAGGAGCTGATTTACTGACATTTCCTGGATGTTATGTTGGTTGACATGTATACAAGCAATGACAAGAGAAGCTCTATGCCAAACGTGCAGTGTCCCTTAGTCTTTTTCCTGTATCGCTGTTGATTCAGCAGTGCTGTGTGTAGAATGACAATAAATAGTTCTCCCCCCAACTGTTTATATGAAAACAGCGCTCAGTTAACAGGAAATTTGAAGCATGGACCTTGAACATATGTGGTGTTGCATTTCACTGTCAAGGGGAAAATGTAGAGAGCGCCTTTGACTGATGGAGTGTGAACCTGCAGACGGGCATTTTTCCACCTGTTGGTGGAGCTGTTGATATGAGAATGTGCAACACAGGAGGCAGGAGAGAGACTTTAGTAGAGATTTTAAGACAAAGAGTGAGAGGATATGGAGAAGAAAGAGATATGGGTGAACAAGGAAGGATACAAGATAGAGAACATCCCACTAGATTGTCCATCCTCTACAACCACTCCCCTCTGCTGCTTACATACATACAGCTTCTACTCACACTTGTCTAAAACAGTATGTACACAGACACACAACAAATACATGTAAAATATGTGTAACCTGTATGTGTACATATAGTATCTGTTAAAGATAGATAGATAGAGAGATAGATAGAGATTTGTTTCCATGGTAACTAGTATTTTACCTTTGAATTATGATGTATTCTGACAGCCTTGTCTGTTTTTGTCTCTTGTTTATCTGAAAAACAAGAGAGGTGGGAGTGATCATATTTCTCTCTTTTTCCATAGATGTATACTTCTTGACCTGGGAAACTAGATTGAGATACACTCACTAGCTTATTCTGGAGCTTTCAACAGCACCTCACAGTCACATCTCACAGTCTTTCACAGCAGACGGTTGGGTTTGCTTAGTTATCAGTTGACATAATAACTGAGCATATTCCTTCATTCAAGAAATTGAAATGAATGAATGAAAAATGCTGAAAGCTCTAGAAAAAGCTAGTGAGTGAACCATGAGTTGAGATTTTCTTGTTAAAGCAATAATTCAACATTTTGGAAAATAAGCTGATTTATTTTTTTGCAGAGAATTAGAGAAAAATATTGATACCACGTTTGTGTCTGTATGATAAATATGAAGCTATTTTAAAGTCATAGTATAGTATGTCGAAAAAAAATTCATAAAAAGTCATAGTATTATGTTGTAAAAACTTCATTAAAAAAGTCATAGTAAAGTATGTCGTAAAAAAATCCTAAAAAAAAGTCAGTGTGGTATATCATTAAAATTGCCATAAAAAGTCATAGTATAGTGTGTCATAAAAATATCCAAAAAGTCATAGTATAGTATGTCGAAAAAAGGTCAAAGTCATAGTAAAGTATGTTGTAAATGTAGTAGTATGTTGCGTCTGTATGATAAATATGAAGTTATAGCATGCAGTCAATTAGGTTAGCTTAGCACAAGAGTGGAAAACTGTCTCTGAGTGTGTCCTGAGACCTAAAAAGAATTGGTAGTTGAGATACAACCAGCTGAAATGAGCCAAAACTTCTCTAGTGTCTCTTCCTCGGTGGTTGTTAACAGACTTTTCCAGAGCCTGACTCGAACATACCTGAACTCACCACTTTGAAATGAACATTATCATTTATTTCACTGCCATCCATGGGGTGAACTTGATTTGCATAGATTCCCTTTACACATCCTCACCTTATGCATAATTGATACAACTGTCATCTCCCCAACCATAATAACATCATTCCAAAGGGAGCAGAGAGAAATGGATCTTGGCATTTGAAGGTCTCGAGCGAGATTGAGATATCTCCTAACCTGTCACCCAAAAAACACATATGTCAGACATCAGATCAATATTGTCACTTGTGCTGGATTTTCCTACTGACATTCATTATTGATTTGGGTGAAGCATTTGTACATGTATTTCTTTTGTAATTTATATAGGTTTCCCTTGCTTTTGTCCTAACATTTCCCTTTAGACTCAAAGTCCATACAGCATGTCAAATTATTAATTATGGTTCACTGTAGTGTTCACATCATTCCCTTTTTCTGCTACCCACATCATACAGACTCAATGTGTGTACTGGTTTTGTTGAAAGGATGAAAACACCAACAGGCTCAAAGATTTTACCGTTTTGAATAATCTTCAACAAACTGCTGCCTGTGTTTACTAGCTTAAGGACTGAAGTGTCAGAACATGCTTCCCCATATTCATTTTAAAGCACGCTTGAGCAAACTCTTCTAATCCTGTCTGCTCTGCATGTACACAGTTGTCAATCATGCACCTGTTGTGTTTGAGTCCAAATAAAACACTGTTATTGGCTAAATGTATCTTGTAAGGCGCTACTACTTGAATAAATGATGCAAAAAGCAAAACAACAAGTCGGTGAAACATGAAAGAAATGGATTCAAACCATGCCAGAGGATCAGAGTGCTGCTCTCTACATCCCTGCAGAGATGGTAATGAGAGAGTATTTTTGTTTGGATGGATCTGGATAGGCTCCAGACATTCACAGGGCTATAGTCCTCGCTATATTTGCCTGTGATTGAGGCTTAGCTCTTGTATGAGAATATCACAGACGGGTCAGTGGAGACTCAACCTCCCCGAGTCCCTGAATGCATCATAATGGCACAGAGCCCACGATTACATTTATACAGTATTAATCAAAGCCAAAGTTTCCTATAATCCTTTATATCCTTTTCCTATCAAATGTTGAGGTTATGATACGTCTAGGATGTATGTTTGGGTGTTTATAGGTTGACCCAATCCTTCTATAAATACAAACCAATAAACTCTTAGTTATTTAGATGTGATGTTTTGTATTTATAGCCTGGTTTTTCTTCCAAAAATCTCCCAGCTTTGGGAAACCTCCAGTTACAGCTTTATAAAGCAAGCCATCCGACCATGACCATTCTCAACGGTGACCATGGATGTTTATGTAAATGCTGTTTGCATTGTCTGAGACTTTAAGCTGTTTCACAGCCTTGAGATGCTACATGCTCGAACACAAAAGTCATTGAAACCCCAGAAGTATGTTTTGTCTATAAGCAAGAACAGAAAGTGGGTTTACTTCTTGAAAATGCATCCTAAGCAGTGTGCATAAGCCAGAAGAGCTTATGGAAGCTAGGGAGACTTTGAGAGTGAAAGTCATTTAGTGGTTCTTCACAATTTGAGAGTGAATGGCACACATACTGCAAGGTAAGGAGCAGAGCCCTTGACAGACTGGGCGGAGAAAGGAAATTGTGATTCTGTGGATATTTGATCAATATCAGCACTTCGGCAGCGAGAAATGACTGAGCAGGATTAGAAAGTAAGCCAGATAACAGTGTAGTACATTCTACTAATATTACATAACAACATAATACCCGAATATTAGGCTCAACTAGAACGCTATAATGCATGTTGGTAATTTCTAAAATGGAAACAATTCAGCCATGTTTACTACAAACAAATAACACATATGCTGTATCTTTTACTGTTTCCTCTAAATGATAGTATCTAAGGAAGATCATTTTAATTGTCAACAACCCAACTAAGCTATTGACAGAGCATTTCTTTCTTAACAGTTCTTTATCTTGCCCATGAAAAGTACAGTGTGTAGGCTACTGCATTTGCTGAGACATTTATATTTGACTTACTGCTTATTGATGCAAAGAAACCCTACACAATCCATCATCATTTGAAAACATTCACAAGATCTCTTTGGCACCAATTTGGACCACAGATGAGTTAAATTGGCTGAAATATGTGCAAGATGATGGCTTCTTCGATTTTATGTATGAGTACACTACCTCTTAGCTAATAAAGCATTCACCACATCAGACTAATGGATGGAAAAAAACACGTAAAGGCAAAAGTCTAATATAAAGTTTGAATCTTCTGCATGTGCATTTCATGAATCAAGATATAAGTATTTAAAGATCATGAAAAACATGCTGCAACAAACTAGACATGTATCTTAAATATACAAAGCAGCAATAGCACACAAGTAAACATAAATGATTGAACCAACTTAACCTAACCTTAAATAACATCACATAAACACAATGCCATACACATATGATTGGACATTACTAGTCAGCTAGTCAGCTGATACCTGAACAGCTGACGAATGAGCCAGTGATTTTGAAGCATGAATGAAACAGCTGATGCCAATCAACTAATGCAGCATAACTTCATTGTCTGAACTGACGGTGAATACCAAATATACAAACATTCAGGAAGAAGAAGCCTTCTTCGTTGAATTGAAAGCCGGCACATATTAGCACTCTTCATTATTAGGCGCTGACCTGGCCAAGGTGTACCCTGCGCCTCTCGCCCAATATCAGTTGGGAGAAAAGAGCCCGCTGCTACCTTGTCTTCCAATCTATAAATACAACTGTAAAATGTGAGGAGGAATCCTGGCTCAGTAAAGTCTCGTCCAGTCAAGTTCATCTAACTATTAGCACCTCATGTAGATAATATTTGCTCCTTCGGATGGTTTCACATTTAATAAACTGTATGTATTTGTATGCATGTCAGAAAATAATCTAGCCAATAAGTAATCACTTAGTACACAGATCATTCTCATCTATTATAATTTGTTCTTTATATCTACTGCAAGTTAAGAGAGTGACTTTACTTGATTCAATTTTGAGGTATGCTGACAACAAATACGTTGACAAAACATATCCATAATGCACATCCTTCTGTACATTATCAGATTCAGGTGTATTAGGCTTTGTAAAAGTAAAGAGTACCAATATTATACAGTCTTGCACTGTGCCAATTATACACTATGCCAATGTTTGTATGTAAAACATTCAAGGTCTCCCCCAAGGGGCCCAAAAGCAAAACAGCTTCGATGAATCTTCTTTCTGTCTCACCATATGCAGTGTTTACTTTCTGTTCAACACCAGAACACAAAACACAGAAATGCTGTTTCATCTTCAGTTAAGCTACAATGCTATTTACAATTCATTTTCATTCGACACTGCACCTCCTCTTTAATTTTCAGCCTCCAAAGTTTTTCAAACTTCATCCGTAACATCAGTTTGCCAGTACTCAGACAGCCACAGTAAACTATTTAGTAAACAATGTGTGGTCAGATGAAAAAGACATGCTGAAATTATATTGGCAGGTTGGTATCACACTGCCTCTTATCCAAATGGCACAAGGAGTCTGACCTTTTCCTGATCTCAGCGCTGTCAAAAGATGACCTTTGCGCACTGCATCACGTAGTCAATGTGTATAAGTTAGATTCTTTAGACAAGGCACAAACATTGCCTTTTCAAAATCGCTTGTCAATAGCAACATTGTGAGCAAAATAATTAAAACAAGACTAGCATATCCTAGTATATGGCTGTAGCCTGTATGGTCAATGAGCTAAATTGTGGTGTCTATAATGTGAATGTAGATATTAAATGTTTATCTGTAGTGGTCCTAGTAATATTTGTTTGTTGTTTACTGAAGTAGCACATGACATGGTAAAGATACGTTTGAGACACATAACTGAGGACAGTTTTTTTAATGTAATCATGCTATTTTCAACAGGTAACCGTTCTGGATTACTTATCTAAAGTGTTATTGTGTAATGAACGTTACTTTGTTAAACAGACCAGACCAAGGTTGCACCCGATGACAATTATGAACCACAGCCTCCGTAGCCCTACTCCTTTTTGTTATTTGAGTAGTTTATCTTTTACTACACACCGGTGCCAATTTTAAGCAATTGTGCTGTTCATACAGCACACGCTGAGCCACGGAGCCGATCTGGAGCCATTGTTTCGGCGTCTTGCCTATTTTTTTCTGGGAGATTACGAGCAAGTCTCGCATGAAAACACACTGATAATCTATTATAAACAATATAAAAGACATATGATATATGATATAAATGATCTGGTTCTGCTAAATGATCTAATATGCATCCCCTGCTTGCCAACCCTGATTGTCCTACTCCTCTCCCTGCTGTTCTCCTGGAGTTTCAATTCCCCTGATTCTTACATGATGAAATATCAAAACCTGCCCATCCAGTTTGTTTATTTAGAAATAGCTGGGTGCCACTGCTGTTTGTGATTGTTTTTTTCTAAATGACATAGGCCTAGGCTACTTGTTCCACACATTCAGTTGTGTCTGAAGAGAGAGCGACAGAGAGGAGCAGGCAGACGCACGCACACACACACACACACACACACACACACACACACACACACACACACACACACACACACACACACACACACACACACACACACACACCTACTCTGCCCGTGCTGCTAAGCTTGTGAATTAAAACGGTTTAAAACAGGTGGCAGCAGCGGCAACAACAACAAAAACAACAACAACCGTGTATTAAGGAAGTTTATCAGCTGATGACGGGCGATAACAAAGGTAAAACCCGGTCTGCGCCAATACATTTTGAAAGTGGCCAATGGTGAAACACCAACACTCTCACTCCGACCAGTTGTGGAACTGCATCACTCAGTGAACGAGCGACAGAGGGTCCTAGGGCTGATACTTTGGCTTGGCGATATTCCAGACATTATTCAGAGCCAGCTTTGTCTGACAATATGTTGGTATTTAAGGAGTTGTGGTTGGAATCACAGAAAAGTACAGAAGAACAAAAAAGAAGAGACAAATTTACTTCACGTTCTTTGGCATTGATAGAGGCAGCGACCAAATCTCTAGTGAATAAAAGTAAACTCAATTCAAACACCCACATAAAATCTGTTAATGTTTTTTTAAAGACTTTCTCACACCTCTTATTTCGGGGAGTTGAGAAACTTAGTAAATCAATAAACTTCTGTTACACTTCTCGGTTTGTGGGCGTAACCTGAGGGAATTGCAGGAGGAGATTGAGAATGGGCAGATTGGCTTCCCTGGCGGGTCAAGGTGAGTCTGTAAGCCTGATGGCTTATTCACTCTGCAGATGTCACCTGGTCATTATCCTAAGGCAGCCATCTGCCAGTTGGTCCTGCAGGGCCTGGCCACTCAGTCTTCTGGGCCTTGTGTGACTGGCAGGATCCATGCTGCTTTCTCTTCTGTCCTGACCTGCTACTCCACCTGCCTCCAGTGTCCAAAAGGCCAGGCTGGTCAGGGCCAGAGGGAAGACAGAGGACACACGCAGAGAAACAAAAAAGAAAGCTTTGAGCTCTTTGCCACAACATAAACTGGGATAAATTAATGATGCATCCGCAGTTTTTACCTTGGCACTCCTCACAGCTGACTGCTTGGCTTCTCACCCTCAGCGCTGCTGGGATGCAGAGGTACACTGCCAAAATAAACTCCAGGCTCCCTGATTTCACTTGCCGGTGGTTTTACCTAAAAAGTGCCCAACATGATTATTCTATTTCTGAAAATGATCTATTGAGCGAATCCTCAAATACTAAAGCCAATGAAGATATGTCGCTACATCAGGAAGTTAATTGTCAGCCCTTAAAGTGTCTCACGGCAGGTGATTATCTTGGAAAAATAGAGCCTTACTTTTGGACAGACATAATCAAGCCCTCCTTCAAGGTTTTGGATTTGGCTGTGACTTCTGCTTTAACCTCCTTGGCTCATTACAATTTAATTTCTGAAGTGAGGAAAGGAATCTTTTCACACATAACTGAGCAATGAACGTGTACATCTTCACTATATATTTTTAATTGTTTTGCCCATAGGCCTGGTAAACAGATGAATTGTGACTTAAAGCAAGACCAAAGATTCTTTTGTACCTTAAAATAATGTTTCCAAAATCGTTTCAGTGGTTCATTAACTCGTAACAGGGTGAACGGCACTTCTGTATTCGTTTTGCGGCCCTCTATCGGCTATAACCGCACTATTCAAGTTTGCCAGATCGGTTACCGGATCTGTAATTCGAATGAGACATACGACAGCGGTAATGGACAATTCCGCTTCCAACCTATAAGGGAACCAAAGAGGAAAATTGCTTTGGTGTTGCTTTAATATATTATCTTAATAGTTATATGTCTGTGTGTTAAGTACGAAGCTAGAGCTAGGAGATGATTAGCTTTGCTTAGCATAAAGCCTGGCTGGAAGTAAGGGGAAACCTTACTTTTTTACATACCGTTTCAACAAACAACATACAGCATGTAAATTATGAGCTTTATAGGTGCTAGTATTTGTATATTTTAAATTTGAAGAGAGCCCGGCTAGCTGTTTCCTCCTTGCTTCTAGTCTTTTATGCTAAGCTAAGCTAGCGGTCTCCAGGCTCCAGCTCTGTACTTAATGCACAAACGTGAGTGGTATTGATCTTCTCTTTGTCTAACTCACTGAAAGAAAGCGAATAAACAAGATTTACAAATTAACTATTTATTTAATCAATTTTAAGCCTTAATCATAAAAAAAAATGAATAAAGCAAATAAAGAAAAAGAATGAGACATATTCAGCTTGGAAATTGAATTCCTAATTTTTAAATTGCATACAGTCATGTTTGTGACTGCTTAACTGTATATCAAAGGAGGTGCAAAGGATCTCCCAATTAGCTCGTATTTTATTAAATAATGTTTTATGTTTGAAGTCATCACTGGCGATAAGAGAAAAGCTGTACCTGTTGGTTCTCACTGAAGAACTGTAAAATCCCATTCTCCTGTCACAGGTTACAACTGTGCAAAACTTGTGATAACTTGACGGTAAAATGACTTTTGTTTGTCAAGTGTCAGCATAGGTGAAGTATCCTCATCTTGTAAAAGTTATTTCTCTCTTTAACATTGAACTTTGTTTAGGTAAAACTCCTTTTTTTTAGTCCTGCTGTGTCACACATGCTGCAGGGATTATTTGAGGACATATTCACAGATAGGATCAGATCAGGTGAAACCCATATACACACCCATCTTCCGGCTGCCATGTCCAGGAGGCTTTCAATTTTTTATCATCTCCACACTTACATCATTTTTTACTGACTACAAAATACCTTCACTGGCTAATACACACACACACACACTAATACACACGCTCACACACCTTTGATCTTGTAGCCTTTGTGATTCTGATACTTCATCCTTGACCCACTTTGAACTCAAGACCTGCAGTAATGTGCTGGACATGAATAACTGCGTGGGCAATCTGCTCCTCCTTTCCTTCTGTTGTTTTTTTTTTGGATGAATTATGCTGTTGTTCTGGAGCAAGGCACACCACCAACTCGAGGCTTGGCTGTGTTTCCAGCCCCTGATATAAAAAAGGAGAACCATGATTGTGGGAGGCCCACCCTCTAACCTGCCTGTACCCCTGGCAGCCAGAACGGGCCAGCTGGTACTGTCAGCAACTCTGACAGATGACCTGCTGAGCGGATACTTTTAGCTCATGATTCACCCATCATTATACAAACATACTGTATAATGTACAATGCACTGAAACAAAGTCTTCTCTCATTATAGTAGCAGTGTATTACATGCAATTCTGGCCTGAAAACCTAAAATACATACATCAAGGCACTACTGTAAAGAATCAAGGGCCATTTTGGCTCTTTTTTGTTGTTTGTTATATTTTCCTCATTCCTGAGCATAAGTAGCCACATATAGATTGTATTTTATAAGATATTGTCCATGTACATTGGAGTTGAATATAAAGAAAAACATGTTTTCAATTATAAATGCTAAATGCCACATTTGAAAACCTTAACAATAGAGAAGAACAAATGTATTTATTATTTACAACACATTTTGCTCCAATGTTCAGCAGTCATGCAGGCAGGAGTCCATTGTTTAAGATGAAGAGATACTAAATTCAGACAGTAGCCACAACCAATAAACCATAATGTTATGTACCAGCCACAAGTCATGTTGTGTTTCCTTTCAGAGCATAAGCTCACTTACTGTAAAAGATTCTTGCTCTCTTGCTCTCTTACAGTATGTTTTCGCTATCCCTGTTACAATCGCTACCCACGCAGATAACCTATGGCTCGATGCCATAGAGTTTGGGCCCATTCTGGAGGCTGTTAAAGAGCATTATGGGGAAAATACCAAGTGCAATGCAGGTTGAGGGTGAGTGTTTTCGCGGACTGACTACAATGCAGACAGCAACAGTGTATAATTATGTTTCAAATGTTTAATTCCTCATGTACTTAAAGAGAAAAACCCCTCCTGTCAGACAAATTAAAGATATGTCGTAAACAAGACTAATTAGAAAATAAGATCTTTTCTCATTTGGTTTATAATTTTGACATTATCTCTTTGCCACAACCCATAAATGTTGGAGAGACTTTAACTTCTCTTCATTTCACCTACATTCTTTAACCCTAAAACACCTTCATTGAAGCATTCAATCTGAACACATAGTGTGACATCAGAGTGAATGGTAAACTTAATTTTATGGTATTAGATTTTTTACAAGTCTCAAGCCAATTAATACTGAAATTCTCAAGTGTATTGCACTGCATATGTATCCTGACTGGTGCTGTGTATGTAGATGAATCTCTGCTCTGCACAACAGCAGCAGCAGCCATAAAATCCCATCCTGTATTAAACCGCTGCCTGCTTGAGTAATATGCTGTCTGTTTATATGACATGATGTGATTTGACACTTTATTCAACATGAACAGAGATCAGTGTGAGTGCAGATTGAATTTGAACTGCATAAATATGAATTCATCAAGCTTATACTGTACTGAGCAGCTGAATTTAAATTTCTTGAATACAGCAATTTGAAATTCAAAGCAAATACTTGAAATTGAATGTGAGAATTAATTAAAATGAACCACCAGCAATTACAGCCCATTTTCCCAATTCATATTCAAATTTCTTTAGTTCAGGCTGAGCTCTGTGTTCCTGAACATCTGGAAGGAACTTTTGTTCCCTGAACGACTGGATGACAGCTGCCTCCTCCAACGCTGCCGACAGTGGTCTGACACTCTTCACTTAGCCAACTGCAAGCCATGTGGCACTGTGCCTTTCCCGTCTCCTCAGCCAATGAATAAGTCTTCTTCACACTTGGTGAAAGGGATGCAAATTGTGTCTCATAGCTGCTAATACTGTGGGGAACGGAACGCTCTTATGGGTTTGATGCCTTGCATATAAAACTGTGTCCTGCCTCCCTACAGGCATTTTTGGACAGTAAGCTACAGTTGTGCAGAAAAGAGCTTGAGTACACAGTACAATAGTGTTTATTTCTGTAATACAATGTCAACAAAAATAAACTATCATAGGCTTTACAAAGTTGCAGGACAAATATACTGGACTGCATGTATTGTCTATGTTTTTACAACCTATGTTCCAGTGAAACCACTGATATGTAGTTCACAAAAATACAACAAAGAGACACTAGTGGTAACTTGTTTTGTAAGTAGAGAAAAGGAGATCTTTGGCTGAGAAGTAGAGTAAGGCACAATGCCACATGTCTAAGTAGAGTTAGCTCACAGTTAGCAGCTTTGGAGGAAGAAGCTGCCTTTGAGTCTACTTTAATGGCTGCCATCAAAGTGAAGCCAAAAAGGTGATAAAGGGATCCCTTTCTGGTTCGAGCTGTCAGTCTAGCAGCTGGCTGCAGGGACCCACACATTTAATCTCTTTTTAATAGTCTGCTCATACTAGGGGGATGCTAAGTCAAGTCAGAGCACCTAACTAAATGGGACACACTACAAAACACATTAATTCCAAATAAAACCTAAATGCAAACATAACAGACAGTTTAGGACAAGAAAATGTATTAGAGGCTAACATAGGGGACCTTGGGATGAATGCAGGTTGACAGAGATAAATCACTGCATAGTGAACAATATGAAGGTTCTTCAAAGTACAGTTCAGAGTATTCTATTTTTTAGTTTTAAGCAGGATATATAGATTTCTTTCACATTTGTGTCAAAGAATCATGAGTCAAACATTTTTATTTGTACACATATTTAAATGAGGACATAAATATCCTCCTTATATTACAACTAGACAGAAAACCAGTACAGTATCATTGTCTTTCGGTATTGAGGTGCTCTGCTGACTGTAAATGTAAGATTAATTTAGGGAGCCTATTGTGTTTGTGTACACTTCAGTTCATTGTAATGCTAACAGTTTTACACCGTATCATTTAAATTAAACTTGCTGAGATAATCATTTACTGTATTATTATGATGGTACAAAAGTAACCTCAATAGCAAAATAATGTTTAACAAATGTCCATTCTTGAGTCCAAATAACTATTTTTATTTAACTTTCTGTAAATTTTACTCTGGCTACTGGCACAGAAGTCTGCTTAGATTTCAATACAAAAATAATTTACCCTGACTTACACTAAAAACAGGCGTTGAATTAATTTATTCAGGTGTTCAGATAGCATGTATGCAGATATGGGATTCAGTGAATTATAAATAAGAGCTTCACCACAATTAAACATTATGTTTATTTTGTTTATGATCTGTTTTGATGTTTGAAAACAGAATTGTAAAATACACTCAGGGACGGTTTATTGAGCTTTCCAAGACCCTAATACTGTAGTTTGTGATGTGCTGATTTGATCACAGTTGTACAGAGCCTAAGCAAGTGTCAGCAACATGAGAGCAACTGTCTGCAAAAATCCTACACATGGAAAGCTGTAGCTCACAGCTTGCTCATTTGTTTCTCTAAGGACATACTCATGCAAGTGAGGATATCTACCACACCTTGGCATAAATGGCAAACGTAGCACAGATGATCGATTTGGTGCTGCACAGCTGGTAGTAGTTCTCTCTTTATACTGCATAGAGGTGCCTACATTATATTGTACGTGATTCAAACGACATATTAAATACATGTAGGCTACCGTAAAGGATATTGTACAACAACCAGGGCATGGAATTAACACCCGACCACCCGCCAAAATGCGGGTGAATTTTGCAATTGGCGGATAACACTGTCAATCTACCTGAAACATTGGCAGGTAGCCAATGAGAATTGAGTGATTCAGACTCGTAACTACGCGGTTGCTTACGGGCCTGGTCCAATCAGGGACCGGCATCACTGGAAGACATTGATTGACAGCCAGGGCCCCCTATCGCATTTTCATTACTCACACAATCCCAGCAGTCCCACGTGCAGCCACTGACCAAGCGGGAATGAGAACGGGTAAAATTAATTTCCTTGTTTCTGTTATGAAGGCGAGACGTGTGTGACTCGAACATCTCACATTTACCAACAAAACGTACAGCGAAATACTGCAACAAAACGTACAGCGAAAGACTGTGCAAAACATTTCAGACCGTCCTGCCAACATGTAGACATTTTAACATCAATGTACGCTGTATTGTTTTTTCACTCTAAAGTCAGCGGCTGCTGTTTCAATCTGTTGGCTGTCTGCAGCGGGCGGGGCTGCTTAGTTCCCCCGCGACTGACGCGCACACACACAATCACACACGGTGGACGCAGATGAGATGTACAGTTTGACCTAAATTGAGGACAGCTACGCTTGTTATTGTAAGTGCAACGATTGACCGGCTGGTGACCGGCCATGACCGGAGACCGGCAGGTCAGTCTGATATATGCCGGTCAAATGCACTTGGGCGCCACATGATAAACATCGCGCAACATCAGCATCACACGTGCACACGCAGCACCGCTCCATCAGCTGTTTATGAAATATCATAAAGTCGTAATTATACACGGCTCTGCAGAGCCGTTTGCTCTACTGATCTCAGGCTAACAGCCGCTCTCTCTCTCTTCTCTGAGGCTGAGCAACTGGAACAGGAAAACCGCACTCACAGCTACAGTTAATCGGAAAATAGCGTTGGGCACGGAACACTGACTTTGATGAATTTACTGTTTATCAGACCCCAATGAGACAAGAAGCTAACGTTAGCAAACGCTGCGGTGACAGTCTCTGTCTCTGATGCCCCGCTGCAGGAGACCGTGTGTATTCCTCCGACACGCTGTATTAACGTTACGGTTTAAAACGCTTTCCAGGTTAGTGGGGATGCATACCGCTCCAAACCAACATTAAAAACGTAGTAATCTTCCCTCAGCGTTTAGTTTTGTTGCTAAACTGTGTGTAAAATGAGCGGTGACGTTAAATCATCTGCTCAGGTAACAGCACTCTAGGGCAGTGGTTCCCAACCTGGGGTCCGGGGAGCCCTCAGAGGGGGCGGCAAAGATCACAGGGGGTGTGCAAGTCTTTATCTGGTTTGAGGTTGAGGTAAAAAAAATATTTGCACATGTTAAACAAATTATGATAATACACTAGAATATATAATGTATACAAAAGTCGGTATAAAAACTATATATTTTTGTTCTCGCTTAAAATTGTAGGCAGGCTACTTAGTACTTAGGACCTCCTAACCTGTGGCCCTTGCTGTCATCAGGTCAGCTGCTAGCTGCTATCATCCTCGTCTTTCCTGCCACCACGGCATCACTATGTTATGAATGAAACATAGCGGAGAAACGTAAAAGTGCTGATAACTCCTCTGTATCAAAAAAGAAAGTTAGGCTCTATCTCGAGAGTTACCTCAACTTCGGTTTCGGAGGGGTGGCTCAGCTTTTCTTAGACATAAGTAGGGGGGGGGGGCGCCAAAGAAAAAAGGTTGGGAACCACTGCTCTAGGGTACCATCTATTTGCTGGATTGTTCCGAGGTAACCGTGATTTAAATTATTTATTTGTTTTAGATTAGATTCAACTTCCTTGTTATTGTGCAGAGTACAAAGACAGCGAAATGCAGTGAATTTCCCACACCAGGAGTAATTTATATAGTTCTGTTTTAAAGCGATAGATTATCTGTTCAAAAAATATTCTATGCAAAATGTTATATCAAAGAAAAGATAGAAAATAAATATTTGTGTGTGCTGTAAGGTGGTTAGAAAATATGAAATCGGAATCGGCTAAAATCGGTATCGGCAGTTCAAACTCAATGAAAAATCGGAAATCGGAATCGGCCTCGAAAGTTGAAATCGGTGCATCTCTAATGATAAGTTAAAGTCCAATAAGTACTTTATTAAACCGTATGAATGTGTGTCCCAGGCCAGGATAGGAAATTAACTAACAATGTAAAGATCAACAAGCCACTGACAGTGACAGATACGTTCATATTTGATTCATTCAATAAATTATTATTTTGTGTCTTAAATCCACCAGCTGTTTTCATATTATACCAACATTTGCAGCATCCTGAGCCTTTTTGGTAAGGTTCCTAGAAAATCTCAATCCAGAGTAATTCATTAATAGTAATAATTATTATTCTACCCAAAACAAGTTTCCTTTTTATTCATTTTTTTATTTTTAAGAACTATACAAAAAAAAACTTTTTTGCAACAACTCATGTGCTATGGTGCGCATTCACCAGTGTTTTTTTGTTGTTGTGGTGTGCATAGGCTACTCCTGATTTTGTCAGTCATCTCATCTCTTATATGCAGTGGCGTAACGAGCCAACACCGGGCCCCTATGCAGGATTATCAAGGCGAGCCCCCCTACTACAGCGCGTGATGACGCCGCAATGTCCACGAGCAGGCTACCATGAATAGGACAGGATAGGATCATAGAGACACAGTAAATCCTGTTTTGCACTTTTTATGAGGCAAAAAAAAAAACTGGCTGGTAAAAAGTCACTGTGGCAGCAGTGACTTTTTACAGTTTTTTTTTTTGGCTGGTGATCAAAAGACAACAACTGTATGTGGTTTTTACTTTCGCTGTGCTACTCAAGTCTTGTAACAAATAAAACACATTTAATGAACATACTGTTCTATAACACCAGTGAGCTGCTTCCTGTGGTCAGTGTGTGGACTGCTCCATACTGCATGCTGTATGAGTGCATGCTGTGCAGTGCTTTTAGGACTGTGTATGGTATAACAAGCACACACTGTAATTCCCTTAAGCACTGTGCATTACAAAAGGCTTTATGTAGGAAAACCCCAAGCGACCCACCAGGACAAACAAAGCTCAGTTTTTAAAGAAGAGCTGCGACCACCTAAAAACAATGCAAAACAAGAGGGACTGTAATGAGTAAGATATGCTAGTGCAGTCACACCGGCTGGAAATGGGCTCTTTCTTCATATTGAATTAGGCTCTGGCATTAAAGGCAGAATAAATAATAAATCCTATTTGGACAGTAGTGTAAATTTTACCAGTGTGGCACTGTTTGCCCCCAACACTCTCTCTCACTGGAAAATCCCTCTCTCTATTTGTCTGAGCTCTGAGGAATTTTCTCTTCTTGTGGCTATAGTCTGTATTCACTGTATTCAAGTCATTATCATTAATAAAACACACAACCCTGTCACAAGATACACAACAAAGTAAGTATTTACTGGACACATAACATTTTTTTTATACGGGGCTCAACAATAAGGATTGCCCGATTGGTTGCCCGAGGCCACATCAGCCTTGTAAATCTAACACTCACCCACTTGCTCGATTGGACAAGTGGTAAAAAAAATTAAACACATTGTATAAAAACAAATTGCATTACCCCTAAAAATAGATATATGCGAATCCGAAAAATTATTTGTGAGCACAGTGTGCGAGTTAAGACCATAATCCTCCCTAGCACACGCCCCCTGCTGTCCCGCTGATGTGCTTTCCAATGCTGTGACAAAATTATGTGGATGGATGTTTACTCATTTAGCATCTGGATAGTTAGCTTGCTAGTTTGCTAATTGCACCAAGCTTTCATGCTACACTGGTTACAGAAAATGAGGCAAACAGCGGACTGTTGGCTAGGTCTTACAGTCCCTCCGCCTCACTCCGTGCCGCTGGTGGACCAACATTACTTTGCTTGGAGGAGAGTCCTCCCAGTGAAGTAGTCCACCAGTTCATTCACGCCTAAAGCTTAAACGTAGCACATGTACTGCTTTAGCATCCTTGAAATTCTCCTTGTTCATAAATGTAGCATTGTGTTTTACCATTTTAACTCTCTAACATAAGGTGGAAGATTTGTTGTGACTTCAGACTCACTACTATGGAGAGGGTCAACACCTGTACCATCAAGCTTGGGGAGGAATGATCATTTTGACAAATGTCTCCATAATTATGCAGATTCAAATACCGTACAAAATTCAAGACATAGGAATGTGTCTCACTTAATATGTTCCTTAATGGTGGTGCCCATTAAAATGAAGAAATCGTTTAATTTGAAGTTTAAATGTGTTCTTTTTGTCTTCCATTGAAGATGAGGTAATTCTCTCAGCAGTCTGTGATTCAGCATTTCACTGAGATGTCCCCAAAAGCTACACATCTCTTGTAAATCAGTAGGGTACCTCATCCTAAGTTAAATAATTTCTTTTGACATTTGAACTCGCTGTCAAATTGCATTTCTATCATATCTGACAGAAGGGAAATCTGACAGTCAGAGGACTTCATAGTCAATGACAGCTAACAGAGAGAACACAGTCTATTTTAACAGCCAAACAATAAGAGTATGTATGATCAAAGATGTTTAATACGGATATAGAATAACATAATTTCAGATCCTGGCAAGTTTTTAGGTGTAACTTTTAATCTACAGAAAAATCAATAACATCAGAGATAAAGTGAGCGCACGAAACAATTATCTACAGAGCAACATACGGTAGTTCACTAAAATAATAAAGATGAGCTAAAAAATGATTCTTGAAAATGAAAATAATTAGAGAATAAATAATATAAAAATATATATATATTATATAATATTAAACGTCCTCAGTCTGAATCGTAAAAGCAAACAGATTGCGGGGAGTTGTGGTTTAAAGGCCCATGTGCTCAGAGATGATCATGTACAACAAAAGGAATGACTGAAAACAGGTCACTTTAAAGCGTAACTCTCGCCAAGATGCAACCTAGGGTCTTTTTGTAAATGTACAGGAGTCAAACTTTCGTTTAAAAGCATATTTAGGACGGAAGCGCCACTTTTAAGATTTACCGTATTTTCGTTTTTCAGTCAAATGGCCTTTTGAATGAGAGTGCTAGGGGCACTTCTATGATCGCATCAAAATAGCTATTTTTAAAACACTAAGAAGGCTCAACACAACATGAAACTTTGCTCCAAGTATGACCAGGGGCTCTACACCTTAACGAAAGCATTGACAACATTGTTTGTGTACCCAGAGTTTACTAAAAAGAAAGGTTTTGAGCAACTCACGTTAACAGTTGTTGTTTACACTATCTGCCATTTCCCAGTCAAAAATAGGCGATCTCTGAATGCGAATGAACGGACTCCATAGGAGGAAATGTCATTCCTATATGAGGCTCCTTTTTCAACTACAAGGTCAATATTGTGTTTCACTAATGACAAAACAACGAATTATCCGTGCATTTATATGGAACTAAGCTTTAGGAGCTTTCCATCTTTACTCTCCTCCCTCGACTATTTCTGACTGGCTCGATAGACGGCGACCGCAAGAACAACAGCTATAGTGAGTTGCTCAAAACCTTTCTTTTTAGTAAACTCTGGCTACACAAACAATGTTGTCAATGCTTTCGTTAAGGTGTAGAGCCCCTGGTCATACTTGGAGCAAAGTTTAATGTTGTGTCGAGCCTTCTTAGTGTTTTAAAAATAGCTATTTTGATGCTATCATAGAAGTGCCCCTAGCACTCTCATTCAAAAGGCCATTTGACCGAAAAACGAAAATACAGTAAATCTTAAAATTGGCGATTCCGTCCTAAATATGCTTTTAAACGAAAGTTTGACTCCTGTACATTCACAAAAAGACCCTAGGTTGCATTTTGGCGAGAGTTACGCTTTAAAGCTTTTTTTATTTTCATCTAAGCTGCTTTAAAGTTCTGTCTGCTTCACACAAAGAACACTGTACATGATGAAGCTAAGTTCATTTAAGGACTAAACCTCACTTTAAAAAAGTTCTACTTCTGTCAAAAAGCATTTCTAACATAGTAGCTACTTTTCATATCCTCCGAGGTATGACTGGCCCTCAGAAAAAGAGTGTATGGTTGAGGAGAGAGGGGAAATATAAACCAATGTGGAGAAGAAAAAAAAAACACAAGGTCCATGTTGCCTGGTGTGATTAGCCCTATTAAACAGACATTATTTCTGTGACATGACCAGTTACTTAAATAATTCATCATTGTTTTTCAGTATTATAACCTTTTACTTTGTCTCGTCCTCTCATTTTCAATGACAGGTTAACATATACAGTACATGTTAACTCCACCTGTTTGAAATTTGGCCTTTAACATGAATAGAGTTGGATTGAAAGAAAGCTATTTAGTCCAAAAGACAAGGAATGTAAATCCATGTTTATTGAACTTTGCTTGTTTTTTTTTAAAACATATGTATCCATTTCATGTGTAGTGAACTACGCAGGATGAGAGACTGCTTTTTCCTGTCTCACGCATCATTCTTTCATTCAATCTCTATCAAAAAATGCAAAAGCGGCTCGCTGACCATAATCAGGGAGAGCATCACAAGGGGTCTAATCACTAGATACAGAATATGGCTCTCACAGGTTGAGAAGAGCTGTGAGGTCACTCCTTTGAAAACGTCCTGGCTTAAAGTTTCAGTGATGCAAGTGTTTCATTAATTTGATGACAAAGTATGAGATGAAAAATAAAATGATTTTGACTTTGTTTGCTGCCAATTTATGAAGTTACAGGATATTGCCTAGAGGGAATACATGAAAACACAGTCACCAGAAAGTCATGTTAAGTTTGATTCATAACAGAAAGTTAATATCAAGTATGATGAAGATAATGAATCAACAAGCTCACCTCCACTAATCACAGCTGGGTGCTGAATCCTCCATAACAGAAAACACAAAAACTGTAGGTGGACAGAGCAAAAATGAATGATTTATTAATCCACAAACAAACACCCTTCCTCAGTGTGCAACTGGTACAAAATGTATGTGCTTTATAGCATAAAGTTTGTAAAATATGTTATAAAATATGCTGTTCCTCCAAGAACGAGGATGTGCAAGCATGCTAATGGATTAGTGTTGGTAAGAATAAAGGCAATGAACCTCTTTATGTTGATCTCAATGTGTCTAAAGCATTCTTGGAAAGGTTCCAATAATGGACAGAAAGAGCCAGGCGATCTGTTTCCCTATGTTTCCTGTCTTTATGCTATAAGCTAAGCTAATAGACTGCTGGCTTTAGCTTCAAATTCACTGAGAGTGGTATAAATCTTCTCCATATCTTGGCAAGAAAACCAACAAGCATATTGTATTTCTTTAAGAATCACGAATAATGAACAAAATACTTTAATTCATCTAAATCACTTACTGTATGTGGAAATACAAATTTAGTCTTCAAGGGATGCAAACTTTTAGTATTACATTGTGCTGCTGCATATAAAGTGGAAACTATAGTGTGATTACTGTAAGGAAAGCTATTGTATTATTTAAACAAAGAAAAGTGGTTCCTTAATTGGCTTAGAGGATTTGGGAAATATTGAATGGTAACTAATTGCATCCACACCCCCCCCCCCTGTAGGTGAAGATCAGGGATACAATATGTATATTTATGTAACAGGCAGCAACTTTACTTTACTTGTTGTTGCTGCCAGGCTGCCGATGTGCAAAAAGATACACTGTAAGAAAAAAACCTGTAAAAAAAATTAAAGTAAAATAGCTTAATTCAAACAATGTGTAAAAACATGAAATTTACGGAAAATGTCATTAAAATGTTTACAGAAAAATACCATTATTTTACAGATTTTCCCCAAATAATTATGATCAATCGCCTTCAATAAAAGGGACAATCCTAAAAGTTCTGCAGGAAAATACGATTATTTTACAGATTTTTGCTAAATTATTACGAACAGACACCAAAATATGTTCTTCAAAATGAATGTGAAATATCCTCAACTAAAAACATACTCAAGCAGTACAAACTATATACATCATTTTCACTGTTTCAATTAAAATGTCGTAGGAAATTAACTACAAATAAAGTAAACACCACTATTGATTCTAAAACCCTTTTATTTAATGTATTCAGATGTAAATTTACAATATCAAGCAATTATTCACAAACATTTCTTTAGAGCCCCCCAGGAGGAACTGAAAAAATAAAAATGGTACTTCTCCATATGTGTCTGTAAGCATTTCTATCAAAATGGAAGCGAGGAGGCAAGGAAGCAACACATTGTGCTGTTGAGCTGAGGGAGTTGTGGTCTTCTTCTTCTTTATTCTCCTAACCCTTGGGGGCTCTGTATAAGGTAGTTCTGATAACATTTAAGAATACTAACTATACAGTGTATTATTAAGTAAAATTAAAACATACCACAAAAGGTCAATTAATCTGTAAGAGAGGTGCAACACAGCAGAAAGATCAGACTTCTTCCAAATGGCCGGTAATCGTCTGGATCTGCTCCTGGAGGGGACACACACAGAGAGAAAATATTACTGAAAGGGCTTTACTGTAAAAAGTAGGATTTTATTTATAGTTCATTTTAAATGAACACTGCTGGACTTCCACAGGAAATCAGTGTTGTAGCATTTTCCCAAACAACTGCAGAAAATAGTGACTACGTTTTAAATGCAACAAACAACTGAAGAATCCTCAGGTTCTTAGCTCTGCACTGTGGTCAAGCAAACCCACACCCACAGATCAAGCAGTGTGTACGATAACACAGCTCCCAGCTAAGAAGCTACAGTGAAGATTTCTGCTAAACACATGGTGTAAATGACAACTTTTCAGGTCAATGTGGCTTGTCTGGACTTTTGAAAACTTGGATTACGCTCGACAAGCAGTATGAAGGCCTTTTTATGTTTTTGTAAAGTAGTTTTTTAACGTTTGAAACAAAGCCGCTGTTGACTACAGTTGTTTGGGAGGATGCGGCAAGCTGTTTTCATGTGAAACTCCAGGAGTGTTTTGTGAATTGAAAAAAATAACCTGACCTTCTTTCAGAATGAGGGTTAGGTAATGAGTGATTTTTAATTTAAAGTGAGCTACCTTTTTAAACAAACGTCATTTACATTTTCTATGAGACATTATAGTTAAAGGTTTTTACCCAGAAAGGATGTTAAAGTCGGTTAGGGTTAGAGTTAGTTAAAGTGGCCATTGGACTGCAGAGCTATTTCCTGGATAACTTTGGGGAATGACCAGCCAACTTACATTACTGCGCACTCCCATTGTGTTAGAAATACTACTGGCCAGCATGATGGAAAAGTCATAGAAAACAGGGATTCATGTTTATGTGTGGAATGGAATTCATGTTTGTGCCACTATGTACATTTTCATATTTGAAAGAAGTTGTTTAACCATTGTTAACCATTTGGCACCACTGGATTCATACACATCATATAGATGAGTACAATATTGTTTGTCTTTGTGCTGACAAACTGGCAGTAATATGGCCACTAGTATGCACATTATACATTCACAGTCTTTATGTCAGGATAACATGAATACTCACTGGCTCCTAAGATCTTGTGGCAGGAGACTTTTCATTTCCAAAATGTCTGGTTCATGAGGGGAAAACACACAGACAAACAAAGAATATTAGCCAGTTTACTGTTGGAGACATAGGCATGAAAAAAATATTAATCAACAGCCTCACACATACATTTATTCTTACATAATATTCTTATTATGACTGATGTGAACTTGGTTTCATTCTCTGTATGTTTTGCCTCTGCTTGCCTACCTGTCCCTGGGTTTAATGCTGCACCCCAGCAGCCGGTGATATCTTGTCACTCTTGGTTCTTCAGCCTTGTCATGATCACACAGGTGATGCACAACTACAGGTTCTTTGCTGTGTGAAGTACAGATGGACACAGTGAAGAATATGGTAAATGGATTGTTCTTGCATATATAGTGCTTTTCTAGAATTATCAACCACTCAAAGCACTCTACAATACATGTCTACCATTCACCCATTCACACACTGATGGCAGGCTCTACCAGGGTGCCAACCCATGAGGAAACTCATGAGGGAGCCCTAATTATTTACACTCTCAACTAGATAAGGAACACCAGATGAGAGATAAGGGTGGTAGCTATGATAAGCATTCAATCTCATTCAGTCTCTCAGACTGATCAGGATTTATTAGGCAAATAGTATGATTCATATAAATACCTCTTAAACATTCAAATATTGCTTCCTTAAAATGTTTTGTAGTACAGGCTATATATTTTTTAACTTAATCCCTCTGGCAATCATCACCTTGCCTTGATGAGCATCTCTCGGGAATTAAAATATCAGTGAATGTATGTATTATGTAAACACGTACATAGAACTTAACATACATTTAGCTACATTCATTGAAACTTAGACTGCTCAAACAAAAAGATTCCAGTTAGTTTTAATGAGCATAACATCAGACCAGTCATATCTCTCTCTCTCTCTCTCTCTCTCTCTCACACACACACACACACACACACACACACACACACACACACACACACACACACACACATTGTGACCAGAAGTTAGGCTTCTAATATTAATTTAAAAGTTGTAATGCAACAATTTTTAAATTAATATTTTCAGAAGGCAGTAAGGCTGTTACCACTCACCAAAACTGCTACCGTTATTACACAAGCAAGTACAATTAGGTTATAACAACGTAACGTAAGTTAACGCTATTACTGAGCTGTACATTAGGTTGACTCAGCAACAAGTGTCTGTAATGTTAGCTAGCTATTAACATAACGTTAATGGTATTATAAATATGTGCTGCCTGTAAACAGAACAAGCAAACCATCTCGACTAAAACCATCCATCCATCCATCTTCGTCCGCTTATCCGGTATCGGGTCGCGGGGGAGCAGCGGCTCTACTCTGAGCTCCTCACGGATGACTGAGCTTCTCACCCTATCTCTAAGGGAGACGCCAGCCACCCTCCTGAGGAAACCCATTTCGGCCGCTTGTACCCTGGATCTTGTTCTTTCGGTCATGACCCAGCCTTCATGACCATAGGTGAGGGTAGGAAGGAAAACTGACCGGTAGATTGAGAGCTTTGCCTTCTGGCTCAGCTCTCTTTTCGTCACAACGGTGCGATAAATTGAATGCAATACCGCACCCGCTGCGCCGATTCTCCGGCCAATCTCCCGCTCCATTGTCCCCTCACTCGCGAACAACACCCCAAGGTACTTGAACTCCTTCACTTGGGGTAAGGACTCATTCCCTACCTGGAGAAGGCACTCCATCGGTTTCCTGCTGAGAAACAGGAACTAAAACCACACTCAATATTAACGTTGCGTTTTGCTAACATCATGCCGAGCTTAACAAGCTAATGTTAGATATCGTTACCATATTAAGTTACCTGCAACATCAGTTAACGTTAATTACTCATCATTTAGCTAGCTAACCTAGCTAACAGTCTGACAACGTTACAGTCTAAATTATGGATATGAACACAAACATTACGTCAGGTTATTAACTTGGAAAAATAACAGGGAAATGTTTTCTTACCTGATATCGCCAGGATAACAGTTATAACGTGTTATAAAGTTCATGTTAGGAGAGCAAACAGATCCTGTCTCTTCCACTGTGTCCATATTCCCATTTTTGTTTTGTTGTTTTGTTCTCCGTTGAAATCCCACAACTCAAATTCACTCAAATAATAATTTGGCATGCACATGTAAAATAATCCAGGTAATGATCCACGTAATTAATTAGGAGTGGAGCAACAGAGTAGCGCTGAAGTCCTACAGCATTCAAATTGACGTAGCTAGCTACTTTCAAATGAAGGCGCGCTCAGTGCTCATTGGCCAGTTTCCTGGATGACAGCCACATTGACCAATCATACAAATTCAAATTCAAATGGCTTTAACACTGTACATATTGCCAAAGCAAGCGTTTGGATTTAAAAATATTAATAACAATAATAGAAAACAATATTTACAATAAATTAATTATAATCTATACTGTTTGTAATACTGTAACTATGATTGACTCAATCACAATCACAGTCACAATCAATCTCAGTCAATAAGTAATTCATCACAATGAATTAATCTATCAGTAACTTTGTGTCAATTAAAATTGGCATTAAAACAGTAGTAAAGTAACAGGCTACAGTTAAAACAAGTAGTCTGTTGTCAATATAACAGTAATAACAAAGAAGAAGAAAAAAGTTAGAAAATAAAAAATCTTAAATTGTCAGTATGGAGATAAACCTTTATAATACGAGCAAAACATTTAATAACAGGCAAATATCATAATTACTACAGTAATTTTCTGTAAAAAAAAATGGGAAATAACTGTAGTTTGGCATTATTGGCATAGCACGTAAAATAACAGGCGGGTTGTTAATTTACAATTAATATCTGTAATTTTACTGTTTTTTATACTATTTTTAAAAAATGGAAAAACTACTGTAAAATGTACTGTACTTACTGTACTTACTGTATTACTGAGTAATTTACTGTAAAATTATGATTTTTTTTTTTTTAGAGTGTACAGAATGACAATTTAACTTTCCCGAAACTTTTCATCAGTCAATCTGCATGGGTAGGTTGAGGACTGATATTGAAGGAAGTGTCACAATTTTCATACTTAACAGCATTAGTGGCGGGAAAGCTGTCTGCTCCACTGAAAATGTAAAAATGCAGCTACCGGAAGATCACTTGCGCTGAAAACCTACCAGGATCAAAGCCAACGTCACTCTCTGGCATCACAGTGTTGCTGAGGTAGAATGTAGCATCCTTGCATGAAATGTTAACAAAGCCTCAAATCCAAAATCTGTTCTCACTCCTTAACTTAGAAATACAGAAGGTAGGTGCGTAGTCAGGCTAGTCGAATCCCATAATAACAGAGACAACAAAAATGTTGGTAAATAAACAACATGGTCAAAAAATGGGGAAAAGTTTTGGAAAACTCAAATAAACAAGTAGAAATTAAACATTCAGAAAGACAAATCACAGCAGTGAGTTAAAATCCCATATTACTAATAAAGTATAAACTGTTTTGATCTACTATGCAGAAAATACCATGCTGCATAACAATAGGGCCGTTACTTTGACATTTTTTAATGTTAGATCAAACAGAATTTTAAATTTTTTTGTAATGATTTGTTTGAATTCAAAATCCACAGTGTGCAAGCACAGGCACTGCCTTGCACTGCAGCAAGGACCCTTCCTTAGATACTTTGTCCATCTGATCCATGCCCTGTTTCCCTATTAGTAATTGCTGTTCTATCTTTGCTAATGCAAATGGAGAAAACTAGCTAGCTGTGCAGAAAAGATAATCACACCATACCATCTGAAAAGTAATTTTGTGAGACTATCATATATTTTTATTCATATTTAGAACAAATGTGGTTTAATGTAAGGCTGTTTGCTGACTTTGTAAAATGTACAGTAAGTGGCTTACAGTAACAGATGCACAGCAACTGAACAAAACATTCATTCTAAACATGGACTGATTAGTAGATGTATTCATTTTTAGGCACTTTCTGACAAAAGAAGACATAGAAGGAAAAAAACAATGATCAATCTGAAAAGGTTTATGAATCCATTATGTGAAAATCTGGGGGCCACTGCGTTTCTTTTGCTCTCAGGAGAGCCTGGGCCTCGACTTCAGCATTGGGGAAAGGTCGGAGAAGAAGCAGGCTCTGTTCTGCTGGGCTCCAAGAGCAGCAGACCCGATCGATGCCTCTTTGATCGCCTGCACTAGCTCTCTTTTGTCCTGCCTCAGCTCACCAGAGGGTAAACAGGCTTCTTCATCTGAATCGTAACCGTCATAAATAGCTTTGGTGAGGTGTTGGAGAGCTGCTGGTTTAGCCTTCAGACTTATTCATTTTGAGCACATAACCACTCTCTGCACTCTCGTACATGAAGCTCCAGACAACAGGGATCCCTCTAAATATACTTGCACCAAAATGTAGCTGTGGTCTGCCGCTGCCAGGGGAATTGCATGTGTCACCTACAGTCGCTGCAATCCAGAACGACATTTCTTTCAAAAGATTGCCCCTGAGCAAACAAGTCATGTTTGTTTACACATGAATAACCCATCACTCCTCATGTCGTTTCACTACACTAGTGACGACGACCCCAACTGTTGAACTATATACAGGTTATACTGTATACAGGGCAGGAAAGACTGTTTATTTATACAGTATTATTATCTGTTGAAAGCAGAAAAGGCAAACATAGATATACTGTCTGACTGACATGTTCAATTCATTCATTCAAGAGATCTGCTAGCAGGTACATTTTAAGAGTCAATAATACATACATGAAGTGATCTTATATCAATTAGTATTTTAGCTAATACAGTTAATTTATGGTTTATTAAGTACATTGCTTACACATTTGATAAAAGTAGGTGTTCAAATCTGTTGTACTTAAATGTCTAATGCTTTATTATGTTTTGGTCACTAAGTGCTCCTTTTGAAACTTAGATATGAATCATCCACTGACTGATATGCAAATTCCTGGACTGATGTTTTTTTGTTTTTTTTTGGCCTAAATACCGGTGTCACCTCAGTCAGATCTGCAACCTGTTTTTCCTCGTCTGAAAAGTAAGGTGCTCATAATTCAGAAGAAGCATGAGCATCATAAACACCACTGATGTGAGATTGAGCACACCATTCAGCTCAACCCTTATCTCATTTGATTACCATTAATTATAATCCACTTACTAATGTGTCTATTAATTTACATTATTCAGAAATACTTTGTTAGTCAAACATGTATCCTTAAAGGATAAGACTGGTGTATATTTGCCATGTTGACAAATGTATGTGAGCCTGTCTCTTAAAGCAACACCAAAGCACATTTCCTCTTCGGTCCCCTACAGGTTCGAAGCGGAATTGTCCATTACCGTTCTCATTTGAACTACAGATCCACTACCCGATCTGGCAAACTTCCACAGTGCGGTTTTAGCCGATAGAGGGCGGCAAAGCCAATACAGAAGTGCCGTTCACTCTGTTACGAGTTGATGAACCACTGAAACGATTTTAGAAACATTGTTTTAAGGTACAAAATAATCTTTGGTGTTGCTTTAATACTTTCTGACTTCCCTGCCCTGTCTGTGGCACTCAGACCCAAACCCATTTGCTCCTACTTGAGAAATAAATCCATTAAAGCGCACAAATATATAATTTAATCTTTAAATAAGGCTGGGCACTGTAGTTCTTAGCAAATGTTACTTAAACAGCACTAAATGAGGCATTTGTTGGGATTCAGCTGCGGATGAATACACATTTGGTGCACCAGTAAATATTCACCGCAGCTGGATGGTGTGTATGGCTCAAAATAAAATACAGTGGCAATTAAGGAACCTGTCACCCAGTGCAACAGTGTGGCTCATTGATGTGCTTTTTAAACAACAATGGAGGTCACAAAGGATTAAGCAGCATCAGGCTCCATACCTAGGCATCACTAGGTATAAAGCAGTGATCCAACATAGGATCAATTCATTGTTGGTTTATGGCTGTTCATGGGATTTGTTGACAATAATAAAAAAAAAAGATTATCATCATCCTAATGTAATTATTCATCTACAACTGAATAAATAATGAATGAATAATAATTTAAAAAAATAGCTGTCAGCAATTTAAATAACAATTTGTATTGTTTGCAATCATGGAAAGATCTCCTTGGTATTTGCAGCTTGTGATTTATGTTAGATCAAATGTAAGGCCCTGCTCCTGCCTGTGGTTATCAGGGTATGTGCTTCTAGCCGATGATTTGTCTCTCTACATTCATGTAAAGGAGCCTGTAGTGGGCCAGCTTCTCAGGTTGGGGTGACTCTTCTGCTTTCGCAAATAGCTGCTTTGCTGGGTTCAGTGGAGTTGAAGGTCTATCAGATTTAATTGATGGAGACCCTCCAGAATCAATGAGGCTAGGAAAGCAGGACAGCCCCTCTCTTCGGCAAGCCAGGAGGCCATCAGTGGGGGAGGCAGGATGAGGGCTGTGTGTGATGTTCATGCGTGAACCTGGGGCTTCAGAGTAATGGTGTGTGTCTACCCTGGTGCCACGCCACATAAACTTAGGAACCTCCCTGTCAGATTCAGACACAGGGCCAACGGCAACGCACAGGAGGAGTCTGCAAAGAATAGACTCAACATCCTAAATGCTTATTTGTTATCACGTGCGTGTCACAATTAGGACACATGCTATGTGATGAAAACTTTCCAACATTTTTACTCTCACTGATTTTAGTACTTCTTGAGATTGCCTGCATGCCTTGATTCACATCTCATCATTGTGTTCATAGCTTAAAATAGTGTGGACAACATCATGTAAAATTGGTGTCCTTTAATCTTTAATGACCCATAGTTTGCTGTTTGTAGTCACATTTATCTTGCAACAGTAGTTCTCTAAATGTCCTAAATGAGCAAATGGTGAGTGGAGGACCTACAGACAGTCGCTAAATTGAGCGAATTACAGAGTGAGCACAATCTTCTGCTATTCTTAGAGGGCCAGCAAGCAGCACTGGCAGTATCCTCAGAGCTCCTCACTGCAGCATCAGCAGTGTCAATGGACTGTGCCCAGTCTCAGCATGGAGCATTTGGATGGACAGTCCCACCACATCAGAATGATCAGCGAGCAGTCTCAAACAACAGGACAAACCTGACCTGTTCCACAGAGAGGGATCAATTACAAAACTGGAATCAAATATGAATCTGTCTGTCTGAAACCCTGGACAAAAATAGTTAACAAAGTTGGTCAAATTTGCTGCTTTACTGTTTTGGAAGAGCTGCCATTCTAACTGTGCTGTGGAACTGACTGCCTGTTATCTCATGATAGACTGAAACTTCAAGAGAAAGTTGTAATTACGAAGTAGGTAAAGGCAAAATGTACTGTATGTATCATCAGCACTTCTTTTAATCTTGGTGTTGTGGAACAATCCAATCACGATTGTTCTGTAATTCCTATCATGTATGATGTAAAATGTCAATGTTTGATATTTGTGAGTTGACTCTAAAGCAGTTACGAAAGGTCACAAAACAAAGTGATACAGGGTTCAGTTCAACACTGTTCTGAAACACACAAGAGTATATACAGTACATATTGTAACAATTGCTCCAGTCATTTCTATGACGTGTAGACAGATAAGAAAGGGGCACTAGAAGAAAGGAGGATTGGATCAAGGTTGGTTCACACAGATAAATTGTCAGGGAGTGGGACAGTGAAACAATTTAAGTAGAATGTAGATGACAAAGGCTAGGTTCAGAGTTTTAACAGAATGGAATATAACAGATTCAAACTTGGCATACAGACGAATTTTCGAGTGAGGTGATTTTGAGTTGCGCATGCACACAGGGTGAAGAAAACAAACCGGAGCTTATGGGTTGATCAACATTCCTTAAACGGCACAGATTGCAAAGATAATGGCTGGAAAATTAACAATATCCTAAGAAGCAAACCTCTCCTTTATTAAGCTCAGAGTGCATAATTAGCTATGTTACCTGTTTTAAAATAAGACTGCTCACACTGTTATTGTGTCTTTATGGCTGTTAAATGAATAGTGAAAATGATTGTCAGGGTCTATGATCAGTTTGACGTGCATTTACATTTTCAGTGTGTGAATTGGTTATGGATGATACTGCTGTTATGAGTGAAGTTTTTCCTGTATACACTGCTGTCATCCAACATGAGGTTTTGCAGTAATGGTATGTAACACATCTGGCATACAATGTATACTATATTTTGATGGTAAACATGTAAACAGCTGGATTTACCTACATGTTACTATTAAAAAAACAATGCTAAGATTACTTGTGTAAGGGGTGCTTGTGTGCTTTTAACCAATACCAATTTGGGATAAGAGCCTCCGTATTAATGTTAAATAACTAGGATTCAGATGGGTCTTGGCTGAAATATAATTTTGAGACGACCGCAACGGACCATCAAATCTGTGGTATCATCTGTTGCTTGCAGAGCAGAATGAGTAAACTATATGCATGGCATCTGGAATTACCATACCATGGGCCTGAGGCTGACATAGAGCGTGTATAATCACCTGTCTGCTGTGTAGCTGGTGCAACAGCCATAAGGAACACTGGAATATTTAGGAAAGTCAATAATGCAGAATTTAAAGAGAAATTGCAGGAACTGTGGTTGCTAAGGCCAACTGACTGTACTGGCAACATTTAGTTTAATTTGGTCCATTCAAAGGTGATGCAAGATATCCAGCTGAAAGTCAGATGGCAATCAGGAATAAATCAGCCTTATTTCTTACCCTCTCCATGAAGGCACCTCCATAGCTGATCAGCACCAATCATATACAACATACAAGCATCCAGTGGCACAGCAATCAGCAACATAACCAACCCAGCTGTTAGGGAACATCTCTTACAAAGAGACTTAAGCCTTCTGATTAATGTAGTATTAATTTGTTCACGTCTACATAACCAGATTTATTTGTTGTTCAAGTAGCATCTGCTGTTATTTTTAGACAACTTCCAATGAATGTTTCTGCATGTCATGAATTTCATTTACATAAAACTGAAATGTCTGAAAACCTTCCCCGACCTCGACTGGGTAGACAAATATACCCAACCTCTGCATTGCCAGAGGTTCTCCTGAGGTTGAGCTTAATGTATAAGGATGGGGGATGTGGAGAGCATGTAGGATGAGACGTTCCTGAGTTGCACTGGGCACATAAATAAGGGAGCAGCACAAAGCTATCCCCCAGGACTGCTGTCAGTTGGCATCTTAACACGCTGGATACTAATGAGAAACAATGCTGCATCACGCACCTTATGTAACATGCAACACCCAGATGGATTGGGTCTTTTTTACAAGCTTACAGTAAGATGGAGGTCTGCAGCATCTTGCATATAATCAACATGCAATCAATGACCCATTACGATTTTAACCCAGTTCTTATATATTCTTATAGTTCTTGTTAGATAATCAACACACAAACGCACACAGAAAAATACCACACTGTAACTTTTGTCAAAACACACTTTAAATTCTACATAAGTCCGAGTTTCATTTAAAAATACTGAAAAGAAAGTTATTGATTTCCGCCCAAAAGGATTAATGTGACTGCTAAATGCAAACTGTATGAGATGAAATTCAAAATTAAGTAATAGAAATGAAAAGTTATGTTATCAATGCAGGAGTTGTTAAAGTCCAATTACTGCTGGGGTGGTGCGTTTTAGTTTTTTCCTCATATCAGGAAAGTTGTCACAAGTCATTATACTCCTTGGCAGTCAAGTCTTCTGTGGCAGATAATTGTTTTTTTTGAGGAAACTTTACATCCAGTTAAATCCACAGTTTAAAGACACCAGTTTTGCAGTTATAAAATGTTGAAGGTATATTAAATATAGATAAGCGATCAAAAGACTCTGTTCGTGATTCACAAAGTAAGTTGAACTAAATTGTTCTAAATATGAATACATTTCTTTACATGTAATGAAAATAGAGCTCGGTGAGGCATTTACAGACAGTAGATGATGCCAATATATAGCATTTTACTGTGTAAATACTTCAAAGTGCTTCATCTGTATAACATTATTAGGTGAAACTTACTACACAGTGGCTTATAAGATATCTTCAAATATAAAATTACTTTAAAATAGTTATACCAGACGCAAATATTTAATGGGTTCTAACATTCAGCATTTGGGTCAAAACTCTGATGAGAAGATTGTGCTACCATTGCACCACCCGTTGTGCTAAGATTAGTTAGCGACTGCTGGGGGTAGCTTAATATTACTGTAAGCGTACAAACATGAGAATGATATCAATCTTCTCATCTTTGCAAGAAAGTAAAGTGAATTTCCCAAATTGCCGATCTTTTCTCTTAACATTTTCACTGCTTACTCTCTAGATAACTGGATTTGTTGTTTGAAAGATATAATGTTGAAAATAAAAACATTTTGTTTTTCCAACATGTTCAGGTGAAAGTAATGCCACCATTAAAAACTGAGACAAGTAACTATGTTATGTCTTAAAAACTATAACCAATATTGTTTTTACAATGAAACTGTATCAAATGAGGATGTGATAACAATGTGACAATGTTAAAGGGGTCGCTCGTAGTCGCAAATCCACATAGAATCCCCTTGGCTTTAGAGAGCTTTTTTTTAGTGAGTTTCAGTTAATTGTTTAGTTGTCTGGTCTGTTACTTTACCGTTTTCTTATA
The DNA here is from genome assembly GCA_023566125.1 of Zingel zingel. Taxonomy (NCBI): domain Eukaryota; kingdom Metazoa; phylum Chordata; class Actinopteri; order Perciformes; family Percidae; genus Zingel; species Zingel zingel. The sequence continues at coordinate 16,770,583 of CM042326.1, read as the reverse complement.
ATTTCATTTTAAGCTGCAGCTTTTTTCAGCTAAAAATGTCTAAAATGCACTGGACACCACCTGCTCACCACCAAACAGCAGACAGACAGAAACATAGCAGAGCATTCAGCAGTTAAAGAGCCAGATATTTCCCTCAAGGAACTAAAAACAGAGCTAAAAGAGAGTAAATATTGGACTCCCATACTCCAAATCAAAGCTGGTGTTGCTAGTTGTGCAAATAAGCGACTATTTCCTAAAAATCTTCATATCAACCGAAAAGGCGATGATATTTCAATGCTGTGTTCAAAACTTGCTATTGCTGCCCCCAAGTGGCCAAAAAAATCAGTTATTGCAGGTGTAACCATATTAATTTGTAGAAGGTGCCAGTATATCATTTATATGGGTTCTAACTTTCAGTCTTTTTGGTCAAAGGTTCTGCATGATTAAATCGAGATCTTAGCTTTTGCACATTCCTGGTAGTCGGAGTGTTCAAGTTGAGGAAATGGGCTCCAACAGGAATGAGAGAAATGCTGTCCCCAGGCTCTGACTGCATTTGTCTAATGCAACCACTTTAACATGGCACATCTGTTTGGATCAAGGTTTCAGAAGCAGACAGGGGTGGCAGAAGACTCCCAGTTAACATGACGGTGCAGGGCCTGTGTGCTAGTCCCCTGCAACCAGCCATGCACTGCTGACACAGAAAATATGATAGCAGATGCTAAAATAGTACAGTGGGAGGCTAAACTTTATAGCCACAGATGAAGAACATTTTCAGCAAAACCATAGAGGTATAGCTGACATGAAAATCCATATCCATGAATTTCTTATAAACTAAACAAATCTAATATAAATGTGTTGCACGGAGACACAAACACATATTAACATTCATTCTTGTTCTTTCCATGTGCAAATTAAACTAATCTAACAGCAACAATGTAATGTAATGGTGCTGAATTTGAGAGTTAAGAGCAATTGTAAACAACGGAGAGACAATAACAACGGATCAAGATTAATACAATTTGAATGGAAGGCTTGGCTCAATGAAATTAGCATAACCTTAATGCTCACTGTTGGATGGGCTCTCAGAGGGCCTGAATGTGTTCTTGTATTTTGTTATTTGAGACTTTCAAATTCCCCAGTGACGCACAGGCAATGGAAGAGCAATAACTGCTTTTCACAGCTTCAGATCAGTGCAGCTCTGACGTGTGATATGACTGTGGAAAAGGGTGATGATGGGAGGGAGTGAGGGCTGCTTAAAAGTCCTTCTGAAAACCAGACAGCAACTAGAAGAATGTTTCGCTAAATGTGACGTTAATAACAATTTAGAATTTTACAATGAATTCCAGTTTTATATTCATCATTATACTGTAAAATTATTTTAAAGTATGCTTTAATTTCCTGTTTAATCTTCTTCTTTAATCGTCTGTAATCTCCTAAAGCTTGTGAGCTATTTCATTGATGATTGATTATCATCAACTACGTTGCTACTTGTTACTTGTGTATATGAATTCATTGTATTTTGTTGTTACCATGTTCCTTTGTGTAAACAGGTTTTGTTGCATCATGTCGATAAGACATGAATTCATCTTTTCCAGTCTGTTTCAGTTTAATGCTGCAACTGTTAAGTAGGACTGAAGTAAAATGATTACTGACATTCTGTAATATGAATTCCTGTGTATGGTTTGAAATTCACACAATTACCTCTTCCAGCTATTTGCAACCGGTAATATGTAAAGTAACAAAGTGCAGCTGTAACAGTCCACTGACTTGTGTTGGTACGAAGAGACAGTGCAAACATACAGATAGGAAGAGCAGCTGCAGATCTCTGGATTTGTCTTTTTGGAGGCAAACTTGCGCACTGCTAACCTTTATGTCTGTAAAGTGTAGTGACACATAGAGATGGAGCCACTGGCAAAGACCAGCTTTTGCAGGGAGAAAGTTGCTGGAGTGTGGGCTGCAGAGAGCAAACACAAGGGCTACATGCGCAGTGACGCGTAATAAAGACACATCAGAAAAAATAAATGTTACATGCGATCACCAGATTCCGACACTGATGCCCGTTTACTAATTAAATGTAAAAGGATTTCCTTTTCAGCAGATTACAGGGATTACAGGGTGCACTAGGCAGGCAATCAAATGAAAAATGTAGCAGCCGTGTTAACATAATGCGTAATCATCGGAACTGTGCCAACAATCCTTTGCAAAAAAAAGTCAGACATCACAAATTAAGGAGTTTTTTAGTTGTATAACAAATGTTTGCACCTGTACTCCAACTCTCGTGACCTACAACTGTCAGCAATTAAAGTGCCAACTTTTCTTTAAAAGATCATATCACTCCAGAGAACCTACTGAGTGTACTTGAAGTCATTTCATGTTATACAGTATGCAATGTACAGTTAACAGTACAACTCATATTGCACTACAGTGTCTTAGCAGCTTGCACTTGATTGTGTGAGGAAGACACAATTTATGTTTCTCCTTAAGATTATTGGAATTCTTAGACAAAATATGAAGTGATGTTAGTTAATAAATAAGTAGCAGGCATGTGCACTCACACCTTTTATAGTGTATACTTTAGTTACACTTTGCCAAAACTTCCTCCACAGTGCTATGGAGAAGGGTCTGGCTAGTCCACACAGCATTCCGGGATGGGAGAAAAACATGCTCTGGTTTATTGACATTTCTTTAAAGGAACACGGCGACTTATTGGGACTTCAGCTTATTCACCGTAACCCCCAGAGTAAGACAAGTCGATACATACCCTTCTCGTGTCCGTGCGTGTTGTAACGCCGTCTGACGGTTCCACTGGTAGCTTAGCCTAGCACAGAACATACAGGTAACTGGTTCCAACTAGCCTACTGCTCCGAATAAGTGACAAAATAACGCCAACATGTTCCTATTTACATGTTGTGATTTGTAGAGTCACAGCGTGTACAAAAAACAACGTAACATGAGACACAGCCGTCTTCTAACCATAAACAAACCGGGAACTATATTCTTAGGCGGAAGAATATATGTTGGAGTTATTTTGTCACTTATTCGGAGCAGGAGGCTAGTTGGAACCATTTACCTGTATGTTCTGTGCTAGGCTAAGCTACCAGTGGAACCGTCAGACGGCGTTACAACATGCACGGACATGAGAAGGGTATGTATCAACTTGTCTTACTCTGGGGGTTACGGTGAATAAGCTGAAGTCCCAATAAGTCGGCGTGTTCCTTTAAACCAATCACAATTGTCTTGGGCGGTGCACAGAGCAACGGCGCCTCTGCAAAATAGCCTTGAGAAGGAACTTGTTTTGGTGGAACGTGTACGTTCAAAGATTGTTTTAGTCATGCAACAGAAAACTCAGATTGGACAGTAGTCAGATAGTCTAGCTAGTCTGGATTTACCCTGCAGAGATCTGAGGAGCAGTTCACCATAGTCCTCATAAATCGACTGGAGTTTAAAATGCCAACACAAAAAAAGCGAAAGGTAACGGACATCCGGCCGAAATGAAAGCCATTCTGCAGAATTTCCAGCGGCACCTGAAAAATCCCGGAAGTGGAATGTCATAGATATAGACTATACATACTTTAAAATCAATGCTAGACCAAAATTGATTTAAAAAGAAAGTCACATTTGCTTACATCTGAAACCAGCATACATATATAATTTGATGGCAACCAAGAGGTTAGGTTGCTACTTCTGTATAGCCTTGTCATATACTGTATAAAGCTGGGAAAAAAACATAAACAAAATTTGAAGCTGACGTTGATTGTCAGCGTTGAGGGATGTTCCTGTGAAAAATATTTCAGCTGAAACCTGTACAGAACCCGTAAAGCTCTGAATCTAATTTTCCCCACAGTGACAATTTTGTGCCATTATGTGCTATTATTTAAAAGAGCAAGAATATATTAAAGGTAAAGGGAGCTTATTCCCTCTGTACAGCTATTTTGTTCTATAACTACAATGATTTCTCAATTTTGCAAAGTAACTGTGCCATAACCTAAGAATCTACTACCTCATTACTGCATAGTCCCATCGTGACATTTCTGGCTTGTAACTCAATCTGGAGTCAACATTTTCATCTTTTGACTTCAAGTCATTCTAATTTTAGCACAGTAAAAAAATCCTTGAATGCTTTAAACTGTGTTTTAAACTGCAGTGGTGTGAATAATTTTAATTTCTTAGTTTCAGTTCATTACTCATTCATTTATTCATGAATTCTCTGTCTTTACCTGATAATTACTTTACTTGTTATTAATGGTTATGTAGGATTGAAGTCAATCCCAGTGGGCATTGGGCAGAAGGAAGGAAAGCCCCAGTTGACAGTTTGCCAGTCCATTCCAGCAAATCCCTGTTGATTATGTAAACATACTTTGGTCCATTTGACCATAAACAAAAACTCTTCACATGTCGAGAAACACTGATGTTGTTTATGTAAGAAAAAAGGAAAAAAAAATGCATTATTCTCTTCTTTGATTTGTTACCATGGTCTGAAGATATAGATTTAAAAAAAAAAATTCTTCATCTCAGATCTTCTACACTTTTATCTGACACCAAGGACATTTTAGATCAAATAACAATGAATCTCCCTGATCAGTAGGCAGAATGCACCACCCAGGAAGCTAAGATGTGACACCTGTCAGTGGCAATGCATGAACAGTGTCAGTAGCTGACTGGTTATAAGCCGTGGACTGTGAGAGCTGCTGTACCACCATGTTCTGGAGGCCTTTGATCAGTCTGCATCCCTGGCCAGTCAGATGAACAGGCACCGAGGCAGAACAGGCTCTTTGAAGATCTCAATCATCTTTTACTGATGAGGCTATTATGATGTTGCTCTTTGCCTTCAAGGCCATAATCAAATGTGACAGAGACTGCCCTGCTGCTGCTCCGACGGGGAGCCAATGAGGTGTATAGCAGCAGGAATTTGACAGGGGAGGGACAGACACCCAAAGAATTATGAGATGTTTTCATTTTGGGTGCAAAAATCTGGCAACTAGCTGCAGTGCTGGCAATCAAATTATGCTCATGTCTGGAGGCAAATTCTAGCTAGGTGTCAGCTGGTTACAGTGGAGTTTCAGTGATACATGACCAGTGTTGTTTTTGGCGGTTTAAGTTTTAGTCATGTTCATACTCTTGTTAGTCTAGTCAAGTTTCAGTCGACTAAAAGTCTGAGCATTTTAGTCTTATTTTAGTCAGAATTATCCATGACTATTTTAGTCTAGTTTTAGTCGACGAAAACTGATGACATTTTAGTCTAGTTTTAGTCAATGAAAATTGTATTTTAGTCTCTTTTTAGTAATGCAATTCTATTTATAAGTACCTAGTAGTATAGACAAAACCAAAATGTTGGCCAACAAGGGATGCTTAGTACACATGGAGTCAGCCAGGTGGGAACTAAGATCCCCCCCCCCCCCCCCCCCCCCCCCCCACACACACACACACACACACACACATATACACACTTTTGTCTCAGTCGTTTTCAGCTTCAGTGGCTAAAGTCTAAAGCTAACGTTAAAATGAGACACATTAAAGGAGAACTCCGGACAATTTTTACGTTAATCTTGATTGCTATAACTATGTTAGTACTGTCGATAGCAAAAAAAAAACGAGCCGAATAGGTCCTAGCAAACTGGAGTGTTAACAGTGTTACAAAAGGCTAGCTGTCTCGTGCTGAAGTCCCGTGGGAATTCAGTTGTAGCAGGAAAAGGTAAACAGCAGTGTGCAGATCGGAGCGTAGTGTGTAAAGAGTGAAGAGCGGAGGTGTTCACAAGGGAACTGGGAAGAAGCTTGGAGTAACGTAGCTAACTATGGAGCTGGAGCTAGCTTTCAGTAACGCTATTACTGTACAAGGCACAGTAATGTAGTAGACTATGTAGTTACATAGTCACTGATATGATCATAACCACTACAGTGCTCAATTACCTGTTTTTGAGGGGGAAATAAACTAAAATTTGTCCCTGCGAAGGCATGACCTGTCCTCCGGAGGACATCCACCAAACCAACGGGCGCTAGTTGGATTGTCGGCCGTGGCAGGCAAGGAAGGCGGGGAGGAAGCAGAAGCAAGGATGCTGCCGGGCGGGCCTGCTAGCACGGCTAAGAAAACTACCACATAGATCGCCGCTGCCAAGACTCCTACTCACCAACGCCAGATTGTTCACACACAAAATGGATGTATTTGCTCAGGGGGGCCATATAGGGGGGAAAAGTTAAGACAATTCCAAGGGCCCATGACTGACAGGGGCCCCAAAAAATAGGTAAAACTAATATAAAATTATTAAACCAGCATTCACCATTCACCATTCTCTTCGTTTTTACTTGTTTTTGGCAGTAAAAGTTAAATATCCCCACTGACCAAAAAGTAAACATCCATATTGACCGACCACCCCCCTGTATCTGCATGAAATGGTTTGGTCCTGCCGTAGCGCACTCGGTGACAGACGGTGTTTAGTTGCAGTCAGTAGATGAGCCAGAAAAAGCTACAGTGACCACGATGTTACCAAGTAACAATAAATCAAAATCTGGTTTTCAAAAAAGGAAAGAGAGAAAAGAGAGAGAGTAAAGACAAAGGAAAGGGTGTCAAACTGTAACCCAGTTTTTCACCAAGAAAGGTGGGTAGCCTCTAGTCTGCGAGTGGTATTAACCTGTTGGCTTAATGCCCATAGTGAAATAAGCTAGCTTGCTACAGACTAGTGTTAGCCTACATTTAATCACCATTTAATCAGTGTAGGGAAACGTTTAGCAAGATATTCATATTCAATCATTGTCCCTGCTCCTTTTAGCAGACTTAACAACAGATGAGTCAGCAGCACCCAGTCTCCCCCTAACTGTGTCCCTCCCTGTCTCAGTGAAGAAGGTGAGCAACATTGTTGTAAAGAAGGACTTGCTATTTTATGTTCGGGGTAACGGGGATCAGCCAATCAGCGCCTTTGTTTTGGGGTTACAGAAAGGACACCTGTTTGCGCTGGCTGATAAGTTTTGTTTTTGAGTTAGTAGTGAGAGTGGCCAAGAGAAGCACAGGTAGATATTTCTGGGGTGTATCATTGTTGTCTGTGTTGCTGTCTGTGCATGTGTGCATTCAGAGACATGTGAATACACTGGTATAAATGTTTTACATATTTGTATTTTCGGTCCCTTAGGTTTTTATGAATGTTATCTGTTCTGGTGTTACGCCCCAGTCTAGGGGTGCCTAGGACGTAATATGAAAAGGCCCCATCTTCCCCGTCTCCCAAGTAGCCACAAACAATTGGTTTAGATAATGACAAACTTATTTATTTTACAGAGAACAAAAATAGATAAATATAACATATAGGTATAAGGCTTCAGGGTGACCTACCACCAAAAGAAACAAACAAAGCAATTCTAACTAGGAGATAAACTAACCTAACAAACAAAAGGGCAAAACAAATAACAAAAGACTTACCTCCCTAACTAACAAAACAGGAGAAAACAAGATTAACACACCTGGCGGTCCACCCTTACCAAACAAACCTAAACAATATCTAATCTAAACCAAAGTTACACAAAGCAAAAGTGTGGCCGTTTGGGAGATGAGGAGAACGAGGAATGTCTGCTGCCCAACAACGGCCGCCATCTTGGCTCCTTATATATATAGGTGGTTCCCCAGCTGCAGCCAATCCCAGGTTTGGGCCTGGAACCTCTCCACCAATCCTCTTACGGCTATGGCACACCCCTACCTGCATGTGAAATTGAACACAACAGAAAAACACAGGGTGCACACAGTACACAGAGCAAACCAAAAAGAAAACAATATGACCAGAGTCATAACATCTGGGATACTCAGTTGAAATGCAGTATGTTAGCATAAATTTCGCTAGCAGCATGCTAATGCCTAGTATTATAAGTGTTACATTATTATTGTGCTTATGTGTGCACTCACATGACACTGCACTATTATTATCGGTGTGTTTACCATATTGTGTAGTAGAGAACTATGTTTGTGTTGCTGTTACTGAGACCCAGCAGTAAGAAGGCTGCTGATGTGTGTTATCTAATATATTCTTTGGTTATTTGATATAAGCAGATATAGCTACCTGAAGTAAAAGTTATACTAATTACCATTTATTAGTCTTACTAATTGCATCCTGTCAGCACTGTTGTTTTTACTTGTATGCTGATATTTCCCTTTTTTATTGTTTATTGTAGAACCACACATACACTCACGAAGACAGACAATCATCTGGTAATAAATCTATTGAAGAGCATCAGAGCATTTGACTGCATTCTCACCGATGCACCACAGTGGTCACCTATTCCCAACTAGCTACAGTTACAGTCCTAGTTATTGATTCTCCATTACAAATTGGTCCTTCGAGCCGGATTGTGTGACTGCTGTGTAAGGCTGGGCGATATGGAGAAAATCAAATATCACAATATTTTAGACCAAACACCTCGATGTCGATATTGCAACAATATTGTAAGGTTGACAATTGGTGCTTTCACAAAATATCTTCCACATTTTGTTTTAGATAAATAACCATCATAATGCAGGGCTCGACATTAAGGCTTGTCCGCTTGTTCGGGACAAGTGGATTTTTTTTGTAGGGCAAGTGGAAGAGAAATTTACTGGGCCCACTGGACAAGTTAAAACTCAAATAAAACAAAATAAAATGCCATGTTACTTCACGTTATGTGCCACTCATTAAATGTTACCGATTGGAACAAATACATTTTTTTCCACACAATCCGGGGCAGCGGACTGCTAACGTTAGACCCAGCGACAGTGGGTCAGTGGACCGCTAACGTCGGACGGACCGCTAACGTCGGACGGACCGCTAACGTCGGACGGACCGCTAACGTCGGACGGACTGCTAGCTGTCCAGCTCATTCTCTGTAACCGGCAATTTCCACTGGATGCGGAACGTCTGCGGACCGGCTCCGCTGCGGAATGGCTGCGTGCTCCGCCGTCCGTCAATACCCACCAATTGTTGCTGTAGTCACGAAGACCCACGATATCTCAAAAATTCAAGTAGAATAGAACCACAAAACCAACAACAGTTTGTTTCCATCCAGAGGAGTAGAGGGAAAAAAACTCTGTGCTGTGTTTTCAAGGTGTAGTGCAGGGAAATATGATCCGCCATGAGCACGGTGTATTTTACTTTAAATTAACTGGATTTTTATTTTGTTTCTGTGCTCGACTTCCTGTCCCGCACTATCTGCCGTGTGCTGAATTGCTGCGGAGCTCTTCGTGGTTCGGCAAAAATAGAAACTCTGCGTATCTGCTCCGCAGGGCTGCGGACCGCCGGAGCTGGGACGGAGTAGGGAGGCAGACGTTCTGCAGTCAGTGGAAATACACACATTGACTTTAATGGAATCCTAATGACTCCGTCGACGTTCCGGAGATGTTCCGCAGACATTCCGCAGACATTCCGCATCCGGTGGAAATTGATGGTAAGCGATGCAGCATAAAAGCACGGCGGAACCAGCAAGTCAGCCAGCCGGTGTTAGTTAGCTAACATTAGCTTGCTAACTCCGCCTTAACGTTACCCTGTCGCCACATCGTTCACAGAAAACGAGCCGAATACAGATGTCACTCGTGGCGATAGCAGTGTGCTTTGTGTGGATGAAGCATGAAGTTAATTTGACTCATTTAGCGGCTGGCTCTCTGCCTCGTAAGGTTACTACTCCACTGCTAGTTTTTCAGTTAGTTATTTTAAAACCTCAGCTCCGCGACTTGCCGGATTAAATATCAGGTAATAATCAACTGTAAAGTAGCTACAGCTTTTAAAGGATCCCTTGGTAAATCAGCCTCTGTCGGGTAGAAAGTGAAATTGTAGAAAGAAAAAAAAAACATTAACACCAACATTTAGTGGCAAAATCCATTGTTATGTCTGCAAAATTATTTTAGATATAATATAAGTTCAAGTCACCACTTGCACCGTGCAACGTATTACTTTGTATTATGAGTCTGGAGATCCTTCTTTCTTGTTGAAGGAGAAATCTATTGTTGGGACACGTTTGTTTCTACTGAATTTTATTAATGTTAATAGTGTTTGTTTGAATTCTGCATTAGCAAAACACACAAAAAAATTATAAAATGATTAATCTTTACCCGGACAAGTGACTTTTGTGCATGGACAAGTGAATCATAAATGTACTTAAAAAGTGCCTCAAAAAGTTAATGTCGAGCCCTGTAATGTAGATACAATGTCTAAGTGGTTAAAGGCAAATAATAGAACAGCTAGAACAGTCTGGTAAATTCAGAAAATGACACCACTTTACTGTAATGCAACCTTTAAAACCAGGAAAAGACTAAACTTTCCATTTAACGATATTAAAATTCTTCAAAATCTAAGACGATATCTAGTCTCATATAGGGTTGGGTATCGTTTGAATTTGAACGATTCCGATTCCGATTCCGATTCCGATTCGTTGTTTCGATTCCGGTTCCTAACGATTCTCGATTCCGATTCTTTTAAGAGGCAGGGTCAAAAAAGTTTAGGATATTTTAAATGAGCTAGCTAACCAACGGTCTTTCTGAAGGAAATAGTCTGACCTTCTTCATCAATTTTAATTCTATGAACTTTTTACTTTTTATGAACTTTACTATGAATTTCTCACAGGGCTGTTTTCAACTACAATATAAATATCAAATCTATGAACTTGAATATAAATATTATAAATTATGAATATATTTTCACAGGGGTACACTTTCCTCAAGAGAGCTTTATTTTTGAAAACCTCATGAAAACACATTTACACGAGTGTATGATGCTGCAGGTACTTAAACATGTTACCGTGCTCCCACTGATGGGCTAACCTGGTGCAGAATAGCAAATAAACAATAAGAAACAACTTGTAAAACCCAGTCCAGATTAGCAGCAGGTACAGTATAAAATCAGAAACAGTTCTTGTTTAGGAAAATGATCATATCTGCCTTCTCAGGCAGGATGTGTGAGCGTTCTGGACAGATAGTATCTCCTGCTGTGGAGAAAACACGTTCGCTGGGTGCAGAAGAAGCTTGAATGCATAAATAGGAGAAAGCGAGATTTGACAGCAAAGGATAAGTCTTTTGTTGGTTCCACCACCATGCAGCAGGGTCCTCAGACATAAGGACCGGTGGAACTTCCAGGTATATCTTATACAACTTATAAGATTCCCTGCCTCAGTCACTTACCTGGTAGCGCTTGGATAGGTTTGCCCAAACCAAGCTTTTTCAATCCTCAAGCTTTTTGAGGATAGGCAGAATCTGTCCGCATGTGGGACTCTTTTTGGAGGACACGCAGAGTGTTGAGGTGTAGAGCACCTTCATCAGGTTGATGAAATCTTCAGCTTTCCTAAAATCCTCCTCAGTTAGCCGAGCAAGTCTGTATGTAAAAGAATTAAGAACACATAGATTGGAGTTAGAAATATTCTCTTTTTTTCTTAAAAAAACACCTAACATATGCACTCCCTACATTAGCATATTCACATTCACTCTAATACTGTTCTTTGAATACGTATTTTGTGTGTACTGGTATTTTTTGTCTAAACTTGTTATCTATCTCTACCTGTCCCTATCCATATTTTTTCTCAGCCGTTGATCCAAACTGGCTGCTTGAATTGCCGGGTACTGCTCTGTAAATCTCTCCAGCATTAGGTACAGAGAGTTCCACCGTGTCAAGTATGAGTGAGTGTCTGGGCAGCTCTGACAAAAACAAGAACATTAATTTTAAGTCATATAACAGATGCTTTTCATCCCAGGAGACAAACAATACTTTTGTAAAATTGGATTCAAATACTGTAGTACTACTCTGCAGAGCTCATAAATAATAAGCTAGATCAGACATATAAAGTCATTACGTGTCAATGCACAACAGTTAAATAAAGTGAACTTTGTGTGTCTTACGTAGAAGTTGTTGCTTCTCTTCTAGAACCACCTTGGCCATTGAGCACCTCTTCATCCACACAACAATGGTTCGGACCTTGGCCACCCAATGACTCATTGAATTTAGGGAGTATAGACTTTGTGCTGCTAAATTAAGTGTGTGGGCGAAACAGCACAGTTTCACAAATCGCAGGCACTTAATAGCCACATCCATGTTGGCAGCATTACCTACAGTGACTGCTACAATTTTATCAGATATACCAAACTCTGAAAGAACATCACTAATTTCCTCTGCAACAACACAACCGGTCTGTGCTTTGTACACAGCCTTTGTTTTTAGCACTTTTTGCTGCATTTTGCCATCTTCTATGTAGTGTGCTGTGATGGTGAGGTAGTGTTCCTGTGTGATGCTACTCCAGCCATCACATGTGAGTGCAACAGCACTGACTTCACTGAGCTCTGTAATAATGTTAGACTTCTCAACCTTGTACAACGATGGGATTAATGTGTTTGACAGGTAATCCCTGGAAGGTGGTGTGTATTTGGGGTTCAGAGTTTTCCCTGCAAACATAAACAAACATGTAATGTTGCTGTTATTGTTTAGGGGAGCGTTTCCCAAAACCATAGTTGCTAACTAAGTTAGCAACTTTTGGCAACTAAGTTGCTAACAGGTTAGCAACTATGCTTTTGTTGCACCGACATCTTCCCCCTTGCCGCTAGTCTGCGGAGCACCGAAAGATGTCTGATGAAAGACCCAGCACGGGCATCAGCCTATGCAGCAGAGATCGTGAAATTGGAACAGGCAGGGAACGTGAAGAAGGTAGCAGAGGAGGAGCTGAGTATGTCAACAGAGTCCTGGTTTATACCTCACCGCATGGTGAGTCATAATGGGAAAAACAGACTTGTATTTAACTGCTCCTTCACATACAAGGGCTATAACTTAAATGAGCTGCTACTACCAGGCCCCACATTGACTTCCAGCCTGCTAGGTGTCCTGCTGAGATTCAGGGAGCATGTTGTTGCTATTCCCAACTAGCTACAGTTACAGTCCTAGTTATCGATTCTCCATCACAATTGTGGTCAATGACATGCCAGTTAGCATCATTGCAGGGAGTCTGTGGGGATTTCTCTGTCTCTCTTGCTCTTTTTACCATTACAAAAAGAAAATAGAAATATTTATTAATGACAGAAATTAAAACACAATAACAATTATTTTCTCACATAATGATCATTATGAAATAAAATGAAACAACAACAACCTACTGTCTGTACTAGATGCTGGACAGTTGGAAACAGTGAGTAGCTTACCTGAGCCTGCATGTAAGATACAGACAATATTAAAATAATCCAGTTTGATACGTTCATTTAGATTGAATTATGGAATGACATCTACTAATTAGAGTTATGTAAAGCTGTTGATGGGACAGTTAGGTCAGATGTGATGACAACAGCTGCGCAGGGGGGCCCAATTAGATTTTTTGTCATGGGGCCCAAAAGTCCTAGCGGCGCTCCTGCTCTTAAGGTTTGTGGTGTTTTTTCCTTTGATTTTTCTCCCCATCTTTTTCCACAACACATTCCGTTTTCTTTTCCACTTCTATGTAATGAAAGTTTTTCCAAATGCTGTTTGGAGAAACTTTTACTCTCCCAAAGACGAACTCTGGCTGGCCGGCCATGGTCCCAGCTTTCTCTGTGTCAGACTTAATTTAGTTTGTTGTCATTTATGCTTGTCTCACTCTCACCGCTGCATCTTCTAAATTAAATAATGCCGCGACAGGGCTTGAGGAAGTAACGTTGCCTGCGTCTGCGCAGTGCGACCCGAGTGCGACCCGAGTGCGACCTGATGCAGCCCCTGAAGTCAGACACAGGGAACAGAAATACTGCAAAATAATAATAATAATAATAATAATAATAATAATAATAATAATAATAACAAGACTAAACGAGACAAAATAACGTTATAACATTTTGTCTCGTCTCGTTTTGGTGAACGAAAATGAAGAGACATTTTAGCATAGTTTTTATTTTATTGTGTCACATGACCAGCATTTACGTTGCGTCTCATCTCGTTTTCGTCATGTGATAAAGGTTCGTTGACGACGATATTTAGTCATAATTTTCGTTGGCGAAAACAACACTATAATGTCTACAGTCCCAGGGCCTGCAAGAAAAAAACTGACATTTTTATTTTGTATTTGCTGGGCTGCAGGCTGTTTTGAAGGCAACAGGTGCAAGGTGTTCATGAGCTCATACTGCCTATATGCCCCAAAAGAATACCTTCCCTTCAGTAGAGTCAAAGCCCTCTATAGAGGGAGGCTTTTATTTTGAAATGACAGCTTGAATAAATCATGAACCCCTCTTAATAAATATGCCATACATGTATTGGGAAACTTGCTGCCTTTTAATGTGTTATTAGTTGTCTCTCAAATGAAGTCTTATGCATAATTCTCTCAGCAACTGCCAGCCTCTCTGTGAACATGAATCAGAATCAAACAAAATCAGTCAGATTACGACTAATTACTGTCTGTTTCATCACGCAGTGCAGTATGTGTGTTGTTTGTTCAGTTATTATTTCAAAAAAGGGAATTCACTTTAGATGGTGCAGAATAATGAACATATATTGTTTCATGTAGCTTCCATGATGCTATGCTGAGCTCATTTCTCCTTCATCTTTTTATATTACATCAAATCAATCTTTCTGACATCACAATTTGCTCTGAGAAAACCAGTGAGGAATAAAAAGCATGGGGAAGACTTAAGAAAAAAAAGGACCAGGTTTCCCTCTAATCTTCTTCATCACACTCCTAAAGTCCAATGGATTAGGCCCCTGCACCGCTGAGCTCACTATCATAGTGGAGTCTATTGGTGCATGAAACATCTCTTATCGCCTTCATTTCATTTCTACTATTCTTGCCGAGCTTTCTCGCTCGGGCTCTTTAAAATGGATGCTGTGTAACTCACAATCTTTAGGAGATTTTTCAGCTGGGCAAGAGAGAGAGAGAGAGCGAGAGAGAGAGAGAGAGAGAGAGAGAGAGAGAGAGAGAGAGAGAGAGGGTGAGAGAGAGAGAGAGAGAGAGAGAGGGTGAGAGAGAGAGAGAGAGAGGGTGAGAGAGAGAGAGAGAGAGGGTGTGAGAGAGAGAGAGAGAGAGAGAGAGGGTGAGAGAGAGAGAGAGAGAGAGAGAGAGAGAGAGAGAGAGAGAGAGAGAGGGTGAGAGAGAGAGAGAGAGAGAGAGAGAGAGAGAGAGAGAGAGAGAGAGAGGGTGAGAGAGAGAGAGAGCAGTCAAGTTGAAATCCCTGCTGTAAAAAAAGAAGAATTGGACGGTAGTCAGGAAACAATACTCTTAGTCAGGACAGACAAACACGAGTTTAGGAAATGGGAGAGAAGCCAGACAGGACAGAGCTGAAGGTCACCAATCCATCATCTGCTTGTTAAATAACTGCAATGGAAATCAAAGAACAATAAAACAGGGAATCAATAGCGGCTGAAGCTCAGGAATCAGACCCACTACTTTAACAGGTATTTTTAGCCAAGCTCACTTGCTTTTAAATGGCAAGCAAGGTGGAGAGCTCTGACATCAATGCAACTAGCCACAGCTATTTCACGCACTTTTCTCTCCCCTCTGTCTCGCCCCTCCTTGAGGCAATGACCTTTGCAGTAATATTTCCATAGACATGCTGTTAATGGGCAGGGCTGACATTTAAGTATGCTTTGTGAAGTTTGACATCAAGGATTATATAACAACCACAGTCATTGACAGAGTGTTGAGGGGGGGAAGCAGGGGCGGTTCTACATTGAATTACACCCAGGGCGAGACCACCTTCGAGCGCCCCCCCCAACAACATAAGTGAAAGAGAAAATTATATTTCTCAATTGCACAAATCCTTCATTAGAGCATTTGAAAAACACACTTAACAGAATCCAGTTATTTAACTATTGCAATTACAACAGGAAACGGTAAACGGTATACTCCTCGTGAATCATAAAACAAGCTCTCTCTCTCTCTCTCTCTCTCTCTCTCTCTCTCTCAATATATATATATATATATATATATATATATATATATATATTAGGGCTGTCAAAATAACGCGTTCGTTTCGATTAATTAATCGGAGAAAAAGTAATTCGTTAAAAAAAATAACGCAGATTAATCCATTCCATATTGACGTTTGAACTGGAGCCACTCTAGCCACCATTCGACTGTAAAATGAAGGAGGGAGATGAGAATGTACTGCCTAGATCATTAATTGGAACATTTACTTGTAAAAATCTTCTTCCTGCCAACCCTGGCTACCGAAATCTGGTGCCACTGATATGTCTGCGCTGCTCTCTGATGCTCTGAAACAGACGATAACAGGCAACACAAACACCGCTGCACGTGATGCTAGTTAACACTATACTCGACAGCAGCTAACGTTAGCCTACTGCTAGCGAGTAGCTGGATTAAAAACGGTTAAAATGCTGACAGCTAACACTAAAGTTTGACTGTGTTTTACTGTAGACGATTCAACACCAGTATGTAACAATGCCGTCGGAAAAACAACACAGACGGTGCGTTCAATGAAACTGGTAAACTACAGCCTCGTGGTGCATTTGAAGTTATTGTAAATGTCCTTTTCCCATCTGGTGGTTGTTTTTGTCGTTCAACAGCAATTTACTAATGAAATAAGTTATTGTTATTGTTATACATTATTATTAAATAATTTAATTTTGACCATATGGCCTTAGCAATAAACAAGCCTTCTTTAATGTCACCAACCGTTGTTTAGTACCCTTTTTTTTCTTTTCTTTTTTTACTTTCTTAAAAAGTATCGGTTCAGGCACCGTTAATTATGTATGCGATTAATTTCGATTAATTAATCACAGAGTATGTAATTAATTAGATTACATTTTTTCATCGATCGACAGCCCTAATATATATATATATATATAATATATTTTTTTATCATTTCAAGAGGCCCTGTGCTTTAATTTGAAGAGGTCTTTCATGAGTTTTTGTCTGCCTAAGCAGATGGAAAAGCTACAATTCTCGTTAAGAAAGTTTGCATGATGTGCAACGTTTATATAGGCTACTAATGCAATCATACAGTAAAGCATGCCTACGCCTTTTATTGTTGTAGTGTTTTGTCCACCACTCAGTTTGTGGCTCAGTTTTATCAAGTGTTTTAAGGGGAGTTGTGCTTACCGCAGGTTCTAGCCTCACTCCCTCATCTCTGTCCCTCTCCTCCTGAGTCTCCTCCTCACTGTGCATGCCACTGTCACTGCCGCTGACACCACCACCACTATCATCAGCCACGGGAGCTGATGAAGGTCTTTTTTCTTTTATTTGAGCCGCTTGGGTAACTTTGTTTCATTTTCGCGTTTAGACTATTACCATAAAAGAAAGATTTAGACTTGTCTTGCTCTCCTGTCACCGTGTGTTTACCTTTCGCGCCGGGCCCCGCACCGTTACGGACTAGTCCATTTCATTGTGAAAGTAAGGGGTGCAAGCAGGGCGCCTGCAGCTGCAAGGGGGACGCCGATTTGCCAATTCCCCACACAGTGAAATGGTAGATAACAGAAAACCGCTTCGCGGCACAGATTTTTATTATTATTATTTTTTTAAGTTCTCGTGCTGCCCACCATGTGACATGAAAAAATGCCGCCCCGGGCGCGATATTACGAATCCCACTATGGCCACGCCAAGATACTATTGGCCAGGCGTCCATGCTTACATGTACAGGTCCTATCCCCTGACCAATCCCCTAACCCTAACCTTAACCGCTCGAAGTCAAATGCCTAACCCCAACCAATCGAGCTGCTTCGTAGGGCGGGTCTTTTTGTGGCCATAGTGGGATTCGTAATTTTGCGCCCCGGGCGACTGCCTTGTTCGCCCGTGCCAAAAACCGCCACTGGGGGGACGTGCCTGTGTCTATTACAGCTTTTGGTCTCAGGGCAGTTGTTTGACCACTTGATTAGATGATAAGCGGTAATTAGATAATGATGTCCTAATTACATAATTGTAGAGTAAATACACAGTTGAAACATAACTAAATTCAGTAATGATGGTTCTGTTGCTGCTGATTGGCTAATTGTTTCTTTGTTCTTGACAGAATCTGAATTTGTCAAATTGCTGCATTTAGTTGAAAACCCAATACATTTTAATTTATTGTAAAATGCAATATGTTTTCCATTTCAGTGAATTCTGAGGTTGAAACCAAAAACGTGATGAGTTTAAATGTCAAGTCATATCACACTTGTCAAATCACTTATCATCAAGCTAACGTTCTGTATGAGTGATGCATTTGATTACATTTTAAAATGTTCCCATTTTATTTTCATCTCAGACTAAATGCAGCTTATTCAAGTAATTTTTCATTTTCATTTATAGTATGGCGAAAGTTTACCCTTCATGGCCATTACATAATTCATCCAATTTAACAAGACCTGTGCTGTACTCCTATGAGTAATGTCTAATCAATAGCAATAATGACCATTAATAGGTCGCATTAGCTATAATCTCATATTGATTTGGTTGAATGAGCAGCCTAAATAGGTATTTGAAAGTTTTGGAAAGTTCAAACACTTGCAGGCTCTTTCAAAATGTTTTGTTCGTCTACTTTTAACGTTGTTAATAACTAGTGCAGTGCCCGTTGAAAATGTGCCTGTTTGGGACGGGCCGATTGCTTGGCCTGTGGTATTGCTGCTTGTAGCTTTCTCCAGAACCAAATTGTACCCCAAAATTACTTACAGAAGGACCCCAAACCACTTCATATGCAACTCCCCTGTATACCCTGCTACTAACTTACTGATTTACCTGACGGAGAATGTGGCAGATTCAGAATGTAATCACAAAATATCACAATGACAATGTGGAGTAATCTCATGGACTCATGGCAGTGCGCTACCCACCCGGCCCGTTACGAGAGCTAATCAGGACATATCTGCGTTAATCAACCACCAGAACTGGACTGTGTGTGTGCACGCAGGGAGAGAGAAAGAGAGAGCGAGAGAGAGGGGTGAGTCTGATGAAAAGTGCTGTGTCTGCCCGGTTCAGCTCTGAGAGCATTGCACAGCGCTGTGAAGGAATAATCTCAGAGATAACGTCATGTTCTGCCTCTGGTTAGAAGTGGTGAATGTAGGCTACAGCAGCTCACAGCAACTTAATACTATATAGTGTCTGACTTTTGTTTGATATTTAGTGTTGGCAAATGGCTTTTTGTTGAGATTCCTCTTAGCGAAAAAATAGACACAGAAAAGTGTAGTGCCTTTTTTGCGCCAAACTTATTCCACACAACAATAGCGATGTTCCTTTCAGCTATCAGCTCGTGCTCCAGGAAAGTGAAGAAAAGTAAGTTTGGTATATCCAGCAATCATGTAGCTAACGTTGGAAGCAGGAAAAAAGTCAAAGGAGCTGTTGTAAAGCGTTATGCATGTGGCATCTGCATGTGATGTGCAGGTTACCTTCCCACCAAACATGGCCCAAAACACGGACAACGATCTGACTCAAAAACAGTGGCATTACGCTCTGTCTGCCACTTGTTGTCTGTAGCTGGTTGTGGGATTCTGAAATGTCCTTAAATTCGGGAATTGTCGTTTGTTTATTCAAAGTCAAAGACAGTCCAAAGTAGTGCCACTTTGCACATTTTTGTGGGTCTAAGGTGTATTTCACATTTTACAAAGCTCCGCTGCTTTTTTCGACCCTCTCTGTCTCTGGTCCTGCGCTGTGCTCACTCAGTGTGCAGTGTGAGAGGGGCAAAAGCCAATGTGTGCTTCTTTCACCAATATATATTTAACAATATCTTTTGCATTTCTAATCCAAACAACGTCAAACTTGGCACTGCACTTACTCGTGCCCGTAGCAAGACACTTGTCAAGTTTGAAATCCATCGGACTAACGGTTCAAGAGATATATGCATAACACACACAGACACACAGACAGACAGACAGACAGACGTTCCTGCAATTTATAGATAGATGCCATTCATAATAAAGTACAAAAAACAACCAATAGAACAAACAAAGTACAGTACTAATATATATCTTTATTAATCTTTATTAATTTTTATAGTAAAATCAGTTTAAAGTAGGTATGAGTGGTCTCTTCTATTACTTTGCTCTCAAGTTACTTAACGCTGACGCTGCAGTCAAAGTATCTGGTCAACAGGTCCTCAACATTCAAGTGAGAATGCAACACTTTCAGTATGTGTTCAGTTTGATTACCAAAAACATGGAAACGTAATTGCACTCATTGTTATGCGTTGTCACTTCACTGGTCAACATGCCGCTGAATATCAATGAGCTCCTGATAAATCATGTTTGTGCTAAACACTCTTAGGGACAGAAAGGCAATTGCTCAATGTTGCTCCAAGGACACAAACATCTAAATTAGACTCTAAATATGTGCGAAATGGAAAACACACTGATGATGGTTGGAAATTGGGTTTGCAGTTTGTTTTTTAACATTCTTGGCAAATTATGTTAAATTTGGTCTAGTTTAATGCCTTCTTTCTTCTGTACACAGATTTCATTATTTTCGTATTTTATTTCACCAAGGTTAAATATCTGCACAGTTTCTCATAGTGACGAGTCCGGAATAATTGTAGTCGGATTTTGCTCTACAATTACTAGGCCAATATAGAGTATGACAAGGTGTCTAGACACTTCAAATTGACATCCATACTTAAGATGAAATGAAAATAATGTATTCTCTCTACTGTTGTAAAACATTAGTTTCAACTTTTTACAAATTACAAAGTGAAACGTTGCAGATGCCACCTTTAATGATCCAGTCTGTTATTATGGGCAGAATGGTATTTGTTTTAAGAATACATTAAATAATCTTGTCATGTTACTAATTTTCACAAAAGGGGATTTTCAGGTTTACTGATTGCCATCCATCCATCCATCCATCCATCATCATCCGCTTATCCGGTGTCGGGTCATGGGGGCAGCAGCTCCAGCAGAGGACCCCCAAACTTCCCTTTCTCAAGCCACAATAGTCAGCTCTAAATGGGGGATCCCGAGGCGTCCCCAGGCCAGGGTGGAGATATAATCCCTCCACCTAGTCCTGGGTCTTCACTGAAGCATGCTTCCAGCTGGACGTGCCTGGAACACCTCCCTAGGGAGGCGCCCAGGGGGCATCCTTACCAGATGCCCAAACCACCTCAACTGGCTCCTTTCGACGCAAAGGAGCTGCAGCTCCACCCTGAGTTCCTCATGGATGACTGAGCTTCTCACCCTATCTCTAAGGGAGACGCCAGCCACCCTGGGTGGCTTTACTGATTGCATACGGTACACTAGGGGACAAGGGCATATGTTTGGTTTCAGATGTAGGGAGGACATAAAGTTTGGGGTTCTTAAACCAGAAAAAAAGTTAATTTATTTACCCATAGCAAATAACACAAATGAAATGGACTTTGTGTATTCCACAAGTCTAACAAACTAATTGCAAAAGTGGCCGACACTTTAAAACTAATTTCATTAATAAACAAGTCAGACTGAGATAAAGGTTGTTTTTTACATTTGTAACATGAAGTAAAATAAATACAGCAGACTGAAATATTGTCATAACATAAATTAATTTTTATCTCAGGAACACTTTGCCGGATGTTCAATCTTGTTTAGAATAATAAAATTACATGCTGTCACCAGTAACTGAAAATATGTTTAATTGATTTTTTCATCTGAAAAACATTACGTGTTTTTTAGTCCCGAGTAGTGTCTCTCAGGTTGCATGGCGCCCCAACAATCTCCAGCAATCAGAGGATTGGTGCAAACAATGTTTAGCGAGTGAGACAAAAGCCAGCACTTATAGATTACTGTGTAGCTGAACTCACAGATTTACTTCAGCAGCAAACATGTAAGAAAAATATAATATCGTCAGCCATTTCTTTAAAATGGGGCGGCACTGTAGCAGCCACTTTGTAGGAATATATCAGGGATAATGCAGACCATCAAAGAGGCAGTCAGGTCTTTGGGCCAATGGTCCATGAGCTGTTTAATGAGGATTCTCCCTCCACAGCTCAAAGGGCCATATGGCTTACAGCAGCTGCTCGCTATGACTGCTGATAGCATGTGGCGCTCAGAGCTCAGGGCAGTCGTAACTATAGCACCACTTTATGGTAGCTATACAATTAAGTGTTTAGAAAATATGCAAAACACTCACATTCAAAAGTCTCAGCATCATCAAACTTTTCTCTTCAACTACTTTTCCTCTCTTTGGTACAGCATACTAGCCTGACAAGCCAAACCCACATCAAGATGTTGGGTCTGGGAACTCACCATTGGCAGGGCTCAATCCGAGGGGTGGGATAAACGGTTGTCTTTCAACTTCCCTCTGCACTTATAGCCAACAAGAGCGACGCTAGTTGATAGATTAAACTTTTGCCGTATCTGGTCGGCAAAACTCCAAACACATCTTCCTTTTTTAAGAATGACTTCACTGCTTAACTCCAAGTCGTCCAGAGTCGCGGCCAAAGCCGATTTGAAAGACCGCTGTTCGCCAGCAGCAGCAGCCATCTTCTTTGTTTCCAAGTAGCAGGGAATTCACACGGAACCGTCGCAACTCTGCCGTCCTTATGTTAAGCCCGCCTACCGACTCTATACATGATGTGATTGGCCTGACAAGAGTTTGGTTTTTCCAGCTCGCAAGCCAACGGAGAGTTGCTAGACTGACCCTGGCTGCAAATTACATTTGCTGCCACTAGGGTGCGTCTACATTTCTAAGCTAACAGCATCCTTGAGTGTTGGATGGAATCCTGCAACACGCTTCAACACGGGTATGCATTAGCATGAGGCAAAGTCCTCTAATATTACAATAATTACTCCTTAATCTGCTATTAGGTGACAATACATGGACTGCTTGAAGGTTTCATTTCCTCATTATATTCCTGCGAGATGACCATTATTGGCATGAAATACTAAATGTAACATGATAGTAAGTACCGTGTCAGCATGTTTCATTAGAAGCAACATCCATTAACACAGCTGGTGTTTAACAAACACTATATGAATTAAAGCAGAGGCATAATGCAAAATTAAAAGGTGTGAAAAAAAAGTTGTGAAAGTGGTTTCAAGTTTTTCCAACAGCATGTCTCAAACTCACACCACAAGCTTTAAATAATGTGCTGTACAACTAAACATGTTAATAATTTGCCCAAATTTACAAATGCTGATTTAAACAGGTGTTAAAAATTGATGAAACATGATGTTTCAGTTCTAACGTACAGTTCTGGGATTTCACCCACTTGTTTTGTGCAGCTCAGTTGAGAGTGCCTGTCATTTTCCCAAAATTTCATCTGATCTTTCTTCTTTTAACAGTGGAGCATTTTTAAACCGTTGTTACTGTACCATAATGCTGCGACTATTGATGTATTCCCTTATATTTTATATTTCTAGGATGTACAGCAAACTCTGCTTCCATCAGTGCTGGAAGTAAAATGGAACATGCTGTACCTAATTAAGAATGGTATCATGCATCTTCACTGCATAATACTAAACTCAGCCGTTGCCACACATACACAAAGCAGGGCAGGCTGTTCTACAGAAAGAGAATGCCATGCCTCACAAAGAGCAGAGTGCCCCATTTTCCTCAGTCAACTGTGGAATTGTAAGATCCGAAATGAAACCCCCCTCTCTTGCGTCAATATAGTGCAATTATGGGCTACAGAGAAATTGCTCATGCAACCACGCAATCCATACTTCTGTTACTTGCCGCCATCTCAAATGCAATCAGAGATGCAATAGAGAATAGATCCCGGCTAACACAATGTGTCTTTCTTGAAACAGAAACTAAGATCTGCACACTCTCTAAACACCATGAAGTTTGTGAAGTCCTTTACTGTATATTACTTCCCATAAATGCTATAATAGCAGTATTCAATGAAAAATATTAGATTTTTGTTGGACAAAGTCATGAAGGAAAATGGAGGAAAAAAAAGGAAATGCGTGAAAGCAGCACCAAGAGCTTCACTTTTCATGGCTCCTCAAAAATCATACACCAGAGTGTAATGAAGTCAAGGCTTGATCAGAAACTTGAAAATATGTGAAATGGGGCAGAATTAAGCATCTGGAAACAGCAAAGAATAGTTCCCTTAAGGTGCTCAGGATAACCACTGGAGAGCAGGGCCAGTATGCTCGGCCTCTCCCTGGGAACGTAACTGTGATTAATGACTGCTATTTAAATAACTGTTTGTTTTGCCACAAAAGGACACAAATGTGACTGTGCGAGTAACAGAACCTGGTATTTTTATCTGTGTATTTTTCTGGCTTTGGTGACCTAATGTACTGTATGCTCTAATACCTGCAGCATCTGTGCAGGTAAACAGTATCTGTGCGTAGTTTTTTTTAAATATATTTAAAACCTTTAGTTATTCTACTCCACATGGCTGATGGATAATTCATCAATGCTAATTTGCTGGGTTAATTCATTCAAAGGGTTCATTAGGAAATTTAACTGAACAAATTAGCATTGACGTGTGACCTGTTGTCATGCACATCAATCATGACAAGCAGGAGGTTGAAAGTTATGAACGGCTTATGACCAGGACATGAGGTCCTTCGTTAAGTCAATCTTCCAATCCACACTCCATCAAAACGGAGCAAATCCACTTTACGCAAGAGGGCATGACATTTTTTTTTTAATCTAATGCTTTTAAATAAATAGTTTGTGACTTTGAAAATGTTGATACAATATTGATTTAACCCAAGACATTACGGCCTTTTTTTCTGTTCAAAACACCAATTATAAGATGCATGAAACATGTCTCTGGCACATTACGTGTTTATGATAATAATGGCAATGGTTTTGTTTGAAATACATATACAATATCCGAACATAATATATAGAAAACAGTCTGCAATAGTTTCCTTAAAGACATTACATACCTTTGTAGCGAACAACATTGTTTATATTTGTTGGCTTTGTTTCTACTGTATTTTCAGTGTTTGAATTCTTCTTCCAGAAACCCCCCACAAACATCTTACATGTCCTTGACATTCACTAGAGGTGTTTGCCGTGTATATGCCAAATTTATTTACATTTATTATAATATTCCCAGAGTAGTTTTTATTTGCACGCACTTCACCTGGTACAGGACATGACTCTTTTCAGTCTGTTTATTACACACATACCTTTGTTCTTTAATATGATTTTCTTGTCATATTTGTACTTGGTGCCATTACTGCATGTGTTGTGAAACTGTGACTTGTGATTATCTCTTTGCACCAATATAATTATTGAAAGGATACACAATTTATGCAGCACATTTAAAAACTAAACGTACATGGTTTAATTAAGATTTCATGACTACACATGATATCAATGAGATAAGTAAGATCAGCCAATTAAAGGTAAAAAATAAATAAAATGCAATAAGATAAAATAGGAAAGTTAAATACATGATAGTTAAGACTAGTAGAACTCGATACATAACATTAAGGGGAAACATTGATGAAAGCCCGTTTTTTAGAAGTGATTTTAAAGAAGTTCCAGAGCCGACTACAAAAGCAGTCACCTTTTTTCCTTGAAACAAGATTTAAAACAATCAGAACCCCCTCCCTCCCCCCCCCCCCCCCGTTAAGATCTGAAGCTCTCAGCGGACCATCAATTCTGCAATACTTAAAAGCCTTGATACTGCATTTTGTAATGTCCCTAAGAAAAAATGTTACTGTAAAAAAGTAAGTAATATCACTACTGATGGCCTAGTTTCCTTTGACCTTATCATCTCACTAACAGGAAACTCTTTGTAGGTCAGTGATACTGCTTTGTAGATGGGATAAATGATCAGAACTGGGCTCCAAATTAAGTTGCTTTTTAACTAATACATACTGAAAAGTACATTTTATTTTGTCTTTACATAGCATATAGGTCAACTGCATCACTGAAGCCAAATAAAGTGACAAGAAGGTTAGTAATAGTTTTGAGAATATCCACATACTGTTTGCGCTACTGCCCGGTTCTGTAGATATAAGGTGATGAATCTTTTTAGCAAAGTCTTTAATATTTACAGAGCCTGGGTTCTTTTGGGGATAAAAATAATAGAGTGAGGTGCAAGAGAAAAAATGAGGTATAAGAAATGTAATTTCCTATCAGGCAGTAATCTTTCTCTATAGATTCATGTGTTTGGCTGCACTGACGGTCCAGAGCAGTATGCCTGACCTGCATTACACACTCTTTAGAGAAACCCAACCAAATTCAGGTGACTTGAGTGTTACTTAGCACAAACGGCAGAGCTGTGTTGGATGTGATTTAGGTCCTGTTTTTCTGCCAGAGACTGCTGTATTCCTTGGAGTCTATCCATTGGCTAAAATAAAATAAATATTTGAGGTACCCCAAGGCTCCATTTTGGGATCTGTGCTGTTCAGCTTTCATATTCTTCTACTGGCAAATATCAAGAACGTGGGTATGATTGTCATAATTATATGCAGACAATACGTAATTGTATATTTCTTTATCACCTAATGATACCATCAGCAATGTTAACTGGTTAATTGCAATACTCACACCACCCATTGGCTGCAACACAAATTGGTGGAGACAGAGATTAAAGAAGGCTGAAATTACTGTGCAGTGCAGAGTCACAAATACACTCACTTTAAATCCCATGCCAACATCAATCTCAAACTAGAATCACACAGGCAGATACTGCAAGTCCAACATGTCTGAAAGACGCATGCATGCCTTTACCATTAGCAAGTTTGATTACTGCAGTGCTCTCTGGTCTAGGTTTTAGAAAAAACAGAATTTAAAAAATAAGATTCACATGGATCTTATCTTGACCAAGAGCAAAAAAAGATACCACACATTATATCTATTTTCTCACAAACTCACAATTGGTTGACTGCAGATCAGCTTTTTATTTATTACAGGATTATGATAATTTAATAAGACAGGTTTGAACTCAAAAGACTCTGAAGTCAGGCCGATAAAATAACAAGTACAAGTTGGGTGGAACATTAAGGAGAAGCACAACAGACGATCTGGCCAGGGAATGAATAGACGTGATCCGGTATATAAGCTATTGGGCTGATGAGGGTAAGTAGGATCAGGTGTGCAGTTGGGCAGGAGAGGTCAGGTGATGGGCAATGGACCTTTTTCACAGCAGACATTTTGACTTGTCATAGTAGGAAAAGCACAGCTGAAATTGATAAACTTAACGATGGCTCAATTCCATCACGTGTCCCAGTAAGCTATTTCAGTGAGTCAGCATGCACAATACCAGGGCCTAGATATCCTAAGTGGAATGCAGCCATCATTAATGGTTTTGAATACACCTGTGCTTTTCCTACTATGACATGTCAACATGTCTGCGGTTTAAATTTCATTCCTGCATTCAAAGTTATTTATTAATCTGATTGAACGAGTTTTGCTTAGTGTTTTTACCCAATACTGCGAATAGCATCAAATAATGCATTTACATCATGTATTGTAATGTTATTACAACTACTACTAATACTGTTGATGTGTTTTACTTTATATAAGATTGTGATATATTACTGTGCTCAATCTCTTTTTTCATTTCAAAACAGGCACTAAAGATGTAGAGGGAAGCAGTGGCTCTGTCCCTCGTCTTTGCTGTGACCACTGCACTTTTAGTCTGTCAACCCAACAAAGAGAATTGTGGAGGGAAAATAAAGGTGATTGATGTTACTCTCAAAAGTATTATCTTGCAAAGTCTGCTGCATTTTTCACATGGTAATTTTCCTCAGGTTGCAGAGTGATCCCCCCTCCCCACTTAGTCACAGATTTCTCCCAGAAGCCAGATTCTCTAGCAGCTAAAAGCATAAAACAGTGACAGCATCTTTATGTAATGAAAATTCTGTCAATACAGGAGAAAGTGCTTTGTAAACTAGATTGCATTGACAATTCAACTGTGACCAATTCAAAACATCCACTATATTTGCCACTCACAAACATGGCAGCAGTGAATATGTAAAAGAAAAGCTGCTGTTCATTTCATTGGAAATGTTGATTATACAGCGTAAATCAAAAGGACAAACAAGGACAAAAGTATGTTGTACACAACATTGCAGTTTAGATTATGTTTTTTTTTAATGCTACTTATTGTATATTATTGTATAAATTGAAACTAAAGCACACAATGCTTTGCTTTGTAGTATCAACATCCATTTAACAAATCAGTTTATCAATATACTGTATATTTGGAGTCTTGGGCCTCATACAATTTTTAAACCAATACAGCATATTTAAAAATGCAAAAAACATAATTTAACAAAGGTTATGGGTGTTCACATCTTTGCTCATCTTTCCCCAATGCTCTCCCACCTTTCTTGCTGTCGTCGGTGGGTCTGCCTGTGCAGCGTTCCCCTGCAGACAGCAGGTGTCAGGTCTTATTGTCAGGGCAAAGGGAAGATCTTACTCTGCAGCTGAGGAGCTTACTCAGTGGCTGGTACCTCCAAACCACCTAACGTTCCCATACTGTGCAGTACATCTCCTCCCTATCTTCTTATCTTCTTGTGCTTAAGAGAGAAATAGAAATAAATTACAATGGGCCTCATTCACCAATATCTTCCTAGTTAGAAAATAAGAATTTTCTAACTTTGTTTTTAATAAACTTCCTAAGAAAAGTCTACGTCAGATTCATGACATGTTCTTAAACAACAGAATTGTTCGCACCTGTGTTCTTAGGATTGATGAATCCCACGTCTTCGTAATTGAAAGCGTGTGTTCCTAATTAGCATAATAAAATTCCCATATAAGGACATGACACTTCAGGGCCGTGTGTAAGAAAAGTTAGAGAATGTCCAAAAGACGCCCAGACGGTGATGGTCCACCGATCACCAAATGAAAAAAGAACTTCAGTAATTCTGAAGTAGAAATTCTACTGCAACAGGTAAATGCCAAATGAGGCATAATATTTAGTAGTGTTTCCATTCATTTTAAAGCCACCAACAAAACGGAGGCATGGAAGGAGATCACGGATACTGTGAACTCTGTTTCTAGACGTAAAAAAGAAATGGTTTGACTTAAAATCAGAGACCAAAAAATCCATTGCCAAACATAAGAGACCACTGGAGGGGGGCATGCAGGCCCTGAGATATCTGAGATTGACCAGCGCATCGGGGCCATTATTGGTGAAATGGCACTCTCAGGTGTGCCATCAGCGGAGCAACTGGACAAGACCAGGGCCCTATATCAACAGCTTCAACTCCTCCAAGGCCATCTCCCACCAGTGAATCAGATGGTAAGCAAGTCTTTCTGAATTGTTACAGTTTTATGCTATAATTTAACTGAAAGCAACTATGATACCATTGGAAAAGAAATTTTCACCAGTTTGTCAAACCAAATGTGGGCCTATGTGACTGTGAATGAGTCCTCACCTGAATTCCTAGTTTATTCAGTTTGAAATCCTATTGCTTTTACAGTAGGCCTATATTGAACAAACTGAAACATCTAAACAAATAAAATCAGTGCACTGTGACTGTTTTACTTTTAGTATCGTTTTTGTTTTTTTACAGACCTCCAATCCAGGCAACCCCTCTGTGAAAAAGAACCTGACACCATTCGGCCTTCCTGCAGTAGGCCTGCCTCTGTACGAGCCCCCAGGTCCCGTCCAACTGCACGTGTCATCTCCGAAGTGGTCTTGGATAACCAGGAGTGGATTGCGCAAAGTCTCTGTGAAATCACTTCTTCTTTCTGGGGAGCTAAACATTAGGCTAATCGTTAGGCTAAGTCTGGGAAGAGGGTTCTGCCTTTATCTATATAATAGTTTTAATGATTAAATAACGGGGAAACAGTAATGTAGTTTGGGCTGCCAATGTAGGATCCATATGGCAAATAAAACTGAAAGGAACCTACACAAACGTTATTGTCTTATAAACAATTCAATATAAACAATTCAGGAGCTGAATACACTTTCGCTTACGAACAAACAAGTTTATTGGACAAAATACAGTATTACGAATAGTGTAGTGAGCTATACTAAGCTAATCTTTCATGGAATTGAATGGTAATGGATGATACTTTTTGGTGACAGCATAGGGCAAAGTATTGAAAATGTGTGAGAAAGCCCTCTTATTACAGAGTAACTCCAGGGTATGTGGGCTTTAAAATAAAATGTTCCATTTTCATTCGTTTTAATCATAATTACAGTGTAGTTACAGGGTATATTAAAGTTTATAATGACATTTTTTAAAAAATGCCACTTATAGTTTGTCTCTTGTGAAAAGACAAATAGGCTAAGCCTGTTTGCACCCTGTAATTAAACTACTAGGTAATTTAAACAAAATATTTACACTGTAATTCGTGGCTGAAATGTAGAAGAAAGGAATATAAAGGGCTCTACCCTTTTTGAATTGCCTTTTTGCACACAAGGTGATACAACAAAGGCTATGGCAACTCTGTCAAATTAAAAGACTTTTAAGAAGTTTTTTAGGCCAATATTGACCTGTGACATACAGATGGAAGCCCGCTGTCTTCCTCTGATTTCTCTGCAACCCTTTTAATGTTGGAAGTCTATCGAACCTTGTGCTGTTCCTGGTCCCTGCCTGGAGGAGGGTGGAGAGAGTCATCTCTTCACTGTCAGGTGAGAATACTATCGCTTTAATTGTCTCAATTTTTTCTACTTTATATTTCAGGCTATTCATTAGAAAGTCTGGCTTAATTTGTGGAAAGGTTAGCATTGGAGCAATTGCTTCATTAAAACAGAAAACTAAGCACTCAACCAGACTACCCCTACCTTTTTCCTCTTCTTCTGTCTGTCTCCTGTCTCTTAAATACAAACATGACGGGCATGTGGGAATATCAGTCATGGTCCCCCTGAAGCGCCACTGTTTGGTGACTTGTTTTGAACCGCAGATTTGAAGATAGCTGAAGTGTCACATCGTCAACATTAAACAGAGCACCAATCTCATCCTTGATCTCTAATCATCACTGAGCTGGTTTAATGTTGTCCCTCCTGGCAAACACACAGTTATTTAATGGGTGTAACACTATGTTTACAACTACAAGCACAAGTGTGACTGGCAAGCTCAACAAAGCAGAGCATGATTCCCGTGGCTCTGAATTGCTTAGGCATGCCTGTGTAGGTTAAAGCCAGAGGAAATATGGAGGAGTTATGAGGTGCTTCTGCTGTCTGTTACTTTGGAGGAGGCTATGAAAGACAGGACTTGGCACTGTATCTGTGTAAGAGCTGTGTATGCTGGCTGGCTTGACCATGAAAGCAGGTGTTTCTTTTCTCAAGTGTTGCTCTCATCAGTCAAGCAGTTGGTCTCTGGTGTACATACTGTGGTTGGTAAGAAAGCTAGGAGAGAGGTAGCTTAGCAAACAATATACAACAGATGTAATAAGTGAGTTTTTGAAATGCTGCTATCAACATCCACCACATTGTTACCCTAATAGAGGAGACACACCAGCCCGATAATCGGCCGTCGGACCGTCTGGCGAGATCGGTGACTCGAGTCTATTCGGTGTGTCCCGTGCCGTCGTCCGTCCGAGGAGCCGTCGGCCTTCATTTGGGCCGACCCAACATGTTCAGTCGGAGACAGGGCAGTCGGGACTCACCCGGAAATGGCGAGCGGATGAGCTTCTCAAAATCTGACGAAAATCTTTTAAACTAACCTTTGTCAATCTGAAATGAAGACAGATTCAGAAACTGCACGGCCTATTTCTCGTTTAAAATGTTTTCAGAAACACGTTTCGGTGAACTATTTTAGTACAATATGAGATTGTATTCTGAACAAGAAGCCATGACAGTCTGGCTGTGAATTTCCGGAGAAAAAAGAACCATGTGACGCGTTGGTCCAATCAGCTGCCGGTTTTCATTTTCTGGGAAACAATCGGACTGTTAATGGAAACAATACAGAGACGTATTACGTTGCGCGCACGCGCAGAGCGTATGCTCAAGTCGGCGTCTCTTTGGTGTGTTCTGAGGCACTTTTTGGACCTCAGGGACCCGACTGATCAGTCCGACTGCCTTTTCTGCCAACGGTCAGCCCGTCTGGTTGGTGTGTCAGGGCCTTAAGCCCTGTTTACAGTTTTATGCTAAGCTAATTGGCCTCTGGCTGTAGCTTTATATTTAGCAAGCAGACACGAAAGTGGTATCGATCCTCTCATCTTGGCAAGAAAGCCAATAAGCATATTTCCCAAAATGTGAAACTGTTCCTTTAAATTGAGTGTTAAAACTGTAGGGTCTTGTTGTCATCGCTGTCTGAATAAAAGCAGGCAGAGCAAAGCAGAGCAGAGTAGAAAGGGTGAACTATGCGAACAGTTTAACCCTTGTGTTGTCTTCCTTTCAACCTTGAAAAAAACACTTTTTTTCTGACATTTGTGACGCCTTTTTTTCACAATTTGTTTTTGCTTTTTCCAACGTTTAAAATTTTTAAATTTTTCTTCTACACATTTTCAGCGCTTATTTCTACGTCCAATGTGACCCAAAGCCAACACAAGGGTTAAACCTGACTTGAAGTTGGTGTGACATCACTGTCTGGCAGCGGCAAAAAACAGAAATGCCTCCATAAGTCTGGGAAAATGCCAGGAGAAAAGTAGATTATGAGGCCATAACACAAGCCCATGCATTTAAGTGTTAATTATTCATTTTTTTTCTTCCCTCATAAATTTTAACGGCTAGCTTTTGTGATTAAAACAAAACATCTCCATGAGAGTATCCTTTGGGAACTGGCATCCTTTAAGCCCTTAGAATAGTGAATAATGATGGTGCTCTCATAAAAAAGGATCCCTGGAGGATCCAGTCTATTTTTTCCTTCTCGTTCTGCAGATGAGCTGTTGTGTTTAAGTGAAGTCCATTTGTGCCCAGGGAGAGCAGACAAACAATCACTTGCGTGTAAAATACACAGCAACCGAACTGTATGTGGCCATAAAATGTGCTCTAGCCTCTGGGAGCTCTAATTGCCTAATGATCAATTTAGTGTGCATTATATGGGCTCTATCAGGCGGAGGTGTATAGACAGCAATTTACTCGTAATTCGTTTAGAGGATGGTTAATTTGATGGCTATTCAAAGACAGTAATAATCAAGTGTCCTTCACACAGCTAATCTCTAACAAATAACCCCCCTCCCATCTCCCCCCCCCCCCCCCCCACACACACACACACACACACATTTTTACTACTTGATTAGCGGATCTGATACGCGTGTCCATACCTTTTGGAGTGTGTTTGTATTCACAGCCAGACTGCTGGATCAGAAAGGACTAAAGTTTGTGTCTCTGTCCATCAGTAGCTGCCACTAGATGTCACAGTATTAACACCAGGCAATACTACCTCACCCAGCACCAAAATACCCAACACTAAATCTTCTGTATTGTTACGTAAATGCTGCTGAAAGTAAAACACTTGCTCCCTTTCCTGAGGCATACCTTCTACCTTTTTTTTCTCTCTCCCCTGTCTCTTCCTTCCTCTTGAGCCAGCAAGATTCTCCTTTAAATGCTACACACAGATCAGCCTTAAATATTATGAGTCGGTAAAGAAGTTCTTCAAGATATTGTTAAATATAATACAGCAATAACATTAGCCATGGAATACTGCAATGACCCCAGTGTGAGCATGTTGGTTATTATAGATCCAAGAATGTAAAAGTCTATCAAATCAGGTCCCTGCACTCTAAAGATTTCATGTCAGTCGCCTGAATGTGGCTTTGATGACTGACCCCCAGGGAGTTACAACATCTCGCTGCTGTTCTGAAATAAACAGGAAGATGCTGATGCTCTACTGAAGCAGACAACTACTAATTAAAACTATGCTGTGGAAGGATCTTTGTGGATTAAGCTTACATGTGATAAGAGATATTCCCTTTTGAACACATGGAGAAAAAGAGACAGAGGGTCCTTTTTGTCCACAAGGCTACCCTGCACTGAATTCCATGTGGACATTATGGCTCTTCCTCAGAACTTGGCCACATTTCCATAACTTTTATTTTCCACGCCTGTGCCTGGGTTTGTACTGACCCCGCGCGTCCTTTGGGGTCTTTGATTATTCGTACAATGAGATCTGAATGCAAAAACAGTTTCTTTTGATTGAGAGGCTGCACAGAATTATATGGGAGGCAGCGTGGACAGTTTCAAGATCCTTTCTTTGCAGGAAGATGATGACATAACCCCTTTTGCCTATTCAGGAGATTACAACTAGAGGTGACAGCTTTAAAGACGGGATCACTGCTGGATAGAAATCTCAACCATTTTAGACATGACATGCATACATTGCTGTAATGTATGAATGTTTGAATTTCTCATGGTAAAGAGAGTACTTGTACTTGTGTCCTAGTTTGAAGGTTTGGCAGTATGTACGTGATGTGCTGCTTGTGTGATGGTGAGCCTCCAGTCCAAAGCATGCAGCCAAATGTTGATAACCTAATTTCACTTTTTGATTTTCACAGTTGATGTGTTGGTCAGGAAATAGCTACAATGCTGCTGCTGTGTGCCTGAGGGACAATATTATAGCTCCTCATATCAAGCTATAATATAATACTGCTGGCTGTCATTTGTTTTGTGAAAAATGTGACTTGATTTGATGTATTTGTTATGTTTTATTGGATTTATTTATTTATATTCTATGGAAGCCAGCAGCTGAAGAAGTATTCAGGTCCTTTTCTCATGTAAAAGCACCAGTACAACAATGTAAAAATAATCTATTACAAGTAAATGTCCTGCATTCAAACGCCTACTGTAATACAAAAGTATTATGAGGAAAAAGTATTTTCAAGTAAAAGTATTCCTTCTGCAGTAAAATGCTCACGGTGACCGATATAAAGTATATAATCATATATGACATTATTAAATTGTTGTTACTGATGTATCAATGTCTAAGTAACATTTTATTGTTGTAGGTATAACTGTATTCCGTTGGGTCGGTTGGTCCAGTGCTTTCCAATCTAGAGGTCTGCCCCCCCTCCAATGACTCACTGGAGACATCTGAGGGGACGTGAGAGGATTAATGGGGCATGGAAGAAGAGGAAAACTGCGTTCTGCTACACAAATTTGCATTCATTTATTGACATTTTCCCAAATTCTTTTCAGTTTTTTGTGAAATATTGGATAATTTGAGGGCCTTGAACTGATAACAACTCATAGATAACTGAAACTTGATATAATTACAGACTTAACAATGCATTGTATTTTATAAGCTTTTTAAAAATATGAATATTAACTAATTTAACTAGTAATTATAGATGTCAGATAAATGTAGTGGAGCAAAAAATACAATATCTCCCTCTGAAATGAAGTGGACTAGAAGTTAAAAAAGCAAATGGAAGTTTATTAAAATGTCATTTGACAGTTAAAGGTTTATTAAGCTCATTCTTGTGAAGTTCAGTATATGTAACCTATCCAACCCTTTTCATTTCCAATTGTATTATGAACAGAGAAATTAATTCCACCGAGGTAAACATAGGAATGCTAATTTCTTTTGTTACAGAAGTTGGTGCATAACGTTTATATTCTTATCAACCAAACAAAATATATGTAAATTGTTCTTGTGAAAGAAAACAACTCAATTTTTCGTCTCCCTTACCTTTTGCATTTGAGATTATAGGTATTTGTATCCCTTTTGCAATATAATACAAAACCCTTACATGGAGCTTCATTAAATGTGCATATTTTGTTAAGTTTAAGCAGTTCTCATGCTCAAAATCTGCAACAGACTACACATGTGCTAATCATATCTCGCAGATGTTCTGAAGCATAACATGTGATGCTTGTGTTTGTTAATACTTTGGTAATTAATGATATAACACAGATAATCGATTATTACTGTAATGTATTCTACAGTTCATTTAGCGGGTCACCTGAACTCACTTTAATTTTAATGTCTGTGTTAGTAATGAAAAAGTATTCTCCAAGATATAGCATTTTAAATGAACCTGACCGAATAGTAAATGAAGCACATCCATCTTTGTGACACTGCATTGCAGGGTACTTTCCTCCAGAATCATCTCTAGATGACCTTGCTATTTAAAGTTTTTTGTTGATGGGCCTGTCTTACACCTGGAGGTGGGTTAATTTAATCACCAGTGATTTTGAAAGAGAGATTAAAACAGCTCATGATATTTTTGCATCTGTGTGATGCCGATACACACTGACTGAAAAGCATTAAAAAGCCATTTGTAAAACGATTTCAACATTTGGTATTCTACAGATCAGCATTTTCCCTACTTGGGCTCATTGGATGTTTTTGTTGCAATACTGATGCTTGTGCTGTACCTGCATCACCATTATTAACATCATCATCATTGTCATCATTATTTTCATAAATCTGACAGACAAAACAAGCCTGTTGGACATACACTGAGGTAACTTGAATGAGTTTAGAGGTTCTTGTTGCTCTGCAGGCCCCCACACTTTTTCAAGAATATCAGAAGCTCTCTCTGAGGAATCCCGATTCACTAGTTTGGCTATACCTATTTTTCAGTGCATTTTGATAAATGACAATTGTTACTTAAAAGTAACCTTGACCCTACCCTTTTCCCTGATTCTGTGCAGCCCACATTATTTTTGTCATCTTTGCGACCATATGTCAGGTGTAAGGAGCAAGTCTCAGCACAATGACTAAATCAGATTCTGAATGCTGCAGTCATATTTCCAAGGTTACATCGACGCGTTCCTTTTTTTGTTATTAAACATTGTGTTAGCACATGTCAACAAGATAACAGGGCACATTTGTTGAAGGTATTTTGTATTCTTTTCTTCTTATTGTTAACAAAAACAACAATGAATTGATTATTTTTGTATTTTCTGTTTATTCAAAGTCTGATCATATTTGATCTAATATATCTTATTTATCTGTGCCATAAAGCTCCATTGTTTTCCAAACATTATATTTAATAATATATTAAAAACACATCAGTGATGCACACTGTTGTACTCAGTTCCTTCATTATGATGCACAAGGACACTGTAGTTTTGTTTAAGTCAACTGCATAAACACTGTTCTGGCACCATTAATGATTAATAATGCACTATTTACAGGATGTATTAACCCACAGCTGAAAATAGTCCTGGGCAAATGCACTTATTACTACAGTTTGTTTAAAGTTTCCTAAATACTACAATGCCAGCTGGTATAAGAAAAATAATTAGCCTAAAAGAAAAATGTAACTATACATGTGTGCCGAGTTTTTAAAGATATCAGTAAAAAGGTCTTCAGTTAAAAAATAATGGGCTATCACAGATTGGTAAGGACTTTGAAAATTACAGAATGCTTTGTCAGTTTCGGGGTTTTTATGTGATTTGTTGACAAAAGAAAAACAGAATTTGACTCATATATACAAAGCTGTACCAATAAAATGATAGTGTTTTATATTGTATCTCTCTCTCTCTCTGCCTATCTCTCCCCCTCAATACATTTTAAGGTGTTCTATCGGTTACATGGTTAATATCATAAAAGGACACATACTGCAGTGCATTTCAAGAACAGAGGGAGTTGCTGAGGTTCATTACTGAATTCAATTATTTTCCAGAAGCCAAAACAACCTGAATGTTGTTGATAGATACATATATATTCCACATAAATATTCATGCCTTTAATAAGCAATACCCCCCTTGAGCACCTAACAAATTATAAGATATCCACTCAAATTCTAAAAGGCCTCAAAATGTTTTTTTCTATCACCCAGAACATAACAGGTTTCCACAAGAGACACTTGTCCTGAAGGGACAAAAACTGTTATATTCTTCCCCAGCTGCTATACTTTGAAAGACCTTGTTTTGGTTAGTTTGGTATCAAACTGCAAATAAGCCTAAAAAGACACTAAAATATATTTTTTTCACAAATAGAGTTTAGCTTACGTAGACTTTGTACATAAGTAGAGCGGGTAATATCTTCATTTATATGTGGTACAGGTACACATTATCAAGCAGCCTATACAGCAATACAAAAGCAACAATATGTACATATGTTCATACACATATTTATTGCAGGAAGCATATATTAAAGCATATATTGTACGAATTACATACTAAATTAAGAAGTACACCATTTTATATTTATTAATAGATGCTGGATGTACTGTATAAATGAGTAAATGTACTCATGTTACCATACACACTGGTCATGGTTTTCTTATCAATACGGTTGGGAAGCCAGTCTGGGTTTGGGGCCCTTTTATCACACGCTCAGAAGACCGGGTCTCACAATAGATGATACATTTTTGTCATTTTTTTGTTTCTGTTGGGTGTTAAACCTTCCTATAGTTTAAATAAATATTGGATTCTGATAAACTGGCTGGCATATACATTTTAGCCCTATGAGAAAAAAACGTGTCATTTCAACTTCTCGCCAACTATGACTGTTTCCTCCCTTTTCTCTCTCCCTACTCATTTCTCGCACCGCACATGGTGTGACTCTTATCCACTCCTCATGATGTGAGCAATATCCTGAAGTGCCAGTAAATTATGTGACCCAATGATAATGTACATATTGTATATAAGTAGCCTAGTGTAGGTTGCAACGTTTTTGATTTTCTTGTGATGAACTGCTTTTCGAAAAATTATGACTATATCTCATAGAACATATCAAAGCCAGTCAGAACACTGAGTGTTCTCGGCAGGTCGCACATGCCCTCAGAGCTTGAACCTCAATCATGGATTTTACAGCGAATGAATAGGAATAAGAAATGATGTTTCCTCTTAAAAACTTGGTGCTCCAAGTGAATTAAATTTTTTTATGAGTGGACACCCATTTACTGCTAGCTGAATGTTAAGGTTATTGCAGATGATTTGATGATTCTACCTACACTAAATGACCTGCCACAAGTTGTAATAAACCTTGTAAAATACCAAGCCTGCCATAGTATGTTTAAAAGATCTTCTCATTCTGAAATGATAAAATACAGGAGGTAGACAAGATAACATTTCCATACATACTTCATCTAAAAGGGCTTTTACTTTCAAGTAATTTAATCACATTTGAAAGCACTGCTACAAATGTTGATCATATTAGGTTTAATGCCAATCAATCAAATACATGACAGCTATAAAAGAGGTCTGACAATGCAAAACACCAACAGAACTTCAATTAGGGCAAATCATTTGTGCAGAAATTGCAGGCAGCTCTGTGGAAATTATTTAATATGTCAAGGGAAACAAATATAAAATATAATTCCTTATGCAAACACAGTCAGGTTGCATAAACAAAGGGTTATTACATACATTTGTTATTTGTATATAGATGGATGCTCTCCAACACTTTGTCCCCATATTTAAAAGAGATCACAGTTCACACAGATTTCAGAGTGACCCTGATTTGAACTCAGACTGTAGCATATGGTTCAACCCTGAATTATGCATAGCTAAATCTTCCTTTTGAGATAATGAGCTCAGAGTGGTATTTTGGTATAAGGTGACCTCTTTAGCAGCAATAACATCCGATGAGCATCAGGAAGACTTTAGTCGGTTAATGTGAGAGCCACTAATTTGATTTCCTACTCATTGTTGTTTTAGTTTTGACAACGGTCACATAACTTAACTTTTCTAGTAAATTCTTCATTTTTGTTTTTAAAGCAGTGTCATCGCTATTTTGAAATACCTACTGGGTGACAGATTGATTTAAATATCTCCTTTTCAGATTTGCAGATGAAGAGTGGGCTGGCGTTCTTAGAATTTCTGCACTTATGTCAAGGGAATTTGTACCAGACTTATCCAATTCAAGATTTGAATAGAATGCATTGAATAGCTTCAACATCCACTGGGCAAACGCTTAAAGGAGCTTCAGAGTGCTGGGGGATGGTGCAGCAAAAACTCTATAATTAGTGTGCTACATACAGTTATGTATAGTAATAGAATGTGTGGATCTCAAGGCAATATAAATACAGACAAGTAGCGAAAGAGTCATACAGACAAGTAGCAAAAGAGTCAAGATTCAATTATTTCTATAGGGACCAATATCACATACAGTACGATAACTCAACAGGCTTTTCAGGCCAGTATCAGGAATGGTTCCCAGTCAAAGCAGACTGAGAGGAGAAAGATAAACTGCAAAATGACACAAGAAAATGTGAGAATTGTTTGGCTGGACCGTAGGGCCATTGGACAGTAGGACCAGCCCTACAACCTCAAAAATCTGTACCTCTGCCGCTTTGTCACTCTGTGACTAACTGATGAAGATCCACCATTGGCCCAATTGGCCATTGCCCTTTCAAATTGTATTGGCGCAACACAGGATTTTACCTCAGCTATCGGCCATCAATCATCAGATTAACTTCCTCAAATCAAGGTGGATGTTGTGGATTTTATTGTTGCTGCCACCCATTTCAACCGCAGGATTAGCAGCACAGGCACAGTAGGCCAGATGAACAGCACACCACCGTGTATGTGTGTGTGTGTGTGTGTGTGTGTGTGTGTGTGTGTGTGTGTGTGTGTGTGTGACATGAGGCAATTTCTAAATAAACAAAGTGGATGGGCAGGCTTTGATATTTCATCATGTAAAAATTGGGGGAATTGAAATTCCAGGTGAACAACAGGGAGAGGGGGAAGGGAAATCAAAAGGGTTGGCAAGCAGGGGATGCATATTTGATCATTTATCAGAATGTCTTCTGTCTATCTTTTATAATAGACACAATTGCTTAACATGGGTGCCAAAAGGAAAGACAGCGCTTTGACAACCCGGTGAAAGATAAACTACTCAAATAACAAAAAGGACTAGGCCTACACATTATGAAGAAAGGAAAAAACTTCTTTAAAACAGAACCATCTGAAAGTAGCACAAGGAAACAATGCTGGTGGGACTTAAGTTTCACTTTCAGTTTCCTAAACTAAATAATGTACAGTCGCAACAGTACTGTTTACAACAGTAAATTCACTATATAAACTCATGTTGAGTGAAGTTTAGAAAGAATGGAGATTCAAGAGATTTATTTGTCACAGACATCAGTCAGTATCAGTCATGCAGTGACGTGCATAATAATTAGCCATGTGGATTGACCGCTGAAAGGGAGGAGGGGCTGGTTCGTCTCAGCCAGCAGCTTGTCAGGGTTTTGGTATTATGTTCTGTTTCCTGTTTTATTTTGTAGTCTGTCTGGTCTCCCTTGTCTTGTCTAGCTTCTTCCTGTCTTTGTTGGTTTCCCGCCGTGTTTGATTGTTTTGCCCCGCCCTGATGTGTTCCACCTGTTTGTATCACCTGTCCCTTGTTAGTGTTCATTACCCTGTGTATTTAGTTTCCCTTGTCTGTGGTGGGATTCTTGTTTTCTGTTAGTGTGTTTTTCAGTGTTTCATGTCGTGGGTTGCCTTAGTGTTTTCTTCATTTAAATAAATTTCAAGTTTGGACTGCATTTGGGTCCTACCCTTCTCTACACGCCTGACAGTAGAATCCCACCAAAGATGGACCCAGCGGTTGTCAGGTTTGTGCCGATTTTTCACCCCATGGATTCTCTGGGAAAATCTTTGATGGACTTTTTTCACGGTCTTCATAAGGATGATCCTGCCTTCGCTAGGCACCTCATGGAGGTCCGTTGGCAGGCTACAGCGAGGGAATTCGGTCTCCCTGTCTCCAGGCCTGTTTTTCCTCCAGAGCCTGAGCTTACCAGTGTTCCTGAGCCTGAACTGACCTGTGTTTCTGAGCCTGAACTGACCTGTGTTTCTGAGCCTGAACTGACCTGTGTACCTGAGCCTGAGCTGCCCAGTGTTCCTGAGCCTGAACTGACCTGTGTTTCTGAGCCTGAGGTGACCAGTGTAACAGGGCTAATCAGTGTTACCAGTACTCTAGAGCTGACCAGTATTCCTGGTACCCGTGGAGGTCGTAGACGGAGGAGGGGAAGACATGGCTCCCAGTGCCATGCCCTGCATCAACCTCTTATCGGACCTGAGCCCGAGCTGACCTGTGTACCTGAGCCTGAGCTGACCAGTGTTCCTGAGCCTGAGCTGACCAGTGTTCCTGAGCCTGAGCTGACCTGTGTGCCTGAGTTGACCAGTGTTTCTGAGCCTGAGCTTACCTGTGTTTCTGAGCCTGAGGTGACCTGTGTTCCTGAGCCTGAACTGACCTGTGTTCCTGAGCCTGAACTGACCTGTGTTCCTGAGCCTGAACTGACCTGTGTGCCTGAGTTGACCTGTGTACCTGAGCCTGAGCTGACCAGTGTTTCTGTGCCTGAGGTGACCAGTGTAACAGGGCTAATCAGTGTTACCAGTGCTCCAGAGCTGACCAGTATTCCTGGTACTCGTGGAGGTCATAGACGGAGGAGGGGAAGACATGGCTCCCAGTGCCGTGCCCTGCATCAACCTCTTATCGGACCTGAGCCTGAGCTGATCTGTGTACCTGAGCCTGAGCTGACCAGTGTTTCTGAGCCTGAGCTGTCCAGTGTTCCCGAGCTGACGTGCAACCCTTCTGTTCCCGAGCTGACGTGCAACCCTTCTGTTCCCGAGCTGACGTGCAACCCTTCTGTTCCCGAGCTGACGTGCAACCCTTCTGTTCCCGAGCTGACGTGCAACCCTTCTGTTCCCGAGCTGACGTGCAACCCTTCTGTTCCCGAGCTGACGTGCAACCCTTCTGTTCCCGAGCTGACGTGCAACCCTTCTGTTCCCGAGCTGACGTGCAACCCTTCTGTTCCCGAGCTGACGTGCAACCCTTCTGTTCCCGAGCTGACGTGCAACCCTTCTGTTCCCGAGCTGACGTGCAACCCTTCTGTTCCCGAGCTGACGTGCAACCCTTCTGTTCCCGAGCTGACGTGCAACCCTTCTGTTCCCGAGCTGACGTGCAACCCTTCTGTTCCCGAGCTGACGTGCAACCCTTCTGTTCCCGAGCTGACGTGCAACCCTTCTGTTCCCGAGCTGACGTGCAACCCTTCTGTTCCCGAGCTGACGTGCAACCCTTCTGTTCCCGAGCTGACGTGCAACCCTTCTGTTCCCGAGCTGACGTGCAGCTCTCCTGACCCTGGGCTGACGTGCAGCCTTCCAGAGCCTACGCTGACGTGCAGCCTTCCAGAGCCTCCGCTAGCTAGCAGCCTTCCTGAGTCCTGGCTAGCTAGTGATCTCTCTAGTGACCCCGAGCAGCTCTCTAGTGACCCCGAGCAGCTCTCTAGTTCCCCCGAGCTTCGTGTCCCTGAGTTTCCTTGCGTCCCTGAGTTTCCTTGCGTCCCTGAGTTTCCTTGCGTCCCTGAGTTTCCTTGCGTCCCTGAGTTTCCTTGCGTCCCTGAGTTTCCTAGCGTCCCTGATTCCCAGCTACCTAGTAGTCTTCCTGATTCCCAACTGGCATCTAGCTCCCAAGAGTCTGAGCTGACGGAGCTTCCAGAGGCTGAGCTGACGGAGCTTCCAGAGGCTGAGCTGACGGAGCTTCCAGAGGCTGAGCTGACGGAGCTTCCAGAGGCTGAGCTGACGGAGCTTCCAGAGGCTGCGCTGACGTTCAGCCGTCCAGAGTCTCCGACGGCAGCACTTCAAGAGATTTCCAGTCGTACGGAGTCTACGTCGACGACTGACTTCCCAGAGT
Organism: Zingel zingel; assembly: GCA_023566125.1. Lineage (NCBI taxonomy): Eukaryota > Metazoa > Chordata > Actinopteri > Perciformes > Percidae > Zingel > Zingel zingel. Next base: position 16,727,435 of record CM042326.1, on the reverse strand, counting down.
CTACGCTTACGGGCAAGCTAGGGACTATTCCGGTCTCCGGCGCCTCTGAGACCTCCCCAGAGATTTTGCCGGTCTCCGGCGCTCCTGAGACCTCCCCTGTGACTTTGCCCTTGTTCTGTTTCCCAGAGACCTTGCCTTTTGTTTTCGGTCGGCCTTACTCCAGCCCCTCATGACCTGTCGGCACCTCTGTCGACCTCTGTTCCTGTTGCCTTGTTGGCAGAACTGCCGACACCTGTTCCTGCTGCCCTGTCGGCGGACTGGCCGACTCATGATCCTGTTGCCCTGTCGCCTGTTTCCAGCCCAGCGGACCCGTCGCCTGTCTTCTGCCCAGCTGGCCCTTCGCCTGCTCGCTGCCGGCCTTCAGAAGGGATTCGCCTTCGCGGACGGCCTGCAGAGGGGATTCGCCTTCGCGGACGGCCTGCAGAGGGGATTCGCCTTCGCGGACGCCCTCCAGAAGGGATTCGCCTTCGCGGCCGCCCTCAAGAGGAGATTCGCCTTCGCGGCCGCCCTCAAGAGGGGATTCGCCTTTGCGGCCGTCCTCAAGAGGGATATCGCCTTCACAGACAGACGCCTGAAGGATTCTGCTTTCGTTGCCGGCCGCCTGAAGGATTCTGTTTTCACCGTTGCCTCCAGTCTTCAGAGGGAATTCGCCTTCGTCGACGGCCGCCCAAGAGCCCTCGCCGTCCTGCACGGCCGCCTGATGGGTTCTGTTTTTGCCATTGCCGCCGGCCTTCAGAAGGGTTTTGCCTTCACCTCCGGCCTCCAGAGGGGTTTTGCCTTCGTCGACGGCCGCCCAAGAGCCCTCGCCGTCTTGCACGGCCGCCAGAAGGGTTCTGCCTTCGCCGTCGGCCGCCTGAAGGATTCTGCCTTCGCCGCCGGTTCCCTGAAGGACTCTGCCTGCGCTACCGGTTCCCTGAAGGATTCTGCCTTCGCCGGCGGCCCCCGGAAAGTTTTCTGCCTTCGCTGTTGCTCTCTGTCCCCTGTTGCCGAGGTCTCTCTCTCTGTCTCTCTGTTTCCCCGAGTGACCTCGCTCTGTTTCCCCGAGTGACCTCGCTCTGTTTCCCCGAGTGACCTCGCTCTGTTCCCACCCCCCGAGTGACCTCGCTCTGTTTCCCCCCTGAGCGGCCCCTCTCTGTTTCTCCACCCCCCCCCCCCCCCCCCCCCCCCCGAGCGGGTCCTCTCTGTTCCCCCACCTTTGCGGCCCCTCTGCTTCCTCGAGTGGACTCTCTGTTTTCCCTGGGCACCCCAGTGACTTTGTCCCCTGTGCCCCAGGGCACTCGTTCCTGTGCCCCATTGACTCTCTGTTCCCTAGCCCCGACTTTTTTCGTTCGTCCCTCCTCCGGTCCCCCTCTGCCCTCCCTGGGTTGTCTTTTGTTCTTGTTGGGTTTTTTTGGACATCTGGGATCTGTCCCTTGGGGGGAGGTACTGTCAGGGTTTTGGTATTATGTTCTGTTTCCTGTTTTATTTTGTAGTCTGTCTGGTCTCCCTTGCCTTGTCTAGCTTCTTCCTGTCTTTGTTGGTTTCCCACCTTGTTTGATTGTTTTGCCCCGCCCTGATGTGTTCCACCTGTTTGTATCACCTGTCCCTTGTTAGTGTTCATTACCCTGTGTATTTAGTCTCTCTGTTTCCCTTGTCTGTGGTGGGATTCTTGTTTTCTGTTAGTGTGTTTTTCAGTGTTTCATGTCGTGGGTTGCCTTAGTGTTTTCTTCATTTAAATAAATTTCAAGTTTGAACTGCATTTGGGTCCTACCCTTCTCTACACGCCTGACACAGCTAAGTTTACAAAAATGTGCCAAGTTTTAAGATACGTGGCTAAGATAAAACAGACTTCATACAGACAGCTTTTGATTTAGTTTGTCACAATTCGCTATTAGCCGAGCAATCGCTGTGCTTGGGTAAAACATAGTGACAGTGAATGAGGGACTGCTTCTACAGGTCTTCATGTTTATGCTTGTTGAACAGGTGTATTGCAAAAGTATTGTCTTTTCACTTGCAAAGATTTTATTGCACTTACTTAGGCTACAGTAACGAGCACCACGGCCTCTCTGATCTGCTGACTTCTTCGCTCCATGTGTGTATGTTTTTGTGTGTATGTGGAGGAGCTCAGCTCTGACACAGAAGGGTAGAGGCTGCTGCTGTGATGATAAATACTACAGTTTTAGCACCAGGGCCCGTTTAATACCAGGTTTCGGTACCTATCCGTAATGAAATGATTTTCAGTCTTTTGCAATGTCATTTCACAATACCAATAATAATAATACCATCGTTCAACACTACTACTGATGAACATTCAATATCTATATTCACATTATAGACAGCACCTCTGACTATCCCTGTAACAATGTGGCCACAATTAGCATATTAACCATACACTCTCCAGCCATATACTAGGTTTTGACCTAGTCTTGTTAAAGAGGCATTTCACAGAGAGATCCCCCTTTAATGGACTGCTTTTTGGAACTCTCAATAAAGTTATGTGGGTGTGGTTTTGTCTCATTCTTCTCTAGCTTTGACCATTTTAATCTGAATATAAAATACACACAAACACAATTTTTTAAATGTCCAGTGGGTCTTCCATTTAATTCCCAGTGTATCTAAACATGCCTAGTTGCCAGCTGTTTACACATTCAACAATGCACAATAATTTAAACTCTACCAGTCTGTGCAGAACATCAGCCAGCCATGAATTAATTAAGGCGTTCTGCTCTGATAAGTACCAGCCAAGAAGAGAGAGTGAGTGTATAATTGTTAACTCGGTGCTGAAGGAAATTTCACTCATCAAGAAGAACGCTTGAACTAGCAACTCTGAAGCTCAAAGGAGATGTATCATGTTAATTTGTGAGCTTGTAAGGTGATGATAGGTGAGTTTTGTCACTTTGTCACACCAAAAACAAGCTCGCTGTTATCCCCCTGCTTTCAGTTTTAATGCTAGGCTAAGCTAACTGCCTGTTGGCTGTAGTCTTCTACACAACTCAACAGACAGTTATAGGAGTGGTATCAATCTTTTTATCTAACTCTAGGAAAGAAAGTAAATAAGCATATGTACCAACATGTGAAACTATTGCTTTGAAGGGTAATTATGATTTATTGTCACCAAGTTCATTGATGAGATATTTAAAAAGATGTCAGACAGGGCAAGGCACATGAACATCCAATCATACAGATTTAATCAAACACTCAGGTCAGCCAGGTTAGGCAAGTTATTACCCAATGTCCTGTAAAGACCCACATCCAGTTAACGTACCTATTTCTTGGTTCAACTTTGATGTACCATACTTGCTGTAGTGTGCACGCACAAACCAAATAAAGTGGTTTAGATAATCTGGCTAAACTGGGTGCTTGTTCATGACCTGTCTCATCTTCTTACTTCTTGTGTTTCTTGCCATTGTCATACTTTACCGATGATAGATTTGGCGAAAGATATGAAAATGAGACCCAAGTTGCAATATAAGTAGATTATCCTCCCAATAATCATACTAACTATTGCCACGTGTGGTGTTAAATTCCAAGGGTTTTAAAAGAAGCTCTTTGCAAATAATTACTTTAATGTAGGATCTTTTCACCAGCAATGTAAATTGTTTGGAATTTACATTCAAGCTGTTGGTTCTAATGCTAGGATCTGTGATCACTGTGCAAACAATGAATTCAGTATCAATGCATACGCCTGTGCTTTTCTCTCTCTCTCTGTGTGTGTGTGTGTGTGTGTGTTGGAAAAGGGAGGTTGCAACTCAAACAGGGCCACTTTAATCTCTGTCCTTGAGAGTAATCTTGCTTGTGTGCAAAATGGCTCACTTTATCAACTTGGTGGCAGCCTGCCCTGCCTGAAGTCTGGAGGCAGCAACAGCAGCAATGCTTTCCTCATGACAGCAGAGAGCAACCAGACGATCACCTTCTCCAGAGGCCCACTGTGTGCTGAGGAAGGACATGGAAGCCACTTTTTACTACTACTGATCTAGCTCACATATATTATGACCCGTATAAATAGATTTTTTTTTTTTAAAGGAAGCCATGGCTACTTTTTTAACTTTTTGATAATTGATGTGTTTTTTTGCGGCAAGTTAGAAGCAGATTACAGGTTTCGTATTGATCTTTGCATTACTGTTCTCTGCAATACAGGACAGGGGAAGTGGGAGACAGGATGGCAAAATGTTTAAAAATTGCCACTTTCATGCTGAGAGATAGCACATCATTACCACTCACATGTCTGTCTGGTCAATATGAAGCTAAAGCCAGGGGGTGGTTCGCTTAATTCAGCATTAAGACTGGAAACTACTAACCTTGCGCCATCCAAAAATAAGAGAAATCCCCCTACCAGCACCTCTAAAGCTCACCCATTAACATGTTATATCTTTTATATCTTTTTTGTTTAATCCATGAAAATCACAGAACGTGTGTGCGTTAATCGAGCGTAAAAAAAAAATAGTAGCGTTAAAAGGAATTTGCGTTAACTCGTTAAAAAAAAATTTAATTTCTACAGCCCTGAAAAAAAGATTTATTATTTTGGGATCTGATATTTAAAAGGCCAAAATTTACAGGAGTACATTTAAGGGCAGGAGGTAACAGAAGTTGCAGAGGGATTTGAATAAAAGGGAATCCGTGTGCTGAGGTTGTATTGTAGAGGAAGAGGAGGAGTCCGGGTTGCAGGTGTGAGACATAAACAGTCAGTTACATGGAAATGTATTCATATCATCGCTAAATTAATACAGTACAACATTACTCACCTTTTTCTGCCATGCCAACATCTAATAGGTCCCTGTAAACACTGCATGGTCCTTTTCTTTTTGTTTTCACCCAACTATAAAATAACTATGTGTGCTGGTTTCAGATCCTGGGAACCTGTCTGAGGGCAAAAAAATGTTGTTTTCTATATTGTTTCTGACCAGATGTATTTTTCTATGTACTCTAATTTGACAAAAGCATTGAAATCCAAATAATGGTGTATCTGTGCCTTTAAATGTAAAGTCTGCATTAATATGGTCCATTTTGCTTTCAGCTTAGGCTAGTCATTAGCCTCTCTGTGTCTTACACTGTGAGGCTAAATTGGGTTAAGGAAAACACGCACACAACCAGGTTGAAAAACAGTGGCGGGCAGCCTTTAAATCAGGTCATCACCAAGGCAGAGTGTGTGTAAGATGTGCCTTTGGAGCAGATTGCTCTTGTATCCCATAACACCCACCTTCTAAAGGCAGCGGTCAAAAGCTCAGCACGGACACATATGTTCACCCTTTATAGCCCCTTTTTGAGGTTAAAAGAGGGTTTGATAAAGGGATCTTCCCCCCCCCCACCAATCCCTGGTCAAACAGACAGTGCTTCTTCATGTCTGGAACTCCCAAAGGGTCCTTTTTTGAAGACTGATCCCAATTACAAAGCATTGAAGCTGCAAAGATGGAACGTAGCTCCATTCAGAATCTATGGTCTTTTTGTATAGTAGCCTATTAAGCCTGCTGTGATTGCATCATTATTTAAATGTGAGGCAACATTAGACCAACCCTATGATTTATCCATGAAGAAATCCCGTGCAGAGAGTGAATAATATTCACAATTATAATCTTTTGCAAGACATAATATTTTTTCCCCCATCACAATTTGCTGTTGAGTGGCATGCAAAGTGTTGGTGTAATATTAAGACAACAGTAATGATATGCTACGTAAGGGATAATGTAGAGCGAGCTGGTCATTATTGCGAATTAGAACCCTGACAGGGTGATGCAGGACCCCGACGCAAAGCAATAATTGCTCGCTCTACATTATCCGGCGGAAGCCAGGTGCCTCAGTGTGTAAGCTAACCATGGAGCTAACTAATGCTCTGTTGCCATTAGCGCTGTTAGCGATCCTCATTGCCTCCAACCTCTCTCTCCCTTTGTGATCCGCTGATCAGCAGTATGAGGTCAGTACGTGCACAAATATTGATTTAACAATGATTTTATTGATTTAAAAATGGTCCGCCAGTATATAAACAAAACTCTGTACATGGCAACGGTCTGTTATACATAGCAACAGTCTGGTATACTTAGCAACAGTCTGTTATACAGAAATTGTAGGCCATAGAATGCCGTGATTGATTAGAATCAAGTATTAAAACAAGCCATGTAATAAAAATAGATCCCATATTCAATTTAGAGAGCAAACGAGTTTCAGAGACGGTCAGGCTGAAATTCCTCTGGTGTTTATTTAGCTAAAGCTATTTAAGGGTTTCTTGGCTGTGTCTCGTAGCCTCTGGTGAATGGAAGTGCGTGAATGTTGGACGAATAATCAAGGGACCGTTCAAGGCTTGAACATCTGTTGTAAACAAACAAAGTCACCCTAACTGCTGCGCACTATTTACAATAGCTTTGCTCTTTCCGGAGTATGGAACGTGTGTGTTAATGCATACAAACTGTTTCACACTTTGGTCCATATGTGATACATTTCGTGTAATGGTCAGAAACTCTTAAAGCTTGTCAATATTAGTACCAATATAACTTTCATTTTTAATATATTGTTTGGTTCCTTGTGTATGTACTTTGTGTTACTGCTCTGATATTTGCCCACACTTTTTTTTCTCTCCAGAAAGGAATGGTTGCTGTTACAAAACTGTTAAAATCACCTAGAAAATAAGACAAAAAACATGAATCTTAGTGGGCTTTCTCGGCATGTTGTGCTTAATAGCACCAAGTCTGAAAAGCATCACCGGCTTAAGGACTCATATCCAACTCCTCAGAGTCAAGCTACAAAAAGCTGCCACAATCTTCCCACTCTGCTTGATGGTTATTGCCTGCTATATTGGTGATTCTCTTAGCTGATTGTCCCATTCAACCACCAAAAATAAAGAAAATTATCAGTGATGCATTTCCCATTTCGATCATGGTGATCGTGGTGTGATAATAGCAGGAGTCTTGCTTGCTCAGCCTCTTCACACTGAGCAAACCACTAAACCAAACATGTAAGGTACGCTGCACCTGCATGCTGGTTGAAAAAAAGAACAACTTTAACTCTGATGTGAACAGTGCATGAATAAAAGCCATGCACATCTCACACACTGTGGTAGGTCTAATTATACTATGAATTTAACAGTGTTTAAAAGTTCAGTATACTTGCAGGAAAAAGTACCAGCATGGCAGTAAGAGGTGTATCCTCTAATGGATAATGTATCCATTAAGCTATACATTTTCTTCTCTGCAATTTAGAGTGTAATGGTCATTAAATTGAGCCAAAAATGCTTATCTGTATTGTGACTGTGGCAGCGCTGGCACTTTGAGTTCACAGCTACAACCACTCGCCCGAATGCAGATAAAGCTTTAAAGCTAAACCATCTTAGACAACCAGCACCACTGCCAGCTCCGGGCTTTGCCTCTCACCTTACCACAGACAGGGCATCACGTAGGAACCACACATGTCACATTGACTTACCACCAAGGAGAGTAGAATTCACAAAAAAAAGAGCAAAAGAAGAAGTCAATGAACGAGAATGAGAGACACACAAATCAATAAAATGACACTGCCAAACAAAAAGGGTTCTCACACATGTCTGTGCAGTTGTGCAATGGAGCATGGAGGAAGTCTATGCAGCAACAAAGAGAACCTGCAACACCCAAAGCCTGTTCGAGAGACATTGTCTGTGTGTATCTGCTCTTTTAAAGCCATAATTTCCAATAGTCTTTCACCAACTGTGATTGATGTGCTTTAGGTGAGAAACTTGAATTCTGTTCACACATCATCATCAATGCAAATTTCAATTTTCATCATATATATTTTTAATACATCTTTTTAACGTAACACTGCATAAATATAGACACATGTAGAGCAGGTGAAGATTGTAAGTCAGGCTGTGAGAAACAACTGAAACTAGAGAGGCAGATCACACTTCCACCTCCCCCCACTGGGAGATACGGCTTTAGGGGAGGCGATCATTAGGAAAAAGAGAGTGGGTGCAGAATGCTGGCTGAGAGATGGATAAGTCCGTTAGGCATGGCAGACAGAGCCGCAGTGAAGGCAGTAAACAGGTCAGACCTGTTGCCCCCTTATGGGCATCTCAAGCAGAGAGAGCTGCAGTTATTGGTCCACTCCCCCGCTAATCATGATAAATGGAAACGTTTGAGAGAGAACAAAGCATAACTGTCAGGGTTTGTGTCAAGATTTGATATTACATCGTCCACTTTTGTTTCATTTTTGGGAAAAATGAATCTCTTTATCCTGTCAGTGTGGAAGCCTTTGGAAACAACATGTAACATATATTTCATTATTTCTCCTTGCATTTGCTCACACCGCTGCCATGGTGAGGATCAAGCGACTGATGCTCCTTAAATCATTTGAATAGCATCGGAGCAAGGTTTTCTTTGCAAAAACTGACAAAATGTATCCTTGGGACTCTGTCTGGAGATAATATAAATATTTGTGCAGAGCATATCAATTTATTGCAAGTGCTCTGTACAATTGTAATATCTGTGCTGTGTAATGTAAATGCAGTGTGCCAGTTATACCCAATAAAAAAAACTTTTCACATGTATTTATGTGATTATTCTATGGTGCTTTATATCTGAGCATAGTATCCAGAGTGATATGAGAGACTGCTGAGAGATTTGACTCACAGGGGGTTAAGGTCTGTCAGACTGTATTAGATGTGGGAGATCATGGATGTATAAATGTATGGAGCCTAAAGCCAGCAGTATACTACAATCAAAATAGAAGAGGATGCTCTCATAGACAATATGATGGATTTGTGACCAAAAAGATACCCTGCACTGCAGGTCTGTTCACCACTATGCACATGCCTCCAGCCATGAAGTAACTTTTCGAAATGTTTCCGGTCTTGCTCGCTTGTACTAGTTGACAACATAATGTGATTATTTGTGGTTTTTACAACGCGAGTTGTGGAGCATGTTTCTAGCCTGGGAAAACCCTGACAAACTTCTGGCAAATTTGAGATTTGCTCTGCAAGTCAGTCTGGCCAAGAGCCCATTCAAGCCCATTTCCAATTTTTCCAGATCGAGGCACCAATCACAACCGTTAAGGCGGGCTTTACACGATGACGATACTGCAGCGAAGGCAAGCAGCTTTTTGTTTACATTCAACATGACGGCCACCGCCACCGAAGCGCAGCAACCCGTTGATGCCGCTGTCTCTGCTACGTCACCTGGATCGTTGGTCTGATTGGTTGAAGGACTATCCAATTGTGCCGTTAGCAGCATCCGTTGGTGACGCCCCTTTGGAAATGAGCTGTGAATGAAGCTTGCCCAGACCCACGCTCAGTTACAACTGAGAAGGGTCTGGTGTCAACCAGGCTAGCGTGTTTCCATTTTACCTGTTGTTTTAAATGATTTCCACTTTGTCAGCCACTGACTGTACACATATCCACTAAAAATATCACAGCAATATATGGTAAAATCAATGTTCTGCAGTTTATCATCTTCATGAGCTCTGTACTTTTGTGTCTGTCGATTATCATGTACGTACTACATATACTGTTTATGTCAGATTTAGTATGGCTTTACCTAAACACAGTGGCTTATTCAAGCTAAGTAGCCTAGATCTGCTGATAGCACCAACTAAATTTGTGTTCTCCAGGGGATGTGAACTTTTGGGAATGACAATGTAGTTCTACTGGTAATTTGATTTGTGCAATATCTGTGTGGGAAACGACATAACATTGTTCATAATATCTTACAGTTCCAATAGCCACACAGGTAGTTAACCAGCTTGTAACACCTGTGAATTAAATACTTCCTTTGTTACTTTGTTGTGATTCTTTTAATCATGTGGAAACAGCCTACAGAGTGCTGATGTTACAGGAGTACCTGAGCTTTGACAGTCTGGTCATTTACTATCACCACATGAAAGACCAATTAGAGAAAGACAGCGACCAGCTCATGTTGTCTTTGCTTTTTTCCCCAGTGGGATTTTTTTCTGGCATAATTTTTGCGACTTGCAAACTCCACCTTCTGGCATAGAAGCGCCAGTCACAGTGAGTATCCTTGCATTTGCCCACACACAGTACCATATTCCACAGCCTTTGAGAACATGCCACACTTGATTTTGAATTTAGAATATAGACTCTAAGGGGACTTTGGGGAATGGTGCCCTCTCACTCAGAGATAGATTAGAGGTAATCAGCTCCTCCCACTGTATTCAATCTCTTGCCTCTCTTTGCTCCTTCATACACTTTGTTGTTTACCAAGAGGAGCGATTCATCAAAGCCCTGGGAAGATGACACATGGGAGAAAGCAATGCCAATACATTAAGTCTATTGGAAAGACTCCAGCCTGTCAAGTAAAATATAATAGAAAATGCTTTTGTTTGATGTTTGACAGAATACAAAAGGATGATACAATGAGACAATGATGGAATTGACCTAGCGTCCCACTATGCATTATAAGTATATGCTAACCTGGCTGCCAAATGTTCTGTACATATGGACATTAGTGACACAGAAACCTGGATTCTGAATAAACACACCTTAAGAGTATCTTTCACCAGCACGTTAATGTACCAAGAGTAATGCACTGGATATTAAACCGGCTCTTACAGTTAATTCTGTAGAATCCTTTAACCTCTGCTTTAAGCATATTGAGTTAGGCAAAATAAATAGATATCTAAGTTAAATTACACAATAAATTCCATCTTTCATGACACCTTCATCACACCGCACTCTCTCAGCAGACGGAAACTGAAGCTCATTAGCACAGATGATCAGTAATTGATGACTGAAATGATACCAAAACATTAGTTAATATTCCAAATCCAGCACCCTGTAGCAGAACCAACAGATGCGAGAGCACAAACAAATATGTCTCCTCTGATGTTTTGGAGGTCTGCGGAGTGCTGTTCAGCAACTAGCTGATATGAGATTGACAGGAAGTCTAAAAAAGGTGTTGTTTAAAACTGCAGCAAGTCTAAAAATCCTAGCAACTTCTGCTTTTGAGTTACTGATTAGTAGGAATAAATTGTGCCCTGTGAATGAGAGTGTAATTCATGGGGAAACAGGGAAACATGTCATCCCCCAATAATTTCATATACATTATTTGTCCGCCTTAAAGGTGCTGTAGGTAGGATTGTGAAGATCCAGGACTTAGCCAAAGAATTTGAACATCGACAATTTCTCAGTCCTTCCCCCCCTTTCCGCTAAAGCCCAAATGGTCTCCTAAGCCCTTCCCCCCACAAGGGAGAATGAATGTGTGTGCATGAGCAGTGATTGGCATGCAGTTAGACACCCCCCTGGCCCTGATTGGAGGATCTGAACAGGGAGCTGTGTATTTTTGCAAATCACACTACAGGCTGTAGATGAGGCCAGAGGAGTCAGATTTTTTTTTTTAATTACCTGCTTCATGTAGTTCTACTCAAACATAGGGTTGCTTTCAGCAAATATGACAGAAAGTTAGTTTTAAAAGTCTTACCTACTGCATCTTTAATTAACTCTATCAGGCATGTGAATCTACATCATGTTCATTCACTTTTTCTGACATTGTCACATTGAACATTGTCAAAACACAGTCACTTGTACTTGTGTTAGCTATTACTGATGCAGTGTAAATTCTAAGATGGGTAAAATTAGCTAACATTATTCTGGCAGCTACATCAATTTGGTGTGTGTGTTTGTTTGTGCATGTGTGTGACATGCAGGTTCACTGAGAGGTTAGCAATCCACAGTTTAGAAAACTGATGCTGGTGCTTAAATAACTGCATATATTAGGCATAAAGTAGTCTTTCATTTGAATTCATGATGTCTGAAATTCCACATATAACAAATCACCATTGCTACTATGATTGCTTCTGTAAATCCAAATCACATTCTCAATGCACTGGATGTCAGATTAAACAATATATGTGTATGTTTAATCATACAAGTTTTAAATAAACCCCAATGTTCACCACACTTACTCCGAAGAGAAAACGAAGAGGAACAGAGAGAAGTTTATACTCAAACTGTCCATTGTAAACATCACAGTTCGACTAACATCCTGGTTGTTTTTTGATCTACCTCGCTAAACTTGTCCTATAGTTTTGAACATCCAAGATATTTTAGTTGCAGTCACTTTCAGTTTTACCTCCAAATGAACAATCTTCGATAATCTGGCTAAAATCTTGGCTTGTTCACAATCGTCTACCTGCTTGTGTTTTTACCTTGGCAAGTACAATTCTGTCATAAACAACAGAAATAATGACCAATATCTAAGTTCTAACGAACCAGAATTATTCTTTAAGAGCCAATATACATACTGAAAACCATAAATGAGCAGTTTCTTCCAAAGTTCAAATGAAATTATACATTTGCACAGGAATCACAGACTATGAGTTAAACCAAAACTTTGCTTTATGAGGAATATTACAAAGAGAATCAGTAGAAATTAGAAATGTGTGTGATAGTTGCAGGAGACTGACGGCATAGGGGGCCTCAGAACCGAGCTGAGGGCTAGCCTGAGGCAGACTGAGGGTATCTCTGACCGACTCCTCTTTCCTCTTTCATCTCCTTCCCTCTTCACCATAGCCCTTGCCACAGACACAGACATCTCTATCCTCCTTTTGCCAGCTGGGTGAGGCCCTGATAAGAGCATTTCCGCACTGAGGTGCCAATGGAAATGTGTGTAATAGCTTTATAAATGGCCTGAAAGGAACCTGCTCCTTTGTAATGAAGTAATATGCAAAAATTAATGTTTTATATTACAGGCTTGTGCGTTAATTCAGACTCATTAATGTAATTAATGTTTTAATGAACACAAAGCACAGAGATAATTTCTTTATAATTATAAATGCCCAATTTCCCTATTCCTACAGAACAAAGCAAGAAAAGAACAGACACTGCTTACACAATATAAACGTTTTGCTCAGTTCATGCAGATGCAATACTGTAAACTTCAACAAACATCACTTTACTTCTGCAAAAAGTTCTGTCCTACTTTACTGTAATGGCCAATATATCTATACCAGTAAAGTAAAGTAAAGAGTAAAGAGTTTGTGTGAGCACAAAGGAAGCTCCTTAACTAAGTAACCGTAGCATGGCTACAGTCAGAGACTGTTCAGCTGGCAATTTGATTCTGTCAGGGAGAATCAGCCAATCTTGAACTGCAAATGGTTTACTCTGATGTTGCCACATTGCCATCACTTCTCTTTGAGTTCTTGGAATTGGTCGAGAAATGAAGACGCAAGGAAAAATGATTCTCAGAGTGGATGTGCTTTCTCTGTATTATCCCTTAGTTCTATTGTGTGTGACACTGGTCAAGTACAAACATCAGTATATATATATATATATATATATATATATATATATATATATATATATATATATATATATATATATATATATTTATTTATTTATTTATTTATTTATTTATTTATTTATTTATTTTTTTAGATACATTTTTTATTAGCACCATTTATCATTCAGACATGCAGAACAAATTCCACAATATGTGCCAGGTAATATTAGATGGTGCACAGAACAGAGAAACACAAATTGAACAAGAACGAAAACCCTCTCCCACCCCCCATCCTCTGCGGTCTCGAGGAAAACAAAATAAACAAACAAACAAACAGAAATCACCCCTTGCCTAATCACTCTCCTCTAGTTCTTGTGGCACTGAGGTCATTAGGTCTGATATTTGTGCTGCTGTGCTTTCCCATAGGTTGATAATTGATGATTTGGCTTTGGTAATCCTTGCTGTAGAGAGCTCAAGCATAACTATGTCTAGAAAATACGCTAACCAATGTTTTATACAAAGCGAGTGGGAGGGGAGCCAGCGTTGAGCTATCATTTTCTTGGTTGCAGTTGAGCCGGCTAGCCAAATCTTCCTCTGTCTCTCGAGCAGGTGTAATTTAGAGTCATCATTAAGTAACAAAACAATCGGGTCAGTAGGGATTAGATATCCTATCACATCAGATAGTAATATATTTGGTTTAATGTATTTAAATATTCTTTATACAAGAAATACATTGTGGACATGGAGATTAATGTAATTTGTAATGTCAACAGATTTCAGTGCCACAGCCCCTGTGAAATCAAAAGTCGTACTCTAGATCACTCTAGAATAGTTATTTAAGTTTGCAAATAGACAAAACTCTTGATTATACATCTATATGAGATATCATTTTTATTTAATAAAAATGTATCCATCCAGGACTATTTTGTGCACTGTAATATTGTAGTTACATTTTACACAAACATCTTAATTTCAATGTGTGTTTAGATTTTTGTATCAAGAACTACTCTCAGTGAAGTATCTGAAACAGACACAGTTGACTGTACAGCAATGTCTCATCAGGACTGATGAATCATACATTTCATTAAAACAGTGATTTCTTTTTATTGATTTGACACCTCCAGCATTTTGGATTTGAAATGAAACATTGACTATGAGGTTAGAGTTTTACCTTAGGTTGTGTGAGAGTGCTCACATCAAAATCGGGTGACCAGTGTAGGTACTGGAGCCCTTTTTTTAATATATTATCACCCATTCTTAAGACAATGCAGTATGACAATGATCCTAAACATACAGGCCAGGTTGACCAATGAATTGTTTAAGGTCAAAAACAGAGAAATGTTCAAGATAGGATGAGCATGTATTTAATTTGCTAAAGACCAGACTAAAGCAGAACAAGATGGTGGCTGAAGGATAGTTCTGGTATAGAGCATCACCAGGGAAGACACAGAGTGTCTGCTGATAGTCACTGGCTGGATTTACATTCAAATATAATGACTTTTTTTAAAGTCTATATTTACTTTATATTTTCCTCAAATTACTTTCTGTCCCCTGAAATTGGGCAGCTATGTATTTGAAGGTCCCTAAGTCTACATTGATCATCTTAAGTAGTGGTAAACAACCTGACGTTAAAGATGAAAGTCAGGTTTATCCTGATAATAATTTCATTTCTAATCCAATGTGCTGGAGGACAAAACAACAAAAATGCCTCACTGTTCTAATACCTTCTGACTGCACTGTGTATTGATCTGGAAGGCTATAGCTGAGCTTTGTATTGTCTGCTTTTTAGCTAAATCCACAATGTGTGCCAGAACAGACAATGTGTGAATATCTTCTTTATTTAAAATCTTTCTCCCATGTAGAGCAGCAGCAAACAGAGGATCCTTCAGTGAGCAAAGGGTTCTTTGTCTGTGGCATAGAAATGACAGACATGATGAAAAGTTACATGCTGACACTTTAATAGAAATGCATGCGTGAACCAAGCAAGTGCATTTCTTAATACTATACCACTTTTAGCTGTCAAAGAGAATAAATATATCACACACTGCTTATCAAATAAAAAAATCAATCGTATTTGCTTTATTGCATGTCACAGCGACAGGAGGAATATTCTCGGATTTTATCCTGTTATACCTGTATGGCATTGCACCAGTTCAGCTGTTTAGATAGCGTAGACTAACATTTGGGAGACTTAAGTCATATCTATTCATTCACTGATTGATGATAAGTCTTTACATGTTTTATTGTGTGTCGGTCTGTTGTGTAACATGTGAAGCACAGCTTGTTCATGCGATATTACTCTACTGCTGTTCTTTCATACTGTGAGATGAACAGACAGGCGACCTTTCCGTCACGCTGCTGTTGGGAGCCAACAGAGCACTGCCACGGTGCATGGCAAACCTTCAGCTGAGCAACAAAGTAATAGCAATATTCTGCTCTGCTGCAATCAGAATCACTGAGTCACAGTTTTTATACCATTAAATTCAAATCCAAATAATGTAATAGTAACATACATTTTAGGCCATTTTCATTAGAAATATTAAAGGACATCAACGAAGCACACTCCTGCGAGTAAAAAAAGGCTTGTTCTACTTAGGCTGTGTAATAGTAAATTATTTAATTTGAATTTTCAAAGCAGATTGATAATACCGTGAACCATTCTTGTCTCTGTCTCTGTGTGTCTGTCCTGTGTGTGCTGTGATATTAATATTATTTTTTTTGTTATGATTTTAAATCTGTGACCTCAGAATGATCTCATATTAAAAAAGAGGTGCTAAAGTCTGACTTTGTGGTGGCTGGCAAAAATAAATTTTAAAAGGAGTTTGACAGTAGTCAGTGTTGAGTGCTGTAAGCTTAACACTGCTAGGTAATAAACATTTGAAAATGGTTAACAGTTGAATACATTCATTAGAAATTTAGAAAAGTAATCAAATGTTATAATGTTACATAACTTTGATAAAGTAATTGAAATAGT
Source organism: Zingel zingel (assembly GCA_023566125.1). Lineage (NCBI taxonomy): Eukaryota > Metazoa > Chordata > Actinopteri > Perciformes > Percidae > Zingel > Zingel zingel. The sequence goes on along the minus strand of CM042326.1, from coordinate 16,711,292 downwards.
TACACTACTATTACATTTTAAATACGGTAAGTTGTAATTTATAACCTATTACATTTCCAAAGTAACCTTCCCAACACTGGTTACCACCTTGCATGTAATAAGTCATCCAAATGTGTGTTTACGTTCATGTCATAGAAATGTACAGTTGGCAGGCTTAGGGACAGATATAATGCCTGGCAACAGATAATGTATAACTTGCTCTTTACTTTGTTAAAAAAAATTATATATATAATTTTAAGTTTTTCTCTTGTGTGTTGAATGAACCCTTCAAAAATCATCTGCTTATGTATTTATGAGTGAGATTCATTTTCAAGTTACATACTGTACATCTCCAGTGTCATTCCTCAACTGTTGGCCTTTGAGGCTGTGAATTTGAAATCAAGCAGACCGCTGTTTTGACACTGGAGCGGGGCCAAATGAGAGAGGGCTTAGCTAATAGCAGCCCTAGGTCTATTTCCATGTACAGTGCCCTCTCAAGGTCATGTAGAAAGGTTGCTTTAGAGCAGCGATAGGCTGCTTATCTCTTTCTCGGGCAAGACTGGGTACCCCCATTAATCAACCAGGGTTAGTTACAGAGGCAAAGCTCCAAGTGAACGGCCAAGTCAAGGTTTCTGTTTGCATCTAAACATATGCACATACAGTTTAGCTTTCCAAGATTTCAAGGTCTGAATGTGGCAATTCTCAAAAAATGTTGGTGTGGAGATGTATCACAACCAGCAGGGACCTTTCCTTATAACAATCCTCCATACAATACCATTGCCTTTGGGTAAAGGTTCACCAGTGTCCCGATACTGTAAGAAGATGCTGCTAAGTGTTAATGTACGTTTAAATACAATATACAGAATCAGGTAGGCATGACAAAAATGTAAGCCAAAAATATGCTGTCTTCTAAAGTTAACATTATAAATCTAGACATTACTGTAGACTCCCTAATTGTCCACCATTATCTGTTGTCAAAATGAGAAGTTAGGCACAGTATACTGCATGTGGATGCATCATCAGTTCCTCTTGCAGGCTGCAGGAGTGCAGTCTGTGTACTCGATGAATTGGAACAAGATGAATGATGGAGTGAGGAGGTTGGGTACATTCATCGACAACACAATTGACTAAGTCTTCCTTATCTCTCGAGCTCTCTCTGTCACTGTCTCAAGGTGTAGTGTACTGTAAAATGGAGCTTGCTTCACTAAGCCCCCTTTATTAGTTTTCCTTTTTATAGGGTGTGAATTGCACAAATAATTTCCTGGTCACCATATGTTCGTTACGGGCCAGCGCTCAGGTTTTCCCTCTCAAATTAGCCCCTGTGCTGTAAGGCGGAGCTGTGTTCTTGTGTGTCTGAGTACACCTTCACATAAACAGTTATTTTGGGCACTATCCAATCCAGGTTTAAACACAATTGATATCATACGCACTATACCCTTCAGTGTTTTAGTAAGACAATGCTAATTGTAAAACTACAGCATTATACACTGTTTCTGTTAGAACATATAGGGTGAGCATATTGTTAATATTTCCATGGATTGCATTATTTATTCTCATCCTAACCTCTTTGCTCCTGCTCTGCCTGTCCTAGAAGATCGGCAGCCTGGTAATTGTTAAGAGGCCATCTACTGTTTTATGAATGAGTAGGATTTGGCTTTCCCCTGCTGTTCTGAGGTCTTTCACTGTAAAGTCACACTGAAGGTATGCTATTGGCGTGGTGCATCTGGGCCTAGTTCAAGGCGCTTTGATCACATCTTCACGATGACAGACTTGTGTGATCCTACTTTAAGCTGACAATGCAAGGCTTAGGCGTGTGTGTGGCTACAGGGAAAAGGCCATGAGAGAGGATGAAGTTTGAATCAGCTAGGATTAGTGCAATGGATAGTACAACTGAGGGACAGTCAGATGGATAGTGAATGTGATCTTGAATTATGTATGTAAGATGGTTGCATGCATGGTAAGTGCTGCAGCTCCCCTGCACTAATACTGATGGGATGCAGAGTGACATCAACGCAGGGCACATACATGTTTTTAAATTGTTCAGCTTCATAAAAGCTGAACAACGGAGATGTTTATTTTTCAGCATTCAGAATGCAAACAGACATGTTCCTCGGCGCAATCGACAATGCAGAATTGTACAGAAAACAAAGACAGACAATCATACAAAAGTGTGTGGTTTTCTCCAAGAGAGAAGAGTCTAAAGGAGTAGAAGCAACTTGACTGTCCTTCAGGGATCGTCATGGTCATGCCTTAATGGAGTGCATGTGTCCATGTAAAAGCTTTCACTCCACAGAGGCAGAGTGGGCTTCGTAAACAGCTCACGCAGAACTTTCAGTGCTCTGTCAGTAGTGCTGAAGAAAATGCTCACTTTCACTTTGGCGGAAAACTTTTTACAGGAAGCCTCCCAAATGCTTCAGATGTATTAGCTAACAGCCCTATCAGACTCTGTATGTGTCAAAACAGCACTGAGGGATGGACCAACCTTTCTTGATGAAATATCAATAAAATTGATGATATCATTTAAAAGGTCCGCCTGAGAAGTTTCCACTTTGCATTTTCTACTTTAACACTGTTTAACATTATTTCACTTTCACTTGTGGAAATGCCCTTGTTATCTTCGAGGGTTTGTGTCCTTGTCAAATGATGTGTTGCCTCTTAGCTCACTCTGCGAGAACAAGGAGCTCTGCATCTGGGCCCATCTTCTGCTGAGAGGCAGGGACCGACTAATCTGGTCCAGCAGACACATGGAGCGCACAAGATGGGCTTAATGTCCTTTTGTTGACTAAGCTCATCTACCATCCAGAGGAAAGAGAGTATATAAAGTAGGTTTAAACCCTTTCATCTTGAATGAGACACTTCGACAGTTAGCAATACATGGTATTGAGGATAACCCCAATCATCTGCAGTTAATGCTCATAGTCAGGAGGCTTCACCTGGGCTTTTGTTTGTTTTAACAAAATCATGATTCCCGTCCATGTGCCTTAATCATCCATCATAATAAAGCGGCAAACACAGAAATAGCATAACTGTGGATTATTTAGATCTCTCGCCTTCAATTGTAAGGCTTTGAGGGAACCATGAGAGCCTAAAATGCACCGCACCTAACAGCTACAAAGCAGTTGGCGCAATTGGACGGGGAGCCTGTTGTCATGAGAACACAGTGTAGGGTGGGGAGGAACCGAGGAAGCTGCCAACCTTCATTAGATGAAATAGCAGGAGGGCTTTATGTGGATATAACCAAGATTAATTGGATTCTAGTGATCTTCTCAAAATGTGACACTGTCATGCAGAGTTATGAGCCCGGCTCAGCTGCCAAAGCTACTATGACTCAACATGCATCCTACTTGACAATCTTACGCAACGTACAGGTGTGTGTTGAAATAACACCACAACTCAAGCACAATTCGTCAATGACAAAGAATGACACAATTTTGACATATTTACCAGCACTCCTCAGAGCAACTTATATATTTAGACATAGCACAGGATAAATATTTACTGTTGAGAGACACAAAAGCACAAAGTCATGTTGGTTATTAAAGTCTGTGTTATTGCCGCAATACCAAGGATTTTCCTGCATAGAGGAACTTTTGGCGCCCACCCGGAAGAGATTTTAGCCAGCCCCAAAGGAAAATCACCAGCAACAACATGATAAGAATTGAGATTTAAAAAGGCAATTTAGATCCTCTCTAAATATGTTTAAGAGCAATTTACCAAACAACCGTTGAACAAGCAGAACATAAACTTGAATATGAGTGCTGATCTCAGTTTAATCTCATCTCAGTCAGGCTTTCCCGGACTCTCTGTGATTTATTTAAATATAATTTTTTCAACCAGTTTTGTTAATTGGGGTTTTATTTACTCAAGCATAATATATATTTTTGTTTATCAAATTGTCAGAAATAACAGGTAAACGCATAGATTTCTGTCAAATAAGGTTACACAGACTCATTGCCTATACTATACGAGGACGATGCTTTCTGCCATGTGTAGTCACCCCCCAAAGGCCCACTCTGAGCCAGGAAAAACCCTGAATACTAATGTTGAATTAACAGTTGCAACTCCTCAGTTTTTACATAGACTGAGTTCCTGGCACAGCAACTTACTTATTGTGTAGGAGTTATGAATGTCTGAAAGCTTTACTGTCAGGTTGTACATCATCGTCCTCCACCTATACTGCTATAAACTTGTGTTGGTCACTTTATAAAGCAAGGAAAACCCACATGCTCAACAAACTGTCACCTGTCACTCTAATCACATCAATGCTCCGAGTCCTACATTTCTATGACAAAAAATTAAAGCATCACACTCTTTCCATGTCACACTTGCCAATGCCTCTGGTGTCTCAAAGTATTACACCGCCTCTAATAGCGTAAATCCTTTTATATTTGAAGATATAGGCTCAGTCTGCAGATAGCTGGGCTCTTAAAGGCCTTGGCCGTTAAATTTTCAATCCCTCCTAATAACAATAATCTAAACAGACTTTGGCCACTGGAGCAAATAAACAATTAACCTCCACAGTCAACCACAAGCCTGTGCACTTCCATCTGTTCTCAGACTGTTATCATAGTCTGTTCATTCTCCCTCACTTCTTGGCCTTCAGTCTGTCTTTTTATTTGTCTTTTTGACCAGTAAAGGTGCAAAGGTGCAGCTGCTGAGATACATCTTTGGAATGAATACATATGGTTTATATATAGCATCTCCACACAGACTTTGAAATAAGTGATGTTTACCAGATGTGCCAGTTATACTGAAACTTGTCTCAATATGATTCTTGCATTTTATTAAAATTGCACTATAATAATCTGATATCTGGTTCGTAGTTGTGGTATAATAACCAATTTCTTTGCACAATTTAGTATCACTCTACGTCTGAGAAAAGAAAAAGTTAGCTACCTAAAACCAGCAATACATGGAAACATTTAACCCTTGTGTTGACTTCGGGTCAAATTGACCAGTTTTCAATTTTTGTTTTATATCAGAAAATATGGGACGTAGAAATAAGCGCTGAAAATGTGTAGAAGAAAAATTTAACAATTTAAAACGTTGGAAAAAGCAAAAACAAACTGTGAAAAAAAAGGCGTCAAAAACATCAAAGTTTTATTTCTTTTTTTCAAGGTTGACAGGAAGACAACACAAGGGTTAAGTTTAACCTTCTGGGTGGCCTAACTGTGGAGGAGGGGATTGAGCTGTGATGTAATAACAATATACCACAGCATTTCCTGAGCTATTGCTTAAATGACCTTTGCTTATTCATCAAGATTTTGATACTATAATGTTCTGTCATGTGATACCAGTGCTTGTTTCTGACAACAAGGAACTTTTTTTGAGCCAGGTCTGTACACGTATAGTACTTTTATAGTATGTAGCAGTCATGGATTGACCATTGGGAGTACCGGGAGATTTCCCGGTGGGCCGGTCTATTTGTGTGGGCTGAATGGGCTGCGGCTGCACTCTGGTTGAAAACTTTTTTTTGTTCGGCCCATAAAGAGAAGAGAGATCACATCATTGGCCCACTTGTGTGTCTTTCATATGAACAATGGCCATTCACATACAGAGAGGAGAGAGATCACATGATTGGCCAACTGGTTTGTCTCTCATCTGAACACTGGCCAGTCACATCCCACTATGGCCCACTTCCATCCTATCATAAAGACAGAGCGCATTTAAATCCCGCACCCCCGCAGTGAGTACATTATCATACTCTCTTACTTAGCCTAATACTCGGCTAAGTGATAGTATTTAGTAATTAACTTTTTGTCGACCATCCAAATGGCTAGTGAATGTTAAAATCTACCATTCTACCAATGTTGAACCGTGCTGTTATGTACATGTGTTGAAGGGCAGTGCAAGGAGGGTTGGTGTCCGGACAACTTTTTTACCCCAGTCCAGCCCTGGACCAGCCCTATTTTGTTTTAAGCCATGCTAATGGCTCTATGGATGGAAATGTTGGTATGGCGGTTCACTTAATAAATTGTAGTATGTCTAGATAGGGAATTACTTCTACAACTTCTAATGACTTATATGCTTTCCATTTGAATTTAGCTTCACAACTGACAGAGTTATTAATGTTGGATCCAGAGAGGGCAGTGCGGCTGCTTGCTCTTGAGGCAACACTGTTTTGAAATATATGAACTCTAATTATTTCAACATTTGAATAAGTTATCTATCAAGCTCAAATCAGTGCAATGCATTCACCCTCACAGCATATCCCGACTGCTATTTATCACATTATGTATTAAATGAATGGTGCATTAAGAATTAATATATGTCACATTTTATTTTCAGAGACACATGGGATATATACAGTATTTTTACATTACTAATAACTAATAACTAACCATTTAAAGTAAGATAGTCTGGCTTAATTATGAAGACGTAATTATTTAATTGCAATTATGCAATAAAATACAGTTTATATTTCAGTTTGGCAAAAAAAAATATTAAATGTTTTGTTTGCCATGTTTGTGTTTTGAATAAACAACCTAATTTAAATGTTGAACCAAAATGATGCATTTTCACAGAGGAAGACAAGTGTTTCTAAACAGTTGCCTGGAGCATGACTGATGCATATCCAAATGAGCTGCCTGATTATAAAAACCGTGAACCTTGCAGTTATAACTGCTGTGGCATTAGCTCCAGGGGGTCTTCTGGCTTGAGGATGTGTTGTGGTTAGGAATAAATACAACAACTTTAAAATCCTTGGCACATATTCTATCCTCAAAGATGGCAAATTGTATTAATATCAACTTTTTTTAAATTGTAATAGTGTTGTGTGAAAAACAAGATTAGCTGCAAGAGCCTCTTTCTCTTGGTTAAACCATTTTGTTATAGTAATTCAATGGAGAAACATTTTATTGAGCTATAAGTCGAAATCCGACGGAATCAGACGAAATCAGACGAATTTGCCTCCTCACTATAAAACCCACAGACAGACGTAAAGGGCGACCAATAGTATTAATTTATGGAAAAAATGCAAATGACCAAATATGGAGGTACAAGGTTTCTGCACAACAGCGTTGTTATATTGTTGTTAAGTATCACAGTCATCATCCTGCTGCATTTCTTCAGGTTTTATCTTCGAGTGGCACAACACCTGTTTGATTTACACCACAAAAAAAAAAACATATGCAATCCCAATTAAGCTTTTATAGACATTCTGAAACATCTTCAACAGGTCAAGGAAATGCTCTCTGTTTGTTGTGATTTGCATTCATATCATCCTCTATAAGAAAGTTACAATCACGCCCGGATATAGCCAGCACTGATAATGAGCAACTATCAGCATATCATTTAGTTTGATCACATTGGTGGACAGCCATAGATATTTTATTCATCTGTGTCTCACATGTAGATTTCTCAGTTGTCACAGTGTTCATCCAAATAATCATAAAAGGAACTCCCTGTCTTGCAAAGAGATAGTTAACAGGGATTTGGTTTACTTTGCAGTGTGTGGTACTGTGCCCGGCAGTAGGATATTCTCTGTTGACAAAGTCTGAGGAGCTGCTGCAACAGTAGGACAGGTAGGACATTTCTTTGTACCAGCTGCCAGGGTAATTAGTTCCTCACTGAATTATGCATCAGCAGAAGTGTCAAGCAGTGTTAAAATCAGGCAGGTACAGAGAGAGAGGATAGAGGAAAACTGTCACACAAAGCTCATAAAACCTTGCAATACCAGCAGCCAATCCCGCCACATTGAAAGGCCTAGGAAAGACCATCAGTAGAGCAGCAGAGCAACAGAGAGATATACAACTTCCGTAAGGAAGGCAAAAATGTCACGTCAAATTCAGTTAAATATATTCAAACTGGGTTCATGTGAAAATGTGTTTTCAAAAATATCATTAAAATCAAACTGAAATAAAATTACACCCCAAATAAAAAAGAAAAAAGAAAAGTGTAACTCTGAACATTACTGTCATAATTAAAATCACAGGGGGAAAGCATATCAAGCACTAAGGCTGCAGAGCAGTTAGCCTACCTGTCGCTGTGAGTTTTGACAGTTTGGTCATTTGCCATCACCACATTTGGAAAGAGAAGACAGCAAGTGCAGTTAACTAGCTTCCACGTTTCGAGTGAAAGCTAGTTATCCTAGCTTGCTATCTTCCACTTTCTGAGAGGAGTAAAAACTTAACAGAATGATGAATCCTGCCAAAAGTTGAATGTTGTCAAGGCGCAGATATCTTTCATACTGGTACAGTACAAAACACATACTTTGTGGGCTTGTAAAATGGGAGGAAAAGTCTTGCATCATTTTTTTGTAGGCTATAGGCCTACTGTACAGGGCTATGATGTGCTCTAGACAGTATCACTTGGTGCTTAGACAGTGATTTTCAAAATATGTCCAAAGATTATTTTAGCTTTTTTTGTCAAATTTGCACAATAGCTTCAGTATCATAAAAGTGAGGAGAATTCCAATTCCAAATTGACTTAACATTTTTTAAATACCATTAGTTTGACAAATATATTTTGTATTAACTTGGTTCCTCTGAAGGCTCAAAGTTCTATTATCTAAAACAGGGGTCTTTAACATTTTTATGCCAAGGACCCCATAACTTAAAGAGAGTAGGATCAGGAACCCTCTACTACATAAAGCCTATTGTATAAAATCAAGTTGCATATCAAACTGGGCCTACAATAACGGCCTAAAGCCTTTATACATACTTTAGTGCATGGAATACACTATTAAAATAATAATTGTTGGCATGATTTTATAAATCATGTTTCAATCTGTGTATGTGGATAACCTTAGTGACTACCTTACCTATAGATTTCCACAAATAGGCTGATTTATTTATTTAATAATATGTTGGTTGGTTGTCATGTTAAGATATTTTAGTTTATTTTTTCAAAAAAAATAACAATAATTTGGTGGCCCTCCTACAGTAACACTGAGGACCCCCTATGGGTCCCAGACCCCCTGTTGAAGATCTCTGCTCTAAAAAGTACATATAACTTGCAAATTCCCTGGTGCAAGCCTACCGTTAAATTCTCAGTGGGACCGTGTCCTGTCAAAACCTTTGTGCCTACTGTCAGAAACTAAGCTATGGCTCTCTGAGCATGCTGCACGGCCACTGTTGTAAGTGTCAGTCACCTTGGGCTGGGATGCAGAGGAAATCACAGCAGTGTGAATAGGAGGAGTCTCCCTTTGGCACAGAGCACAGATGGCACAACTTTACAGCCTGCTTTCCACATAGCTGTCTCATTCTGCATATTTAGAATGACTGATGTGAATGTTTGACTCCTTAAAACAAACATTTCTTTTATTAATAATCCTACTCCACCGGATTATTTCTCACGGTTTTAATTTAACAAAAACAAGAGGAACAAATTTCTCAGTGCAAGATCCATTCGGTAGTATCAGATGCTATTGCCATACCACAGTACTATGGTGTATTCACAGCTCAGTAATGTGTCTGCTGAAGTGGAGATGAGTGATTGAATGGGATAACCTCAAAACTCAAGGACTGGGATTGGTATTAGCTACTATATTCTCAGAGGAGAGGCATTTCAGTCACTGTCTGCTGAGTCTTTTCCTCAGAGCTCATACACAGACACCAACGTGCACACAGAAATATGTGAACCCATTCTGGAAGCAAGGCACATACTCAGACACTCACACAGCCGCCCTGCTACAACCAACACCACAAGCAATAGACAACAAGTGCTGAACCGTGCATTCTGCTCAAAAAGAAATAAATATGTTTTATACAAACTGAATAAGGGTGAGCCAAAGTCCCCCTCCTTGTTCGCTCCTAGTGGGTCATGCTTGTTGATTTAAGGCTAACCAGATTTGAGTTTAAGATGAGTGTATTCATGATTTCATTTCCATGCATGCCTACAATTTGAAGACAATAAATATTTAAAGCATCCATCCAGTATTTGGAAATGTCGCGTATCGGTAGTATTGAACATTTGAACTCTAGCCTGGGCTTGCTCAATACTCACTGCTGAAACACCTCCTTACTGTTGTATGATGTATATTCATTCAGATGTTAGCTTGTAAATGTCCAGTAACAACTCAGCCTGGGTGAAAATGTTTCTAAAGTCGATTAAATCTTATAACAATCCTAACCACAATTAAGAAAGTGTTTCCGTTATGTGAAACATCACAACAGTGTCAATGTATTTCACCAGTTTTCTCTGCAATATCCACTCCTGGCAACTAATGCATGATTATTAAATGTTATGGTTATGTTTAGGTAACTCACTCATATTTAAACAACAATCATTCCCTAACCTTAAACAAGTGTTTTAACAGCACAGAGCGCAAACTCCAGTCTCTGGTGTCAAAATCCTGTCATTTATTTGCCTCACCATCCACCTCATTCACAACAATCTCCCTATTTAAAATCCTGCTAACAGTCTATAAAGCACGTAATGGTTTAGCTCCTCAGTACATCTCTGACTTGCTCACTGTTCACAACCCCATCAGGCCTCTCAGGTCATCAGGCAGAGGCCTTCTAGCTGTACCCGGAATCCAGTGTTGTAATGTAACGAAGTACAAATACTTCACTACTGTACTTAAGTAGAATGTTTACATATCTGTACATTACTTCGCTATTTATATTTCCGGAAACTTTTACTTTTACTCCACTACATTTCCTAAATAAAAATGTATACTTTTACTACACTGCATTTCCCCTAAGCATCTTAGTTACTCATTACTACAAAATAAAATCAGAAGAAATTTATTACACTGAAAAAAAAGGAAGTTTGGCGAATCATTGCTCCTAAATTGCCAAGATAATGCACACTCTATTCCAGTTGGTGACGTGATGTCTGTTTGTGGCCAAGCGGCAAAAAAAAAAAAAAAAAAAAAAAACTAAAGAAGAAGAGGTGGAAGCATAATGACTGATAGTGTCATGGAAGGCCGACGACAGTGGTGATGAAGATAACGTTACACAACTTTGGCCATAAAGTTCATAATTAAAGTTTTTTTAACTTTTACTTTTACTTCTAATACTTAAGTACATTTAATATCAGACAATTGCTATGGATACTTAAGTACTGTTAATATCAGATACTTTAAGACTTTTACTCAAGTAATATTCTAAAAGGAGACTTTAACTTCTACCAAAGTAATTTTCTGGTAAGATACTTGTACTTTTACTCAAGTTTTGCTTTTGAGTTATTTATACAAGATTGCCAGAATCAGATTCAGGTCCGGTGAGGGGGCCTTCAGTTCCTGGTCCTGCTCTCTGGAACAAACTGCCTGATGAACAGAGGTACAGCACAAATGTGTCCACATTCAAAAGCAAACACAAAACCTTTATATTCTCTCAGGCATTTGTTTAATTACAGTGTTTGTGTGTGTGTGTGTGTGTGTGTGTGTGTGTGTGTGTGTGTGTAAAATTGTATGGTTGCACTGTCGTGCTTGTTTTTGTTGATTGTCTTGTTGTATATTATTATTTCCATTAATGCTTTGTTTTAATGTATATGCGGTATTTTGTTTTATGTGAAGCACTTTGGGTTTACATGTAATGAAAGGTGCTATATAAATAAAATTGAGATTGACATTGATATCACTGCTGTACCTTAGATGTCTCACTATTTCAACTGGAAAGAATGTTTCCAGTGAGCATAATCTAGGCATCAATTCTTTTTTCTTCACAATTTTTAATTTTGTATATTTTGTTTGATACTATACAACTTTATTTTAAAAGAGACAAGCTTGGTTATTGTTAGTTGATGTGCGATGTTTGTTTGGGAATAAGAATTCGGTCACCAGGATCAGTTTGAGAGTTTCAGTGTATTATGGGAAGCCTACGTTGCATTGTGTGTGTAACGTGGTTACTATAACAAATGTGTTTTATCCCTCTCGTAGGAATGCACACTTAAAGTTAAATGCTATCGCTTGGCCACTTGAATTGGATCTTATTCGAGTCGTAAACCATGTGAGACGTGCATATTTAACTTTAACGGTCGCGCGGTCCTAGTGAGTGTAGAGTTTGCAGAATGTGGAGTGCCTGCCAACAACCACTGCCATCAGTTATGGCTGCACCATTACTTAGGTAATGTGTTTCAGGTCAGCTCTTCAGCTGGGGTTGCTGTGCTGTGAGGAGTGAGTTCAGAGAGGTGAGTGTAATGTAGTTGATACCACTGCAGTTCCGCCGTGTTACGTTGAGGTTGAGATGTTGCCTGGCATTTGAAATGGATCATTTTCATGAGGCAGATTCAGTTTTTTGTGGTCGGATCTGAGTTGGAAAATGTATGACACATTTAACATAATGTAATGTAGGTGAAATAATCTTTCTTCTGCTTCATCTTCTCTTTGTTACACTTCGCTGAGCTCTTTGCCTGTCAGTGACTCATTTTTATCCAAAGTTTATGTATTCGTCTTTACAGTAGCCTCTGTGGTAGCTCAAAATGTGTGTTTTTTGACAACCCTGTTGGAAACAAGGCTTATTTCCACACATAAATTAGGTGGGATTAAGGGCAATATTCCATTTTGGCAATACTAGTAGATTCTTCTATTTTTGTTCTACAGTAAATACACATCAGACTAGAGTAGTATAAAGCATTTTAAAGAATACGGAAAACTGTTAATTTGGCTATGTGCTCATTAGGAAATGGTTGCAAAAGATGTGTGTTCATGTAAATTATGTGCATTAAGTGAACAACATAGGCCACTGGTTGATTTTCCAAAATCAGCATACAAAACTTTTTGCTGCTCTATACCTAATCAACATAATGAAAAATGTCATCCCCATATTTATAAGTATTACACTGTCTTCCTTGTGCTTTTGAGCTTAACTGATTTATTTTATCTCCTCAGTTCCATATTATAACAGGGTGCAGCAGGGGTAACCTTTGGCAGCGATCAACCATAATGGAGCTTTTTGCCATTTAGCAGCCATGTAAACCAGATTACCTGATTGTTTAGTCTTCATTGGACAGGCGGTCTGGCTTGTATTGTGTGCTTCTGTAGAGCTCTCATTCTGTAAGTGTTGGGACGAGGTCCCAGAAAGACCTGAACGCCAGTGTTAATCTCTAGCTGGGCCTACAGCCCATCACTGGGGTCTGTAATCTAGCTGGGGTGATGTTGTTATCTTTAGTTGAGAGTACTCAGCCGTGGCTCTTGGCTCATGCCAGATGAACCTCTATAGGCCTCCTTTGTCCATATGCAGCTTTCTCCTTTGTTTTCTTTTTTCTAGTCCCCGTGCTCTTTTAGTTTTGTTCTATCATTTCCAACTTTACTATCCTGTTCTTGTTCATGTTCTTTGCTCAAAATGTGTCATTGTGTCATCTTTTCTCCCTATAGCATCTTTTTATTACATCTTGGAAAATATCTTTAGGTAAGCCAACGCTGCTCACTGTCAGGGTGACAGGAGCATTTGGACCTGGAGTGACAAACATAGAGATGGTGTTTTCTGATATAAAAACATGCAGTTTTTCCTCTCTTTGTCTCATGCAGCATTCTAGTAACAGAACTATTTATAAAGACAATCTCATATCTTTTCAAACTTCAGTCGGCCAGTCTCTGACAGTTTAGGAATTTGGTAGAGTGATAAGGCCAATCTACCTCAACCACCCATCTCTGTGACTGAATATAGACCCCAAAGGTCAAAGCGATGTTACACTTTTAGTCTTTTTCACCTTTCTCATCAGACGAGGGATTCTCCATCATCAGTGGGGAGCCATTAAGGTGTCTCTTGCTTAATGGACTTGTCGGGAATCCATAGACAGACTGAAGATAAATGGTAAATACTAAAAATGAAGATGGTTAGGTGTGGGAAGATGGTGCAGGAGGGTAGGGGGTTGTCCTGAGTCCACACTGATTCACCTGTAAAATAGTGGTGTCTAATCTCCTCTCCAACAACAAATTACTTCCACATCATCGCTGCAGACTTGTTACTAAGTATTTTGAAATATGTATGTGATATATAATGCCTGAATGGCATACAGTGGAAGACTCAAGGCCATTAAATTGATGCTTGAGCAGGTCTATGAATGATCATGAAAGTGGGATAATAGTGGTGATGCTAGTTGCTCAACATGGGCTGTTACTCTTCTCTACCACATTAGAATAGATCTCTCTGCAAATATGGCAATCTGTTTTTGCTCCCTGTGAAATGAGTTAATGATATATTTGCAGTCTATATCCCGCGGTGCTGTGAAAAATCTTTAACACACTCTTATTATATATTTATAGGGACACATAAAACAACTACAAGGGTGTGTGTAAGGTGTTGGAGAAGGGTCGGTGTTGCTCCTTAGGACGCTGCAAGGGTCATCCATGGAGTCCACTCAAGCAAAGAAATGAATGCAGCATGCAGGAAACAACATTGTTCTTGCAGTAACATTTATGATTTGCCCAGTCTTTCCTCCACTACTCTTACTTAGGAACTCAGTGGCATTAGTATACATAGCTGCACAACTCTAGTCTGCTCTGTCTGCACACAGTGTACTACTGTGCATTTCAACAGGCCTTTCAAACTCATCTCTGTTGAGACATGGCCACTCTGTATTCATATTTAATCATCTTAAAATGTATTACACCCCTTTTGCAATAGATCAAATATATTAGATATAAGAGATACAATATACATGCATGTATTGTCAGACAACTAACTACTGCCCAATAGGCAACTAGATCAAAGCTGCTTTGCTGCCACACTGCACAACAAATATCAAAAAAATGTAATTAACAATATTGGACACTCTGTTGCCTCACTTGGCAAAGGTTCAAACCATTTACAGTGTTTACTTATGTTATGTGCTTTGTCATGTTGTGTTTCCAATAACAGAGTCTGCTGACTCTTGGAACCTGCTAGACTACACCTTTCTAGTATCATCTGAATAACCTGTCTTGTCTTGCTTGTTTTGTTTTCTGTTTGTATAAAAGCTAAGCCTTGGAGTAAGTGTAGTCTAATTTGCTGTTATCTTTGCAACACCAGTTAGGTGTTTGCCAGTTTAAGCCTGCTAAATTAATCAAGGTTTGTTATTTTCTTCTTCTTTTACTCTCTTCTTTTAAAAACAAGTTGTTAGTTAACCTTTTTGAAATACTGCCAACCACTGCCTTCTCTCTGTACTTGAGCCAGTGTCACAGGTGTACAGCAGCAATCAGGCATAAATGGACCCAGCAGAGACATAATGCTCAGAGCTGAGTGACACTGTTCGGATGGAAGACAGATTTAAGCAGAGAATGGCTGAACTTACCACGATGGTTCAAAAGCTTCTTGCCACCTATCATATACCTGGAAGAGCAGGTTGTCGCTCTTTCTTCCTCTATCGAGTCATTATCGTGTCATGATTTTCATGCCAGTCCAATTATTACATCAAGTCCATCTTGTCTGGCATTCCAATGGGATGGCCATCCTGTAACAGTGTCAGAAGCTGACAAATGACGCAATGCTCCATGACAACATAAGGGAACTATGGCAGACTACACCACTACATTCTCTACACTAGCAGCAAAGGGTGATTGGAATTTAAAGACATTATTCGGTGCATGTTTTGGGTGAAGTTTGCATGTAAACTCAAAAGCGCTCATAAAACGTACAATTCAGGGCGAGACCTGGCTCCAGGACTGGCTCAGAAATTACCCTGGCAGTCTTCTCCACATATCAGGCATCAGTTGTTAATTTCAAGCTTCCTTGTGTACGCCTCTTTGGCCAGCATATCTTCCTTGGACAGTGGGAAAATGCAAATTGGGGTTATGGATCTCAGCAGACAAGAGCACTTGAGAGAAATATGAGATGGTTGCTGTTTGTACCGTAGGTACATTTTTAGCTGACTGGCCCAAGTGGCAAAAAGCCAAGACCAATCAATAAATGCTTTTTCAGACAGGCTATTCTTTATGCCTTGTGATAAACTCTATAGGCTGGACTTCATACAGTTAATGATGAGAAGATGTTTTGCCCTTGAATGACATACACTACCATCAGTGCCATGTTTATGTTTAATTAAATTTAAATTTTTGTGGATTTAATAATGTTTTTTTTCTGTTACATGTTTATGCTGTGAAGCAAAAGATTGTAGCACTATGTCCAAGACAAATTTCCCCTCGGGGACAATAAAGTGTATTCCATTCTAGTCTATTCAAAATGTATCAATGCATACATTTCTTTAAGTGCCTGAACACACATCTACATTATTATTGTTCTGTAGGATGACGTTGTTCACTGATTCTAACTCCACAAGGCAATGTCTCCAGCTAGTACAGACCAGGTCTGCCAACAAATGAGTGAAGGTCAGACACTGACATCATGACTGCTGGACGTGGATAAGGCAGGATAGTTGGGCTTTCAGGGATGAGGGTCTGCCTCAAAGTTCTTGCCCCCACTGGGCTACATTTCCGGTAGGCATATCTTTTGGATTAACTGTTCCAACAGTATAATTAGCTGTGTTTGCAGGAGGGAAGCTGAAAAAAGGTTGACATCCTCATTGCTTCACTACTGAGTGAAAATGACTACTTTCTTACTTTTTCTGGAAGAAGACATGGCAGGGTGTAGGATTTGGTGGTGAAAGCATGAACCTGCTGACCCAGGTCATGGGGTTAGCAGTGACAATGACCATAAGGGCTAAGCATTCCAAATGGGAAAGTATCAGACTCAGAATCAGAAAGGGTTGTATTGCCAAGTACATTTTTTTAACACATACAAGGAATTTGTTTTGTATTTTTAGTTTTGTATGGGAAATAATCCACACACAAACATACACAAAAACTATGTCACTTCATATTTTAGTCAGAGGCTGGTAACAGGCTGCAAACCTAAAGTGGGGATATAGCCAATCTAAGTCTCCCTGTAGACCTGGGCCTGATTGTGACAAATGAAACTAGACGATCTTGATGCAAATAGCACGAACAGATGCAGCATGCAATGTGCAACTTGTGAAATGGAATATCCATGTAATTGAAAACATAAGTTATAGCCTCTCTTGGCCCCTCTGGATCCCAAAAAGCTGTTTCATCAAAGGAATCACACTGCAGGAGAAGGGGACATGGCTTTCGAATGTTCTGACTGTTCCAATCTAACAGATTAATGAGTCGCACAGGCCTATGCCAACTCTGCCCCAAGGAAAGGAGGACACACGATGCTCCATATCAATAAAAAAAGACCTTTCTCCGTCATCAGATTCCACAGATGCAGTGAGAGGGCCTGTGAATGGCTGTTTGGAAAAGGGCACATTTATATATAATGTTAAGAGTTTAATAAGAGTTTAGCCAAGAATCTTTAAGCATAGCTTGTAATGCTTTACCATATGTCAGTGACTGATTCACAGCCTGCATTTAAGGACCCAATTTAGGGTGTAACACAACAAATCTTGACCAAAGCTCTTTGAGATATCATTGAAACAGAAAAATAACATCATACTAACCGTAATCAAATGAAAGAACCCAACCTCATTATATTACTACTATCAAACTCTATGATTAATTAACAATAATAACAGATTAAAATTTCCAATATTAGCATTAAATAGTAATGACAACGTCATACTTAAATTATCTCCTTAAGTAAATTCTAGGCCACATCTTATTTCATACCACTTTCTTGATTACATTATAAGATTTTTGATAATGTTTAACTTAACTGGACAATAATAGTAGGCATAAAATCCTGTGTATCTATATTAGACTGACTGTGTTGTGGCTGTATCATAGCTCTTATTCAAAACCAACCAAACAAACATTGCCAGTTTTCAAAGGTAGGTACAGTATTGGCCCTATCTGTTCATTTTTAAAGAAATATTAGACCACTGTTATTAACCTTACATCACATTTCCAGGTTTACATCAGGTCATGGTTGATAATTTGATGCATATGAAGAAAATAGATCATGAAGCAACAATGTCTGAGCAGGAATCATTATTACAAATTGTACCCAGATTTGAAAAATGTGGTACATCTGTTATGAATGTATTTTGAAGTTTGAAAAGAGCCAAACTCACACGGCCAATTCAAAACACCTAAAATAACAACAACCTGTTTTGGTCCCACAGTCACTTTTCAAAAATAATGCTGCAGTTTCCTGCCCTTAAGCTTAAAGCAAAGGCAGCCCTATTTAATGACCTTAGCCTGAGCTGGGGAGTTTGAGAACTTCTTTTTAACTGCCACAGACATACCCGAGGGACACAGGAAACCATTTCTCAAAAGAACTTCAGGTTACCATTTACTTTCTCTTCTATATGCCACCATGCAATGTACAAAAGCAGAGCGTTGACAGGAACATTTTAATCTCTTGGCTGCTGTCAGAATTCATATACCATACACTCCAAAGTGATGTGAATATATTTGTGTACAAAAACGAAATACACTCCATATCAAATCGGCAGTGACCAATGTGATCACAAATATTGCAGGCTTTTAATAAAATCGTTTTTGATAAGATCAATATAGAAGGTTAGGTTAGCTTAGCATTATTACTGGAAACAGGGGGAAACAGCTAGCCTGGCTCTGTCCATTTGGTAACAAACTCCAGCACCTCCAAAGCTTAAACAATGTTCTATCTCATTTGTGTAATTCAAATAAGAACCAAAGTAATACAAAAAAATACAGGATGCAGTTGTAAATTGGATAATGCACTGGACTATTTCTTGGCCTTGAGTAGTGACTTCCTGAAGTCTCCGCTGGTTACCTGGCAACTTCACAGTGACGACAAGTCTTGTGGAAGCCACCGCACTGATGTGCTGGTAGGTAGGATTGCCTTTGTACACATTTCCAGTCCAGTCCATGCAAAGCTAAGCTAACTGGCTGACGGTTCTAGCTTCATATTTAACAGATATGAGAGTGGTATCGATATGTCATCTAACTCTTGTCAGTAAAGCAAATAAGTATATTTTCTGAAGTTTTGCTAGTTCTTTTAAATGAAGCATCATGTTGCTGTAGTTTGTAGCCAATATTTCTCTGCTGCTTATGCTGTTTGCTCCTATTGACAACAAGCTGTTGCTGTGCTGATTTTGCAAGTTGGAATGTCATGTTTTGTGCCAGATGAAAACTCTCCAGAGAAAATCAATGTACCTCTGTTCACACATGCAGTTTTAGCTCTCATCTGGAAATAAAGCTTCTTTCATTCTGTAGCTTTTTACAAAGGCTTCATCAATAGTAGCATCCATTTTGAACTGTTCCCCATGCTGCTGCTGGCAATTGTGCATCGCCTACTGTGAAGAGAGAGTTCAGACTCTGGTAACGCAGAGCCAACGGGCTTTCGTGATATCATGAGGCCTATATTTAAAGGACTGGAACCCACTCTCCATTCTGATGAAATGGAACGATTGAGTCTCCAGCTGTTTCTGACTGGATATTTATCTTAAATACTTATTTTCAGTTACTGTGGATAATTGCAGAAAGAAAAAAAAGAAATGCAATTCCATGGATGTCACATTATTTAATGTATGTTTTTAACCTAGAGTTGCAAACAATGAATGGGCTCCAGAGTGTTTAATAGAAATTCTGAAACAAATGGCAGTGTCATCTTTTACCAACATGAACATACTCATTTCACCAGGCAGGGAGAAAAGTAATTATGACTCTTAATTGAAACTGGCAGTGAATTAGAGTAAGGGGAAAGAGATGAAATGGTCTCGTCAGCATGATGAGAAAATCACTGTGATCAAACTCAAATCAGAGCTCCAATAAACCTGTACTGAATTCACAGTGTGCATGCTAGTGTTGCCTTTGGAAAGAATTACACCAGGGGGACCTTTTGGTGGATTGTACTTCACACAACTACACAGTTTCATTCAACTCCATCTTGCAACAATAAAGCTTACATGGAAATAATATTGTCCTTTTGGAAGAGAACACCGTTGGGTATTTTTTCGTTGAATGACCATCACGGAGCCCGTCTCCACCTTGATGTGTACATTGTGAATGTAGTAATAGGGTTGGGTTTAGACAGACTTTTGTTCTTATTTTAAATGATAGCAGAAGGGAACAACATCATCAATGGACAGGTGATTGAGAGGGTGTGTGCACCAGGCAAAGGCAGAGTAAACAACACATTAATATCAGGCCAGAATAGAGGTGATGGAAAGCACACTGAATAAACCAGCAGTACCAAGCAGAGAAAAGACAAGTGTCAGACATCCAACATGCAACTGTAACAATAGCTCTACTTATTATTAAAAAAATTAAAAGAAATGGCCATGTTGGATTTCAGAGCCCAAGCAAAGGATTTATTTGGAATTGCTATGGTTTATCGGAAATATCTAGAATAAAGAAATAAAAAATAAGGAAAAGAAAGGTTAAAGCATCAACATAAAGCATGCTATTATAAAATGAATGACTACAATTGTGGTGTATGGTGTATAAAGAGTACTTTGAGGAGGAGCATCCTCTATCAGTTGTCAGTGAGGGAGCAGTGACATCTTCAATGGCTTATCATCATGGGCGTCAGTTTGGTTTGAAATGTGCTGGGGACAGAGACGCTTTCAGATGTACATTTCCAGAAGTGCTGGGTACAATGACACATTTTCTTTTCTCTCTCTCTCTCTTTCGCGCAAGTCATGTTTTGAAAGACGCTGTCCTGTAATGAATAAAAACGTGGTTTAATGTACGTAAACAATGATCAATGATTAGCAAATTTCTCTCTCATATTGCTCCTCATAACCACTGAAAACTCAACTGACAAAAAAATCTAACCCAATTATTATGGATGTTATCTGACATTAATTGTTTCTGCTTCATTAGAGCCTATGTAAGGAAAAAGCTTAACATGGTTTAAGGTACCTAAACAACAATCATATAGAACCAACTTTCTCTCTCATATTGCTCCTCATAACCACTGAAAACTGTCAAAAAATCGAACCCAAAGGCCTATTATTATGGATGTTATCTGACATTAAGCGTTTCTGCTTCACATTTTCAGCAGGGCAGCGGAGCGGCTGAGGGTTGACTCCCCACGGTTCTCATGGGCTTTATAAGTCCTAACAAAAGGTTAACGTGGTTTAATGTACCTAAACAACGATCAATCATCATCACATTTCTGGTTCGATTTTTTTTTTACAGTTTTCAGTGGTTATGAGGAGCAATATGAAAGAGAAATTTGGTAATCATTGATCATTGTTTAGGTACAAGCTTTTTCCTCGCCATAGGCGCCAATGAAGAAGACAACGCTAATGTGAGATAACTTCTATAATCGTTGGATTTCGGTTTAGTTCTTTTGACAGGCTTAAGTGTTCATTACAAGATATGGCCATGAGAAATTTGGTGATGATTGCTCGTTGTTTAGGTACATTAAACCACGTTAAGCTTTTTTTCACGTTAAGCAGAATGTCCCGACAGGCAGCAAAGTGAACAGAGAAGCGTGCAGCCAGCGCAGCAGCAGGGTGGCTGTGTCTGCTCTGTGGGGATAGAGATTGTTGTGGATTTTTTGGCATCTGTCGCTCAAGAATTATATGTGTTATGGACTTTTTTTTTAAACTAAATTGAGCTCGAGGTTTTCAAAAAAGTGGTGGGTACAAAATGACTCATGACAAAATCTGGTAGGTACGCGTACCCACCGTCCCCACCGTCCCCACCGACCCCACCGAAATCGAGGCCTATTCTTATCATTTCATGCACTGGTGCACCTTATGAGTGACAGCTCTGATGTGCCAACTGACAGACAACACAGCTCAAGGGTATGAAAAGCAGGCTCTCCCCTTTTCTGAAGTCGCTGAAGAAGTTGGAGCTACTGGGAACTGATCAGACTGCAGAGTCAACTGGCAAGGAAAAAACGAAGACCATAATAAAAACACACAAACTCAAAGTCTTCATGAATGTCAAGGATTTGAGACAAACTGGAAACTTAGGCAGGACGTGAGGTTGAAAGGCCTCCATTTGGCAAACAATAGTACTAATCCACCAATAAATAATAAAAATAAAATTAACAAAAGCAATGTTTAGGTTTTATAAGCCATCTGCTACTACTCGTAGTATATAATTGGCATTATTTCAATAATTCAATCATTTGTGGTATTCATGTTTTTTGGTGACATCTTTGGTCACTGCTGTGTTGTTTTGCACAGCATTTTGCAACGATCAGTTTACATCAGTGTTGTCACTATATCTTGTCATTGGACTGACAGCAGCTTGTACTCACCAAAACGAATAAGCATGAGCTGTCAAAGTAAAGCATCTAAAAGAACTTCAGAAAGCCTCATATGGCAGCCTAAGAGTGACCGTATTTATAGACAAAATATATTTATATTTCATAAAAAACTGAATAATCTGTTGCTATGGTATGTTTACTTACAACTGCTGACAAGCAGATACTCAGCTAGTTTATAGATTTATATGAAGACAATACTTGATGCTTCTGGGAAACATTTCTGCCTCTGTTTGAATGGTTGAATGATTGTTTTGAATTTCAATAATTAAGTGTACAGGAAATGTTGGAGAACCCACTCCTCCTCTCCTCTGACTCTGGCCACCTCACCATTCTTATCATGCTTGACCTCACTGCAGCCTTCGACACCATCAACCACTCCATCCTCTTGTCCCGACTGGAAACCTACTGCAACATCAGTGGCACCGCTTACTCTCCTGGCTCCGTTCCTATCTCACCAACAGACAACAACTCATACACATCAAAAACAGCACCTCCTCCGTTGCTACTCTGTCACAAGGCGTCCCCCAAGGTTCGGTGCTTGGTCCTCTCCTTTTCATCTTTTACATCCTGCCACTCGGAAATATCATACGCAAACATAGTCTTCACTTCCACTGCTCAGCAATATTCAAACCTGGATGCAAACCAACTTCCTCCAACTCAACTACAATAAATCCGAGTTAATGCTCATCAGCCCGAAATCCCTCACAAAGAACACCCATAACTTTGATCTCACTGTCAACAACTCCACCCTGTCTCCATCCCCACACATCCGTAACCTCGGAGTCATCTTCGACAGCAACCTCACTTTTGAAAACCACATCAACCAAATAACCAGAACTGCCTTCTTTCACCTCAAAACATTGCCTGTCTCTGCCCATCACTCACCTTCTCTGCTGCCGAAACTTTGATTCACACCTTAATGCCTTTAACTCCCACATTACACATCGTACATTAGAAATCCTTACATCCACGTGTTCCTTGAATCAAGCTGAATCACATGATATAGGCCACTCCCATTTCAGCTTAAAATATTTTTTGCAATATGCAAAACCAACTTTTTTTTTCGTCCTAGGCCATGGAACGGATCAGCACGAAACCTGGTAGGTAGCATCTCCAGATGGACATGACCAAAAGTTACTCAAGGAATTTTGCTACGATAAAGTATGCGCATTTGACGACCAAACAAATTTTCATAGCTAGCTACCACACACGTATCATATTATATCTCGGCCAAATTAAATGTTAACAGCAAAGAACTTGAGATCATTGTTCAACATCCCACTGCGATGCTCTGTACCAAATTTGTTTTGGCCAATAACTCAATGCATTTTAATGGGAAATTTACAATTGCAAAATCTTTGCCACAGTAAATGAAATCAACACGAAACTTCTGGTGCTCGTTCGGCATGCTGCTCAGAGGCTCTCTACCAAATTTGGCGAAAAATTGGCCATTAGGGGGCGCTATAATCGACGTAGACGAGTTTTGGCCCTTTTACTTAATGTTAATGACATATTTGCAATGGGAATGTACCACAGACCTTGCAGCTCACACTTCTCAATATTTACTGATGTTTACCTCCTACTGTTTTTTTGTGTGCTCCCCTGGTTTTTTACAATAAATAAACTTCTTAACCCACTTGACAAAGTTTCTACAACCTTCAGTGGACAAATGCAACTCTTTTCTCTCACTTTTAAAATCCAAAATCAACACCATTCATAGGCGCCGATACCGTGCAATTAAACATTGCAGTTGGTGCTAAGTGGAGCATCTGTCATAGTGTGATTGGTTATGTTGGTGTCATTGATTCTTAATTTCCCACGAAGCACCCACGGAGGAGAACATAAATCGGCGCCTATGATGCCATTTGCAATAACTTGACCACCTCCCCTGCTCCTTCAACCACCACACCTGCCTCCCCCCTCCACCCTCGCAGTCACTCTTTCATTTCTCTCTGCTGTCCCCTGTGGTCAGGGGGATTAAGAAATTTGTTTATTGTAGAGCATTCTTAAAGGTGGTCTGTATATGCATGGAGGTGAACTGTTGACCGCTACGTTTGCAACGGCGACGTAACGCAGACGTCGCGGCTCACACCTCTTGATATTTACCGACGTTTGCCTCCCCGCCGCCCGGCTTCGGGTTCCGCTTTTGAGCGCTCCCCAGGGCATCGGGGGGCGACTGGCATGGGTCGTCATAACCGCTTGCAGTTCTAGTTTAGTATTTATTTTGCACAAGGAAAATATGGATTTGGATTTGATATTGAACCCTGCTTTTATTGTAATCAAACATAGTCTTGGATTTTTTTTGTTTTTGTAAGTGAAGTTTGAGTTTCTGAAGGTGGCACTCTTTTTTCTTTTGTCTGTTTAAATTATTATGAAATTATTGTATTCAGATAGTTGACTAACTCAAGGACAACTGACATGCCATGCAGGGAATTCAGTAGCATTAAAATGAGATGAAAAAAGTAGCTTTGTCTTTAATGAACTCAGCTCTAAATTCCTTTTGAAGGTTATAAAAATACTTATTCATCATGGCATGGTCATCTTGTTTGGCAGAATGTCATTAATCCTTCAGATTCACAGTGATTTGGTTGTGAATCTATTAGAAATACAAGTGCTTAAAGTTTATTTTAAAACCTTTAAAGTGCCCATATTGTGAAAAAAATCACCTTTTCTGGGATTTGGGGTGTTATTTTTTGTCTCTGGTGCTTCCACATGCATACAGACTTGTAAAAAAGCATCCATGCTGTTTTGAGTGAGATACAGGTTTCTGAATGTATCCTACCTTCAGTCTCCGGGTGAGGTGGTCAAAATCGGCAGGGCCGTCTACGTCATCGGCCGAAACATTTGGTGTGTGCTAACCACTTTAACTAATATCACATCAGCTAGCTGTTTCTCCAACTTCGGTCAGTACAAGGCAGGATTAGCCGGGAGACTTCTTCTAAAAGAGGGAACATCTCCAATTTTGTGTTGAATACCTGCAGACGAGGAACAAGTATACAATTTCTTTTGTAGATTAGGGTGAAATCGTGTGTGTTGTAGCAGTGTTTTGCCATTGAGAACGAGGTGGCTAACCACTAGCAGTGTTAGCTTCTAGCTAGTAGCCCAGTACCTAGCTACTGCGCATGTGCGACTTCCAACAAAGATGGGATATAAGTGTGATGCCTCACTCTGTAGCTGAAACAGAGAGCTCAACACTCAGGGTAAAAAGATGAGCTACAGCAATGTGCAGTACAACAAAAATATGGTGTTTTTTAAAAATGAAACCATGTAAACCTATTCCAGTACAACCTCAAAATACAACTAGAACTGCAAGCAGTTATGAGCCACCCACGCCAGTCGCCCCTGACGCCCCAGGGAGCGCGCAAAAGCGGAACCCGAAGCCTGGCGGCGAGAAGGCAAACGTTGGTAAATATCGAGAGGCGCGAGCCGCGACGTCTGCGGTACGTCACTGTTGCAAATGTAGCAGTAAACAGTTCACCTCCATGCATATACGGACTACCTTTAACAATTCTCTACAATAAACAAACTTCTTAATCCCCCTGACCGCAGGGGACAGCAGAGAGAAATAAGAGACTGAATGAGAGGGTGGAGGGGGGAGGCAGGTGTGGTGGTTGAAGGAGCAGGGGAGGTGGTCACGTTGCAAATGGTGTCATAGGCGCCGATTTATGTTTTCCTCTGTGGGTGCTTGTGGGAAATTAAGAATCAATGACACCAACATAACCAATCACACTATGACAGACGTTCCACTTAGCACCAACTGCAATGTTTAATTGCACGGTATCGGCACCTATGAATGGTGTTGATTTTGGATTGAAAAAGTGAGGGAAAAGAGTTGCATTTGTCCACTGTGAAGGTTGTAGAAACTGTGTCAGGTCGTTTGTTTATTGTAAAAAAACAGGGAAGCACGCGAAAGCAAAAACCAAAACGTAACGGTAGGAGGTAAACATCAGTAAATATTGAGAAGTGTGCGCTGCAAGGTCTGTGGTACATTTCCATTGCAAATATGTCATTAACATAGATTGAGTAAAAGGGCCAAAACACGTCTGCATTGATTATAGCGCCCCCTAATAGTCGATCCTCACCAAATTTGGTAAAGAGCATCGTAGTGGGATGTTGAACAATGATCTCAAGTTGTTTGCTGATAACATTTAATTTGGTTGAGATATGATATGTCACTAGCTATATATGATGTGGTAGCTAGCTGTGAAAATTTGTTTGGTCGTCAAATGTGCATACTTTAACGTAGAAAAATTCCTTCAGTAACTTTTGGTCAGGCCCATCTGGAGATGCTATTTACCAGGTTTCGTGCAGATCGGTCACATGGCCTAGGACGAGTTTGAAAAAGTTGGTTTTGTGATATTACGAAAAAGAAACTTTGGAGCGAAAATGGGCGTGGCCTATATCATGTGATTCAGCTTGATTCAAGGAAGACGTGGATGTAAGGATTTCTAATGTGTGATGTGTAATGTGGGAGTTAAATGAAAAAAAACATTATAGCGCCACCTAGTGGTCCACATGTGTAATTTTTGGTAGGTGTGGTCCATGACCCATTGTCTGTCTACCGTGTAAATTTAAAGTGGTTCACATTAGTGTAAGTAGTAAATTTAGACTGGGGTCCCATAGGCCACGCCCCCTTTTACCCCTCAGTATCCCACTCTAAGGTTGGCCTCAGGATTGGCCCTACATGGTCCCCATCAAATTTAGTAAAAATCGGATGAGCGGTTCATGAGATATAAACTTTTTGTACTTGTAGCGCCCCCTAGTGACCAATTTCTGTAAGACATGTGGGGCACCTCCAGAGGGTCATGGCAAACAAGAATCTAAAGTTTGACGTTGATAGCCTTTATTTTGGCCGAGATATGGCAAAGTTGGTGTTTTCATAGTTAGCTACACAAATTTGTTTGTGCGTAATATGCACAATTTTTATCCTATCAAAATTCTTTTTATTAACTTTTTGTTGGGCCCATCTGGAGATGCTACCTGCCAAATTGCGTGCCAATCGTTTGCACGGTCTAGGAGGAGATCCAAAAAGTAGGTTTTAGAGAAATTGCGATTTTTCACGCATAAAAGTCTAGGCATAAATGGGCGTGGCCTATATCAGGAGATTCAGCTGGATCCAGGTAACGTGTGGATATGGGTATTTTTAATGTGTGATGTACGGTTTGGGAGTTATAGGGCCAAACGTGTATCTCTGCTATAGCGCCACCTAGTGGTGGACGTTTTTTTGTCTGAGGTCCTTGCGGTGTTTTGGACCAGTCCTGAAAATGGCACCCCCCCACCATATATGGTTTAGGCTGTAGTCGGAGTTTTAGGCGGAGAAGAAAAATATTAATCCTTACAAAAAGACTCGGGCTTGGACCCCTAATTATGAACATGAAAATGAGCATAATATGGGCACTTTAATCTTCCAGATAAGAGGGGTTAGGGCTGCATGCAGGATCATATTACTTTGTTAAAACGGCATTGTAGAATCTGAGACTTAAAGGATCTGTTTGCATGACTGCATTAAGCTTTTGGAGAAAGGTGTGACCTATAATCTGTACAGGTGGGAATTCTGAGTAGAGCTGCCCAGCAAAGCATATACATATGCAGCTCATGTCTTCCCTTTCAACACACTTATTTCCTATAGTAACTTATCCTTGTGAACAGTGGATGATGCCTGTTTTCTGTACTCCCTGAAATAATTACATTAAACTGTGATTTGACATTTACTGTATGGAGTATGACATCATTCATAAATTTAGTTCTGATAGTAAATCACCAGTTAGAAGGGTGTATGGTCCATTATTGCTGAATAATGAGATTAAAGCTGAACTTAAAAAGAAACTGTTTGATTCTTGGATGTCTGCCTGATTCATTATCTTTAACTGCTGTCAATGGATAAAGTCCAGATCTAAAGTATTTGGGGTGGTCTATGCTTTCAGTGGTACCGTTTTTTTTTTATGGAGGCAGTGCATAACCAGCAGGACATCATCAAAGAAGAACTATGACTTGTCAGCTCTGGGGCAGCTATGACTCAGGAGGAAGAGCGGGTCGTCCTTTGATTGCTGGGTGGATGTTGAATCACCGGCTCCTCCTGTCCATGTGTCCAAATGTTCTTGAGCAAGACACTAAAACCCCCAAATTTCTCCTGATGGGCATGGCAGCTCTGCTGCCACTGGTGTGTCAATGGGTGAATGAGAGGCAAAAGTGTAAAGCCCTTTATCTGTCAAGGTAGAACAGCTTCATATAAATGCAGACTGTTTAAATCAAGCTGGCATTATAGTTTTTGTTAAAATGCTAACAAGTTATTTATCACGACACTGTACTACAAGTAAAAGCTATGTGAGTAACAAGTGTGCCAGGTTTGTCTCGTCTAGTTCTCAGTGACTTTTATACTATGAAAGGCTATTTGAACTGTTGAAGTTCCATACATCTGGACAGCACTACAACCATAGATATAAAGGTAAATATAAGGTCCAAGATCAAGTTAAACCAAATGTACAAAAGCTCACACCACAGGCTCTATTCTTCACTATGGCTTTTACATTTAAAAATGTTATCAATTGTTTTGTAAACGTTTATTTGAATGTATGTGCTGTATATTAAGAAATATTTCTATATTAAATATAAAAATGTGTAAATAAATCTTTATATTACTTTTATTTAGAATTTTACTTTTACTTTTATTTTAACAGTATTGGTGGGGTAGTTTTCTTGTGTCATGTGATTTGTTATATGTAGACTTACCAATACCAATAGATAAGAACCATTTGCTTTAGCAATTACTGATGTCATGTCAAAATTCATATTCATAACAGCGCTCTGTGTCCATATCACTGGTATTGTTACATTGTTAGTTTTTCGTTGTAGGTGTGCTCAATCACTATGTTCCATTTTTTACATTTTCAACTTAAATTTGTCACAGTTATAGGAGTTCTTTGTGAGATAATGATTGTATTAGCTAAAGGATAGAAGCTTGTTATGTACCTCTTAATGTAAAATAATGAAACAAGTGACTTTTTTCAACGTTATATTGGTGACAGAAAGGAAAACAATTGGAATGACTTCCTGGATACATTAATAACTGGCTTATTCAAGTTAGCTCAAGTTTATTTATAGAGTGCTTTTAACAGACTTGAGTGACACAGAGTGCCTAGTACAAAGCAGTAGCCACAACAGCAGATGAAAAAACAAGGACACTAAAAACATGAGATGAGAGCCAGAGCCTGTGTTGTGTGTGTGCACATCTGCACAAGTGTAAGTGCATAAGAGAAAAAAATGGCAATATCAGGACACTCTGCAGAAACAGTAAGTGTACAACTGCAGTAAAGAATATACAGTATAATGTAAGTAATACAGTATATACTGTATAAAGAGAAAAAAGGCTGGTCAGGTAGTTGTTAAGGTGTTAATGTGCTGTCAAGTGTGCTGAATGAATTGTCGGAATTTAAGTGTCGGTTTTCTTTTCTGAGTTCTCTGAGGGGCTCTGAGAGGTTAGCTATGGAGAATAAGTCAGGCACAACACCATCTAAAGCCTTGGAAGTTAGACATACAGTAGGACTTACCATCAATTATGTGTATATAAAGAAGCCACTGAAGAGAGACTCAGACAGGGGTAATACATTGGTGTTGGCGTGAGAACAGCTGTATAGTGACACATTGTTTGTTGATTCTGGAGGAAACAAAAGTATAGATTCATTTCTCTGGGCCAATAAAAGAAAAATGTCCTATCCCTGAGATATTTTTTGTTTGTGCACTGAGTCTGACAAAACAGAGGTCTAGTGCAAATTTTGTCAAGAAGGTGAAAAGAAGGTGAAAGAGAGAAGTTTCTTTGTTTACTGTTATTTCTTAGATTCATTTTTAAATGAAATTATTATACATTCAAATATCACCAGTCAGAATTAGACTTGGAGATTTTAAGATAACCATTAAGAACCTGCATATGAAAGTTTATGTAGGCTACATTTATTCTCACTCATAAAAAGTACAGCCTCAGTTTTTGTCTCTTGTTATTCATTGAAAGGCCAGTAGATTTGTCACACATAAGCATGGCTAATTTCCATTATACTCACATTCATTCTTCCCCTTTAATTGTCCAGTATTGGTTGTTGTAATGCTCTATTTTGGTAATATTATCTACAGAGATGTGTGGGCTTTGCAAACATAGTTATGACTGTCCCCTCCATGCTACCGTTTTCCAATGGTGCCAAAGAGTCATTGTATACTTACATCAGTATGATGTACCATCATGATTAAGCCTTCAGTACTGCTACAAGTACAAATAACTTCACCTATTTAGGTGAGGTACTTCGATTATAACGCTTATAAAGTATTATGTGGCTGACAGCAGTTGAGGAATGAGAAGTCTAAACAGCACTGCATGCAGGAACCATCAACATGGCTCGATTAAATGCGATATACTAAAGGCAGCTTATGTGACTGTCAGAGCATAAAAGGGAAAACAGCAAGCATATAATAGAGTGAGTTCTACATTGTCCTACCTGACCAAAGAATTTTTTTTTTTATTTTAAAGGTAACACACTGTTTACACACAATAGGCACAATAGGCATAGTCTTTTGTAGCAGCGTTTCCTTTCCAAATTATTTTCATCATGAATTCTTCTTTGACTAAACCAATTATACTTTGCATACATTTTTGTTGCTAAATAGATACATTGTTAAATTAGTCGACATTCACCAATGCAAGCACCCACACCCAAAGCTATTCAATAAAATGCCCAGTGATGCAGATTCTCATTCCAGAGTGCTTTCTGTAAACTCAAGATGTTATGTGAAAAGCTTTAAAAATCTACTTCAGAGTCAAAATTATTTTTAAACAGCTCTTTTTGGATCAATTAAATACTCTGCTGTTCAGTCATCCAAAACCATCTTTAATGCAATAAAAAAACAAAACAAAAAACAAATAGTGAAGAAGACAACTCCCAAGAGTATACTGCTTAATGTTCACATCATGGTTTAAAACTGATGTTCTTCAATATTGTGTCTTTGTTTGCATTTGCACCCCCTCTTATCTCCTAGTGCATATACAGTCGGAGTAGAGTGTGTCGCTTGCCACTGCATATCAATAATGTCAATAATATGCAATTACAATCCATCTTTTAATACAATTAAATCATCTTTATATATACAGTATATATTTTTAATTTTGTGTGTGCATATATACAGATGATTTAATTGCGTAATTTCCACTGTACGATTCCATCACAATGAAAGATGAAAATTGGAATGAAAGACTATCTCTACCTCTGACTAGCTCCTTGACCATTAGCCTTGATGTCACAGGACGGAGGCATGTCAATAAAAAGTCATAGCGGAAATCATACATTTATGCTGATAGTAGACTCTATGAGTTCGGAGGCATGTAAAAAAAACTCACACATGGTATTTGCAAACAGTGTTTAAGCCACACAGTGAATCACATGGCTGATTTGTAAAAGTATCATGGTTAAGTTCATCAACTGGTCAACCAGTCTTAATTAGAAGTGGGCAATTGTATCAAGCTAAGCGCATTTTGTAACTAATACAGAATCAACCAAAATAAATTAGACTGTAGCATTATTGCAAACTAACTAACATCCAATCAAACACAGCACTGTTATAAATTAGTTTAAATCGAAGATCTTACATGTTCTTGGTGTTTTCCATAGTTTTTTTTGTTTTTCTTTTTTACCTGTCCTACCCGAGACAACATGCCCCGTAGACAGCCACACCCCCGCCCGAAGGGAGAAAGACAGATAGCCATGCTAGGGAGCCCCCGCAGCAAGGGAGCCCCCACAGCCAGGGAGCCCCCACTGCCAGGGACCACCACAGGAGAATCCGGGGCGACAACTCTCCAGCTCAGCTCCCCCAAGTGCAGACAGAGGCTGCAGGCCCCAGACGAGGGTCCCGCCTGACACGCCTGGGCTGGGCAAGGCGGACACCGATCTCTGTGTTGCCACCGACACCCCGGGCCTCCGGGGGCAGGAAACGGGGCCAAGGAATGGCCTTGGGGAGCCCAGCCCCCACCACCCGCAGACCCACACCAGACCCAGGAACCCAACTCCCCAAACCCCAGTTCAAGCACTAAATATACTCAAAAACTGTCATACTAGCCTATGTATAATGCATTATAGCAAAGATCCAGTTTCTTTTTGTCTTCTTTGGGTTGAAAGAATACTGTATTTGTAAGAACTGATGTCTGACATGGCTTTTAATACACGTAACACATAATTCAGCAGAATTGTGCAAAGGCATCCATTTCTTTTTTGAGGACTTGAATGATGCCAAGTTTCAGTTCTTTCCCACTTTATATCATGGCTGGTACTACAGAGCA
Organism: Zingel zingel; assembly: GCA_023566125.1. Classification (NCBI taxonomy): domain Eukaryota; kingdom Metazoa; phylum Chordata; class Actinopteri; order Perciformes; family Percidae; genus Zingel; species Zingel zingel. Next base: position 16,678,961 of record CM042326.1, on the reverse strand, counting down.
TGCATATTTTCCTCAGCGAAATGTAGTTGACTTATGTAATACACAAAGATGCCATCAAAGCCTGTTTTGTTGGGATTTAAAGGGAAAGACAGACCCCCCCTGGGAAGTGAAGTCATATGGGAGAAAAGGCAGTGCCTTTGAAGCCTGAGTAAATGAGGCGCTTTTGCTCATCTGGGGAGTGGAGGAGAGAATGAGTGAGAGGATGCCTGTGATGCAGACAGATATACCTGCAGATGGATCATTTCACAGCAAGGACAAGTGCCATATCACTGCAACAGCCTCTATATCCAACAACTCATGTAGACTCTGAGGCGGGGCGGTACGGAATGAATAGTGCAACAGTGCTGGTTTGAGTGAATAGTGACAGTGTTATTTTCATCTTCATCAGGCAACATTTAATCATTAAAAAAAATAAAAGAGAAGTGTGATATTCTGGCAAAACAAGGCAAGAAAATGAAACCGAAATTTACAGAGCAAGTGAGGTGAAATGTAACTTCAGAGTCAAATCAGAAAATCTTAACAGGCCTGCAATGACATCAACAATGTCACTTTTTTCCAGTCGCTCTGACTGGAAGTAGAACCCAGTGATTGTAATGTCCTGCTATGGTACTCCAGACACAATATCTGTCTCCGGAACTGTCTAGGACTGTGCGTAAATTGGCACTTTGAACACCAGGGTGCACCATGGCAAACTTCAATTTCAACCAGACAATACCTCCACAACAATAAAAATGTGTTCTGTTGCAAGCTGCAAGCTGCTTCAGTGTTTATATAGTGTGATCATGTGAGAGGGTTTATCATCCTAATTAACTGACATTTAGATTTTCTCTTGTCACACAGTTCAATGAAACTAACTTTGTTGGTCATCAGATTACATTTTCACAATGATTGGTGTGACAATGTGTGCATATAAGTCAGTCCTTCCAGAATAATGCAGAGTTTTTTTGTGATTGTTGCGGGCAAAAATCCTTGATTATGCGGCACGTTTTCTTAAAAAATGCGATGGAATATGCGGGAAATTTATGCAGTTTTATGCAATGAAATTGCGGGAAATTGTAAAAATTGCAGGAACTTGCAAAAATTGCGGTTTCATCATGGCTTCATCGCGGGGTTTGCAGCTTTTCGATGATGTTCACATTGCGTAATTATGTCACTTCATAATGTTCCCATGGCAACAGGGGAAAATGGCTGCTCTTGTGTGAAGTAAACGCAACATTTTTCAACTTTCTGCTAAGATATATGTGACTTGCGGGGATTATGAAATCATGCAAGGCCCGCATTTTTTGCAGCGAAAATGCGGGGAATATGAAATCATGCAAGCCCCACATATTTTGCGCGGAAATTGGCAAATTATGCGGCGAAAGTGCGGCGTATTTGAAAAAATGCGGCCCCCGCATAAATATGCAGACTTTGGCTGATTATGCATTGAATTATGCGTAATTACGCATAATCACGTTTTTCTGGAGGGACTTATAAGTAACCAGAAACTCTACTGTAATGTCAACTCGACGAAGTTCATACAGAAACTGACCAAACAAACGAACCCACAGATTTATGAAATAAATAGCGATAAATAGAGAATAGCAATTTATATCATTTAGACACATGTAGAATTATAGTTTAATATACAGCTCAAAATACCTGCTCTCTTATTGTGATGGATCTTTTCCTGTGGGACTAATTATTACGATTTCTCTTTTTACTCGCCAAGATGAGTTGTCTTCTTCCTAATCTTCAGCCATGTGACATTTGGTGTAATTAATTCCAGTTGAGCCTTCTATTTCTGGCTGTGCTGTCTCTGATGAGAGCAGGATGGTGCCGTTTTATCACCTCTAGTTAACACCTCCTGTGTTCCTTCCAGGCAGAGCAGGTTGGAAGAGAACACCAAAATCTTGACAAGGTGATTCCTACAAAATCAACCAAGGCCACTTTTAAAGCCTCATGACTTATGTTTAATTTGAGCCTCAAAGATGAATTTAAGATGTTCAAAATGAACTTGGTCTTAATTTTCATGTCCGTATTTTATGGTGGTGCCCTACAGCAAACACGTTGGCATTTATTTGTTAGAAACTGTTAAAATGAGGAAGGGAGAGTGAAGTACATACTACTGTAACCCGTGGTAGTTGAGCAAATGGGAGTTTTGTTTTATATTAATGCACTGTTCAGACTTGGAGTTTCCACATTACTCAAAAATTTCACACTAACTAACTAACACTAACCTTGACAGTAGGAAACTATGATGGAATTATAAACCAGCAGGGGTTTTCCAAGTGCATTTATATGCTTAGATTTTTCCATGTGTGAAATACCCTGTGAAGGGACAGATTATCACATAGTGCCCTATCGGTGGAGTAAAATAAGGGTAGAGCTGTTTTCCCCTGTGTCCAGTTTTTGTGCTATAGCTAAGCTAATTGGCTGCTGGCTGTATCTTCACGAGAGTGTTTTTAATTTTCTCAGATAACTCTAATCAAGACAGTGAATAAGCGTATTTTCTGAAATGTAAATTTCTTGAATACCTTAAGATCTCTGCTGCTGCAGCCTAAAGACAGGACCTTTTTGATCTTTTCCAAGGTCAGAAATGAAATTTCGCGCCATTTTCAGCTTGTCTTTGTAGAATGCTTTCTTTACTTTCCTTACCTTTGTTGCATTGGATTATTAGAGTAGGACTTCTCTCAGCCAGTGTTGTGACTTGGGATTTGATTTTCTAGGAAAGTCAATAAGACTGTATCTGTTATACCTGGTCTATTCCAGTATTGCCAGTATTCACCAACCTCCACCAATAGCCTATGTGTTGTCTATGCTACACAACCAAAACACATTTGGTCTACTCATGCCCTCTGACTTTGATGCTTGAACAGAGATATGGGCTGAGCTTTCTAATCCACAGCTGCTAAACACTAACTTATGAAATGGTTGTGATGGCCTTTATCTTTCAGAGACATTGCACCATATTGCCCCATTAAACATATAAATCTAGCTAAAAAAGAATCTTGTATTCTAACTAGTGCTGTCAAACTATTAAAATATTTCTTGATTAATCGCATTAATGTCATAGTTAACTAGCGATTAATCGCACATTTTTATCTATTCTAAATGTCCCAAGATTTCTTTTTGTCCAATTATTTTTTCTCATTTTAATGAGACTTATCAACATGGAAAAGTGGATTGGCTTGCTTTGTGCTTTTGTCGCCTGTCTTTGACGAGGGTGCGGAGAATTCGCATCAGCTGTGTGCTTGGCCATCAAGTGGTATTTCAGTCTGGACGTGCTGCGATGATAGCTCAGTTCACAACGAAAAAACACACCGATCAGTTTGGTCTTGTCAATGGAACCATTTGGTAACTTTTTAAAAGTAAACTTTTCATTCAGAATCTTACAATCTCACGCTCGCCATCCACTCAAAACCTAACGTTGGCCTACTACTCTTTGGCCGGCTCGCAAGCCAAAACAAGTGTGTGCGGCGTGCCTGTTGTTTTGTTTCCGGTCTAGCTAGATCCGGTGTGGTGTTGTAGTTGTTCTAACATTACTAGTTGATGCAACAGCATGTGAAAAAAACTACAAAGTTTGCTATGCCTAAAAGAACGTTAATGTCGTGATAAAAAAATTGACGCCGTTAAAATGGGTTTGCGTTAACGCCGTTAATAATGCGTTTAACTGACAGCACTAATTCTAACTATACAAGTAAATACCAGGATCAAGAAACACAGACTTTGATAAAGGAAGAAATATATGTAGATTATGGCAAAATCAGCAATAATTGACATCTCTTGAGCTCCTAACAAAATGAGACAACTGAATGACTGGACAAGGACTAAAAAACTGTTAACATTGAATAACAATACAGACTCTGGTGATACCTATTGCTTAAATTTCTGAGATTCATGTTGATTTATTACAAGTTTTGATGAGAAAGGAGACCAATATATATGCATTGCGGACTATGTCTTGTTCACGATTATACTTTCTCTCTTATATATTGCGTCTCCCAAAATCGAATGAAAAATTAAAATCAAATAAAAACTTGGTCACAAAACAATTTCTGAGATCGTCTGAGATGTGTGAGTAAGCATCTTAATTGTGCACACCAACTGCAGATGAAATTAAATAAAGAAAAGAGAGAAATGAAGGGCAAAGGAGAACGAGAGATGGAGGGCAGAGGAAGAACATTAAGCTATCTGGGACTGCTGAGCTGTAATTTACTTGAGAGATGACAGGAAAGATACAAGCAGAAGTCCCAGACTGATAGCTTCTGGTTATGAGGGGAGTGGAACATCAGTTATCTGGTGGCTAAGTGACAGAGCGTGTTGATTGTACACAACACAGCCACACTCTTCAAAGAGGAATGCCGGGTCTTAAATCAAAGAAAATTCCTGTCGTTTTTCTCTTGCCTTTCTTGGCAATCTATTTCTCCTTAATATTTCTTCACACGCCCCAGCACTGTACGTTGGCTTGTTTCACACTTTATTAATGACCAGACCAAAACGTCGGCCAGCACTAATCCGCTATATATTTTTAACAGAAAATAGATATAATATGACTCTGTGTACTGCTCATGCCAGGATCAGGCTGGCAGCTGTAGACATTGCATACTTGCATGCATTTAGTATACACTATGATCACATAGTACATATGCACTTTCAATCCCTTGAATAAGGCAAACTTTGCAAGACTATTTCAAGTAAGCACTTAACACAAGTATCTCTGCTATGATATCATACAAAAGTCAGTGTTACCCCAACAGCTACATAGCAGCAGGCAGCAGCTCCCATGGCTGGAAGCTTGGATTGGGCTGTCAGTTCAGACTTGAAGTAGTAGGGCTGGGCCTCAAGCAGCAATTATCAGACTGGCAGCTGCTGATAACTGCCACCAGACAAAACAGGACCGTAAAATATTACTCCTCTCCGCTCTACCTTTTTTTTCATTCTCACATCCTCCATTCCTTATACCTTGGTACCACTCCTGCAGCGGACAGACTACATGTGCTCACCCAAACTTCCCTTTGAAAATTATGTAACTCTGTGTTAGCCCAAAATGTTTTTTTTTCTTGTTTTTTTTTAAAAATATAATCATTGAAGCACCTCTTTTAATTACAAGGTTTTGGAATTTAAAGCATATATCAATTCTTAAAGCAGTTTTTTATTTACTGTACCACTTGGAAAAGTGGCCAGTTCGCTTTAGATAAAGCATGATACAGTATTTAATTATCATACTGTAAAATGCTTTTTCTGTAAAGCCCTGGGCCTGATAAACAAAACATTGATGTAGATATACAGTACATACATATAATATTGTTGTTAATAAAGGTATTCAATTTAAAAGAACACACCAGATAGGTGTCATTAAAAACACCTAGTATTTGTATCTCATTAGTAGGATTGGGTACCGAAACCCGGTTCCACTATGGAACCGGTTCCTATGCAAACGGTAGTATTCGGACCAGATTAGAACGCAAATTTCGGTTCCTCATTTCAGTTCCGACTGAAATATTTTCCCTCTGTCGCTCCGGACAGCGGCAGACTCTTTTTTCTTTCTCCCTTTTCTGCCGAGTGGCGCACGTGCCCATTCGCGGTGTGAAGCGCGTGTCCGCGCTATTCTCGGACATGCACTCTACTGTCACTGCTGATAGACAGCAGTGAAAAATATCACATTTTCTCTGTAGTCTACCGTTAGCTAGATATCGTAAATGTAGGCTACTGTTAAAATGCCATACTGTTATAATATGCCGTACTTTAAAACGTTAATATATTGTTAAATTTAAATAATTTTCAATTTAAAAAAAAACTCCATAAAAGAGCCTTTCTTTGATGTCATTTTTCAGTTTTCAAGAATCAGTTTAGGAATTGGTTAGGAATTGGAATCATTTTAAAAGTACCGGTTCGGCATCGGAATCGTAAAAATTCAAACGGTACCCAACCCTACTCATTAGCAGTCAATTTAGATACCAGAGAAAACATGGTTATCTTAAACCTAAACCAAATTCAACAATGATGCTCTGACTCATCATCATCCATTATCTATGGATTTGGAGTTAATTGAGCGATAGTTCTCCTTATCTTTAATTTAAAGTGAATTAAATTTGGGATAGATGAACTAAAGGATTAGACAAGCTCTGAAGGTGACTATCTCCTCATTCCATTGCCTAAAACTATCCTTTGTGTGTCTTTCTGCACACTGTGGGACTTTTGAAGAGGAATAGAAAAGACAAAGACACTTGCAAGACTGCAGACTTCCAAAAAATCTTTAATTTGATGTTGTTGGGATTGAGCAACATGTTCCCAATTACAGTAAACGTTGACATCCACAAACTCACATTTCTGGACTTGATGAAAGAAGTGTGGGGTTTGTTTGAGTCAAGAACTGCTTAATCAAGATAATTGAAAACACCTGCACACAGAACACAGTATTTGAACATGTTATTGTTTTGGTCATAAAATCCCTCTGAAGCCACTTGTGCAAATTATTGCATAACAGCTCTTTACCGTGTAAGTTCTGTTTTCCAGATTTTTCTCCAAAGTAACTGCATGATTGCAGATAGGTTTCACACCTCTATTGAGAATCAAAATAGATTCCCTTGTCAACAGCAGTTGCAGAAACGGATGAGATTAGAACACTAGACAGCAATTGAAACAGATTGGGTACCATAGATAATATTAGGCAGGTTATGAAACTAAACATTATTTTTAAAAGTAAAAGATTACTTAATATGTGAGCAATTCTTTTTTTGTACATTGTGTTAGGTATGGGATTCATTCTTCAGGATTTCACAAACTTCAAAACTCATCCACTTTTCCACTCATCCAAACTCATCGATACCCTCTTTCTGGGTAAAGTCACTCACAAAGTTGATTTTTCTTCTTTTTTGGTATCTTCTCTGTTATCTTTTTTAGGGCATTTTCTGATGGGTATATAGGTTTGCAGTTGTGTGAGTGAGGATCAGGCTTTTCCACACTTTTGAGAAGGTTCTTTGTTTTGACTTCTTGCAGAATTTAGCAATGTAATTTGTCTTATGCCTGCAGACCACAGCAGGCACACTGTGTAGCACTATAGTTATATACAGACAGCAATGCCCTAAAGGAGTAAAACCAAAAACAGTTGAGCAGTGTTGGAATATGAGGTTTGTGTTGTACTTTACCCCTTTTAGTTTTTGCTGCTTTTGTTTCTCTGCTACTGTTGTAGTTGTGGTCTAGCATGATGGGTGAGCCTCAAAGCCCTCCTTCAGGAAGCTTTTTTTTGTGTACTGAGAATGAAAGCTTGAGTTGCCTTGTGTGGATGTTTTTTTTTCTTCTTCTACTTTGCATCGAAGCTTCTCATCCTTTAAAGGCTCTGAAAGGAAGCCGAGTTTGGACTAAGGGGGTGGATGCTTTTTTCTTTAGGGGTATAAGGAAGATTCTCCCACCTTGTTCTTCTATTGCCACATACCCAGTGATGACTCATGTGGTTTAGGACAGACGTCCGCATCTCTATCATCCTGGTCCCTACAAGTAGCATCTCATATACTGACAGTGTTTTGTATGAGCCTGATACATTCATATAAATCCTCTTTTGAAATCTAATCTTGACAGAGTTGACTTTGTGACCAAAATGTTGTTGACACTCTACAGAATATTTTTTACACTGTATAGTACATTTGGACGTTGCAGTTAGTGGTGTTGTATCATATGCCATTATAATATAAAACAATTTATATTTCTAATGTTTTGGGGAAATATGGTAGTGGATAAAATCACTAGAACGAAATTGGAATACTATTCAAAATCATATTTTTATCATTATGTTTCTATTTGCATCAAGATGTTCTTTCAATAGTTTATCAAAGTATTTTGAGAGACAATCATGAACTCAATTCTGAGAGATAAAATTGGTATTTTCATTTTATCCAGAATCATCGAGACTTGTTGGTCCAAATGATGACCATGTTTATGAGTTTGAACTTGTACGTATGAAGGAGGGCATATCCCACAGTGAGATATTCTGTAGCGAACCAGGGTTACGCAAGAGATGCAAGTAAGATGCAAATTAAAATCCCATTGTCCACAAGTAGTGACAAACCTTGTGTAGCCACATTTTCGATTGTTATTAAGATATGGTCACAAAGGACCATGATTGTTTTGAAAAATAATCTAAGCAGGAATTATTAAAAGGCTATCCAGGGGAAACCATCAGATGATGAGCTTGTAGGGGATAGTCTACATGGAGGCACTTAAATAGTAATTACTATTTAACAGTACTCCTCTGGTGATGCTGTTGAGGATTTGTAAGTCATTTTCTGATGAGGTCAGGTCCTTATTATAATTACTTGCTTCACTTAAGTATACACAGCTGCAAATTGGAGCGCAATAACAAGAATAGTAATTAGTGCACTAGAAATTATTAGAGGTGATCTTCAAAATCAACAGGGATGAAATCGCTCTTTCATTAAATCTATGAGCAAGCCAAATAAATAGTTGCAATAATATTGTAAAGGGCTGTTAAGAAGTAAATAAGAGGGAAATCAGCACAATATTTTCAAGCATTTTTTTACAGAGTAGCTGATTTTGTCTCTCAAACAAAAACATACTGTAAAATTCAGAATTTCTGTTTTTGAGTTGCTTTTCTGTAGTGAATAGAATTTAGAACCAAACTCAAATCTATAATGGCATCCCCTTGTTTGCAAAAGTGTAAATCTATTTCTACAACAATCTACTGGTAGGTAATTTACAATCTTAACATGCAAATATAATGCCAAACCACATTTGTCGGTACCTTCTTAAAACAGTCCCTGTACAGTGGTGTTTGTTTTATTGTGCTCGGTCATAAAAATACACTATTATTTAGTTGAAAGAGTGTAAATTAGCTGAACAAAATTGTACTGGACAGTCTGATTTGGTTTTCCTTGGGTTGATCACATACACACTTTTAGACTATTACCACCGCCCTTAGGTTACAGACATATCTGAGGGCTGCCCAGTGCACCTACAGTCTTTATTACAGGTCACTCAATTATGGTCTTAAAAGGCACCTTGACAGTTAATGGGGAGAGAAGAGAGGGGGGCTTTTCTTATTCACATTCCCTGTTCAAATGTCCCATGCCAATAGTTAAATATGCAACCACTAGGTAACATGTAATGTGTTATGTATTATCATTTAATTAAAATAGATAATTCTCAACAAGACTCAACGTGGTTTCTAAAATGGGGAAATAATTCACAATTACATATACTGGCAGTTTCTGCTCATGGCAAATACATTATGGTTAAGGTAAGGTCAACAACTGGGTTTAGTTTGGAGAAAGATATTGGTCATGGCCACTAAAAATGTGAACACTATTGACACTAAGACTATTCGATGGGAAACAAACCTCAGCTGCGAAAAGCAAGCGCTTGTACAGTAAAATACACTCATCGACGACCCTGTCCTTCACAGCCTTTTCACTCTGTTATATGAGCATCACACTGCTTCTTTGTACTGAACATTGAAATTGAATATATAGTGCTATTGCAGAAGGAGCTGTATATGAACATAGTTAACAGGAGACAGTCAGCCAAGTTCTGTAAAAAAAAAAAAGATGAGTCACTGTACAAAATGTTATAAACTAAATTAGTAGGTAAATAATGCGGTAAAAAATATGATGAAAATAGTTTATATTCAGGGGTCGAGACCTTCTTTGAGGTGGGCAATGACAATGTGACACACAGTCACACACCTTATAGTTTTAGATATTATTTTGTTAACAATTCACATTTCCATTATTACCCAATGAGACAGGCTGAGCACCTTCATCTTCCCATCCCGTGGTCAGTTCTCTATCAAATGTGATGGAGTTATTTTGTGGAATGAAAAGGTAGCTACATTTAATGGATTCCTCTATGTCATTTTCTATGTATAAAGATATACTTAGAAATGCCCTGCTTTCTAAACTGTGTGATTTTGGGAAAAAAAGATAACTCTTGTGTCCTGGAGTAAAGATGGCATCGGTGTGTGTGGCTTGTCATCCACCTCTCTTGAATTTGTTGTTGGTTTTTCCTGTTCCTGCTACTTTTCACTCAGAATGTGTCACTTTTGCTGGTGTATGACCGCCTGACCCTTCTAAATGTCTGTGATTCTGTGGAGAAAGTTCAAATCTATGGCTCTGACGGAGAGTCAAAGATGCCGCCTTTCCTGGCGTCCATACCAGCCTATCTACTGCGTCAGCCCTGCTGTTGCACCTCAACAATCGCCCAGGAGACGTGGTAAGAGAGGAGGAGTTTGTGTCAGACTTAAAGCTTAGCCCTACCTGGCTGCATCCTCTACATGCGATCCTTACTGTCCATCTGTTGGATTTTTGGTGGAGTTCCTTGGCTATGATCTGCGGCGGTCTTCGGTTCACAGTTACTGGTGGCTCCGGTCGGCTGTGCCTGACTCTGGGTGCCAGGCTTCCTGGTGCCTGCCTCTACGCTGTGTACAAGGAAGTATCTGCTCGCTCAGTTGTGTTTCCTGGCACACTGATATTTCTTCTGTTGATGGAGACCTGGTTGAAATCAGGTAATAACAGCGCCTTCTCGGAGCTCCTCCCCCTGGCTGTTCTTTCCTCAACTCCGCGCGAGCTGCAGGGCATGGTGGCAGTATGGCTTCTCTATTTAAGAATGAGTACAGATGCGGTTTATTATCTGCATTCTGTTACACTAGTTTTGAACTGCAATTGTTTCTTGCTGACCTGGATTCTCCTGTGTTGTGTGCAGTCATTTATCGCCCACCAAAACTTAATAAGGAGTTTTTGGCTGATGTTATTCCTAAATATGAGAAACTCGTTATTTAAAAACCCCCGTAAAGCTTAATTTTCTTTAGCTAAGCAATTTGTAATCAATTGTTTCATCGCAAGACAATTTTCCGGGAATTAAGACTTTTGTGACACATGGTGGCCGACAGGGGCAAACGCACTGCAACTTACTGAAACACATGCAAATAGACAAAACACAAGCAAATTAAGAAAACATCTTCATAAATTTGACAACACATGCGCAGCATTTAGCAAACATGCTGCAAATACACACAACCCAACCAAATACACAAACACGCTGCAAATACAGAAACGATGCAAAAAGAAAAGCATACAATCCCCGAAAACGAGAGAGAGAGAGAGAGAGAGAGAGAGAGAGAGAGAGAGAGAGAGAGAGAGAGAGAGAGAGAGAGAGAGAGAGAGAGAGAGAGAGAACCGGTCCACGTTCAATCTCAGAACGGTGTCCACTGTTGTGAAACGGTGTGCAACTGCTTTGAGATCATAGACTGTAAATATTAAATCTATGTTTGAGATATGTTTTCTCTCGTTTGGTGGGTGTGTCTCTAGTTTATTGGCTCAGGTCACAGGTGATACTCAATCAGCAGAGACGTGTCTGTAAACTCGTGGTAATGAAAAGGCAGAGCGCTCTCTCCCCGTGGGGTCGAAAATCAAGCTGTTCCACTTAGCGCTCCCCCTAGAGGCCTGGATAACTTACGTTGCGTAATATGCAGCATTTTTTTAGTTGCATTGTTTTTCTGTGATTGTATGCTTTTCTTTTTGCATCGTTTCTGTATTTGCAGCGTGTTTGTGTATTTGATGTGTTGTGTGTATTTGCAGCACTCTTAATTTGCTTGTGTTTTCAATATTTGCAGGGCGTTTGCCCCTGTCAGCCACCGTATAATTGTATGTAAGTAAACAAAAAAAAGAGAAACATGTCATGATGCTGTCATAAAAACCAGAAGGGTAGCCAAATGACTTCACATGCCGTATGCAGTCAGTTTGCACCCAAACTATCTCAAATTGTTATTGCCATACCTTTAAATAAACAACATCCCAGCATTTTAGTACGGGCCGTGTTTGGCTATCGATGACAGAAGAGGGTCACACTCAATGACAAGAAGTGACTTCATTTACAAATGACAGAAGACCATGAATGGCTATCTACATTACTGCAAAGTGATACAGAAAGAAAACTAGGACATGGTTCTTTGTTCTAGTTATATTTAAAAAAAATCACAGTCTGCAAATGTCTGCACATGTATATATATACATGTCTGCAAAATGTCCTCTACTCTATGACATCAGTCTCAAAGTGACAGAACAAACTATACTTGACAAATACAGCTATGAATATTTTCTGTCTCAAAAACGTAAGTGTATTTAAACATGTACTAAATGCCAACTCAACACACAGCAAGTGTTGTCCTGGCTTAACTTTTTGGTGGTCTCAGTGGGCAGAAATGCTCATGCAATTTCATGCCAAAATAGATACCATAATTGTGCCACCTGATTTGCATAAACACAGCCCGAGCTGTGCAACTCTAGACACTACAATTGAAATGTACAAGATGCCAACAAAACTGGCAATCTTGCTGTATTTTTTGGCAATCCTAGGCTTTCGTTGTGCTTTTTTTGTTATCTGTGTTTGATTTTCGAGCAAAGTATCTTGTTACTGCAATTCCATGTAACAGCCAAGCCTGAAGACTTTCCCAAAAGTGCATGAAGGTGAAATGGCTGAAAAACTAAATTATGTAATGATGGTAATGATCTCTTCAACATTGCGTGGAGGTCTGGGGCAGTGCCAAAGGAGTGGCGGACCAGAGTGGTGGTTCCCCTGTGCAAAAAGGGGGACCAGAGGGTGTGTGCCAATTATAGGGGTATCACACTTCTCAGCCTCCCTGGTAAGTCTACTCAAAGGCATGGGCGTAAATCTGATCTAACAGTAGGGGGGGACAATAAACATAAAATTTCTGAAGAGCAATTTTTGAAGGGGACACAAATAACACAGCCACAATTATACTTGTAGAGGACATGTGTACGCAGAGGAAAAACCTTAATACTATCATTAGTGTAGCATGTAGACTGTACCATTATCCTTCTTTTCAGCGTTTCTCTTGATTCAAAGAAAAATCTGACTAAATTGACCAAAATAATCTTCTTTAAAACCATGTATTTATTTTTAAGTTGTTTACAATCAAGCCACAAAAATACCTTAAAACATAATGACTTATTTTGAAAAAGTGTCCCCATATAAAATAAATACAATGCTTTTGTACACTTGTTAAATTAGCTGATCATAATGTAAATTAGTGAGCCACTAAAGCTCATCTGCTCACCCTGACCTCCAAAAATATGAACTAAGCTCAACACACTTACCTGAGACTCTACACCTGACTGGCCCTCGTCTCCCTGTTCCTCAGTTCTTTCTGTCTCCTTTGCCTGTGACATAGTGACGTTAGTATTTCCATAAGCACCCATTCTCATAAAGATGTTACCAAATTGTCTTGATATGAGGACTTATTGTACTTACTTGGCGTTTTGGTGTAGGCCTACTGAAAAAGGATCTCATGTCTGTTTTTCATTTCTCTGTCATTTTATCTGAGCAACAACAACACAAATCTTTAACGTCAGATGTCTAAATATGAGTTAGGTTCATAGGTTCACCACGCGGTCATATTATAATTCTAAAATGATCTTGCGTCCTCCACATAAAAATTAGGTTTCTTCTGGGACAGAGGTTATATATTTAACTGATCAGCCACTTAACTTCATATTAAGCAAAACACAACTGTAGATCTTCAATATTAACCCTAATGTCAGTTCACACACATAATGTTAGGCTTATCGCCGTGGTAACGTTAGTTTTAGTGGGTGGATTTCTATCCAAAGCTATTAAACAAGCTACGTAACGTTACATTATATTACACTAACATAGCAAACTTTTTTGTCATGACTAATTCATTAATTACTCAGCATCATGTCTATTTCAGAAAAGACAAACTTCATCCGATGTTTAATGTGACTAAAACAGCCTTGAACCGCCTACTTACTTCATTCCTGTCACTACCGATGTGACTAATGGCGCGTTCATGCCACCTCGGAATGACAGGGACTGCCCCCGTGATTACATTGTTTTTCCGACTACCAGCGTTGACATGAAAAGGATGGTCGGGATGCGTGTTCTTCTTCTTCTGTTATATTGGTGTTTGGCATAACAACTTGTTGCATGACTGCCACCAACTGTTGGGCGTAGCCTAGAGCATCAGGTGTGTGAAAACCTGGTGAAAACATGGAGGCCACAATAATTTGCTGCTGTTTTCTTATGCGAGAGAAAAGCACATCGTCAGATGTTTGTGTTATCTGCACGACAACGAACGGGAAAGGTAATGCACGGATAAGGTGTTGTTTTTTTTTTATACATAGGCCTATTTATGAATAATTTGAAACATGTCTGTGTATGTTTCTCAGCAGAGGCCTTTGTCCACAATAAATACGTTTATTGTCATTGAAATATGTTCAGTGAACAAAAGTCGCATCCATCAAACGTCAGTTGTCAACAACGCGTCACCAACTGGGAAACTCGTTTAGCAAAATCTGGCCCGAGTTTCCCACCTCTGATTCCCACAGGAAGGGACGTGAATGATGACGTTTTCACTCGGAAAAACGTTTATCCGATGTCCATGAACGCACGGTGTGAGTCGAGTGCAGATCGTCCTAACTTACAGCATGCAGTGGACCAAACCACTGTGAGGCAAGGGAGGGGGAACTCAAAATGTTTTTAAACTTAAAAAGCATTTTTTGGGGTTTGTATTGTTTTACTACTTACACAAATATTTTAAGTATACATCATTATGTTATTTACAATACACAGCATTGTTTTAATGATATTTCTAGGGGGGGGGGTCAACCCTTAGATGCAGGGGGGGTCCTGACCCCCCTGGGATTTACGCCCTTGCCCGCGACCTGAACCTGGATAAGCGGACGAAGATTTCTTTACCAAATTTCAGCTTTTTTCCCTCCAATGTTGTTGGCACTGGCAAACGTTACACATCTAAGGGCATTATATTTTATTATTTTGAAATAGTTTTACTTACATTTGCAATACTTCCTTTTAATCATCAATTTGACATATGTTGTTTATGGATTCCATTTTATCTACATATTATACCTAATTAAGCATTTGATAATGACAGAGTCCAACCTCCGAACTTGCCCCAGATCAACAGTATGTACAGGCACCCAGGGATTCCTCCCAGTGTAGCACTCTCTTTTTTATTCCAGCATTTGATATGGATCATCCAAGCCTCAAGAGCCCTGGTACCTTCTCAGAAAATAAATTTCTGTTAATTAGCCTCGATCAATTTCTCCTCTGATGCTTAGGGATATGTTAGTCCATGCAAGCTGCTGGTATTTTTTTTTACATACTTTTTCTATAACACTACATACATAATGTACTTACATTGCACCCACACGTCCCCTCTAATGCAGTCTCTTTGGATCACTGAACTTCACTTTATTTGCTTTCTTTTTGCTCAACCAAACAAATTATTGGCACTGTACATCTTTTCATTTTCTTTGGAAATGCTGATGCTGGTTTGATCAAGGCAAGTGAATAGCATTAAGATGTCACAGAGGCATCCAAATTCTTATTTGTATTATTATTATTCTTTTATTAATCTTAAGATATTCTATATTCATTTTGCAATAATTTTGTGTCATTATGAATTGCAGTGTAATAAAATGGATGAAGAATGCTAGTCCAAACATTTTATCTTCTTGATTACATTCTTAAGGGTTTTTTTTCTTTTAGGATTTGTTGTTTGTGCCTTATTTAAATGTAGCCTCTTTATTTATTTTGTGTCTATAAAAGCCTCTTTGTGTAAGGCCCACATAACAGAGTAGGTGATGGAGGCAACAGGTGGTGAGTAAAATTATATTTTTCATAGAGCCTCACTATTGTATTATAACCAGGGATGGAAAGAGTCCAATAATATTATACCCAAGTAAAAGTAAAAGTACTATTACATTTACTTAAATAAAAAGTAAAAAGGCAGATCAGTTAAAATGTGACATGTGAACATCTCTAGGCTACAAGAAAAATAGCATTAAAGTATTCACTACTTGGACAATTTCAGCAACAAGAACCATGAGTTCAACCAACAATAAATTAATTTCTATAGAAGGGCACTTTGCAGCCTGTGTATACAACTGATTATCAATTATAAATATGGAACCACTTTCTGCAGTGTGGTCTTATTAGAATTAAGCAGAAAAGAGACAAAACTCAGACAATTAAATAAAAAATACTGGCAAAGAATAAAAAGTCTCTGGACACCGCGGTGGGTGCAACAAGCTTAAGCCATAAATTAAATAACCTGAATTTTTTAGAAGTCTTTATTTTTAAAAGGACAGTAGTTCAACACTGTAGTTAAAATACATCCTGTAATGCTGGTTTGACTTTCAAAGCCCAGAATATGATCATAGCCTGAGTGGTGAAACAGTGCTGCCAGGCATGGACTTTATTTAAAATAAAATATAATAAATAAAATAACATTTTAGTCCACAATGCCCAGAGCTTAAAATCCATAGATGCTTATGAATATACCAACCACTGCCTAATTTTAACATGAGACACACCATGATTTAACAGTTGTTATATTATTGTTGTAAGATACTCACCATCACTCATAGAATATGGAAGCAGTCACTCTTTGATGTTGATTATCCAAACATGACATTTCTGTGTCTGCAAGTTTTGCCTGCAGGGCATCTATTAACACATGTCATGGCTGAGACGCCAGTTATAATTACTGTAACCAAATCCAAATCAGCAACCCTGAATGTTAAGCAGAACAATGCTGAATAAATAAAGAAGCTGTGTGATTAAAGGGGTGTTTAATTTCCATTGTTGAATCCACAGGCACCACAGGTATTGGACCACACCTCAGTGCCTGTTATGTAAATGCCCACCTTTGTCATAGCTAATTTGGTAATAATTAGCTGCCACTGTAGTGTAATTGTGTTTTCTCAGCAGATTTAAATGTGTGATATCCTTGGATGTGTTTAGTTTGCACCTTATTTGTCAGTTGCTCTGAGCTCTGCAAGCTCTGTGGCCTTGGTGTCACCTAAATTAAATGCCTGACTAAGATAAAACAAAACAGGATGGTAGGGGTGTCCTCTCAGGCTCCATGTTGGTAGCAGTGGGACAAGTTGATCTAGCAATGAATAGCAGACATAAAACTGGAACAGAGCAGCAAAGATCAGTGTGTTATAAAGTGCAATTGTCCCTTGTATTTTTGTTTTTATATACAACACTGAACAAATACTTCTATTCATTGTAAAATATATTTAAAAAATGTTTTACATCATTAAATTAATGCAGGTTTTTGGACTGATTATAACACATATAAAAGAGTAAAAGGTAGCAAGTAGTATGATGCTGACAACAGTAATGGTGCATGCGTTTAGTTACTACATTATAAACAAACGGTATAGTCTGATTCAGCAACCTTTAAAGGCTGATGCTTCTAATTGGCACAGGTAGAAATAAGCATGGCAGAAGCAAAAACAAAAACTTCAGACACATACAGTAGTATGTTTTCTTTTTCTTTACTTTATGAATAAGAGGCCTACACACAGAACCCACTGGAAAGGGGACTAAGATTAAAATAACAGAAAATTGTTGTTTTGGACATGCATTTCACCAATCTGCAATAAGCAATGCATTTACAGTCTTCATAGTGATTCTGCCACATTTACCCCATCAATCAGTGTCATCTCTTAGCATCCCCAAACTATTACAGCTGTGTAAGAAAACACGTCTGCTAACCTCAAGGAATTCACTAAGTGAAATTTGCATTGCAGGGATGTAGTTCCAGCAAATGCATGTAGTGGACTGTGCCAGGGGAACCAGCAAAGCTTTTTACACATAAAAGCAGGGAGCGGAAAAAAAATTGAGAAAAAAGCAGTCAAGAGCAGGTTGAACTTTCTCACTCACAAGAACAGGACCCATAGTAAGGTCATACAATACAAAAGCACTGACTGCATTGCAAATTAAAAAGTAACAAAATATTTATGTTATTTTATTCAGTAAAAGTCATACTGCATGAGGTTGCTTGCATTTACAGATGGTCTTCCTACCACAACGTAGACAAAAGTTGCATTTTTGTTATTTAGTAGCACATGAATCAGGTGTTTAACGGAAGTGCGATGACTATTAAATGATGTTAATAAGGGGCTAGAAGGAAAGCCAGTTATAATAATTAATACTATTTTAAGAATACTCAGTGTTAGAGGAATTGTTAAAAAAAATGTTGTAGCCCAGAGTTAGGTGAGAAGATCGATACAACTCTCATGTTTTGTAGATGTATCAATCTTCTCATTTAACAATTGTAAAGCAAGCCAATAGTTGTCTTTTAAGTTAGTGTCAAGTTAACAGTCTTTGATGAGAGGAAAACCAATTTCACCAAACAAGGCAACTCTTCACAAATTAGTCAGAAACAAATATATCATGTATTTTGAACCATAGCACCCAATTAGTCCAATCAGGATAATTTTGAAAACATAGTGGTGAGTTGTTCCCGCAATTACAATAAAATGTTGTCATGTTTTGTCCATTCCACTGTGGGAAAAATAGGCCAGCGATGACTAAACCGACCAGTCAGTCAACAGTTCAAAATTACATTCTGTCTTTCTGGCACCCTCTCTGCCCCTTTCACCTATTTCATATGTTTGTTCTTCAGTCACTTTCACCCCACAGATGCCGAAGGAGCCAAAGAATATTGAGGTTTTGTGACAGATCCGCTGGTATCTCATCTACCCTTGTTTTCCTTTCTTCCTTTATTGATACAACATACAAAAATGGTCTTTCTACGCCAGAACTCCAGACTCCCCCTCCTCTTTTCTATTTCTCTCCCACTTCTTTCACTGAGGCCTAATTACATGGTGGACAGAGTAATCGATACAGGAGAGTGAAAGTACCCAGCAGGCAGCATGAGGACCCTCTTAACTCTCCTCTGTCGACCCTTCTCATACTTACACTTGCACACTAGTGATCATCTTGACTTTTTGCAGACATTAGAGCCAAGCCTGCCTATTCCCATGGCGGACTCCATGCTGCATAAACAGAGGAAGTGCATTACGCTTTTCCACAGGGGAGAGCAAATACACATCTCTTGGAATGTGTGTGTGTGTGTGTGTGTGTGTGTGTGTGTGTGTGTGTGTGTGTTTCAAAAAACAAAGAATAGAAATTACATTGTATCAACTGTCCCCCAGTTTTTGCTTCTTTTGCCAGGTTGGAGCTTGTATGCAGCTTAATTTTATTTTTACAAGTGCACTCTAATTAACTCTGAATGACCTTTATGGGAAGACAGAATTTCAATAACTGTCATTTCAAACATGCACCTTTACAAACTGAGGAAGTGTAATTTAAAAGTTAATGAGTTCCCAAGAAATAACAAATCTATTTAAAATCACCACTAAACACGTTTGTTTCACTACGGCAAAAAGACCTAGTAGCCTTGAGTAATGTTGGCATGAGGTCACAATTGCTATTTAATGTATGCTATGTATGTTTTAATTGTTTTAATTGTGACCAACGGTTAATGCAGATGTGCAACATTAGACAGCTTGTCGGCATAACTAAGATACCACTCCAAGGATCACACGTTGCCATTGCAACTTCAGCCACATGGACTTGTTGTTTTGTTACTCTTTAAGGGTTGTTGCAATATCTCTATGATGTAATTTGCCTATAATAGAAAAACAAGACAAAAAACAAGACACCAGTAGAGTGTGCGCCCCATATAGGCTGAGTCCTTGGCAGCGGCCCGGGGTTCAAATCCGACGTGCGACCTTTTGCTGCATGTCATCCTCTCCCTCTCCCCCCTTTCCTCTGTATCTACTACCATTATCTAATTAAACAAACACTAGGGTTTTTTGTATCTGCAGGTGCTTTTTACTGTACATCACCATTAAGTAGGTCAGCTTCAGTTTACCAGCATAAGTATTAGGGATGTCCCGATCAGGTTTTTGCCCTCAAGTCCAAGTCATTTGATTTTGAGTATCTACCGATACCGAGTCCCGATCCGATACTAGAATAAAGCAGAGCGAAAAAACCAGGATGTTCTTTATTTTTTATTTAAGTCACCTTATTTTAACATTCAACAACTCTGTTAACAAACACTTATGTGAGGTAGCTTGAACAATCAAGTAATAACATCAATTCTTCACTTTTGGACTTTAGTGCAACAGTAAATATAAAAAAAGTCTAATATAAAAACAAATAGCACCTCAACTTAAAATACCCGGCAGGCATGTAAACAAATAAAAAAATAAAAGTGCCACAGTGTTTGCAAAGCCAGTAATGTGCTTTTAGGAACTGCACTCCTGACTCTTACCGTCCGCAGACATACTCGCGCTTTCCCCTTTAAGCTGCTTCTGTGTTCTACTTTGCCGGCATTTAACCAATAGCGTCTCTGCAACAAAGTGATGTCATGGCACAGAGTCAAAAGGGTCTAACTCTGTGCCACCGCATAACTATAGATGTGTTAAAAAATAATGAGAATATATATACATATATATCCGAGTCCTAATTGGGAGATAACGTCCGATTCCGATCGAGTCTGAAACCACGTGATCGGGCCCGATTTCCGATCATGTGATCGGATCTGGACATCCCTAATATGTATCCAACCTTAACACAACCAACTCCCATTGTCCCCTCTGTGACAAATATCTGACCTTTTCTCAGTGATTCCTGCTTTTGTTACTGCAGCCAGAGGTAAGGATGAGTGGCCAATGAAGATTTCTCATTGGGGGATGATCCAGAGGATTTTGTTAAAACACACACACACACACACACACACACACACACACACACACACACACACACACACACACACACACACACACACTTTTCTTGGAATTGTAATTCTATATGAAAAATCTAATTGTTTCAGTGAGTGATCCAGCTCCTGAGGGCAAAGTGGTCAAGCATTAAGTGTGCCAATGATTACAAATAATTCACTTTTAACAGCTTGCCTCCCCGATCATATCACCCCAAATTCATCAACGTCCGCTTTTGTCTAATTTTAGCCAGAGTGATTCAAGCGTCTCATCTCAGTGAATCATTGCTGATAGTGATTCTCTATCTTCTCATTTGACCCCCTCTCTCCCCTATCGTTGTTCTGGCCACGTCTTGAAGGCTGAACATGGGTGTACTGACATCACAAGATGAGAAGAGAGCACAGCCAGAGCTAATTAAAGTAGGCAAACTTCAGCGGCCTTGTCTCAGTCTCATTGACCTTTATCAAAACACTGGCATTCATGTTGCGCAAATGCTTGCACATTCCACTGAAAGCAGTGTAGGGGAAGAGGTAAACAAACACAGCCTCATTAGATTGCACCAGAGACTGTCCTATCAACCCGTTAATCTTCTGCTCAACAATTACACCATACCCCCACCCCCACAGGATTTTAAGCTGTGGATGGGTTAATGAAAGAATCACGATGCCAATAAATTACAAGTCACATTTCATATCACTCAGTACAAACAACCAAAAGTAATCAAACCGTTTGAAATACTTACTGTAAGCATATGATCTTCACAGCTGAACTGCTTTCTAAGTTGCTATAACTTTGTCCTACATTATATGTGTTTTTTTGCTGTCAATGTACTCGTCTATGGGATGTCATTCTGCTATTTAGACATGCTAACCTGTTGACAGAGAGCTGATAGGAAAGCTTCAGCTGCTGGTTATTGGAGTGTTAGCCTGAATTGTATTGTATTACTAAAGTGTTGAGACATTGAGTTAAAAAGGGGTTTACAAGACTGCTAGGCTGAAAGTCAGTGTATACAATTTGGCAAATAATTCAGGGTAGCGGGCAGGTAGCCTATATATAGTGAGTGGCTGATTAGAGTAACGATGGGCAGGTGTGTAGGCAGCTTGACTTCAGGAATGATAGGAAGAGCTGAGGACAACTGCTGGGCAGGAAGGAAATTGCAGGGTTAAGAATGACAAATCATTTGTTTAAATGGTGGACAGGAAAATGGGCAGAACAATGCAAGAATAACCTAGAATAGTGTGGACATGTGATGGTGTCAGCAATGCAGCAAATGCTAGATGGCAGCACAAGCAGAATGTTTAGCCTGGGTGTATTTACTCTTTAAGGGCATGTCAGTTTGATAATTAGAGATAAAGTTAACAAAACAATGTCATTGACCAGTGGTGGAATGTAACCATGTACATTTACTCAAGTACACAGGACAGTGATGCTACAAACCTACGATGATCTAATAGAATACGATTCATTGCTGTAGAGTGTTTTAGACACCGTCAGTCATTCACCTCAGAGGTACTTATATATACTAGAGCAACCATGATATAGGCAAGTATTACCAAATACTACTGTATGTTTCTATTTAAAAATGAAACCCATAGCAACAAAATGTTGAATATTGCATGACTGTGTTGCACTAATGTAATTATCCATCCATTTTACCTGGCCTACATGACTAAACTGTGGGAAGATACAGGAGCACCCAGAGGAAACACACATGAGCACAAGGAACATGCAAATTGTACACAGAAAGGTCCCAGTCAGCCCCGGTTGTGTTCAGACCCAAAACATTCTTGCTGTGAGGCTACCCATTAAGGAAACATCCTGCTGTGATTAATACTGTGGAAATAAAAATGATGCTGAATTGCCAACCCCAAACCACAGCAATTACTAGAGGCTTTTTAGAAAAAAAGAAAATAATTATGTTAATGAATGAAACATATGTATTAGAAATAGTTTTGTATTAGAAATAGCTTTGTAAATAACCAGTTGGAAGAATGAAGAGTTAACTGCTTTTACTACAACTTAACTATTTTGTTTATTGTGCTGAGACTGATACTGCTAGCCAATCGAATGTTGTCCCATTTGACCAAGATATAAGGAGCTAAGAAATTATTATAAAAGTACAGAAAAAACAGAAGAATCCTACAAGAGTAAAACCTGACCATTTAATAAACAATCTTTGCAGTAGGCATAGGTTCAGGGTTAGTTTCAACTTTGGTAAGACAAAACAAATTGCATATCTATAAAATGACTCACTCATAGTTTAATTATACAGTTCCATTACTTGGGGAAGCGGTCCCAGTAGTGCAGAGTCTGGCAGGAGGAAGCAGTGTGTGGTTGTTTACAGAGTCCAGGCAGCTAAGGGAATGAATTATAGCATAGCCTTCTCACCTGGACTGTTCCCTCAGAACCTTAGCATGGACATTACTCTGACCTCAGCCAGCCACCACTGAAGATTAGCCTTCCAACAAATGCAAGCATTTCAACTGTCGTTTTTCTGCCTCCTTATTACTGTATGTTTCTCTCTTGGATTAGTGTTATTGGATAAACTCTTTTTCATTTATTCTTCCACAATGACCAGGTCATTGCCAGTTTGTAATAACCCCAAAATGGAAAACACACCTTTAGGTCAGCTGAAGAGGACAACCAAAGTAAGTAATAAGAAAACATCTGTATCTTCTCTTGACATGATATTTGCAGGGCTGTATGATGATATTTGGGGTTGTGCTCATACTTGGAGTACTACCTATTCACTGACTGGCAGCATCTTCCTGTTTTGTAATTTCAGGTTTAAATTTTCCCAAGGACATACTATTTTAAGCAAAGAGCAAATCAAAACAAACACATAAAAGATTATATATATATATATATATATATATATATATATATATATATATATATATATATATATATATATATATATATATATATATATATATATATGTATTCTTAGATACGTTCCATAAACATGTTGTGTGATGTGGAACCACCAGTGTAGTATCCTAAACACTCTCATCCAATTCTGAAGCAAACTAGCCTTCATCATCAAATACAAATTTGACATGAACACATGGGCACCAACCTACAAAAAAAAAACAGAATAAAGAAAAAAATATCTGGATTTATAATATATGTTTTGTCCCAGTGGGAGATTTGTTTTCACTGCCAGTACAACACAACAACATACACATATTAACAATACATAACGTCTACATGCATGCATTCATGCCCCTTCCAGTATCCCAACTCACAACAGAGTCAGTGTTCAGGGCTGCTATGGCAGAAGGGATAAAACTACTGAAGCAAGCTCTTCTCCATTTTTAAGTCCTGTATCTCCAACCAGATGGTCGTAATGTGAAGTGTTGATTGAGGGGGTGATCAGTCTCATTTGATATTGAGAGTGCAGTAGGTGTGTGATGGCTTATGTTATGTGAAACATTTTGTTGCACTAAATTGTAGCAAGCCAGCCACTGATAGCTTCATCTTGGGCGCCGATGCCGACCTGTTCACATTACATACGTACTGTAAGGGCAGGAATTGAGGAAGCTTTTAAGTGAGCTTTTAGACAGAGCCAGCATGTCGCTTTGTGTCTCAGATCAAGTCGACAGGAATTCAATAATTCAAGGCTCTCATTAAGTGTTGGCCATTTACCTGCTGTAACGTGTCAGGAGCACATCTGCAGTGAGAGCCCCTTAGCACACCAAGTCTGGAGTGCAGCACAATCTGCAGCAGCACCAGCAGTTATTGTTGATGCAGCACCTCACCCTGGTTCCCTGTGCTTCACAATTCTTATTCAGAGAAAGATCTTCTTACAGCTACTGCACCTCCCATCCATTTGCTTTGCCACTGACAAAGAAGAGAGGTAATCAATGAAACCAAGGATCAATAAGACTCCTTCATCGCCAAGCCCATCTGCTCCTTTTAAGAAAAGATTATGTAAAGTTCAACAGTGAAAATCGCTGCAGTCTGACATTAATTCTTTCCACAAATTGTTGTAATTTATTACAACAATTATTATTATGCTTAATACTGGTGTTGTTTGGAGGTATAGTCATCTGATACTCTATTTAACAATAATAGATGTTTGCGCTTTTTGAATTCAATTTACTTTAACAATCATCCACCCAAGGACTCACTTGAGCCCTCTGACATTTTGACCAGAAGGCTCTGTGATAAGAGAACCAAATGAAGAATAAATTAGTGGATTCGTGGGACGCAGTATTTTTTCTGAAAGGACGCTTTTTCAAGAATCACACACTGCAGAGTACCCAAAAGGATCACATGGTATTTGCTTTAAGCTTGTCAAATACCCTTTGTTTTTTCTTTTTTGGTTACCAATATATCACAGTAGAGGATCTAAAAAATACACATTATCTGCCTGTTGTGATATAACCTTCACACGTCAAAATGCATACCTTTTCTTTAATATTATCTCACACTCCCTTTTATCTTCATTGTAACCAGGCATAGCATTTGTAACTGTTATCTCCATTATGCAATGAAAGATGGT
Organism: Zingel zingel; assembly: GCA_023566125.1. Taxonomy (NCBI): domain Eukaryota; kingdom Metazoa; phylum Chordata; class Actinopteri; order Perciformes; family Percidae; genus Zingel; species Zingel zingel. The sequence goes on along the minus strand of CM042326.1, from coordinate 16,653,875 downwards.
GTCATGTCAAAGCTGACTTTATTTAGAATGAGAGAGAAGAAAGAAGAGAGATGGCACAGATACTGTCAAAAAATAATTTATATCAGTGAGACAATAAACTAGAAACAACACGCACGTTGTATACGCATAATGCCCAGATTGATGATGTAAATGAAGAAACAAAGAACCTCCATTAATCCATCAGTAAATACTCTACTGGCAGCAGTGTTTTGATCCCTTTCATTTATTCAATAGTGTTTCAGCTAGAAATTACTTTCTTCTTTAATGTTACATCAGCAGACCATTTTAACTCACTGCGTTGCCTCCCTTGATACACCCAATTAAAGATCCAATCTGCCACATTTTGCCAGGTATATTCACATATCAGTTAACAATATAGATACAAAAAATATAGGCATGTGTTAACAAACATTAATGTATGCAAACTACCCACTACCCACACAAAACATTAATGATTTAAAGGAATAGTTTAGGGAATATGCTAATTCACTTTCTTGCTGAGGGTTGAGAAGATTTATACAACTCTCAACATGACAGGGGTATCAATCTCTCAGCAAGTAGGCAAGTAAGTCATTTCCCAAAATATAAATAATTTTTATCCAGTATTTGTCCATATACTGATGATATGTCAATTAAATGGGAGTGACAGCAGGTTTCCGACTTCCATTTATGTTTTGCGAGCAACCCTTTTGTTTACATTTATGTCACATATTGTGCATTATATTGCGGGTGATTTTTATGCTCTGATATCTGTTTTTCCCTGATGTACTCTCAGCATGCTTTTAGAAGTTATCAATCATGCATGACATATTAGGTTGCTTCATTTTTGTCTCCACTTTAAATGCAGCAGATCTAATGTGTATTATTAAAATTTTATTAACACAAAACGTGTTCTTTAATACTTAAATTTGGAATAATGTTATCTAAGTTATATAAGAGTACAAGTTATTTAAAGTGTCCTTATCCTGAATCAGCAATGTGGCATGCACACAGTCACAATCTCCCATAATTACATTCTCCTACACAATGCTTGCGGGGCAGCTTTTGTGAACTGGAGTGACCCAGTCTCATTTTTCTCTGCTTTTATCCAGTGAGGCACTGACTACTTCCTGTGTCTCTTCAGACAAGCTGTGTAAAGATATGGCACCAAGTGATTGATTGAATAATCCTCTGCAGCCCTTATCTGAGCCTACTTCATCACTCCATCCAACCTCCAAAGCAAATCTCCATATCTTCTTATACTAAAAGATGGGCTACAGGTGAAAACAGGGCTTTCAAGTCGTAGCCAGCATCTACGCACCTGTGCGTGGAGGACCACACTTGTTCTACGAGAAGTAGCTAGCTAAACATTAGCTTCAGGCTAACACCAGCCCCATGGCTACCTCCACACCTTGCGAGCCCCCACCTCCCCACAGGATTTCCTCGTTGCTTGAAAATGCAAACAAAGAAATCGATGACCTTAGGGAAGAAGTTCGCGGGCTGTCCGAGGACTTGAAAACCAAAGATGCCCTGTTGACCTCCTACCTGGACGTTGCTCAAAACCAGTCGCTTCGCATCACAACTCTCTCGGCGGCACTCCAGGATACTATAATTTGGGACACATCCGCCTGTCCACACCCATCTTCTAGTTCGACACCGACCACCAGGGCATCCTGGACTGAAGTGGTCTGTGGCCGAAAGAGAGCCTCGGGTAGGGCTCCATCGCCTCCTGCCCTCAGCCTCTCCAGTCGCTTTGATGCCCTGTCGAAGCCGAATGTTCCCCCGGTAACGGCCGACGTGGTTACCCGGGCTCGCCCCACTTCAAAGCCGGCGGACCTGCAGGCGTCAACAAGGAGCACCACTACCTCGCGACGACAATTTCTGAGGGATGCCGTAGTCAGACGGTCCGGTGGCCTCCCTTGCCTGAACCAGCCAAATGACAACGTTCCTCAAAAACAATCTCCCCCACCGAATGAAGGTAAGCAATATTCCTCTTCTTTTCCTTGTCCATCTGAATCCAATACTGGCTGTTTTGTTCCTACCACCGGCCATTCACGCCCCCCCCACTCCTCGTCTGCTCTTCACCCCAACCACAATAATTATCGGCGACTCCATCACCCGGGATATACGTTTTTTTAATGCTGTCACACACTGCTTTCCTGGAGCCAAAGTTGCAGACATCCTGGCTAAAGCTGTGGACCTGATACCCTCACTCCCGACCTCTATTAAACGCATCGTGGTCCATTGCGGACATAACAACATGTCCTATCAGCAGAGTGAGCGCACAAAGAAAGACTTTGGCACCCTAATTGAAGCTTTAATAAGCACTGGGAAGTCAGTTTTTATTTCGGGCCCATTTCCATCTCGAGGTCGCGGAGTAGGCCTTTTTAGCAGACTACGCATCCTCAACACCTGGCTCCAGCATGCATGTTTTATTGACAATTTTAATCTGTTTTGGAAACGTGACTCCTTGTTCAGCAGGGATGGGATTCATCCCAATAGACGCGGTAGCCAGGTGCTATGTGAGAACTTGCAACACGCCGTGCAGACCCAGACCTGAGTGCAGACTCGGACCTTAGATTGACTGTTTACACCAAGTAAAGACACGCACAGGCGCACCTCCCAATCACACTCTCCCATAAGCTCTCACTCCTTTACAAATAACTCTGCTAACCCATAGACCAGCTATATCATTCCAGTAAGAGTCAGTAATAACATTACTCAAAGGTACAGCGCTACACGCTCCTCTGTGCACCAACAAGGTGCTATACTTAACAACCTAACTGGAATTAAAACAAACACTCCAACGATAGAACAGAATAGGAGAATCAAATGTGGACTATTAAATATCAGATCTCTGTCTTCTAAAGCATTACTGGTAAACAATTTGATATCAGATAATCAAATTGATTTATTCTGTCTTACTGAAACATGGCTGGGCCATGAAGAATATGTTAGTCTAAATGAAGCCACTCCTCCCAGTCATATTAATACTCAAATTCCTAGAGGCTCAGGCCGAGGAGGAGGAGTTGCAGCCATATTTGACTCAAATCAGTTAATTAATCCTAAACCTAAACTAAATTATAACTCATTTGAAAGTCTTGTTCTTAATCTTCAACATCCAACATGGAAATCATTAAAGCCAATCATATTTGTTGTTGTTTACCGAGCGCCAGGCCCATATTCTGAATTTTTATCTGAATTCTCAGAGTTTTTGTCATGTATTGTCCTAAAATCAGATAAAATAATTATTGTAGGTGATTTTAATATCCATGTGGACGTTGACAGCAATAGCCTTAGTACTGCCTTCAACTCACTACTAGATTCAATTGGTTTCAGTCAGAGTGTGCATAAGGCCACGCACTGTTTTAACCACACCCTCAACCTTGTGCTGTCATATGGCATCAAAATTTAAGATTTAATAGTATTTCCACAGAATTCTTTATTATCAGACCATTTTTTAATAACTTTCAAATTCTTACTACCAGACTATATGAAATTAAATAAAACCTTCTACGCTAGATGCCTATCTGACAGTGCTATAGCTAAATTTAAGGAAGATATTCCAACAGCAATTAACTCAATGTCATGCTTTAATATAACAGACCTTTGTGCTAATTTTAGTCCTTCCCAAATTGATAATTTTGTAGACAGTGCTACGACCTGCCTACGGACGACTTTAGACTCTGTTGCTCCTCTCAAAAAGAAGATGATGAAGCAAAGGAAACTAGCACCTTGGTATAACGCCCAAACTCGCAAATTAAAACAAATCTCACGAAAACTTGAAACTAAATGGCGTTCCTCCAAACTGGAAGAATCTCGTTTAGATTGGCAAGACAGTTTAAAAACCTATAGGAGGGCCCTCAGAAATGCCAGATCAGACTATTACTAATCATTAATAGAAGAAAATAAGAACAACCAAAGGTTTCTTTTCAGCACTGTAGCCAGGCTGACAGAGAGCCACAGCTCTACTGAGCCATCTATTCCCCTAGCTCTTAGTAGTGACGACTTCATGAGTTTCTTTAATGATAAAATCATAACAATTAGGGATGGAATTCATCACCTTTTGCCCTCAACTTCTAATGGTTCACCTTTTGATACAGGAGTGCTAGAAAGAACGACAAGACCTGACATATACTTTGACTCATTTTTTCCTATAGACCTTCAACAATTAATGCTAAAGGTCTCTTCAGCAAAGCCTTCTACCTGTCTCTTAGACCCCATCCCAACGAGGCTACTTAAAGAAGCGTTACCCGTGGTTAACACTTCATTACTAGATATTATCAATATGTATTTATTAACAGGTTATGTACCGCAGTCATTTAAAATAGCTGTGATAAAACCTCTTCTGAAAAAACCCACCCTTGATCCTGAGGTCTTAGCCAACTATAGACCTATATCGAACCTTCCCTTTCTCTCTAAGATCCTTGAGAAGGTAGTCGCTAATCAGTTATGTGACTTTTTACATAGGTATAGTCTATTTGAGGACTTTCAGTCAGGATTTAGAAAGCATCATAGCACAGAGACGGCACTAGTGAATATTACAAACGACTTTCTAACTGCTGCTGACAAAGGACTTGTCTCCATACTTGTGTTATTAGATCTTGGTGCTGCATTTGACACTATTGACCACACAATCCTTTTACAGAGACTGGAACACTTAGTTGGCATTAAAGGAATCGCACTAAGCTGGTTTAAGTCCTATTTCTCCGATCGATCTCAATTTGTTAATATCAACGATAAATCCTCCAGGTACGCTAAAGTTAGCCATGGGGTTCCTCAAGGCTCAGTGCTTGGACCAATTCTATTCTCCTTATATATGCTTCCTCTAGGCAATATTATTAGGAAACACTCAATTAACTTTCACTGTTATGCGGATGACACCCAATTATACTTATCAATCAAGCCAGACGAAACCAGTCAGTTAGCTAAACTGCAAGTGTGCATTAAAGATATAAAATCATGGATGACCAACAATTTCCTGAGGTTGAACTCGAACAAAACTGAGGTTATTGTGCTGGGCGCTAAACACCCCCGAACTTCATTATCCGAAGATATAATTACTCTGGACGGCATTGTCATGGCTTCCAGCACTACTGTCAGAAATCCTGGAGTTATTTTTGATCAGGATTTATCTTTTAACGCCCACTTAAAACAAACCTCAACAGCTTTTTTTCACCTTCGTAATATTGCCAAAATTAGGAACATCCTGTCTCAAAACGATGCTGAAAAACTAGTCCATGCATTCGTTACTTCCAGGCTGGACTACTGTAATTCCCTATTATCAGGATGCTCAAATAAAACTCTTAAGACTCTCCAGCTGATCCAGAATGCTGCAGCGCGTGTTCTGACAAGAACTAAGAAAAGAGATCATATTTCTCCTGTATTAGCTTCTCTGCATTGGCTTCCAGTAAAATCCAGGATTGAATTTAAAATCCTTCTCATGACCTACAAAGCTCTAAATGGTCAAGCACCTACATATCTTGAAGAGCTCTTAGTACCTTATTGTCCCACTAGAGCACTACGCTCCCAGAATGCAGAGTTACTTGTGGTTCCCAGAGTCTCTAAAAGTAGAATGGGAGCCAGAGCATTCAGCTATCAGGCTCCTCTCCTGTGGAACCAGCTCCCAGTCTGGGTTCGGGAGGCAGACACCGTCACCACTTTTAAGAGTAAATTTAAAACTGTCCTCTTCGATAAAGCTTATAGTTAGGAAGTTAGGAGTTGCAGCATTCGCCTGGACCGGCGGGGGAAGGTGTGTAGCCACAGTCATGACGCACCTCCTCCATATCTCTGCTTCTCTTCATAGAAAGCTTACTATATTTAGGGTATGAGGAGATGCAGCGTGCGCCTAGACCGGCGGGCGTGGGCGTGTAGCCTCAGTCATGGCGCACCCCCATCCTATCACTGCTTCTCCCCATAGAAAGCTTACGCATACTTAGGGAGTAAGGTGTCGCAGCATTAGCCTAGACCGGCGGGGGAAGGTGTGTAGCCACAATCGTCGAACACAGCCTCCCTATGCGGTTATAGTTCTAGACTACCGGGGTACCTCCTTTGACACACTGAGCTCCTCTCTCCTCTCTCTTTCCATCTGTGTGTATTCATGTTCCAGAAATGCTTGTTATTAACCTAGCTCCGGGGAGCTTCCCCGGAGTCCGTATATTCTTTGTCCCGCCAGCACCATCATCTTGGATCATGATGGCACCTACATCATGGTGGCAGCTGTCGCCGTGGTCCTGCCCTACGACCTGCTGTGCCCCATTACACCCTGCAATGCCCGGCGTCGACTTGCTATGTCCGGCCAACGCCCTGTTACGCCCTGCTGTGCTCTACGACACCATGAACTATTACAACTACTCTAGTCATTATCTTAATTGTGACTTTTTTATTGCCATTGTTCATCAAACCCCCAACTGGCATCGTCAGACACCGCCTACCAAGAGCCTGGGTCTGTCCGAGGTTTCTTCCTAAAAGGGAGTTTTTCCTTACCACTTACACGCACTTACACATTCATGCATGCTCTTGGGGGAATCACTGGAATTGTTGGGTCCTTGAAAATTACAGAGTGTGGTCTAGACCTACACTCTATCTGTAAAGTGTCCTGAGATAATTCCTGTTATGATTTGACACTATAAATAAAATTGAATTGAATTGAATTGAATCTCTAAACCCTTCTCTCCCTCACTCTTTTTTTTTCACTTGTCACTTTTCTTTTTTACACAGTTCAGTACATACACACACACACACACACACACACACACACACACACACACACACACACACACACACACACACACACACACACACACTGTCATTGCTGAGAGGGAGGCAGGCATGAATTAATATCAAGCCATTATATTGTCTGATAGTTTGTCTCTGATTTATTATCATCTTCTGTGAAATGTCACCCGACCCACTTGAACATGCCATTAACATGACAACCTAAATGTTACAGTGTAAAACATAGCAGGTTTTGTATTGAAGAAATCGGGGTAAAATTATAGGATTGGATTTGTTTTCCGGCTGTTGGCCTTTTTTGTGGCATTGTGCAGAGGCCTGGTTGTTCATTCTCATTACAGACATAGAAGATGCACTGTACAAATCAATGCTTGACTTCTCACTGGAATGCCATTCGTTTCTGCACATTAAAGCCAAGCTTGACTTGATCTAATTTAGCTAAGTGAGGATATCACCCAGCTGAGATGGAAAGATGAAGGGTAACCTTAGTAGCATGACATTTCCACCTACAGAAATGACTATGGGTTTATTGTAAAAAACACTTTGGGCCTCAGTATATGACACACATGGTATTCAGTATGTAGTTTGTTGTATACGTTATGTCCCCTGCAGATTTATTTCTAAATCATATTTTTAAATGTTTTTTTTTGGTTTAACAACTCATTACAGAAGTTCACTTGAATTTATGTTAATCTATTATGTTATTGTCGGCGAATACGACGGATGACAGACCCTTGCCTTTCTGTGGCACTGGACCCCAAGCCCATTTATTTCATACCAAAAACATAAATCTTATATTTGTATATCATTTCATTTAATAATTTCTTTGGAACGCTTTTCAGCAAAAGTTCTTCAAACAAAAGTAAAAAGTAAATTTGTTGGTGAATACATTTAGCAAAGGTTTTTGAGAATAGTTAAGCATTTTTATATCTTTCAATGTTTGGAGCTGAAGCCAAAAGGATTAGCTTAATTTAGTGTGAAGAAAACAGCTACTTGACTTTGCAAGGTTAAAAATATTTTTACCAACACCTATAGATCATGCTAGTTAACATGTTGCATCTACTTTATTTATTTTATATACACAAACAGAAATATAAAAATGTTAGATTTAGCTTTAAAGTAAAGTTCTGTGTTGTAATTATTAATTGCCGGACAACAGCCAGTAGCAGAGACTTGCTAAAGTGGGTTGTGGTAAAGTGAGGTTGCCATCCGAGGCGCCACACAGATGTGCTCAGCAGAGTGATTAAGTGTATTCGTTAAATTAAAATGTATTCATATAGCACTTTTCTTGGACAAAAATGAGAGTCTTCTCATCTTCAGCAGGACGGTGTATGTTGGATCGACTCAAAATAAACTACAGTGTGTGTTCATGGTAATGAAGAAATATTTCAATGTGCAACAACGTGGCTCATTGCAACGCATACTCATGAATGTGTTTCTATGATATCGTACAAAAACGTAAGCACAAACACATTACACTTAAGTTAAGCTGAGGAAAGGTGACTGTGAGGGGACAGTCGTGACAGCGGCCATGACAGATAAGTTAGCCACAAAAAAGTTGACTGTCATGCGGCAACATGAGAGGTAAGTTTAGTTAAGATTAGAAAAAAAGTTTGTGGTTTGGGTTAAAACACCGGCCCGCTGAAGTAGTACTCCTTGGGACACAAACACTTGTTTCCTGTGTTAGGGTTTCAGAGGATGTAGGACCCAAATGCAGAGACAGACAGGCAGTGTGAGCTTTGAGGATTTAATGAACAAATAATAAGGTCCATAGGCAAATCCAAAAATAGGTACAAGCCGAATCCCAAAAACAGGAACCGGCAAAACACAGAACAGTGACAAGCAATCCACTGACAAGGACAAACGAGGAACACCGAACAGCAAACAATAATCTGACCAAAGACAGAACAGAGACCAAATACACAAGGTAATGAGGGAACGAGAGGCAGGTGACACAAGGCTGGGAAACAGGTGAAACACATTAGGGCTGGGAGAACAATCAAAAAAGGCGGGAAAACACAAGACAGGAAGTAAAACCAGACAAGACAGATTTCAAAATAAAACAGGAAACAGAACTTACACAACCATGACAGTAGGTGAAAGTCTTGTGTTTTCCCCTTAACTTCACAAACTCCGCTCCCCCGCTTGAAAGCCCTGTGTTTTGCTCATTGGTGTGTTTTTGAACAACACTGGTCCTCTAAAGCAATGATGAATCAGCTTTATCAGGCTTTGGCTATACACAATACTACATCATTACATTGTTTTTTTTTTGGTCTTTTCATGGGATTTGTTGTTGAAAAAAGATAGAACATCATATCACCAGTCTTATCCTTTATGTTGCTTCAAGAATGTACCTTTTCTTACTTTGTATTTTAATCCACTGTTGGAGAATGTGCTCAATATAAACTGACTGTCTCACAGGGAGACTTTCACACTCCCACTATTGGACTCATGCTAACTCACGCATCTAATCACCCCACATAATGAGATCCCTTACCTCATTTACTATATGGTTTTGTATGTTTACTTGTAGAGGTTTTTTTGTCACCCATATCCAACACTGAACAGTCTTCATTTGACACTTGCATGTGGGTAATCTTGAATCTAGCTGGGGTGTCATTCTTCGTGGAGATATTCTTTATGCCACTATACCAGATCTGTTTATCACATGGGCGAGCTTCTCCCTTCACCCTGCTGCCTGGCAGCCTCTCATTGCTGCCAGAGAACGTCTTGATTAAAGCAATGGGAAATTAAATATTTTAAGAGGAAGGATACCCACTCTTTAAAGTCTTAATCAATTTTATAGATATTGTCAGAGAATTAAATGAGTGAGATAAAAATTTGCATTTTCAAATTTCATCACTGAAAGGATCCCTTTCCTACAGATACAGTCTAAATACAGAATCTCAAATAGTGGGAAGATAATAAGTCTTTCCAATTTAAATGTCTTCATTAAATTAATACATTCAGCTCTGAAGCAGGAGGTTACTTCAGGTTTTAAGTATGTGCATCAAGTGTATAGATAATGAAAGAGTGGAGGAAAGGCTTTGCAGACCATGTACTGAAATCTGTTTAAATATGCTGGTGGGGTCAGAAAGCATATCTACCTAGACAATATATGTCATGTAGGCTACACAATTTGCCCTATTCCCCAGCTATCATTTTAACAACAATAATAGTTTAATGCAGCTCGTGCCTGAGTAAGTTGGCTCATCACTACTGTAGGTTTGCTGAAACCTTGAATTTGTGTCTGTAGCAGAAAACAATTTGATGGTCATTTTCAACAACAGTATTAAGAGTGCCCATGTTCTCAAATACCTGAGAATGACCTGTCAGTGAATGACAGATTGTATATTACCCCAGTTTTCTGAAATGAATAATAAGAAACAAACACTAGTCTTTGAGACATTAACATGATTTGGTGCAGAGCTGAAAGAGAATAAATGTGTGTACTTGGCATGAATAAAAAGGAGCCATGGTGTATACCCTGATTGACTTAAATGCTTACTTATGCTATGGCGTAACAGTGGAGTGTATGTGGGAGCATAAATTGCTTTGCTTTTATTGCACTCACTCAAGAATCGGACTAGGTGCCATTACATGAATTGCAAAGAAGGTTTGTGCCATTTAGTCCATACTGAGAGAATAATTACCACTTATTGTGCTGTATGTTTACATCAAACATTGATGTTGCAAGATGGAATATATGGAGCAATGATGCTGAGGTTGCATGTGCATTTATAGTCAGATATGTGTTTTCAAAGACTCTAACAGTGAGCATCTTCAGAAAACATAGGATCCCACCTGCTTCCCCCTCACCTCCCCCAGCAATGCCAGATAGGGCAGCAATAACTAGCAGCAAAAAAAGACCGCCAGTGAATAACTGAAAATAAATGAATGAACAATCGTTTAATTGAGGATGCTGTGGAGGATTGTTGATATTACTGTGAATAATGACCATATAAATGTTGGTGTACATGTTATTGTTATAATTCAAGTACTCCAATCTTTGCAGATGACAATAGGGAAAGAGGGAGCATTGGACAGGTATGCACAGTCTCCATGTGGGACACAATGGGCCTCATGCAAGAACAGTTTGTATCATCGTCTTTATACGTCTTACATTTTTCTCTGAGACTGCTTGTGTGAGTGTTCTGAGTCGGATTCAGCCAACACTTAGCTCTACAAACATGTTGTCATGGCAAAACCACAACTCTGGGTGAAACTTGATATTATCGTTACGTCTAGGGCTTCTAGAGTCTTGTCATTCATGAGGAGGTGTGCAAATTGATATATAAGGCTGCATTTAGATTGACATTAGCCCCCTCATCCATTTGAATAAGGCCAGTCTAGCGATGCAGCAGAGATGTCATCACAGAGTGCAAAAGGGTTAAACCTGGCTCAACTTTTGCCACAGCGCAATACAACCTCATTCCACAAAACGCTGCGGTGGCTAATCAAATGAGCTCAACCATTTCTGTTCAATAGTGTCACCTTACTTGGTAATATGAACGCTGAATTAATGCTGTTTACCTTGTTTTTGCATCTGACAAGCTTTCAAACTCATGGATCTGTTACTCAAACTGATTTACCTGGATAGTGTTTCATGTCTCGATGGTAAATGAAGCAACACACCCATATTTGATGCTACCTAGCAGAGTTTCAGGAGCAGGGCCACGCCTCAAACACGCCTCTTCCGGTATTCCTATAAATACCAACCTCACCCTCTCCTCTCATTTGCTCCCCCATTCTTCACCAGACCGAGAGCACACACACACACACACACACACACACACACACCATTTCAAACGCTCTAAGTCAATCCATCTCGTAACAATACCAACTTATTCATTTAACGTTACTCATCTCATCTCCAGAATAGACGTCACCTCACCATTTCCCTCTGACGACTCCTTGCTTTGTGCCAGACCCCGCTTTCCAACATCCAAAGCGTATCCACGAAGCGAGTGGGTCGATCAAACAGCGTCTCTTGTTTGGCCCAAGTCCCATCTGGTTTCTCTTTCCTTATATTCACAACTACTAAAGTTCACCAGGCGAATCCAGAACAGTTTTGCCGCCGCAGTTCCCCAACTACATCGCCTCCAAGAACAACTTCAAAATCCCCGCCATCATGCCGAAAACTCAGTATGCGTCGCAGCAGCACCATACTCCAGCGGGGTCCCCCGTCAACCTGAAGTCTTCAAAAATATCCAACCTGACAGTAGACACAAAACACAGCGAGAGAAGGAATTCTCCATACCATAAAGGACAATAATGCAAAACATTTCAATATGTTTATGTCAAACTTGCAAACCAAACCCATCACTCAGTAAACACAAACTTTCTTACGGATGATGTCATCACGCTCACTCCTGTAACATGTCATGACGTCAGAGCCCGTTAAAGAGACAGTTCATTCACATTCTCCTGCTCAAAGACATTAGAAAGGAAAGCATCAGAAACAACAAAAAGGATCATCACCAAGAAGAAAAACCACCAGAACTTCAGTAATCCACCAGTACCAACAACCTACACCACTAAGAGCATTACTTCAAAAGGATGTCGGCCCTCTCGGCATCCAGCACCAGCCATCACACCAGGGCACCGGAATGCTGCTGCTCACTTCCAACAACCACGGCTCCAACAGGGGCACGCAGCACGGGATGCTGGCAACCCTCCCTCAGCTCCAGCTGAGGCTAGACGTTTCCATTTCCATAACCCAGACCTAGTCAGAGTTGTGCAAGTAGTGCAATTACAGCGTAGTGTCCAGATGTTCTTAGTTACGTGCTCCACATTCATCTGGCAGGGTCCAGCAATCTTAATCCTGATAGACGCTATACAAGGTACGTTCAAAGTCTGGCCCACGGCCAGATTTCATACAGCCCACAGCCTCAGTTTGTGAAAGACAAGAGCAAGAGTCATATGTTGTAAACTTTAATTTTTACACACGTAGCATTACTCAAATTATGTTCAAAATGAACATGAGGTTAAGATATTTATTAACTTCATGAAGTTTAAGGTGTACAGTTTGTTCCTTTAGATTGGGCACCCCTGTGCTATACATTATGCTCATTGGTATCAGCACTTCGATAATGTCAGCAGATGGCAAAAACTAGAGTTCCCACTGTGATCATAACTGAACCCTATTTTTTCCAAATGGCAGATACTGCTCCCTACAGTTTTATCCGGAGGGTAACAATCGCCGCATATATAATTAAATGTACCGTTTCTAGTAAATAAATAAAAAAGCCATGGTTACTATTTTGACGACGTTACTGTAAAATGTGAAGTTTTACTGCTCGTTTACCCGGAAAAAGCGTTTACCATTCTTTTCCATCAAGCTGCGTTTAATGTTTTTGGAAATGTCAGACATTCTAGTTTCTAGTTATTCCAAGCACGTCAGAGCAGACAGACAATAATATAACCCAGATCTTTATATACATGTGCATTTGCTTGCACGTATATTTGTGAACATACTTTATTAGTGGTCCATCAATGCGTAATCTCACTCTATGTAATTTATGTACATCAATAAAATCTGGCCAAATCTGGCATCACAACAATCTCAGCTCCACTATTTCTTGTTTTGAGTAACTGGAGGTTTTGGGGGTCCGTCTTGCCCGGGTGCTACAGCGGATTCCATACCAAAGCCTCCCCAAACGCAGTCAACATCAAGTCAATAATGACTACAAGCGACTTTACGTCTCACATTGCAGCGATTGCATGCCTCGCATTCCAATTGTCTCTCATTATTAAATTGTCCAAAACATATCTGGTTGATGGTGTGGGCCTTGCTAGTCAAAATCAACTCTACTATTTCATTCGTTCCTAAGAGAAAATTCTAACTACAAGAAATTTAGTAAATGTAACATATTCTCTAAAATCAATCATACTTGCTACTTAAGGAGGATTCTGTTTGTACCAGTGGTTCTTGGGGCTCAATGTCCCTAAACTAACAACATATTTTACACTCAATTGCTAGAAGTATGCCTGGTTAATATGTGTGTGGTTCCAAGGCCAATATATATTCTTATTCATCTACCTTGGGTGATGTGTGGAGGGGTGGTGATGAAATAACCTCGGTGGATAAACTGATAAATAATAGCCAGGGTTTCTCAGCTCATTTCCTTTGATTGACTTAAGCTCACCCTTAAAAGGAAATGAACCTGGGCAGGAGTGACAAGCCCATTCAGTGTAATGCATTGTGGTCTTCGTAAGACTTCAGATTTGTGCTTGCTGTCTGGAAAAGCCACCATCCTCTGCCATAGGAGTGGTTAATGAAGTGTGTTCCTGGGCCCTGGTTGGCAGTTTGACGAAAAACCACAAAATGAGGCGATCCTCTTCCCTTCCCCGCATAAAGGACAAGGGAGTAAGATGGCTTTGAATCGGCTGATTTTTCATCCTGTCAGGAACAGACATGTGGAAGCAGCCAGCCTTTGCCTTTCAGCTGTTTACCACTTTTAATTGTCTTCTTCCTGTGCTTGAAGTACAAGTAAGCTCTGAATTATGAAATTACTTCTTACTTTAATCTTTGTAGCACATTATTATGCTCTTTCGATTTCAGGACTATACTTTCTACATTTTTAGCTGCTTGATTTGTCCAATAAATCTGTTTCTAAGACAAGTTAAAAGAGGGTTCAGTGTTGGAATACATTAACAGGATTTAGTTGAGCCCTCTATTTGGGCAGGAAAAATCATTTACTTGATGTTGTTTAGACTATTTTCCAAATGATTGCCCTTTGAATGTCCTCTCTCCTGAGGTTTATTTACGGAGGTTCAAATACTTAGAGGAGCACCATGGTTTCTACATACTTCATCATCAGTTGGTGTTTTTGCTGGTTTTGCTGGTTTTGACAAAAAAGTAAAGTCTTTCCGTTGCATGGGGTTATTGATGCACGTAAAAGCAATTTCTGCATTAATCCAAGAGAGGACAGAATTTTGGCTCAGAAGCAATCCTACTGGCCCACGGATGACTAAGTCTAATTGATACTGATAGATAGATAGATAGATAGATAGATAGATAGATAGATAGATAGATAGATAGATAGATAGATAGATAGACACATGTGAGACCTACACACAAATGTGAAGGACACCAGAGCCATGCACTGTGCTAAGTCATCAAGTGTACCCAACGTCCAACTTTTGCTCTCGGCTGACCATCTGGGCGATCCATTCTGATTTCCATTATGATGCTCAGAGAATGAGCTCTTAGCAGTCACGACTGTAACAGACAGGGTCCATAAAGCTGTGTTTTATGTAAGCAGTGCTTGCTGTGTACTGTATCTGTCAGACCTACATGAAATGTAAAAACATGAAATGTAAAATGTAAAAACAAAACAAAAAAACAAGCCACTGGTTATTGTTGGAAATATTGTGTATAATGTTAAAAAGGCATTGCTGTGAATCCTCCACTTGAAGAGAGAAAGAGAGCTACAAAATGCAACTACAAATGATACAAGTCAAGTCAACTTTATTGTCAGATATGCTATACATGCAAATGAAATTTCAGTCCTCTCAGACCCACGGTGCAAAATGCAATAAAAAATAAGTGTTCTATAAATAGAAAAGACATAGAATAAACAATCAACAATCAACAAGACATACAATAAACAATCAACAATCACAATCAAGGCATTTGAGTATTTACATGACAAGATTAAATTAGGATAAATAAAAAGTATTTAAAGTATTTTAACAGGTGAGGTAGAGCAGTGTAGTGCAAATAAACAGGGTAAAGTGAAATGTGCAGTCCCTGAGTACAGAGTGTGTGAGTGGTGTTGGGGGGTGCAGTCCTAGTCTGTGGTAGGGGGCAGAGGGGGAGGGTGGGCAGAGAAGGGAGTGAGGAGGGAGGGAGTGACGGTAGAGCAGGGAGGGAGTTGAGTTTCCTGACAGTCTTTGAGCCTGCTGGATTTGGCCCAGAGACTGTGCAGTCTTCTCCCTGATGGCAGCAGGCTGAAGAGGCTCTAAGATGGGTGGGTAGGGTCATCTGCAATCCTGGTTGCTTTGCTGGTGAGGCGGGTGTTGGAGATGTCTGAAAGGGGGGGGGGACACCAATGATCTTCTCAGCTGCTCTCACTATGCGCTGCAGAGTCTTGAGGCAGGACACGGTACCACACGGTGATGCAGCTTGTCAAGATGCTTTCAACGGTGCCTCTGTAGAAGGTGTGCATGATGGGGGACGGGGCTCCTGCTCTTCTCAGTTTGCGCAGAAAGTACAGGCGCTGTTGGGCTTTTTTGGCCAGTGATGCCGTTTTGTGGCTCCAGGACAGGTTTTCAGAGATGTGCACACCCAGGAACTTGGTGCTGCTCACCCTCTCCACTGCAGCACCTTTGATGGTTAGTGGAGTATGCTGGGTGTGCACTCTCCTGAAGTCCACAACAATCTCCTTTGTCTTCTCCATGTTCAGGTGGAGATTGTTGACCTTGCACCACATGGCCAGCCTGCTCACCTCACTCCTGTAGTTTGTTTCATCGCCGTTGTTGATGGAACCCACCACAGTTGTGTCGTCCGCAAACTTGATAAAGAGGTTGGAGCTGAATGATGGTGTGCAGTCATGAGTCAGCAGAGTGAAGAGGAGGGAGGAGGGGGCTCAGCACACATCCTTGGGGGGGCCCTGTGTTCAGTGTGATGGTGCTGGAGGTTTTGCTGCCGACCCGAACTGCCTGTGGTCCAGCAGCCAGTTGCACAGGGATGTGTTGACCCCCAGCTGGCCCAGTTTGTGGATGAGCTGCTGGGGAATGATTGTGTTGAATGCTGACCTGAAGTCGATGAACAGCATTCTGACGTAGGAGCCTTTAGTCTCCAGGTGGGTGAGGGTTGAGTGGAGGGCAGCAGAGACGGCGTCATCGGTCGAGCGGTTAGACAGATATGCAAACTGGAAAGGGTCCAAGGCGGTGGGGAGGACAGACTTGATGTGCTGCATGACTAGCCGCTCAAAGAACTTTATGAGGATGGGAGTGAGTGCAACCAGGCGGTAGTCATTGTGGCAGGAGGGAGATGACTTCTTCGGGACCGGGATGATGGTGGTGGCTTTGAGGCACGTGGGGACAACAGCCTGTCTCAGTGTGGTGTTGAAGATGTCGGTGAAGACAGCTGTGAGCTCCTCTGCACAGTCTCTCAGGATACGACCAGGAATGTTGTCAGGACCCTGGGCTTTCCGTGGATTCGTCCTTCTGAGGGATCGCCTCACGCTATCTGGGGATAGCGTCAACACCTGGTCGCCGGGAGGTGGTGGGGTCTTTTGTGCCGGGGTGCTGTTGTCTGCCTCAAAGCGAGCGAATAAGTCGTTCAGCTGGTTCAGCAGAGAGGAGGAGCTGTCGCAGGTCTGTGGAGTGGGCTTATAGTCCGTGATGGTCTGCATCCCTCGCCACAGGTTGCTGGTGTCTCTGCTGTCGTTGAAGCGGTCGGCGATCCTCCTGGAGTACTGTTTCTTGGCTTTTCTGATGCTTGGTGACAGGTTGGCCCTGGCTGTCCTCAGACCCACTACGTCGCCAGCTTTGAACGCGGTGTTCCGAGCCCTCAGGAGCCTGTGGACTTCCCCTGTCAGCCATGGCTTCTGATTGGCCCGAATGGAGATGGTTCTGGTGACCGTGACATCGTCCATGCACTTCCACATGTAGGAAGTGACGGTCTCCGTGTACTCCTGGAGGTCCGTGATGTTGTTGTAGGTGGCTGCTTGTCTGAACATGCTCCAGTCGGTGGTGGTCGGACTTTAACCAGCGGCCTGTGGTGGTAACAGTGGTGTGGTCTGAGGCCCCGAGGTGGGGGAGGGGACGGGCTTTGTAGGCACCTCTGTCTGTGGTGTAGACATTGTCCAGGATATTGTTTCCTCGTATTGGAAAGTTGATGTGTCCGTGGAGTTGTGGAAACACGCTCTTGGGGTTTGCGTAGTTGAAATCCCGAGCCAGGATGAGGAAGGCATCTGGGTGGGCTGTCTGCTGGTCACTGATGTGCTGATGAAGTTCATACAGTGCCTCGCTCCTGTTGTTGTTGGAGACAGGGGGGATGTATATTGCTACCAGCAATATGGCACTAAATTACCACGGCAGGTAGAATGGTCGGCATTTAATTACCATAAACTCCACCAGTGATGAGCAGTGTTTGCAGACCACAACAAAACCTAGCTGCTGAAGACGTTTCTGAAAAGCTTCCAGTCTACAGTGGAAACAAGCCATGTCCAGTTGGCATTCCAGGTAAGTGTTATGTAGTTTCACTTGTATAAGCACTTTTAGAGTCCACTCCATTCCAGTGCTGTCAGGTAGCTATTGGCCTGATTCCTATCTCTGTCTGTGACAGCATCTTGAGCTGAGACAAACCCTATGCTGCCATGTAGTGTCTTCCCTTATCATACACACCCTTACTGCATTGGGTGATTACTGTTGGAAAAATTGCTGCTGTAACCCCTTAATACAGGGAGGAGAGTCAATTGCTCCTATGGTGCACACCATACTGTTTCATTCATGAAACAAACACCAAAACATGGTTACATACTGATACTCATTAGTTCATTTTCAAACACCTTTCTTACCACAAAACATGAGCGTCATGTTATGTGATCCCTATTTTAAGATCTAGTATTTTTGCATTACCATTTTTGCAACTTAGCTACAGTAAATGCAATGATTTGAGACATGCAGGCCAGTAGTAGCTCGAGTAACTGTAATGCTAACAATGCTAGCCACAACCATGTTGAGTGGGTAAGTTGCTACTGTTGTAACGACAGGGCTCTAGAACTAAAGTGAAAAGGTCTTGATGAGCCAGGTTCATGGTATTAGTTGGGTTAAGGAATTCTTACCACCACATTAGATGCGCTAGTTGCAGTGCCCCTGAAAAGAACCAGGTTCGACCCACAGCCCACTTGAGTGAATGCTTCACTGATACTTTGTTCTGCATTAAAAACTTGATGTCTGTAAAACGGTGAAAGGCTAAATAAGTCAGTTCTTTCCTTCTTATAAATTACTACTAGAGAACAAGGTTTACCTGACATAGTACAGACATAATAATACTGAGGTTATACTTTTTTGAATATATAACAAATCCATTGATAGTGAACTATCAATCAATACATTTTGAATTGGATTACTACCTTACATTTATTTCATTTACTCACAGATTAACCTCTCGTCCTCAACCACAGTATCATATTTAGAGAGCAGGCATCGCTCCAACAGTGTGCATTTCAAAACAACAACAACTTTGTTGAAAAACCACTTGATCTAACTGTTTAATGAAGTTAAAGACAAGAAATCTTTAAGCACAAGAACAATAGAGCCTCCTGGCCATTAATCACTTATTCAGAGTGTGGCTGCCTGGTCGTTACTTTATCACTGCACTCCAGTCACAACACTGCCCCTGAGCCATTTTTGAACCACAGTGACTGCAGGCTGCTTTTAACTCATTGTTTTGAAAATCTAGGATGTGACATCAATCAAATCAATAATGTATTAAAAACCTCAAGACTCTAAGGTCTGAAAAAAAAACAGGAGAGCAAGACAGGTGAAGAGGGTGAGAAAATACATTTATAGGAATAGGATAGTCAAATGTATCATTTGAAGAGTGCTGGTAAAATGCATTGAACATATAAGAAATTGCATAAGCCTGTGGTATACCCAGAAGTAAAGTATATGTATGTTCATATTTTTTGCAGTAGCTTTTCAATATATTCACATTTGGAAAATTCTTCTATCCTATATTTCCGTTTTGGTGTCATGGTGGGCAATTACCATGCCAAATTCAAACACAGGAGGTAGCACACACATCCCAATGCACACGTTGAATGCAAAACAGAATTGCTGGTGATTCGTCAGCTGACAGCAACAGTGACTCATAGACACTGTTATTCTCATAAATGAGATGCAGTGCACACTTGATGGTAGCAAGTGACTATTTTGCATGTGTGGTCCCTCAAGATTTTTTTTCTTAATCATTTGTGTTTGTTCAGTGAATAAACTTTTATGTTTTTTTTTAGGAGTTTTCTTAATCTTCTGAGAGAGTTTGTGCTGTGGTGGCAACCAGGATATACAAAAAAGCCAAACATGAACAATTAAAATGTATTGTGGCTAACATACAATACATACAAGTAATCTATGTAATATGTTTAAAATAACTTCTTAGTGTGCTATGAAATATGTTGTGTATGTGTGTGTTCTGCATGCATTTTGACTATTTGGGGGTGTTGAGTCTGTTTTCAGTAAAAAAGCCTTTTCTATGGCAATAGCAATGACAATCCCAAACGATAAGGCAAAGAAACTGCCACAAAATGCTGGGATTACTATTTGTGATCAGCAGGTGTGTCAACATTTTCATTTTATCAGGCCATTTCACACCAGCTTGCACTCCAATGAATAGTATTCCACATTACCATATGCTTTACAGATTCTGGCCAATGATATGACTGCTCCTTTATAACTACCTTTCTGGCACACACTGATCCCATGAACTTTGCCAAGTTTAGCTGTTGTATGAGACTCATAGTTCAATAAAGTCTGAAATAAACTGAGACTGAATCATATCCATAAAGCTGCTTATCTTGTGTGGAGGGAGTTTGATAAGATGGTCACAAAAAACAGAAAAATGATGCATTTTGCACAAAAGAAAGCTAGTCTAGTTTTAGACTGAATAAAACATTGGTTGTGTGATTTATAAAGTGCTCAACTCCAGGAATTCTACCTAGACTTGTATGCAATTATTCCTGCAATGCCTGCACCTGATGGAACAAGATATGAAAAATAAGGAATGCTGCTGCATGCTTCAGTGAGGATTAATGTCAATTTCCTGATAGGACCAAGGTTAACATTTGCCTTAATACGTTTGAGGATTCTTGTTCAAATCCATTATTCATCAGAAATGTGCAGGGATTACACACACATTTGCACACACAAACAGATATTGCAGGAAAACAGTTGCTTGCATGTTTATTTACACATAGTTATTAGAGTCCGTGAGGCAACACAGACTGAAGAGCCCATGAATAGTGCAGATAAGAGTGGATGAAGACCTGCGAGAGGGAAATCAGTCTTTCATCTTTTATGAATGCAGGTGCATTGTGCTGCCTGAGATTATCTTCTAGTGTGATCTAATGACCCAATCTTTAGGAGAAGTTTTCTCAGTTTGTCAGGATCTGCTGGACCCAGTGGCTTGGCACAAAGATTAAAAAACAGGGATACAAGAATAATGCTTTGTACTGGATTCACTATGGGTAGAAAGCAGGGTCAAGGGGACCAATTCACCCCAGACAAACTCCACTATGACAAGAAGGATCAATACAAAAAAATGTGTTTAGATAGTGGTGCTCTAAAACGCACAAAACACATGTAAAAGCCAGCAGTTTCTAACACGCATTGATGCCAGAGTCAGAGAAGAGATACTTGACACCCTGACATCAATAAATATAAAACACATTTACTCCAGCTCTGACATCTGAATGGAATTCAGTATAGTATGACTTCTATTCTGTCCAAGTCAAGTAATGGTTGGCTGAGAATGGCTGAGGCTGCTATGACACCCACACAGAAAACATGAAAAATGAATTCTCAGCCCCCATGTATTTTTTTTCATGAGAGTGTAGTATCTTTCAAATGATCAACTGGTTTAGTCTGTGTGTTGCCTTTTAGTGAGTTAATGTTATTGGGATTTTCTCTTTATTCAATTGGAATCACGGAAAGTTCAACTTTGGTGAATTTCTTGAATTGACACCGTTGACCAATAGTAGGCCCTGTTGACTGTGCTGACCTTAGTCAGCAATATCATACACTTATGGCTGGTGTCATATAAGCTGATACACTGTTAAAGCTATATAGCTTGATAACTTGTCAAAAATAATGAGACCCTGAACTGAACTAGTCTTTTGCGTGTTAGATAATAAACAAGTATACGCTGCCGTTTGCTTGCAGATTACACTTCAATTTCATGCTGGTGTACTAGAGTGCCTGCTGTAGTTATGAATAGGCAATTTTGAAGGGTCTTGGAGTTCATGCTAGTAAAAAGTACACATTTTATCATAAATATATTAAATAGATTATGGCATCATAGCTTAATTTAATGGAATAACATAGCATATGAAGGAAAATCCTATCGTCACTCAGTTAATACTCTACAATGATCATGGAAATACAATTAAAAAGTATTATACAAAACAAATCAATGCAAATGCTGTGGAAAAAAACCCCAGTAAGGGTCAAAAATCAATTGATTCAATAATCCCTGGATCTGATTTCAATAAGGAGTGAAGCGATTTGTTCCAGACTGTTTGCTCAGGCTTTGAAATCTAGGTTTTAATCAGATTGATTTTTTTTAGCATGTTAATGCTTTTCTCATACATCTTCAGTAGGGTCATTATGTATGAGTCAATACAATCAGTAAACTCATTCAGGCTGGACATGTGAGTAGCTCTTTGTGGTCCACAATCCTCTGTTTCATTAATTCCTCTGAAATGAAATTCAGAGTTGCAATTTACTTTTGCCTCTCTCCTAATCTAATAACTGTAATAATACAGATTTCTAAATTCAATCAGCTTTAATCTAGGGGATACAGATGCTCTCAATAGGCAGAGAGAAATGGTCCCAGCTGGTGAGTGGTAAAAGTCTTATGAAACAAATGTGGCTACTTTAAAGGGACAAGGACTCATATATCGTGGGTACATTTTAATAAAAAGGCAATTTGTTACCCTGCCGAGCAGGCCACCACTGTAATGTAATGTGACTATGTCTCATGGCTTAAGGTTAAAAGAACTCTGTGAAGAAGACAAACTGGATTGTTGATGTCAAACTGATTGAAAATGGCACTTGTTGCTACACTCAAAGATTTGAATCAGTGCACAAAAAAACCCCAATCACAATCGCCATGGGCGGCGCTAAGCACCGGGTGCAGCTACAAAATAGCCTCGGGAAGGAACTTGTTTTGGTGGAACGTCTGTGTTTAAAAGTTGTTTTAGTCATGCAACAGTAAACTCAAATTGGACAGATAGTCTAGCTAGCTGTCTGGATTTACCCTGTAGATATCCCGAGGAGCAATTACCATAGTCCTCATAAATCCACCGGAGTTTAAATTCCAACACAAAGAAAGCAGAAGATACCGGACATCCGGCCGAAATGAGTGAAATCCGGCGGAATTTCCAGCGGCAATGAAGTAATCCCAAAAGTGGAACGTCATGGATATAGACTAACTCTGAGGTAACACCCTCATCATAGATTTAATCAAATATTTGAAAAATAAAAGCATGATTTTTCTTCTACAGCAAATCCAAAAGTTAATATTATTTGAATCTATAATATACAGTACTTTTATTTCAAAAATGATTTTGTGATTTTAAGACATTTCACAAAGCTGCTGAGAGCAACTTTAAATAATAATAATAATAATAATAATAATAATAATAATAATAATAATAGTAAGCTAAGAGAAGAGGCAGGGTTGATCACTGCTATGGATGACACAGTTTCATGTTTCAGTTTCTCCCTCACCATGTCCACAGTGATTGGTTGACAGGTGAACACTATGTGTCAGTGAATGTACAAGAAAATATTAATCAATGTACAGGAGAGTGAGGAACAAATTAAAGGAAAATAAATCATTAATTTCATTACATCAGCTCCACCCAACTGCCACCTACTGACTAAAGCGCTAATCAGCCAGGGTAATTGAAAACACCTGTGTGGGAGTGCAGGACCTTTAAGCCAATTTGATTATAGTCTTTTAGCTTATAATCATACCTGGCACTACAAACACCTCTGGTACAGAAACACTGAAATGCAAACAAATTCAGAGCTCAAGACAGACAAAGTGGATGACCGGTAGCACAGAGTATGTTTTTGAACTCAACTGTAAGTCCATGTTTGCCAGCTCATCTGTTTTGTGTTTGTGTGTGTGTGTGTTTGTGTGTGTGTGTGTGTGTGTGTGTGTGTGTGTGTGTTTTTTATTTGCAGCCTAACTGCAAAACCAAGAGAGCAAACACATGGCTGCTAATCAGCCTGATAACATGCAGCTGTGCCGGCTGCCTGGCTGAGCCACCTTGTCTCTTCAGCCAATTCTGAAACCACACCCCTCTGCCGCAACCTCACCTCAACGACACCAAACAGAATAAAATGAATGAATTAGTAATCCTCATTCCACTGTGGGTAAAAGAGAAAACAAATTGAATCATTACATTTAAAGGTGTCAATTCCAAAGGCACACACACACAAAGTAAAAATTGATAGGCACCAATAAAGACTAGTTAAGTTCAGGAAAAGATCGTAGTTTGTCTTAAAACTACTCTCCAAGGAACACGCATTTCCTGGGTGAAAGTATTTTGTTTTACCCAGGAAGCGACCTTTATGCCCACCCATCCTCCCCGACCACCGGCCAACCACATTCTTTTACAGCAGCAGTCAATGTCGTGCACATAGCAAAAAAACGTGTCGGGGTGTAACGAATAGGCGACGCAAAATAATCGCCTGCGAATATTTCACATTAAAACTATTCACACCGGCAGCGATGCAAATTTGTGACAGTTTTCAATAAAACATTCGGATATTGGTGCCAGCTCAGTGTCGGAAGGACAGTTTGAGTTCCGTCCGGGGACGCTGCTGAAGAAAGAGAGAAAGGGACGGAAGATGCAATGTAAGCGGACGAGAGAGAGAGATCAGACCAGAGGAGAGTCAATGTTTAGATGTGAAGATATCAAGTGATTGTACAGTAGCTAGAGTCTGCAGTTTGAGCACAAATACATGCTGCAGTTCCTCAAAACCACCGGAGGTGTACCGTGTCTTATTTCCCCGGCGGCTGAGTTGAGTGACGGGGGTTAGCTGCGGAGACTCCATCCCTGTCTCGCCCCGAAGCAGGGGAAGCTAACACTAAGCTACTGTCAGCTAATTTATTGTTTCCTTTTAGCGAAATACTCAGTGAATTTAATTCCCTCTAGAAAACAGTGTAGCATATATATATCGAGGGCTTTCATTGTGAAAGGTAAGAACAGAAAGAAAAATCTCTGGTAAACGCTGCCTTTGTGTTGTTGTATGATGATCCTCATTAGTAAACAACACAACATGATTGGTTGATGTCCTTATTCACGTCGCGAAAGTTCAGAAAAATAAAACTTGTTTTGGAAAAAAAAATTACGTTGCTTTATCGCCGAAAGTACTTGTGATAAAAACAACACTTTGAATTAATCGCACAAAAAAATCGTCCCCGGTATGTAAAGGTCCTTAACTTTTCGTAGCTTTTTGAACGTATGGTTCATGAGAACAGGCTGGTTTTTGACGAGTTGGGGAGTAACTCATCATTTCCAGCTCAGCTTCCAAGATCCGCGGTAAATGGAGCGCACTGTGAGAGCCATGTGGAGGCAATCCCAGACAACTTTTTTCAGTATTTTGAGTACAGCACTTTTAAGCATGGTAACATGTATGTAGCAAAGTGCATATTTAAGATAACGTTTGTGGTTCTTATTTTTTTAACTAGTCAACTGAAAACATTAAAAAGTCACCCGGAAACTGTACCAGCTCATGAAGCTAACGTTAGCTTAGCAAGCGAGTTATTTCAGCTGGCAAAATCGATGGTCGTCGGCTTGAAATGGCAAGCTGCTGTTAGTGTAATTGGTCACTAGCATCAGTCAAGCCTAGAATTGGACTGCATCTGTCAGAAATGATGATGGATGGTGAGAAACAGAGGATGGTGCAGACAGGAAAGGGGTATGTTGTACCACACTATTATGGTCAAAGTGGTAGATGTCAAAGTACTACTTTAGTTTGAATGAGAAGATGACAAAATAATCACACACAAACACAATACATCTTTATTCAATCCCCCTTTTGACTTCCAGAGTGCAGCAAAAATGTTAATACACTAACCAGACATGATCCCCAATCCCCTGCCCCTTCTATGATCAACATAAATCATGTACATTTATATAAGTTCTTTAATCCATGCAAATGCCATATACATTACCACACATTCCTGTGGTCCACAATGGTTTCTGCAGCAGAGTTGTAAACTATGATGAACTATAAAGTTTTGTTGGTCAAAAGGTATGCACCTGGCCTCACAAGAGCCCATTATGTGTCTGTTATGATATGCATTTCTCCTTTACCTCTGTTTTTGAGTGTTAAATAATAGTCTACTCCACCATCTGGGTAAATATATTTGATTTACCCAATTCACCTGGAGTTAGATGAGAAGATCAATATAAATTTCATCTCTGTGCATTCAGTATCGAGACTGGACCAGGATGTGTTTAGTACGCTTTGCAAAAAGACTGGAGGGGGGCCTATGTTTTGCAAACCACATAAGTTCAAAACAGTCATAGTTGACTTGATAGAACTTGTGCAGCATCCTAAAACTCAGCCTTTAGTGGCTGAAAGGATGGACTTAAAGTAATTTGTTCATTTTAGGAATGGGAATATGATAATTATAGGCTATCCATGGTCCAGAACTTAGAAAATAGAAGATATATTTTAGTAACTTATTCCTTTTGTGCCCAATCATTTAGGGGTAACCCTTTATAATAAGGGTACATGAATTGTCATGAATTAATGCATGACTTCATGCATGAAAAAGCATGAATTAATTAATGTTGTACTTCATGAACTATCAGTAATGTATAATGATTAATAGTATCTATGACTATAATATGACTTTTAATAAACACATATTGTAATATAAGCTGTTGTAGTTTGCTGTAAATACTACTCCTATCTATTGTGATCAATGAATCAAACCCAGCAGTTTTACAAGCCTTATCTCCAAAGTTGCCTATATAAATGTCCGTGGATAGATGCTTATGGAGGCAGAGGCGCTGTCCAAGGTACTGCATTCAGCCCCTCCCCGGTAGACATCATTGAGAGACACGTGATCCCGCTCTGTCTGTGGCTCCTGACAGTCGCTGGATAAGCTCAACAGGGAAACCAGATTGCACCTCCTCTTCCACAAAGATAACTGGATTTTCATCCCGTGCTCCCCACCTACTTCATCCGGCAGTTTCACTTTTCTCTTTAGTTGTGTTTTGTCTTTTTTTTTAAATCGGGAAACAAACTTGGAGAACAGAATATTTGAGGTAATTTATTTCACCACTGGCCTGTAAGGTTTTTAGTAGAGTTAGAGTGAAAGTGGACCGGTGTGTGTCTCCCATTCTCTCTCTCTCTCTCTCTCTCTCTCTCTCTCTCTCTCTCTCTCTCTCTCTCTCTCTCTCTCTCTCTCTCTCTCTCTCTCTCTCTCTCTCTCTCTCTCTCTGGCGCGCGTGCTGATGCTGTGATTCACTTGAAAGCAGATCTTAACGTGAAGGTTTGGCCAGAGTGGATATGAGGTACAGGCTCTCCAACGGACCGATTATATGAATACGGACAGTCGTCTTTTAAAAATTAGCCCGCGGTGTTTTGCATGAAATCGCATTTGTTTTTCTATTGTGCCAACTATTTAGGGTCCCGTTGAAGTCAAGGTGTACGCGCAAAGGTAAAACGAAAAGAATACCGCCTCATCTTTTTTTTTTGCAAGGAATTTTATGATTGTGAGCGACTGAAAAAAATCCGCAGATATGGGGATAAAATAACACTCTAATTATAGTGCGCCCTTTCCAGCTGTCACACAGGGTAAGATGTTAAGGCATGGGGCATATTGATGAGATGACGTCCCGTTTTGGTAAAATATAGCCAGTGAAACGCTAAATTCCGGTGAGGATTACGCTATATCTTATTAAGCATGATGTTCATTTATTGGTATTCATTGATGTTTCTGGAGATGTTTCAGTAAAGTGCGGTGCCCAAGTAACCCCGATTTACATTTTTCTTCATTGAAATGCAAACTAATTGCAGAGGTTTTAAATGTAGGTTATCGTCTTTTTCCTATTTTCACCGCGTTTGGTGTTTGGAAGGGATAGCATCCGTCTCATAGTCCGATAAATAGTGACGAGGAATTAATTATGAAGAGCACATTTTGGGGGTCTGACTGAGACCCAGAGGCAGCCCGACTGGTTCGTCTTACACAAACCAACCATTGTGAATCAAATGGCGCACTGTTTCTCATGTTAGGTCTTCAAGAGAGGGCAGGCGAGTGAATAGCCTACTGTATATGGGAATGCTGCTGATATAGCCTAATGGTCATTCACGGTTGCAGAAGTTGTAACGAGTGCAAGCAAAAAGGTTTCCTTTTTTTACTTTGGTGTGACTGAGATTGTCTGCAGGAATTGTTTTTAGACGAGCGAACATCTGCGATTAATGATGCTGAGGCTGTATCGTCAGTTACTTTTTTATATTCCATTGAAATGTGCACGTTTTTTTTTTATTTTGTATTTTTATCTTTTAAGCACTGTTAAAAGGCACACGAGGTGGACACTGACTGACCACTGTCCAGTGCTGTATGCTTCCTGGAAAGCCCTGGTAATCATCTATTGAAAGGCCTACAGCTCATGTTCATGTTCGTTGCAACAAAGACCTTTCTGGATATAAGTGCTTGATTGGCTGTGCTTCTGCCTTAATCATAGTATTAACTCTGACTTTTGATTAAGGCTTTGGCCAAAGTGGATTTGGAAATGGATATGGTGAAAACTCTGATACTGTATTAAATTTGCTTTTCTTTTGCAGATAGCTTTGGGACTGAGGACAGCCTTGACAGACTGCTTCTTTTGCTGAGCTTATCAGCCAACGTGTCTCCATATGGCATTTTTTCTCATTGCTACGGAGGATGCAGGGTGAAATGCCCCAAGCAAGGCTTCCAGATACATGCCAACGAATGTTGGCGTGAACATGAAGATTAAAGCTGCCATTTCAACTCAAGTGAAACCGTGCACACACTAACTGGCACCAGAAGGGATTGTTCCATAATTACATAAATTAGATCGAGTGTGCCCAATGGATATTTGAATTTCTGTCACTTTGCTCTAAATAGCCATGGCACAGAGGACCTTTAAACAGTTCAAACCATTTTGGCGCAAACAGTGAGAGGTTTGGCCAGTGGCCTGGACAGTGTGAGGTAATGGTATTTTCTCCAGGAAGTAAGTGTTGGCCAAGCCTATTGCTATGCAAATATATTATAGCATTTAATCTCTTGTCTTACAATGCATCAGCTCACACTTGTTTATCCATGTAGACAGTCACTTATACGCCAGTCTACTCTCTCACAGTCAACACAATATAATTCTTGTTTAAGCAAAGGTTCTTATAAATAAATTAAGCCCTATAAATCCCTGTTCACCTGCACAGATTTTGTGATCACACGATGGTTTTACAAAAGCCACATGGTGCCCATATCATATGGGTTGGGCTGCTCATTTGTTGCTTTGTAGAAATAGGCACTTGTCTAGAATTTACAGATGCTGAGGGCCAGTGGGCTAGATTTCCAGTGTGGAATGCATGTTGTGAAAGCGAAATGAGCTTCAATATGAAAACAAAGAGTTCCCATGGGCTGCTAGTTTACTTCGATGATGAGGGATTTTGTGACTTTCTAGAACTTTTCTTACTGAATGGTAAACTCAGCCTTCGTTTCTCGATCTTCTGTGCTGAGCCTGCAACCGTCGTTTCTGACATGGCGGTCAACGACAGCCAATGGCACGCGGTCACGATAAGGAGAAACTTTAAGAACACAACCCTAAAGGTGGACAATGAGACAAAATGGGTCGAGGTGAAGTCAAAAAGACGGGATATGACTGTTTTCAGCCATTTGTTTGTTGGTGGAATACCACCAGAATTACGATCTGTGGCGTTGCGACTCACATCAGCTGCAGTAAAGGATCAGCTACCTTTCACTGGATGGATAACAGACATAAAGGTCAACAACACGGAGTCTGTCATGATCAACAGTGACGGGGTCTTGAAAGACCTCTGCGGTTCAACCAACATGTGCTTAAATGGAGGAGTCTGCAGTTTAATTAACAACGAACCAACATGTGACTGCACTCGGACAGGGTTCCAAGGAAAGGACTGCAGTGAAGGTAAGACATCTGGATTCAGTTCAGACATACAGTCGCTACAACATGTCCTTTGTAACCTTTCCAGTCAGCCGCAAGATGGACTGATTTAAACAAATTTAAGTAATTACCATCAGTCATAAAGTAATGCATTTCCCTCCTCTATTTGGCTAAATCCATATGTGTGTGTTTTATTCTTACGATGTGTGTCATCGATCTGCATTACAGTTGTTTGTAAAGAGCGAATCTCCTGCAAGGGCTCATTAGCAAAACATGCAGGTGTTCTCCATCCCCAAAGGTGTCTTCCATTCTTATAAAACAGGTCAATGGGGATTGGTTGACCTATGAAACATCAGCTCCAACAGCTTACCTCAATTGCAAGAGCAGGAGTAATCTATGAGTCAGATGGAGTAAACATGAATGATGTCATTGACTTCACAACAGATATTTGCAAAAGAAAAGAACCACAATTATAACTGGGTGAGGTTTTTTGTTGCTAACAGTGTCGTTATTATTACATTGATAATTTAAGCTTGTTACATTATCATATCATTTTCTAAACAAAAGCAAACCAAGCATGACTCAGCCACGACTTCCCCTCAAAACAGTGATCTAAATGGCTTAATAATTCTAACCAATAAAACAAGCCGCTGTGTAATGCAGGAGAATAAAAGACCCAGCTAATCAATACACAAAGAGAACATGGAGTTCTTTGAGGTAGTGAGAATAGTGTCACTCTTGTTGTGGCCAAATATTGTGATCATAATATCAGGGTCTTTGTTAGTTCTCATCCTTAGTGTATCAGCATTTAGGCTATTGAGTGCAGAGCTGCCCACAGGTTGGCAGTTTACTGCTGTCGTGGGGAGGAGCAGCTTTTTTTGTCAGACTGAGTGTGATGGGGGAAGGGTGTGATGTGTACTGTGTGTGGCTTATTTTTTTAAATCTATTTCTCAAGTTTATTAAAACACTGATGGACTCATTATAACATATAGGCCAATATATAAAGGTCATAATTTACATTTAATTTCATATGGTCATATATCTTTACTCAAGCACATACGTCTTTTATTAACAATAAGCTCATTAGGCCAGCGTTGGATAATTTACTACTGCAGCATAAGATATTCCCATCTGATAGTCGTTAGTCATTGAGGCAAATATGAAATACCACTAGACATTAGAATGTCCTATGTTTTATTTTCTGCTGTAGTCATGTTTTGTTAATGGTGTTAATACAACGGGAGGGAGCTTAGGGTCTTTACTAACCTCATGCACTGACACAATGAATGATTATTGCTGTAGTTCACTAACAGGCTTTCAGTGTTGGGCAGCATTAAGTATTTGTTTATTCAAACCACTGCACATCAGTGAGAAATAGCAGGCTGTATTGCAGTACTGCATCATAGCACCCTGACTGGCTTTAAATTAAATAATACTTTGAATACTAGCGTAAATCAATTAGTATTTGCTGTCGCAGGTCCATTTCTTGAGTGTTTCTCATTAGTCAAGAAATTGTAAGAAAATATAATCATTTTTACACCACGTGGCTTCCGATGTTAATAGTTTTATGGCCATGAAATAACTAATTGGTTATGTTATTGCAGTGTTAAGATGAGTGATGTGAAAGATATCGTCTTTGTGCTGCATGAAGGCTGATCAGCTATCCTTTAATGAATGTAATGTAATGAATATATCATGGCAATGGGCGCCATATCCATTATAGTTCATGAAGATGAAAGCTTCTATGTGATAACCGAAACAATCCTTAAAGATATGGTCACTTTCCATGTAACATGTCTATATGCATACATATAGGGGAGTTGGTTGTCTCATGGACCTGTTCTAGTAAATTAATCTCAAACAAGCATATATGTATGAATAAAGTAAGTGTTTACTGATCTAAAAAACAACTGCAAAGAGAGAAAACACTTTGATTTGAAACCCTGAATATTACACTGTTCTTCCTAATTTTGGGTGCTGCAGTGACAGTGACAAAGGAGTCACTTTTCCCAGATTTAGTTCTCCTGAATGAACTCATTTTGCAGGTTCCAAAATGGTGGGTGAGAAAAACACTCAGAAAGAGAGCAGCATCTTAAACTCATCCTGAAGGTCTATATTGATAGTTATACATATGCTCGTTTATTATACTGTTTATACTGTATCTTGCCTGAATAACCACGTCAAAGCATGGAAAAGAAACTACAGGATACTAAACTGAAGTTATTAGATCCACAAGATTACACAAACAGAAGCCTTAAAGACAAAGAGGCAATATGTCAGTAGAGACCTCTGCTGCCGTCATCCCAGACAGCCAAAAAGCGCAGCGTGGGACTTAAATCCCTCTCTCAATCATGCTTCTGCTCCGCTTGATGGAATTACGCAAAATATACAAACAGCATTGTTCTCTCACACAGTCAACTTATGATGAATATAGCAATGAGTTTAAAAGGTTTTTCCTGAGAGGCAGTGTGTGACATCATTATCTAAGTTCGTTGTTCATAGTTAGCTGGTGGGTCTAACATGTCTAGTGTTGCAGGTTATAGTGGATATTTTCTACACTAAAAGCAGTAATAGCAATATAAAAAAAGAAAATTGCAAACTTAGGTGCAGCATATCAACCTATAAACACAATATTGACAACTTTATGTATACACTTTATCATTTTCAGTTGTTATAGCAAACATATTAGAAAACAGTTGCCTGATTACACATCCAGCAGACAAAGCAACACTACAACATTTAATTCCAATATTTACTCTTTTCGTAGCTCTGTTTTGGTCTCCACCATCACCTCAGGGGATATCTGGCTTAATAGCTGCTAAATGCTTCACTCTGTTAACCAGCTAGTCGCTTATATTGTCTGCTGTTTGATGCTGGGCTGGAATCATACAAGGGGTTCATCACAGTGCTGAGAACAGCTGCCCCCTGCCATTGGATAGGTGCTGATAAAAGCCCTTAGACTAAACTAAAACATTAAAGCTGCAGGTCGAAAAAATAAAAACAATGAGCCCAAAGATGCTATAAAGCCCCATAGAGCTATTCTCTGTGGGTTTGTCAGTAAGAGCAGCATCTCTCTCACATTACACATAGTACAAAGTACAAAATAACTGCTTTGAGTTAATGAGATTTCTTGACATACGTCTTTTGTTTGAGCTAAACCACTGTTAAACTGTTAGTTCATGCTGAACTCTTCCCATCAACTGCATTTTATGATTCTGTCCAGCCATGTTTTTTAGCGTCACTACATTTGATACCAGACCATATAAAAGAAGAAAGACTGGTAACTCTCATTTCTGCATGTCACTAACATTGCAAGACAAATAGATTCAATAGCCACCAAAACCATCCATGCTGAAATTGTTTGAAATCATGGTACTTTAAGTCACTTTGGTTGAACGCATCCAACCATTTGTACCTTTGCCAACTAATTCAGTATTCTAGCAAGTAGAGATTTCTTTTCCACCTCATGTGGTAATGTGGTATTGCTGCTTGCTTTCTCCCATCCTGAGCTGCACAGAGGGAGGAAAGCAACAACAACTCCTGTAAATGTTTTTTATTAGACCATTATTTAAAATAGTGATTAAAGCTTTAGTTCTAGTCTAAATAAATTGTCTTTTCCCAGTCAGAATCACAATCCATATTCAGCAAATTTACCTGTACAAAAACTAGAGGCATAGTAAAACAGATATGTCACCTTATGAGTTTACCTAATGCCCATACATTGATTCACCTCTAAAGTACATTGCAGTTTGAAATGTACCTTTCCATTAAATAATTTAAAAGCTGTTGTATTACTTTGATTAGATGAAAGGATTGCAGGATTTGCCACCAGACCTGTCAAGTCTCCCCTGTCCAACCACAAGCTTGCACATTGCATGACCTGACTCACACACACGCACGCACACACACACACACACACACACACACACACACACACACACACACTCACTCACTCACTCACTCACTCACTCACTCACTCACTCACACACACACACACACAAATCCCTTTTATCGGTTAAAACAATTATTTAAATGCACTATAGCCAGTAAGTTCCCAGAACCTGCCCTCCTTTTTTCATTAGATAAATAACATAGATGTATTGCAAAGCACATATTTTATCTTGATAAAATGGAATGGTTTATTTCATTGTACATTAGCTAAACATGAATCAGTCTAGGTAAAAATGTAGGGCAGATCTAAACTAAGACTGTGCAGAATTTGTTTATGTGTTATTTTTTGCATTATGTAATTCAAAGTATAACTTACATTGACTTGATACAGTAAGAACCTGTGATTGCAGTTATTACATTGCATTTTCATTTTATGATTTTAGCTGAGAGCATAGCTTCTAGGAAGTCCCTACAACTAACGCCACTCATTGTAGGACTGACAGTCATATGAGTTAAGATGCTAATGCATGATGACAGGGTACAAAAAATTACTTTAGCCTACAGTAAGTAAAATTTTGTCACAGCTATTTTACCATTTTAATCATCAGCCTCCTTGGTTATGTGAACTATATTAGTCAATAAACACAACAACATCACAATAGATGTGTGCCTTACTGCAATATTAAGGAAGGAAAGTAGTGCAACATATGCAGGAGACATAGGTTCACAATCAATAGGTTTGTGAGCATGCCTTGGTCTTTATGGATGTTTTTACACAGCAAATTTGATTTTTGATTATTTATTTATTTTTTTTTTTTATTTCTGGTTGATGTACAAATTGAGGAACATTTGCTGAATAGTTTAAACCTGATCTTACAGTGTCACAAATCTGTATAGAGCTATTGAAAACATTTTGAGGTTACTGAGGTCGCTATGCTTATCTGGAAAGTAAAATTTTGCTACAGGTTGGTACAGTCAATCTTTTTTAGTTACAGGGTTTTACTTTAACATGTATAATCAATTAATACAATGTAACAACATGCAATTGTTTTTGTTTTTTGTATGTCATTGGTCAGGTTTATGTTTTTCATGACACTGGTTCCTTAACTGGGTATGTCTGTCACAAATGGATTTATTATCAATGGCAATAGAATAGCCTAGTAAAATGTCCTGCCAGAAGAATTTAAAACTTGATAAATTTGGCAACCCATTGATTACATTAGAGGTGGTGTTTTACATTATCTCCCACAATGATGACTTCCCACCTGCCATAACACCACTTGGTATTTTTTCACAGAAGCCATACAGCCTACATTTTCAGAAGTTAGATAGTACCCCTTTAGAATACTTGCTGGACCAGTGTCTGGTCAATACAAGGCATTCTTTTGCAGGCGAGTATTTAGTTATTGCTAAACTAAACAAACTCTTTTTTTGTTACAAGTTCCAAATTTAACATGTTAACCCAGTGCAGGAGAAACAAGAGAAACAGCTTTTCTTCCAGATTTTAAAACAGCAGTTCATATATCTGGCAGCACAACAAGCTGTTAACACAACACTGACATGGTATCAGAAGTTGATATGGTGAACTTGTTTGCAAACTTCTTAGCAAATAGTTGCATATAACAGACACATAAAAACATTACCATTCATTTGGAGTCATGCATCTGACTAACATCAGTCAAATATTTATTTTATTATCCTTTAGCTCTGTCTTGTTCTCCACCAACTCCTCAGAGAAATAGTCTATTTAGCAGCTAAATCGACAATGTTCACCAGCTAGGGTATTGTCTTTAGAGTTGGTTAGATGAAAACAGTTGACTGCAGTATCTGGAAATGATGTTGATGAGAGTAGTTACAGTGAACCAAAATAGTAGATCAAAATTTTGAAAATTTTGAAAAAGACATAGGTTTGAAAATATTTGAATATCTATTTTTACGCATTATGTACATAGGAGGGTAAAGTAATACAGCGGGAGACAGAACCACTTATATAGGTATATTTATTTCAACATAAACATATTTTAAAAGATCTACATACCTACACATTACAAAATAAATTTGTAAAAATTGTGTTTTATCTAACCTAAAACTTAATTTAAACACATCTCTCTCTCTCTCTCTCTCTCTCTCTCTCTCTCTCTCTCTCTCTCTCTCTCTCTCTCTCTGTCTCTCTCGCTCTCTCTCTCTCTCTCTCTCTCTCTCTCTCTCTCTCTCTCTCTCTCTCTCTGTCTCTCTCTGTCTCTCTCGCTCTCTCTCTCTCTCTCTCTCTCTCTCTCTCTCTCTCTCTCTCTCTCTCTCTGTCTCTCTGCGGAGCGTGCAGTGCATGCTTGTAATTTGGTCATAAACAAACGGCACTTGCCGTTCCTTGAATTTGTCCGACGATTTCGGTGTCGGCCCTTACCAACAGAAGTTCCCAAATCTTACCTTCTCTCCAGTTAGTCATTTGCGTTGGCGTCTTCTTCCTCAACCTCGTTGTTTGTTTACTTCCGGTGGTTCCAGCCGCATGAACATGGCGACTCGCTCGCTGTGAATTCTCTGGACGACTGGCTGGGCTCAATCAGACATTACACAGACAGGGAAATTAGGGTTTAGAGAGCAGCAGCCCAGGCCCACACTAGGCAGATAGCCACTGTTGTGTTTTAAAAAAAAAGAAAATCAAATATTAATTTTCATATTTAAATGTTTTGTTTTTTTATTACAATTTGAATATATATTCAAATGTAGCATCTTCTTTGACAGCCCCACAATAAGGTGATAAATGTTGAAAGGCCCTTCAGGACTTAGGGGAACTGCAGATGTGAGTCATAATTGTGTCTTTTTGCAGCTTTAATATAATATTTTGGGTATAGTGAAACTGAAAGAGAGATAGCCTTCTGTTGTTAAACATTATGAAAGAAGATATTTTTCTCTAGTCAGTAATTTGGCAATCCTGATTATTGCAGGACATCTAGCAAGGAACTTGTTGAACTGTTTAGCAAACTGTGTATTTGTTTCTGAATGAAGATGCATATCAATTCAAAGTGAAATTTCTGTTAGTTGATGCTCTGACTGCATGCCTCAAGTCGGTACTGGTCTGGACATTGTGTGCCAAGTTGTATCCCTGAGGACAATTCAACCTAACACACTGGAGGAAACAATAGAGTGGAGACGTGGGCTGGGTTATATTGGGTGGCCAAGGTGGATGGTTTAAGGCAATGTACGTATGGAAACAGTAACAGTATATTTAGTGAATTTGATAAGTAGCTTGTGTTTGTCAAAAGCAACACTATCATTTTTAGATGATTTATATGGATGGCTCCATGTGAATGACATATGCATTTGTTGACCAACTGGGTTTTAAGTATTCAGTAGCTTACATAATGTTCACATATATGAATTAAACTTCTTTAGGACACACTGAACATAATTTTTTTATTCAAATGAGGTCTGAGCTGTCTCTCATTGTATGTAGCAAAAACCATGTGGCCTCACTATATCTTTGAAAGTGTCATTCTGTCTAGAAGCATTCTGCAGCTTCACTCAGACAAAAGCAGATTAATAGTATACTGCTGTCTCTGAGTCCAAATACAGATATTGGGATAAAAAGATTAGAGGGATTTCTCAGGAGGATTTTTGCCTTGTTTAAATACAACTGCTCCCGACTGTCAAAGGGTGTTTGTGAAATTCTTTGACACCAATCTCCTCCTTTAACGGGATTCGTCCCACAGCACAAATGAACACATCCAAATACCCATGCCACACTCACACACGGTCGTATTAAACTGGGCTATACAGTGCATTTCCTATTGAAGCATGTTAGCTGGCATATGGAGTTTAGAGTATATTGTGATATGCATAATTCCTTGATTGAATCCTGTTATCTCTTAACCACTGCCACGTAGTGATGTCTATGGAGGGAATATTTATTCATAATTCAAATTGAAAGTCCAAAGAGAAAACGAAGCAAGATCAAATTAAAAATAGTATTATTTTACTACACTACTAGGACAAATCATGCCATAATTAAATGTGAAATGTAAAAGCTTACATGGATATACTTAAATTAAAATCTCAAATAGAAAAAAGAAATAATTTTATTTTAGACTTTCCCCTTTTATAATTTTCAAACTTTTTAATTTTATGTTTTACATTTGACATTGACATTTTAAGATTCACCTTTTACATTTCGATTTAAGCTTTTCATTTAGAAGTGACAGGTGTCAATTTAAATGAGGAGGCGTGGCCCAACGGCTGGTGGGAGGGTCTGAAACCTCTTCCAGCTGACAGCGGGTGTTGTGAGTATTACCGGCCGCCGGTAAGCAAGCGATCCCGGCCACCGCCAGCTGGCTGTCACCTAAGACTGGAGCTTCCAAGTCCGACAACATATCGGAGCAAATGTGCAATTGGTCATAAATTTTTGTAAAACTGCCCATATTCAAACTGTACACAGTTAATTTCTCACATAAAACAGTCTCAGAAATGAATTTAGTTGTGAAATAGCAGACGAAAAAAGCAATCAATTTTAGAATCTTCCGGCTCGGCTGCGGCTCATAGAGATTCGGCGTGTCCCCTTTATTTCGTCTAGCCGTCACACATCCAGGTAGCGATGTGGCCCGGGCGGGAGGAAGCCGGTTCAGCCTGCTGGAGAAGCAGCTACAGCACGTAGCGATGTGCCCCGGACCCAGGCAAGGGAAGGGAAGGAGGGAGCCCGGTTCAGCCTGCTGGAGAAGCGGCTACAGCACGTAGCGATGTGCCCCGGACCCAGGCAAGGGAAGGGAAGGAGGGAGCCCGGTTCAGCCTGCTGGAGAAGTCGCTGCAGCGCGTAGCAGCCTGTCTCCTTACCTTGCCCAGGGCCGGGGCACATCGCTACGCGCTGTAGCGGCGATGATGCCGAATCTCTAGATGAGCTGCAGCTGAGCCTCGCATGATTGAACCGTGTTTATAGATAGATAAAGTTGTGGGGAAACGAGTGGTGAGATAGCAGACGAAAATTGTAAAAGGTTTCCAGTTGTTGCCTGCTGCTACTACGGCAAACTCCCGATCTAGATTCTAGAATTGATTGCTTTTTTTGTTTGCTATTTCACAACTAAATTCATTTCTGAGCCTGTTTTATGCGAGAAATTAACTGTGTACAGTTTGAATATGGGCAGTTTTACAAACATTGATGGCCAATTGCACATTTGCTCCGATATGTTGTCGGACTTGGAAGCTCCAGTCTTAGGTGACAGCCAGCTGGCGGTGGCCGGGATCGCTTGCTTACTGGTCGGCCAGTAGGCTAATGCTCAGAGACTCAGCTGGAAGAGGTTTCAGACCCTCCCACCAGCCGTTGGGCCACGCCTCCTCATTTGACACCTGTCACTTCTAAATGAAAAGCTTAATGTTAAATCGAAATGTAAAAGGTGAATCTTAAAATGTCAATGTCAAATGTAAAACATAAAATTAAAAAGTTTGAAAATTATAAAGGGGAAAGTCTAAAATAAAATTATTTCTTTTTTTCTATTTGAGATTTTAATTTAAGTATTTCCATTTAAGCTTTTACATTTCACATTTAATTATGGAATGATTTTTCCTAGTAGCGTAGTAAAATAATACTATTTTTAATTTGATCTTGCTTCGTTTTCTCTTTGGACTTTCAATTTGAATTATGAATAAATATTCCCATCAATAGATGTCATGTATGCATGACATTGGTCAGAAATGTGGCTTTAAAGACATTTTTTTTGTTTATCATACATGACGTCCTTATTCATACCTGTGTTTTGTGTGGAAAATGATTTCACTTTGTATAACTTGATCTCCTCTACACAGATACAGAATAAAAGCTACATAGAGGCAAAAAATTGCCTTTTTAAATTCCATGCTGTAGATGATATTTTCACTTTGAAAGTAAGTTGCCTTTGATGCTGCTGTCATTCTTCATGAGAGTCGCCTGAAATACTAAAAACAAGTCTAAAGCGCACTGCCATAATTTGAAAGCTGTTGTGATAATGATAGAGCGAAGACAAATCACTTTTCAGGAACATTTTATGTGACTTTGAAGCCCTTTGTGACTAACAGCACAAATAATCCTGAGTTGACTATAGTGTAGTGTAGGTTATGTGTCCAGGGCATGAAATTAACACCCGACCACCCGCCAAATGCGGGTGAATTTTGTAATTGGCGGGTAACACTGTCAATCTACCTGAGGTAGCCAATGAGAATTGAGTGATTCAGACTCGTAACTATCGGTAAGCAGGGTACGCGGTTGCTTACGGGCCTGGTCCAATCAGGGGCCCGCATCACTGGAAGACATTGATTGACAGCCAGGGCCCCCTATCGCATTTTCATTACTCTCGACAATCCCAGCATTCCCCGTGCAGCCACTGACCAAGCGGGAGTGAGAACGGGTTGATCGTTTCCAAGTTTCTGTTATGAAGACGAGACATGTGTGTGACTCGAACATCTCACATTTACCAACAAAACGTACAGCGAAAGACCGTGCAAAACCTTTCAGACCGTCCTGCCAACATGTAGACATTTTAACATCAATGTACGCTGTATCGTTTATTCACTCTAAAGTCAGCAGCTGCTGTTTCAATACTGTCGGCTCTCTGCAGCGGGCGGGGCTGCTTAGTTCCCCCCGCGACTCACTCTCTCTCTCTCACACACACGCGCGCGCGCGCGCGCGCACACACACACACACACACACACACACACACACACACACACACACACACACACACACACACACACACACACGGTGGATGCAGGAAAAGCCGGAGATGAGACGTACAGGATGACCTAAATTGAGGACAGCTACGCTCGTTATTGTAAGTGCAATGATACGTTAAAATCCAATAAGTACTTTATTAAACCGTATGAATGTGTGTCCCAGACCAGGTTAGGAAATGAACTAACAATGTAAAGATCAACAAGCCACTGACAATGACAGATACGTTCATATTTGATTCATTCAATAAATTATTATTTTTTGTCTTAAATCCACCAGTCATTTTCATATTATACCAACATTTGCAGCATCCTGAGCCTTTTTGGTAAGGTTCCTAGGAAATCTCAACCCAGAGTAATTAATTAATAGTAATAATTATTATTCTCCCCAAAACAAGTTTCCTTTTTTATTTTTAAAGAACTTGAAAATTGAAACTTTTTTTGCAACTTTCACT
Source organism: Zingel zingel (assembly GCA_023566125.1). Taxonomy (NCBI): domain Eukaryota; kingdom Metazoa; phylum Chordata; class Actinopteri; order Perciformes; family Percidae; genus Zingel; species Zingel zingel. Next base: position 16,613,254 of record CM042326.1, on the reverse strand, counting down.
GTCTATGTGAACCCCTATGCAGGATTATCAAGGCTGGCCCCCCTACAGCATGTGATGACGGCGCAATGTCCACGAGTAGGCTACCATCAATAGGACAGGATAGGATCATAGAGACACAGCAATTCCTGTTTTTCACCTTTATGAGGCAAAACAAATGGCTGGTAAAAAGTCACTGTGGCAGGTGGATAAATCCACCTGCCACAGTGACTGGTGGTCAAAAAAGTTAACTTCAGGCCCCGTATGTGTCATATTTAGGGATTTTCTAGTAGTAAGTGCTCCCTCTTGCAAAATATGCAGTATGTGTGATTATATATATATATATATATATATATATATATATATATATATATATATATATATATATATATATATTTACACTTAATTAGTTGATCAGATTCAGAAAGCATTTCATCTCTTTGTCTTACAATTGTGTCATTTATAATGGAAATGGATGTAGCTTACTTTTCACAGTACTTAGAGCTAGCTTTATTTAATGTTCAGTGTGCTTTATAAATACTTATCTTAATTTTAGCTGAAGAGCCACTCTTCAGATAGGGATTTGTCACACGTCTACAGTGAGAGCCACAGCTAGTTTCCTTAAGCAACTGCTGAGCATATTTAGCTAGAAAAGGTGCTTGGTGAACAACATGGCACACATTGCTTCAACACAAGGCTGTGATTTATGTTACAATATGTTACAAATACCTCTATATTAAAATACTTTCCATTGATTCTTAGTAGACATCTTAGTTCCCCTGCCAGGCCTAATACTCAAGTGTTTAACAGCTACTGCATCGCAAAAGAAATTTACTCCACATCTGTAACACTATCCTAGATATTGTCAATCCTGGGATTAAGGTTATTAGAAATACTGTATAAGCTGCTCTGATTATCCTGTTGGATGATTCCGACCCACAAGATGTAAAAGAATGGCAAGGTCTTCAGCACATCTGCTCCCACAATCCTCTCTGCTTGGGCTGTCTCTTTTGAAATATCTGGATTGGACTTACATTGTCAACACCATCTGTCCCATGAACCATGTAGTATCTGCACAATAAGACTAATTAAATCAAACACTAACACAGTTTTAGTATATTTAATTAGTAACATTTAAAAATGTATTTTTTTCTCAAGTCTGTGTGCACCATTATCCCATTTTTAGAATAAAGAAAGACAATTTGAAAGAAATGTGATTAAACATAAATTTCTATCACCATTTTATTGATGAGCTTCCTTTAGGCAGGAGTTTGACATTTTGGGAAATGCTCTTTTTTTCTCTTTCTGGCAGAGAGTGAGATTAGAAGATCATTACCAATCTCAAATCTGTGTGTTACATATGAAGCTACAGCCAGCAGTCAGTTAGCATAGCTTAGCATAAACACTAGACACCGGTGAAACTGCTAGCCTGGCTCTGTCTAATACAAGCTGCCTAACTTGCACATTTTGTTAGCTTTCAGGCAGAGCCAGGCTGTTTTCCCCTTTTTTACAGTGTTTATGCTAAGCTCAGCTAACTGTCAGTTTGCTGCAGGCTTATATTTTAATGGACAGACATGAGAGTGGTATTATCTCTTCATCTAATTCTCTGACAGAAAGTCAAACTATGTCTTTATTAAGTCTGTAATCAGTGTTAAGGAAAAAAAACTCCTACTGTAGTAGAAAGTAGAAAGTAGAAAAAACGAACTTATTGTGGTAAAATGACAAAGTCTTTGTACACTAGTTGTCATTCTGCTAAAATGTGGAACTCTACCCAACTTATTGGACAATGTCCCATTTCGAAGAATCCAACGTCCGTGGGGTGACCTCACAAAAAGGTGAAATGAAGAGTGTATTACTCTGAAATCATTTGGCACCACTGACCGACTCAGCTGGTGACAGTAGGAATTGTGCAGTATAGCCACAGCTGTGAGAGCTATCAATTTCAATCAGAGTGGCTGGCCATTTCCTCTCTCTCTCTCTCCACTCTTACTCTTGCTTGAGGAGGATAATGAGGGAGATGGTTAGCTGTGTAATGCCACTAACACTCTTCTGTAAGATAGATGCATTAGGTTCAGGCTGTGGTACTAAGAAATGAGCCCTCACTTACACTCATTACTCTTGATTTGGTCAAATTTGTAATTTAACAACACATCGATCCTCTAGTAGCTCTGACCTTTGCTGTAAGGCTTTTACATTTTCCCTTAACTCGTGTTTCTGCGACAAGGGATTTTAGAGCAGCCTTTCTGCTACTGTTTTTCAAATTCACAACTGTCTAATGAGCTGGCAATGGATTCAGTGCCTTCTGTTCATCTTTGTTATTGCTTGCAGTGGCGGTGCGTGGCAATTTTTGCAGAGGAAGCAAGTGAGCATGGTATGGGCATATTGCCTTATGGTTACATAATGACTGTTGAAACGAATTCCGGAAGTCTAAGAGTATCTCATAACAATTTATACTAATCAAATGCTGAAATTACTATTCAAATGTGTATTTTTTATAAATGTGTTGGCCAGTATTTGCAAATCTCACCCTTCTCATGCCTACGCGCATATAAAAACAAAATGCTTTTGTCACGTCACATCTGATGAACAATAAAGTTAGCGGGAGTGAGTAACACAAGATTCTTTTATTTGTCATTTTTATGCACCAGCACCAGAAGTCAACACAAGGCATTGTCATATCTTAGGGCACGGAGCTAACTTTATGGTAGAAAGATTGAGTAACGTTAGTAGTACTGTTTTAACTTAAATTAATTTAAATTTGACATCCACCAAGTCAAAATGCTTCTGTTGTCATTAATTAGCTCGTTCTTGTTTCCTGCGTCACGGCTTAACGTTAAGATTATAGAACCTCAGCTGGTTAGCTTCATGTAGACAGCTAATGTTAATTCAGCTGTCAGAATCCACATCAACTTCATATATTAACATCTGTATTCTTATTAACGGGGGATGTGCAAGAAACAGGTTGCTCATAAACCACTAAAAATGTAGTGACACTAGTTGTAGTAATAGTAGCACCGTGTGGTTTGGTTATCAATGCCGTTAGCATCATGGCTAACACTATGTTACTCCGTTATGACATATTGTTTCAGCTGTGTTTCTAACATGCTGTCATTGTGCTAACTGAGCACCGTTAGCCTTTACAACAGAGCCTACAGTTGTAAGATAATGTTTCATAACAGGGTTCTCTGTTTATTTGAGTTTGTTGCTGAGTGCTCGTGGTGGAAAATGAATGTAAACAAAGTCAGAAATGCAATGTGTCATAACGTAAGTCCCCTTTGGTGTAGGCCTACTGTTGTGTTTCATTTTCAGTTGTAGCTCAAAAGCAAGTTCAGTGAAGTCATTTTTCAAGATCGCAATACATTGTGTAATCTTGCCAATTTACTGTTAGCTGGCGCCGGCTGGCACTGCTGCATATGTGTAGTTACCATAGTTACGCATCTGGTCTGAGGCATGTGATTGGTGAGAAACCTGGTTCAATCTGGCCTCCCTGTTTTTTTTATTTACGATGAATTGACCATTCAATGTTGTGCTCGGTCAAACCTGGCCTCAATCTGATTGGCTGAAAATGTTTACTTTTTCTCTTAGGGATGCCAGGAAAAGCTGGCCTCCTTTGAGCGTTTGTAGCATTTTACTAACCACTAGGCAGAATGCACCACACACACAATGACAGAGGAGCACTGTTTCGCTCCACAAGCTAAAGAAGAAAATGATAATGGAATGTTTTGGTAAGAGAAATTGCAAAATCAGTAAAACACACAACTGTGGTAATCATAAATTTAGTTTTTGTATTTTAAATTATGTTTTATATTTTTATGGGGAGGCCAGGCTTCCTTTGGCCTCCTAGAGAAACCGTCACTGATTACTTGTATGGTGATGATATTAGTACTCCCTGATTAATAACACTGCAGAAAAAGGGGGGGCCGGGGGGGAGAGCTCTTATTTAACTGAGATTGTATAGCCCTGCTGATCATTTAAGAGCACTATTGAGTTGCACTATGGGAATCATAGAATCTCATGTCTTTACAGTATCTGATGAGGTATAGGATACAGAGGAGGATTACAGTCCAAATGCTGTCTGTCAATACAGTCTTAGATAATGTGCGTTATCATTCGGATTCACCATGTTTCAGACTAGTTGGCAAACATGCCGTGTGCAGTTAACTGACGTCACATTGCATAGTGTCACTTAAAAATTCTCAAGCAGTGACATACACATATCTCTGCAGCACCTTTAAAGGGATGTCCAAATTTCCACATAGAGTTTTTTGAAAGGAGAATTTCAGCTTTTCCACAATGAAATGAAGTTGTAGCTGACCTACATTTTGCAACTAATGCTGGCATGATAAACTGCTTCAGTTTGAGGGAATTTAAGATCGAATAGAACTGCTTTCATTAATATTGAACATCATTTAACATTACTTATTTTCACTTAATTACACATTTAATACATTTGCAATATTATAAAACATGCCTTTATTTAAGTGACGATGCAATAGGGTTATGAAATGGTCCATTACGAAATAAAACATGAACACATAAAGTTTTTGGTGTCAAATTTCTTTTTTAAACTTTAAGGTAAAGTCTGACTTTCAGATTTTCATTATTTAAATACACAACTCTATAAGAGAGAATGGGGCCATTTTTTAAGAGCGTCTACATTACAGACACAATTAGGCTCGCTTAGAACAGGCTGCAGAAATATATATTTTTTTTAACTGAAAGCAATTATTGAAAGGTGGATATGATTGCACACAGTCTTTGAGTAACGAATTTAGGTCTGTGTGTGTGTTTGGGGGGTAAACAGATATAGATTTTTCCCTTATGTGGTTCATGTTGACAAGCAACAGCCTGAATATAAGCAGGTGGAAGGTTGTTTACATTCATAGTGATAGCATGCAGTTGAGTCCTTACCTAACCTTGACAGAATATACATCATTTGCTTTATCATCATATCTTTGAAAACCATTTCAGGATCCCAACATCACTGCAGATACCACTTCTTATTTTTTAACAAGAGGGTATACAGAACTAGGCTAGAAAATAAGTAAGAACCAACCATATTTTCCCCACATTTGTGCCTCTTTTAATTTTAGTAAGTATCATGTACATTGATTTTGACCTTTTGATAGTAAACTACAACGAGTTTCCTTTCAGTAGAAACAAATCATTAGAAGAGTTCAATGGCAGTAACAATTCAATTGTGAGTGTGTTACCTTCAAGGGAATGCTTGTAATGATGTTAAAATAAATACCTCTTGAATTTGAGTTTTACTGTGGAACCAGCAGAAACAAGGCAAAAACATTATAGAGACAAATATTTCCAACACTGCATGTTGATGATATTAAGAGTCCATGGCAATTCAGGCAAACAGGATGTTCAAAAATTGTCAAATGGCAGAGAAAAATAAATAATAACTCTTGCTGGATGTTATGTGTAGTAAATGTTGCAAACAAAAACTGTAGTGAATGTGACACGTTACTTTATAGAACCCCCCACCCCCACCCCCCCTGCTCTTGCCATGTCTCTTCAGCCAACTGCATTCAGACACTGCAGGACAGACATGGTGGCAGTTTGTTGAGCTGGCTGATGGTAACCAACGCATTGTAAACTAGAGGATTCAGTGCTGTTACTTTGGATTTCTACGGACTGTCACTTTGGCTTTTATCAGTTGTCACAGTTTTGAGCTCACAGTCAGAGTGTCAAGGTTGTGTTGAGCTGTCACAATCATGTCTGCAGGAGTCAAATAGAAAAGAACATTGATTTATAGATGAATTTACCATCCTTCAATGTATTTATTTTGCTGTCGCATACCAGATGTTTCATTCAGTTTGACATCAACTAGAATATAAAAGTAATTACTTTCCATGAGCTAAACACCATGTGCATGATCAACAAGACCATCAGAGATGCAGATCGTCTGATAGATAGAGAGTTGAGTGCATTTTGGTGTAGTGTTACCAGCACAATGGCACTGGGATCACTTTGTCAAGGGGATTAAATGGATTTACGTTTCTGGATTAGGATGTAACCAGCTGGGTACATTTGTGAAAGTAAGTGTGTGTGTGTGTGTGTGTGTGTGTGTGTGTGTGTGTGTGTGTGTGTGTGTGTGTGTGTGTGTGTGTGTGTGTGTGTGTGTGTGTGTGTGTGTGTGTGTGTGTGTGTGTGTGTGTGTGTGTGTGTGTGTGTGTGTGTGTGTGAGTGAGAGAGATAGGGGAGTTGTTTTAATGGCCCCTGACTGCTGTTAGAGAAAAGCTTCTTTTCTTCAGAACACTAACAAATGAAACCTTGTTTAGGATGGCCACTGAAGATTGCTGAAGTTTGATTCAAAATACAAAGCAACTATTTATACTTCTGGAAACAATCCTTGAACAAATCAAATTCTCTGAGCACCTATATTTTGTTTTCTTATGTAGAAATGTGTTGTTTCTCCCCTGTTGGCTTTTAAATTGTGTGTAGGTCTCTCTAAGTGTGAAGAAAATGTGCTCAGATCAGATTTAATAAAAGGATTCTACATGTCTCTCAAGCTATACTTAATTAGGACTGAATCATTTTACCTCTAAATCAGATTTTAATTTGGTTATGATCACTAATAATTAGAGGAAGGTAATCCCTATAACAGAATTTGTTTATTGCACAATAACCTTACACACAATCTTAAATAAACTAAATAATTATCTTAAACAGGCAACTCTTTGAATTGAAATGTAGTGGGAAGAATTTATTAATTATCGTGGCAAAAGTCAGCATCAGTCTTTGTGGTCTTGACATCAGCAAACAGTCGTGATTCTTTTACTTTTCACCCCTCATGTGGTCACTTTGCAACTGCCAGCTTCATGCTTGCCTTGTCAGAATGAATTTTCAGCACTGTGCTTTTCATCATCAAGCTAACTTTTTGTGAACAAAGTGCACTTTTTTGTGTATCTACTGTAAACTGTTGAAATTAGGAAACAAATTGAATGAAATGAAATGAAATGAAATTTTCAAACAATAGTTTTGCTTGAAAAAAATATATAATTATAAAAATTATATATAGAAAATATCCTCCATTCTACAAGGGCATGGATAAATGAGGCACTATTTTAATTGATAATAGTACTTCGCAGTATGTAGAAACTATTACAAAATGTATGTAAAACAAATTTGACATATAATTTAACTGAATTGGTCTTGCCATGTTAAATGAAAATATTTTATTTCCTTTTAATTTGTTCACAAAATGATGATTTGGAGTGTTTTTTTTGTGCATGATGTCTGATTTGGAAGGGGAACCAGTGGTGATGGTAAGTTTTGGGTCAAAAAATCGCTTGAATCTGGGCAACAAACCATTTTAAAGAGGTAGGAGCATAGTGGAAAATTTGGCTTTTGTGCCCAACTGGTCGCATGGTTACGGTAACTGGATTGATTACAGGATCATTTTCTGTTGTACAATTATTATTGTATTGATTAGCCATTGCATGCTACTGTCTTTATGATTTCAGTTCATGATTATCCTATTTAGAAATCATAATAATGTAATATCATCACATCTTCATTTAATACCATTTTGTGTATTTCTGCTAAATTCTGATTTTAAATATTTAAATTATTAAATATGGAATCAGATACCAGGTACATTGCAAGAATATGACTGTTGACTGACTATGTTTTGTTCTGTTTGTAGGCAGTTGGGCCCTTACACACTCTCATTTCACTGGTTTTGCATGTTTTCTCAAACCCATTTATTTTCCTCCCACTGGTAGGCTGATGTTTACCTCACCTGTTTGCTATTACTTTACCAACATGTCATTCTTCTTTCAGTCTCCTTTATTAGAGTGACAGATTTGACATGGCAGTTTTCTCACCTCCTCACACCTCACTTTGATTGCCAAAATCAATGTTAGTGCAATTTTCTTTGGGAGGCAATTACCTTTTGCATTGCCAATATGTGCTCACTGATCATTGCTTTCAGTACGGTGACCAAATCACCTGACTAGAGTTCCAGTTACAAGACCCTGCTGTCCAATCTGAAACCTTAGAGGTATTGCTATACCACAGCCACATCTATTTACTTTGCGTAATTTCTCTTGTAGTGCATCTCATCACATGCGGTGTAGAGCAGCTTTTCATTGAAGGAAAACATTTCACTGCACACAGATTCCATTGAGTCTGTTCAATTAAATAGTTGTTACCATAGTTGATACCAAACGTTATAATCCATCATGTTTAAAAAACAAAAGTCAAATAAATAAAAGATTTAATGAGCCTAATGCAACAGTAGCATCAATATGTTTATTCCCTTATGTTTTATGATCAAAACTGGTTCTTCAGTCTTTTAACAGTGATGCCAGTTTTTATCTGCCGCCAACAAAGAATTCAGTTTTTTAAGCTGATATCAAATATTCAGAAGGGCTCATTCAGTTACAACTCTGTCCTGTATTCCAGGTCAGTGTACGAACGACAAGGTTGGACAACAAAACGAAACCCTATGCATACATTTCCTCTGCAGGGTTTACAATAGGTCACTTGCATGTGATGTATAATGCCTTGCATGGTTATGACATGCAATGGCCAGTACTAGTCTGCATGCTGCTTAATGAATGTCTTCCTCTCTTTCTCTTTGCCTGTCTGTGCTTCCAGAAGACAACTATACTGAAGGTGGGTATTTCAACTATTGGTTTCCATTCTTGCTAGATTCTGTATGCCTACACATTGTCATGGCTTAGGCTCCTTATATAAATGTTGTATACTGATAAAGGTATTGATATATATATATATATATATATATATATATATATATATATATCTTTTTTTTTTTTTTTTTTTGGCATGGTAAGTCTCATTAATCAGGTTTTTACACTTTACTGTTATAATTATTTATGTATATAAACTAATACCTAAATCAAGTATGGAGACTGGATTGGAATTAGCTTTTCTAACTCTGTACTGCAGTACGTTTCGAGTGCTGGTTTTCTAAGCTACCAGCTGGTTAACTATACATATTTCCATTCACCTTTTTATGTTGGTGGTAATTCAGTGCTCAGTTTATTATTATTATTATTATTATTATTATTATTATTATTATTATTATTATTATTATTATTATTATTTTAAAGCCAGTAGGTGTGAGCAAATACTGAAATCAGGATGGGCTTTAGGTTAACTAAATCAATCAGAAAGATAAAATAAAATACAGTAAAACAATTAAAGTTCCAAATGAGCATCCTCAAAAATCATTTTGAAAGGCTTAGCTAAGCAATACTATAATCAAAGCATTGTTAGAGCATTGCACTATAAAACAGACCAAATAGACTAATTCCGTAAATCAGTAGTAAGCAGATGAGATGTGATAGGCTACTCACTCAATCAAGTATATGCAGTTTTTATTTGGTTGAATATGAGAAGTGTCTTGTGGGTAATTATATCATCATACAAATTGACAAAGGCCTTAACCACTTCAAAACAGACTTTTCACTCAATGCTACTGTCTTCTTTATTAGCCATTTTGTTTCGCTTTCCTTGTATTAGGATTCCATGGGGACGTCGGGAATTATTGTTAGTTTGTGGTTGAAATCACCCATATCTTCAAACAGCAGGTTAATGAAATGTAAAAGCATGTCACCTGTATGCCAGAAGAACAATGGAGAGAAAAATGGATCAACCAGCCAAACAAATCAATGCTGTGGCTAGAACTTATTCAGTTTATTAGTTAACTGTGTCAATGAAATTAATGTAATACAAATGTGTAGTCATTGCTATCCAAAATAGCTCAGACCATGTTCAATCATCTTCCTTTTTTTCTGCATGAAATAAGTATGACTCAATGTTGACAGTTGTTGAAGTCAAGGTAAAACAGTCTCCTGCTATATTTGTGCATAGGGATCACTGTTTCATTGGTAGGTGGGATGATGGTCTGTGTATTAAAAAAAAAGGTCAACCTGAATTTAGATTTCTGAATGATGACTAGTAAGTGGCTGATGATGCATTGCAACCTGCTTTGGTTGACTAAATGCTCATCGTGCTGACCCTGTCTGTGCATCCTCCTCTTTTTCTCCGTCCCACTCTTCCCTATCCCAACACTCCTTAAGTAACACAGACATCTACTTCTGAAATAGATGTCTGCGTGTCCAGTGTCATACGGCTTCCCATGATCCCTTGTTCTCTGCTGACTGTGCTCTTGTTTTCCTTTAAGGTCTGGCACACCTGATGATGGGCGACCAAGGTATGAGCTCTGTTTCTTTTTTTCCCATCATTCCTCCATTGTCCCTCCTTCTCCCATTGTGCTCAGAACTGTGCGTGCACATAACTTGTGTGCAATACTCAGGCTTGAAGCTTCATATATGGGCTGTCATTTCACTTATTTTGAATGACCTAGTTGATTTTAATTCTCCCAGTGACTTTTTTTTCTCTGTATGACCCCTTTTTCAAGCTCATTTGGCTTTCTACTCCCCACTCTGCTGGGTAGCCGTATCATTTCTCTCCATATTTTCTTTCTTTTCAATTATTCTTATCTACTGTATACTCTGATGTTTTATAATGACGTGGTTCAAGTAAAGGGACATTTGCATTAACATCATTAGGATATAATGCATGGTGGTGGAAAATAGCGTTGATTTGATTTTTAAACTAATCCTCATCTGTCATGCGTGTTGCAGTGTGTCTGCACAGATGATCTGTCCATTCTATCTTCATCTATCCATTTGTGTGGCTACTGCTTATCCTTATCATGCAGCAGAGCAGGGCTGTGAAATGTTGTTCTTCTCGTTCCACTTTCCTTTATTAGTCCCCTTTTGCTGTCACACATTTCCTGTCGTCTATATGCACATAAATGTAGCCATCAAGCCTCTTTCTTCTGTCGTCTGTCCTTTTTCCGACTTGACCACAACACTTATCCCTGTCTCCTCTCCTTTTGTTCTCCCTTTTTTGTCTGGAATCTGCTTTCTTCATGGAACAAATCAAAATCATCAAATCCCATAGGTAAAAGTAAAGGTATTACCCTTTTAATTATATGAATTCATGAAACTATGACAGCAGTGTTTGTGGCATTATATAATCATGCTAAAGGAAGTATATAAAATCATTGGCATTTTTTAAATTGCTTTCTCAACTATTAATGAAAGCTTTCCAAGGTAGGTGCTTTCGCTTTGCATTCACTCCTTAAAGTCACATTGTTTCTTTTCTGCTTGTTGCATGAGAATCATAAATGAGACTCACATGGGCATATGAACACAATAGTTGCTGTCCTAGTTCCAGAAACCACCACCACCCAGGGGTAACTACACTCTTTTTGTTTAAATAATGGATGAGGTGTGGGTGAGGCTTGATCATAGTGTTGTGGGCCTGCCATCCTGGCTGTGATCCTCACCTCTTCTCCCTGTGGGGTAAGTGGACTTCTGATCTTTGCCATTTGACTCTCCTCCTCAGGGCAGAGAGGGGAAGTTTGGCTACTAAGGTCCCTACTGAGCATTCAAGGTAAAACTTTGATTCTCTCAAGTTAGTTTCTTAAGTAAAGCCACATTTAGCAAGTCATCATAAGCTTACTGAAGTGTGGGAAACTTGAATGTCAGTGTGTTTGTGGTTTATTTATTGGAGAACATGGGATAAAAATAAAACTTCAAATTTGAAAAATAATGATAAAAAATAAAAATATACAAAAACAATAATAAGACGTTCAAGTGTTCCACTCGAATTCTGAAATAACGTTTTTCTTTATTTTGCTTGCTTGTGTTGCTTTGACATTTGTTTTAGTTTCGCAATTGCTTTTAAGCAGTTTTGGAACATTTTAAACTATTTCTTTACACCAAATAAAAAAATATTGTGTTATAATATTAAATCCTATGTATTATCATATACTTGTGATGTACCATCTGACCAGGTAAGTCTTCAATAGTCCTATGTGTGTACAGTGTGAGGCTTTACTTTATGATGTGTGAGCAGGAATCATAGCTATTGTAATGTCAGACATTTTGCTGCTAAAAGTCAAAGCTGCTGTTATATGTATGAATACACACACACACACACACACACACACACACACACACACACACACACACACACACACACACACACACACACACACAAATGAAACCATTCTCCATTATAGAATGTAGAGATTGATTTTTACATCTCCTAAGGTAAGTGTCATTTCCACAACCCTCCTGGTTTTCTATGGTTTGCATACTGTACCAGTTGGCTTTTTATTACACACATACTTGACATACATACAAGAAATGTAATTCTACTTTGAATGTTTGATTTGAATTAGAAATATGCCACTGTGGGTGGTTCCAAAAATCCTTGGTCTAATTGACTAGTTGTCATTGACCAAATTGTGTAAAAACTGTTCTTGGCAGTTGGTATTATGTAAACACAAATACCTATTTTCTAATGTAATGGCATTTTGATGTCTGAAATATACATGTAACATACATGAGCAAAACTGGCTAAAATTATATAATCTATGACTATGCGATTACTGCACTTACGTTAGTTTTACATCATATTAGTAGTTTTACATTAACTGAGTTGTCAAATAGTCGACTATTTAACCCCTTTTAGACCCGTAATACACACTTGATGCTGACTGGTGTTTAAAATGTACACTATTTGCCTTATCTGAAACCCACAGGTTTTTACTACACAACACCCAGCTAGCTGTGGCAGAAGGGAAGCCACAGGGAGAGATTGAGAGAATGCTGATGAAGCACATATCTGACATACGTAGCACACTGCTTCTAATTTGGGCCATTGTTAGTTGTCCCCTGTGTCAGACCTAGTCAGTCCAGTTATGTACTGTGTAGTCACAAACACATATCCCCATTCGAGTATTAAATCTGGAGCGAGGAAAGTGCCTGTATTCATTGTCTGCTTTAAGTTTGTGATAGTATTGTGTATTATGTTAGCTCCCCCTGAGGTCCTCCTGTGTCACGTTAACCACTTGTATGGTTTATCCTCTGTTTCATGGCTGGTCCCTTGAGGATGGGCTAGTTTCTGTGTGTTACTTTTAGCTGGTGTACTGACACTGGATTCCTAATACCTTGTTTCGATACAGCTCTAAAAAGCAGGGCATACAGTAGGATAAGTCATATTACCACTGGCACACAAATCACTGGGTAGGCTATTTAATTGCTCTCATTACAATAAACTGCCATGTGCAGCTTAAGTGGAACTGCAGGCTGTGCAGACAGGCTTACAGGTGCCACTGGGCTATTTCCAAATTAGTATACTTTTTAATGTAATTGCTTTCACTTTTCAAAGATGTGAAATTGTCCCTTTTCATTTTACCTTGCACAATCCAGGGATTTCTGTGAGGTTGGGGTGCAGATCCCTTTGCTAGTTTGTTTGCAAAATTAAATGGATGTGTAAAATGAACTATTCCTTTTTCTTTATATTTTAGAGAATGCTGATACACCAGTGCCTTTTAAGAGTTTGTCACGCACTTGGCTGATAGATGGCTTGAAATAGTAACTAAGTCTTTATCCAGCAATCACTTTCACATTGCAAAGGTTATGCTGTAATTTGTGTTCTCACACATACAAATCCACTGTGGTTTGCGTTGATTGTAACCATAAAAATCATACAGTTGATGTTGATGTATAGAACCAAGATTTAAATACGTGTGTGTGTGTGTGTGTGTGTGTGCGTGTGTGCGTGTTTATGATAAATCTGGTTGGTTTTTTTATGTAATAAACCCACGCCACATGAGACAAAATGAGCATCAAGGTTTGCTCAACAAGTTGTGGTATATTGGCATTAGTACAGGGCATACAGTATGAATCATTAAATCACATGCAAAATGATACAGCTCTATGTGCAGTAGCTAGATTCTAAAGTTAGTGTCCCATCTGATCCAGGACATGTTGACTTAACCCTGAATAAAAAGCATCTTGTGAGGAGATGTGCATATGTTGCAGTCCTTATGGCACAGAACAGTACTATATAGTTCTGTAAGCTGGAATTCAGCACAGCTCGGTGAGTAAGTGCTGTAGGAGTGTGTTCAGGTCAATAAAATACATTAAAAAAAAGCCTCACTTGACATACTGTATATGGGAATTTGAAGAACCACTTGGTTACTTCAACACAAGCTCAGTAAGATGCTTTTGTCCGATATTATGCAAAGTTTAAACATCTGCATACCTGAATATGTCATGATAGACCAACATTTTAAGAAAAAAAAATCAAAAAAAAATAGCAACACTGACAAGCTACTGTACATGCATTTTGAATATTTTGGGTAAAGTAATTTGTAACCTTGCATTCTGATATCCAGCTTCTTACTGAGAAATCTGTTGAGCTCTACTTCAGTGACTTAATCTTTGTTACTTGTTTGTAAGGATTATACTTGGCTGGGAAAGTCCTTAAGTCAGTTGTTCCCAAAGAGAACGACACATTGGTTGGGGTGCAACCAGAATTAAGTCTCACATATTAGTGACTTTTATGTCATTTTACAGCCATCAAACAAAAACATCATGGATTTCAAAATTGTCAAGGAAACCGAAAAGTATGTGTTGAAAAATTCCAATGGAATGCTTTCCTGGTTTCATTTGCCTGTGACAGCACCATGGCAAGCAGTAGAAGTCATTTTCATTTTCTGGTATGTTTTGGCTTTTCGTATTAGTGGGCTACAACGGTTATGGTTATACCAGAGGATCACAATGGGCATAAGCCTGTGTTTTTGTTGGTGTGTATTTTAATCCTTAACAATTTGTAGGTGTATGTGATACATGTCTTCAGGTGAAGCAGTATTATGTGTATGTTACAGTATGATTGTCAAATAAATCTGGTTGCAATTGCATTATAAAAGCAAAACGCAGCACAGGAGTTCAACTTGGGCTCGTGTAGGGGGTTGGGTTTCACTTCTTTGAATTACAGTTAAGTTGCCAGGTTTGTGAGCTAACAGGTAACATATGTCAGTGTATGGCAACATACTTTTACACATGTGATGCTACAGGTACATGTCAGAAATAACAACTTTTAAAAAAATCAATGGAAGGTTTTTTATTAGGCATTCTTATAACTGTTCATAGAGTCATTTTTAGCTTAAAGGGGTGTGGGTGTGTTTGTTTGTGTGTGTCTGTTCTTGGCATTAGAAGCCCTCTTTCATTCTTTTTTCCTTCATGATGCTCTGTAATCTTAAAGCTTTATATCTATTTGTATTTCTGTTTACATTTTAGTCTCGACATGATCTCATTTAGAGTTGCCTTATATTTTACAATGATAGCTGTAACAAAAGAGTACCCCATCTGAAGTAAAAGTTATGTTAGATTATGTGCAATGGCATGTCAGACTGCAACTTGGTAAGCCTTTCTTCCTTCTTTAACTGACAGGTAACACAATACCATGTGGTGTGCGTTGAATCAACAACAGATGTTGCCTTTTTAGCTTCACATGAAACCTGGATGACTGTCAGTGAAACATTTTCAGCTCCATGGACTCCCTCAGGATTTCAATTCACTCAGCTTTAACCCTAGATATTAAGCATATCTGTGGTCGCAATTATTTCATTTTAAATAATTACTAACCTGTTAGATGTTTGTAATAAAAACGAAAGAAAAAAGAAAGTCGTCATTTAGTAAGGGTGGCACGGAGAGCTCATTTCTGACGGTTTTGATTAACACTTCTCCTGGAGGGCATATTCAGAGAAAATAACACCTTGCAGTGAGCGGTCATCTGGACTCTCATTATGTGAAATGTCAGTGGAAGTGCTGTTTGAGAAGCTGACTCAGAATTTTCAACAAAAACTAAATTGGGTTTATCTCTAGGTCTTGGCCTATGGGTAACATCATCACCATCTGGTCAGAAAACTCCAGACTGACTTAATCTCATATTGCATACAAATAAGTAACTCTCAATCAGACAATGATTGTGAAAATATAATGTGCAAATAAAATGTTTTTGGTCCGAGTTGAGTTTACTATGATGTTTGATAGTGTCATTTAGGGAGATTTACAGTTTTTACTATAAACTGTGTTTTTATAAAGACATCCAATCCATGTCTCTTCCAGCAGGAACAGCTTTTAAAATATGAGTGAAGTAAAATCTCAGTGCTTACAGAAAGACCCCTTATTATTATGTGCAACCTTGCAATTTCTGTCATATTCATACAGCACTTTAAGAGAAACTCACTAACAAGTTATAAACATGGAGGTGAGGGAAAATGTTTAATGGCATCATCTTGCAAGTGTAACAGTTTTGCTCAGTTCCAGCGTTTAAGTCTCAGCAGCTATTTTTTCCACATCTTTGCTAAGACTTTCTGAGAAGTCCTCAAGTGTTTCAGCAGACCTTTATTTTTGCAAGCTTAAGCAGATATTCCTGTTGACCGACCTAAATTTCAAAGCTCAAAAGGAAGCAGGCTCCTCCCTTAAATATATTTAAATCCCTATGATGAATACAACTGATTTACAGTTTTATTTGCACTAACACCCTGATTAGCTGCAGGCAACAGGCCGCTCAAGGCGACTACTAAGACGTGTACTTGTTGCTGCATACCAAAATAATTGGTAGACTATTACAGAAATGATAAAGTGGCTGCAATTATATCCATTGAGTGAAGAGAATGACACCAGAATTCTGTCAAAACTAATTTCACACATATTATTACTCATGTTCCTTCATAACTGCAGTGTGAAAAACATGATTAATGCTAGAGTGAGGGGCGAAGTGTGATGAATAACTGTTGTCATTATTTTTAAGTAAGATATGGATTTGGTTGCACAGTCAAGACAAGTGGTGCTCTTTGATTAGTAATGCACAGATCCAATACATCGGTAACGTCTATAATACTGATTGGATCAGCCAACTTTAGGAACCTTATGGAACAATATCATAAACATTTTGAATGGCCTGACATAATGTTGGAGTATACGAACATTCCTACCTGAAGTAAAGAGGTAATTTGCAATTACACGCTCATAACCTCAAACATTAATGAATGATCACTTTTACATGCTGAGAAATAGAGATTTGAATAGAAAAATAAGCACTGATCAGTATTTAGCATCGTAATTACTGCTTGTGCAAATGACCTATGGGGGCATTTTTCAGAGGGAGGATAGTCTCCATATTTTTTCTTGTACTCTTTTTTTGAGTATTTTGAATAATTAATAATAAAGTCATTTTACTTTTTTTGGAATTTAAGTATTGAACTTTGCTACATTTCAAGTTGGAATCGTTACAGATTAAGAACAACTGGGCCGGGCCCAGCACTTTGTGAACAGTACAAAAATTGCACAACAATTAAATGAAATGAAGGATGATTTTATTATGTTTTGTGGTAAAGATTAGCAATATTATAACTGAATTTTACCTTGATCAATCACTGATTTAGCCCAGAGGGCATGCTATGTGACCCAAATCAAACATACCCAGGGTGCTGTGTGGCCAACAGGTGCATGCTGGGTCTAGCTAATATGCTCATGGTGGGTCCTCCAGCGGTGGCTTCTACATTTGCTTAGGACTTCTACCTTCAGTGAGGTGTGAGGACTTTTCTGTAAACTGTGCAGGCTCTGTTTGTGCTCTAATGTATGTTTCTGTTGTGTTTATATTGTCTTTACATCTCTGTGTTGGCTGCATTAGTGATGCTTTATGCTGCTGTTAGAGTGGCAGGTTATTTAATCTAATAATGATTGTTGCCCCCGTCGCCATGTTCATGGCGATTTTTATTTATCGTTGCTCATTTGTGTGAGTTTTGACCGCTTTTCTGGTAAATTCTTGACTATTTACTATAGTGACAAAGATGGTTGTTTATTTACAATTGATAATCAGTTGTATGCACAGACTGCAAATCCATCTATAGAAAAAATAATTTACTGTTGGTTTGGATATACAGTAAGGGCTCATGGTATGGTTCACAGCAAGTTGTTGTTCCATTTGTCTGTTTATGTTGACATGTTAATGCACTTTATTTTGTAGCTAAAGGTGCTCTTCTTTTTATTAGTTTGATTATACAGTAGTATTCTAGTACTTTTTCCATCAATGCTACTAGTAATTTCTCAAAACTGTTAGGCCATCATTTGTATGCAGTCAGTTTGAGTACAGATTTCCTTGTTTTCTTGGTGGGCTCAACGGCACAGGTTGTCCAAACTAACATTATTGCTCTAAAGATTAAATGCACACTGAATTCTTCCCATTTCCAGCTTACATAATACATACCAATTTATCTCTTTCATGCCTGCACTGCCTAGCTGTTTCATATACATTACCACCCCAGGGCCATCAGTGTTTGTTACAAACAAGGTAACTGTACGTGATGGGTCACATAGGCAGTTTTCACGGAGATGGGGAAACAGACTCCTTTGCAGAGAAAAAAGGCCTGTAATTGCCTAGAGTGAGATTTGTGTATCTTGACAAGGCAGATTGGCAACACTGCACTAAAGCTCCACAGATTAGTACATTACCACGGATTCTTCTCCTGCGGGGGAGGCAAGAAGAGACACAGAAAGAGTGAAGGACTTAAAGCAGACGGAGAGAGGCATTTAAAGAATGAGCACAAGGAAATGGGCAGAGAAGGGGAGAGGGGGGTGATACGTGGAAAGAATAAGTGTGATAAAGTGGGATTATAAAACAGAAAATATAGTAATGAGGGAAAGAAGAAAAACACTCAGGCATTGTATGCATGTTTTCGTTTTGAAGAAAATTAGGTTTGTTTGCTTCGAGCAAACATTTATTTTCAAACATCAGAACTGCCTGCCTGGCTTTCTTATAGACATGTTTTGCCTCTTTGTGCCAGTCTCAGATTCATCGCCGGCATCCTGAATGAGATAAGCAGTAGTGTGCCTTCCCTTCTCTGAACTGTCATAACAGACACTTTTTCTGAGGTTGGAAACATGTTTCAACAGTACCTCTGTCTTATCATGTACATCATCAATGATAACAAAATCCTTGGATAAATAGTTATCAATGCTTTTCCAAAAGAATATTTATTATAAAAGATGACAAGCATATATATATATATATATATATATATATATATATATATATATATATATATATATATATATATATATTCATCTAAGTAGAGGGCGAAGTACAATGTAGAATAAAAAGATTGGATCAATATGAACAAGGCTCGACTGGCTCCCCAGGTAGAGTGGAAGGAGATCTGCTCCAGATCAATATTGCTGGTCGATGCCAGTGAGAGACTGCAGTGATGAAAAACTCTATTTCTTGGCCCACAGAAGGGAGTGGATGCATCTTAGCAGAAAATAGATAAAAAATGAGATACCCATGCTTCAGCTGTAGACTGAGAAATTCATCCTTTGCATGTTGGTTTATTTAGTTATAGTTCAGCTTTTAGATCACAGATTATGGCCATTTTACTGGCCTCCACTAAAGGAATGTTGCCAGGTGTTGTTATGATGTACTTTATAGGGTATAAAATCATATTTATCTTTTCAGTATGAAATGAGATTTTTATTTAAAAGTGCACAATACATGTTTACAGTGTGACGTATGGTACTGTAGTGCTGCTTTGTGTGGGTGATTTATGAGAGCAAACTAGTGGCTTAGCTGCCTTCAAAGAGATTGTTATTACCCCCATCTTTAATGGTCCATTCATCTTCTCCCATTACACTGTAAGTCTGCAGTGTGTTACTTTCCAGACATGTTGGAGAAAAGGGATACAGTGTGACTAATTTATATGGAATCGCTCACTTTCCAAGACATATTCATTTGTCCTTCCCATGCCTGTTTTCATGGTGGCACTACAGTGTTTACTGGGAAGAAATGGAGAAAGATGAGGGTTAATTCAATTGGAAACTTAGAATATCAGCTTCGTAGCTCATTCATTATAGATTTCCAATTTCCACCCCAAACATACAGTGTTGGATCAGTATCTGATCAGACATTGGTCAAAAGGCAGTTTAAATGGACATAAATAAAGTACGCATTTGGGGTTTGGTTGTTGTTAGAAGAGTCTCCACACACAATGCAACCAACTAGGAATTAGGAATCATTTTCATGCACAGGAATCATTTTAAAATGTAAATGTTATAAGATTAATAAACACCAAGTTGGAAATACTTGACATCTGTTTATGTTGGGTTGTAATTATTTGCAAAATTAGGCTTTTTTGATCATCATAACATTATTGATTTGTACATTACTTACATATCGTCATATAGTATTTGTAAAGCCTTTTAAAATTGTATCACAAACCATGCATTTGTCACTCACACTTGACACTTACTTCTCTTCATAAGTTTAAATACATAATAATAATAGAACAAATTGGCCTTTATTAATCCCAGGGGTTAACTTCAATAAACGAATCATAAATAAAACAATAATTAGGACCTAAGAGTTCTTGCTGTCAATATTTTTCTCTGACCAACAAAACCCAAAAGTGGATGCCTTTTCAATCATGCATAGCGAGGAAATGACAAGGCTCCCTGTGGAAAATTGAAAAGTCCATTTCCAATCGAGTGTGCCCTGGAAAATCCATGGGGGTCAGTGACAATTTGTCTCATGAGGTCTGCACTGAGAGTCATTATGCTCAAGACCAACATGTCCCGAGGGACAGAACTATTCTTAAAAGGGAGACTTCTGTTCCCTTTATATATACAGTGTATATATATATATATATATATATATATATATATATATATATATATATATATATATATATATATATATATATATACTGTATATATATATATATATATATATATATATATATATATATATATATATATATATACTGTATATATATATATATATATATATATATACTGTATATATATATATATATATATATATATATATATATATATATATATATATATATACTGTATATATATATACTGTGTATATATATATATATATATATATATATATATATATATATATATATATATATATACTGTATATATACTATGCTTTTTTTCTCACTCTGGATGCAGTAGATTCATCTGACTCATTTGCCCTCCCCTTTGATTTCCTGCATTGGCTTTTTCCTCTCTGCTCCTTGGATTCAAATTGCTTGTGCGTTGCCTACACATCCTTAGAGAAAGAACAAGCGGAGGAAAGACAGTAGGAGATTGGATGACCCCAGTTGATCCATACCTGCTGTATCAATGAGTTCCTAGACATTATTGCACTCTTGTTTTTGGCTTATGGATAAGATCCACCTCGGAGTAACATCCAAATGGCAGCAATAGTCTTGTTCTTGGTTTCATTGTTGTTACAGTAGGGCATAATGAGCATTATCATTACTAATCAAAGTAATATCACGCCGAAACTTTCATGAATAAACAAAGTAAGAAGTTGCAGCATTTGGGTTGAAGTCATGACACGTGATTGCCTTTTGTTGATGATTCAGAGCTAATAATTTCAATACCGCCTTGTTAGTATAGTGAACAGTTAGTATTACATTATACATATCTTCATGAGATAAAACTGTGAATGTATCATCCATACCTATTCTCTCTAGTGGCATTCACACCTCTCATGCATTATAGATGAAATTAATTGTTTCATTTGTGGTAATTCCCTAGAGTGTTTCAGTCTCAAAATCACTTTAACAGGTGTGTTCTGTACAGGCCTCAGTGATATCTCTCACTACAATTAGGCTACTTGAGGAATGATAATCGTGAAAAGGAATGTTCTATTGTCTTGGTACATTGCAACAAAGGACAATAATATGGCAAGCAAGTGAGAGTTGGAATTTGATGAATACATTTACCTAGATTTGCATTGTCAATCTTAGAATCATACTGACAAAATCAGCCTTTGACCAGGTTGTATCTGTGTTAAAAAAAAAACAATATCTTCTCCTTTATAATCTTAAAACACTTTGATTTATTTGAGAGAAAAAGAATAATTTAATAGGTTGTTATGCAAGAGCTCATTTCCCTTTTTAAAACGTAGAAATTGCTTTTTTTAAAACAGGAGATTTCATATACATCAGTGCTTGAGAACCCTGTGCTGCCTGTGGGGAACAACATAATGAACTGTAAATATATTGCTTTCAGATGGCCCTGCTGAGGCCATAATTCCCCGTTGCTGAGCTCAGGTGAAGGTCACCGGGGAGTTGTCAAAATGTCCAGGTTACCATGAACGTGCTACCACAGCAAGGCTCCTCATAATTAAAGTGGCTGTCTGAGTCAAGCCAACCTAGATCATTAATTTTCATTTTTGTTCACAGCCAGCCGTTATTTATCCTTGGACTTGGGTCAGAATTTCCTATAAAACAGAGAGTGTATAATTTGGCAAAAAAAGCAAAAAAGTTAGCCTTTACATTGCATTTATCCTGACAAGTTAAACAGCATTTGTGGATATCAAATCAACCTTTACTGGTTAGTGAGGAACATGGAATGCTAGGCAACAGTTCAATCTGTGATGGACTGATTTTGTATGATATACACTTTATTTAATGTGAGTTCATCAGATTATACACTGTTTAACATATTTGTTCCATTATGAATAAGGAATAATCATCCCTTAGCTCTGCTGAAAAAGGCATTTTGATTTTGTTAGGAAGTGTAAAGTGCCAACGCCTATTGGTTTCATTGAAGAACTCCAACAATGCTAGCGAGCAGTTTTTTGATTAAAGCTACATTAGGCCAGATTTTACATAAAAATAGGCTTTATCTGCACATCACAAAGTGGGGGTATGTCAGAAGGGTATCCTATCCACCATAATTGAGATCCTTCTTGCTGAAATTAATTTCTGGCGTTGAGAATGGTCACTTCACCCTCAGGAAATTAAAAATCAAAGCTCAATACAAAGTTGTCTCCTAAACAGCAGCGAGGGAGTGCTCTGTTGAGAAAATCTCTCTTTTATATTCTGGCTCTGTCTCTCTGTTATCTGGGTATTATTATGAATGTAGTTATAAGAAAACATGGAGAAACATATCCAATCCAACTGTAGCTATGAGTACACTGGTACAGATATACTGTAGATAAAGTTAGAATCAAGCTCAGAGGGAGGTGAAGTGCTTTTAAATATGTATATACATTTTTTGATTGGACTACCAAACATAATGCAATTTTATGCAACAACCCACCAACCCAAGACACAGTAGTTACAGATAAATACTGCTTTGTATGTGGTATTTTGTTCTGATTCATCAAACAAATAGGCTTTTTAATGATATCCTAATCTGGCCTATAGTCGTTTGATACTCATTTTAATCCTACATTTTCATATAAAATTAAGTGAAGTTAAAGTAAATTGAATATTTAGTTTGCATGTGACTGGTTCAAAATTGAGTTCCCCATCACAGCTGGACATTTGATATGGTAATTGAACATTTTATATTTCATTGCATGCTGTTTTTGCACAATTTCAGTATGTTACCATCAAAGCTGTATTTGAATGCTTGCAGTAAATCCTCTCCAGAGCAAGATATTGTAAAATGTGAAACTATATTGGCTCAACAGTAATTGTTAGTTTTTTATTAATTATTTTATTATTAATTTAGCCAGAGGTTTAAAAAACAGCCTGACACGCTGAACATTTAGGTAATCTGTAGCTCTCTAAGGCTTACATCATGTGTGATACCTATTGTAAATTGGTAGGTTTACCATATGCATCCAAGTTCTCCAGGTTTAACAGCTTCATAGAGGCAGAGTCTAGGATGGCAGGCTTAATTTTTTTAATGGCCTCCGTGTAGGCAACAGCAGTGACCAGAGGCATTATGTTTTCGGGTTGTCCGTCCTTCGGCCCGTCCATCAGTCCGTCTATCCTATTTTTGTGCATGCGATATCTCAGCAACCCCTGGAGGGAATCTCTTCACATTTGGCACAAACGTCCACTTGGACTTACAGTAAGAATGAACTGATTCAAATTTGGTGTTCAAACGTTAAGGTCACTATGACCTTGCATAACTCAAGGTTTCCTGTGCTAAATATTAACACTTCACACAAATATCTAATTGGATAAAATAATGAAGTGATGACATAACTCAAACAGAATACATTTGGTCTGACACTGAATTGGTGACACTATATCGTGAAAGTGTGGTGATTGTGTAGATCGTCTGTGCTGCTGGGTGTGTGTGTGTGTGTGTGTGTGTGTGTGTGTGTGTGTGTGTGTGTGTGTGTGTGTGTGTGTGTGTGTTAAGCTTCCACCTTTCACCCAAATATATACTTATTACCTTTATTATATTAATTTTCACTACATGTATTATATGAGTCTGGAAAAGACATGGATGTAAACTACAACCCGACTGGTTGGCAGAAACATACAACCGCAATGCAGTATTTCTTGTTTCACAAAGATATTTGACTTGTGTATGAGTATTGTGGTTCTAAGAAACATTATATTAACTGTTTAACAGTAATGGAGCTGCATTTGCTGTGTAATTTAGAGGTTGTGTCAGTGACTAAAATGACTGCAGATAAGAGCTGAGGATGCCTTGCACATTATTAAGTGTGAAATATAACAACACGCCCCTGAGCTGCCTACTGTTCCCCTGGAGCGACAACAGCTAGATAGGGCTCTGCACAATTATGGCTGAGACAGCCACAGACCTACCTTCCTCATGTGCTTCATTTTAAAGCTCTTCTGATGGACAGTATTGCAGTGCACCTCTACATGAAGTGCCTGATAAAAAAGGTACACAATCCTTTAAATGCTGTTTATTCTCTGGCCCAGTGATAAAGCTGATGCAGTTCCGATTGGGTTTCTCTCCCTCCTAAAGTTCCCCTTGTACATGTATCGCAATGCCTAAGCCTAGAGTGTAGCTAGAGGCAGATTATCAATATAATTTCACACCACTCCAAGCACTCCCTGGAAAAAGAGAAAGAATATTATCTATAAGGATACTGCTCTGGAAAATTGAAAAGTGAAGTATACTTTCTCTGTAAAGCAGGGTGTTGCGCTCCTCTGCATCGTCTTCCCTTTTTATTTCTTTGTTTGCACAAAAAGTCTGACTACTTTGCTCTGTGTAACTGCGTACTTATTTAAGAGGTAGAGTATGTTTAGCTGGAAATGTTGGCAAGGCACAGTCATTGTCATTCCGTCAGCTTTTAAATATAATCAAATACCACTTCAGTGAGTCATTTCATTACGCATTGGCACAGCATAGTAATTAGCAGTAATATAACACAACAGCAACTGCAACAGATCCAATCAAACACCAACTTTAATTTATTTATACATTATGGGCAGCTTCAGCGTTCTCTCTCTCATAATACATGTAACTCATCTACACATGTGATTTGACACACAGACTCGGCGCTACTGCAAGCAGCTTCACAGTAACTAGGCAATGAATAATTACATAGAAGACCAAAAACTGAATGCTATGTTGACATTGGTATTTTCCAATATTTCCAATATCCCTCCCACTGCAATACCCTGGGGATCTAGAGCTGAGTTAAAAAAAACTCTCCTAACATTGTGCTGACAAGCTGTTCTCAGGCTATTAAATCCATTTCTCACTGTCAGTGGAGCTGGAGCAGCTTAGATTTGAATGAGGAGATGCTGGTGCTCCTGCTGCTGTGGGTCTTAAATGTACACTGAGGGCGGTGGAGTCCATGCTGTGCATTGTGTCACAACTGATGCACTGTAGGATTATTGAGGTATTTGGGTTGTTTGGGGCTGCAATTTAGTATTATTAACATTTAATTTAAGTGTACGGTTATAGCAACAACAGAATAAAGTCATTCAGATCTGCAGTGTCCATTGAGCCTTGCGATTAATCTATCAGACTGTATGCAGTAAGCTACTGCAGGTGCACATAAATGCATAGAAAAATGTGATCATCATAGAAAGATGAGAGAAAAGGAGGTGGGGAGATAGTGAAAGAGAGAGCATATTAAGATTGGACAACCCCAGACCACGCTCACAACCATATTTGACAAACAGACCATCAGGAAAAGTAGACTCATCATATCGGACCCCACCCATAACCTCAACAACAAGTACCATTTGTTACCTTCAGAGAGGAGATTCTGTTCTCTGCCCCTAAGATCCAAACGAGCCATGTCCACCTTCGTGCCAGCATCCATCAGACTGTTGAACAAACAATAATTGCTTGAGACTTTCACTTATTCTCCCTACCCACCCTCTAATCCTACCCTCAGGGTTTTTTGTATTTTTGAGTAATTATGTATCCTCTGGTATGATTATTATTGACTATTGTTGTATGTTGTGTCTGAATGTGCCTGACCACAATGAAGTTCCCTCACGGGAAAAATAACGTTCTTTTGATTTGATTTGATTAGGTGAGTAGGTACTCTTAGGTGTGGTATGTCTTCAACAGTTTCTGAAGAGAGAGAGAGTGATTCTGCTGACCACCACCGAGCATGCAGAAGAAGAGATTTCCTGCGTCACAGTGAATCAGGGAGTTCACATAGACAAGCTTTAGGGACTTGAACTGGACATCAACTGGAAGCCAAGAGAAAGTAAAACAAAAGTGGAGTGGCATCAGCTGTTTTTGGCTTATTGAAGACCAGACATGCTAGCACATTTTGGACCATTTGCAGAGGTTTTACTGTGCAGGAGGTTGTAGACAGATTCAACATCAAAGTTAGTTGGTCATCAATGGCTGAATAACTAGGATTAGGATTACTCATAACTTCATTATCTTCATGATTAATCGAAACCATTGTTGACTGTTGGTAGGAGACAATATATAACTGGTGTCCAACTTCAATGCCAGCTCAATATCCAATGAATTGCTTTTTCACAGGGTTTTAACCATATAACATGGTGTTCATAAGTGGATAGACTTTGCTCAGTTGCCATGAAGATGGACTTGTTGATATGCAAATGCAATACTTTTTTTCACATTGCAGCTTTTGTACGTATTGGCTGATAAAGCATGGAACTTCATTCTTTACCCTAAAAGGTAGCTTTACAAAACAATTATGACTCAAGGTCCACTTACTTGCTTTTTACAGAGCTTTCAACCATCACACTGTCCAATAAGCATATTGAGATATAAACATATTTAAATACTGCCATTATGTGCCCATAACCACAAGAGGTTGCTACTCTGGAAAACGTAATCCATTGATGAAGTTACCAATGCTGTATTTTTTTCCATTAAGGACAGTCTTGACTAGTCAAGTCCAGTATATACATACATTCTTGCATGCAAACATAATTATATTATGGTAATACAAATCCCTCAAGTGGAAATTGATAAGAGGAGAAGAGAGCTGACAAGTGATTGTTGTGAACTTTATCTTGAGTCTTATTTGAGAAACAAATGGCCCTGTCATCATGAACACACCATCTATAATTCTTTGTCATTTTTTTCCACAAACAGTTATTCCGCCTATGCCGGCCTTGGTGCCAGAAGATGAATAAGGGGAATTAATTTGTGTCAGGATGAGAGCAAAGCACTGCTCTGTTTGGCAGCAAAAACAGAGCAGAGACTGTTATTAATGACCAGATGTGTGGATTGCAAGGACCATAGTCACTCAGAAGGAGGTCAGAAGAGAGGGAGGCAAGCCAGGGGGTGGCAGGGGGATAGGGAACAGGGTGCAAGAATAAAGGAAATATTTGGTAAAGTGGCAGATCAACAGAAGGAAACTAGTCTTTAGGATGCTATAACACCAACCAGTCCTCAGCACTCCTCATTTGTTCCAGTTTGTAGTGCAGCTTTGCACCAGCCCTTGCTGTGTGATGGTGTAATATAAATAAAAGGGACCTCACTGCTGACTGGAGAGCTGTGTGTTGTGTAGAGGCAACAGTCAGGTCTGTGAAGCTGTGACCCGACCCGACACAACTGCTTTCAATTGTTACCTCTAAAGCCTTGGACAGCCTATTTTTTAGTTTTTAGACGCATCCTCAAACTCTGTGTGAATGTGCGTGTGAGTGTTCAATCTCAGCCTGTAAGTGCTAAATTGCCGATGTTCAAAACATCAATTGGGAATTAGATTTTCATCACTCTTATATATAAGTGATTAGATCCAAATTGGTTCTGGTTATTTCATATTGGACATTTCTGAATTTTTTTTAAGTTGGCATGGCTCTTTTTTATTTTTTACACATGTCTATTCTCTACTCATAGCTGTTACTATTGTCACATAGTTTTGATATATAATAATGTTTTCTAAAAATAATTGTACAAAAAAGCTGCAATATTGTGGTTACTGTAGCTTTTTCTTCCTAATATTTTTTTGAGTTAGCCAAAATGCTTAGTTGCCCTTCCAAAAGTCAAACATCATGAAACGGACCTGCTTGCTGTGTCTTCTAACCAAGACACCCCAATCAGAGAAAGATCTTATGTGGAGATAAAACAAAACATAAGTTATTCCTTACTGTTTGTAAAGATTGTTTTTTGTAAAGCTAGCATCGCAGTGTCAATGCTGGGTTGGGTGATGTAAGCAAGTGTGATTCACTGTGAATGTAAGAGAAACATGTCTGCATGGTTACACTGTAACATCAATGCAGCTAAATATATAAACATAATCTTCCTGTAAGAAGCCTGTTTTCACAAAAACAACAGACACCCTCCAGCCACTGATATCTCAGCACTGACCCAGGCAATGGTGTGAATATTAGTGCAAGTCTGTAACATATGTAAGAGAAAGGATGATGTCATTGTATAATTGTTTCACATTGTTCCTTTGCAAAGAGGTAAACATTTGAAGGGAAATTCACAGTTCAAAAAGTTCAGGATTAAATAGACGAAGCGCTTGAACAAGTGGCATGATAAATAAAGTGGTTTATAGGATCGTGGTGATCCTAGCATTTTTGTACAACATTCTGAACAGCTACCATACAAAACGTGTAGTGCACGGCTATGAGGAAAACCAAGAGCTTGTTTTATAGGATCTTTGAGTTGCCATTCCTTATCTTGGCATAATTTAATTATCTCCTATGAAATCAAACTTTGTTTTCTTGTTACTCATTTAGTTACTGCAATATATTGTTTGGATCTTGAGATAGGGTTAAAGAGCTGCAATTGGCTCCAGTAGCTCTCAGTGAACTTGCATGCAGTGCCAAAGCAAACGTACATAAAGATTAGCAGATAAATAGCTCTTATGTACAAGTCAAATAGGTATGCAGAATAGAGACACACAAACACATATGTATATATACATATATATATATATATATATATATATATATATATATATATATATATATATATATATATATATATATATATATATATATATATATATATGTGTGTGTATCCGGTCACTGGTTAACAACTATTGTATTGCTGTTTTTATTATGTATGAATGCAATTTGTTTTGCCAGCATGCCAGTTAAGTCACTCTGGTCAGATTTATTTCAATGCTCAAGTAGGTGTGTCTAAACAAGTACAGCTAAACATAAGCTTTTAGAGTCTGTCATTGAAATTCATTCTGCCACACTCACATCAAGTACTGTAAGTGTTGAAAACCCCTTTGCTCATTGTGCACGGCAGTTTGTGACATACCTTTTTACAGCATAAAGGTCAATCATGCACTCCACATTTGTGTGTGCATTTGGGTGGCTGTTTGTAGATAGCAGCTTCAGAGCATATTCAGCCATTACACCCACATGGAGAACGCGCAAAAGCTGGGCTGACCCCACACACATCTGACACACATGCATGTAATAGAGTATCTAAGAGTGTCTGGCAACAAAAAAGTACGATGGATTCCCCAAATATGGAGTCGATTTTTCATCATTAACAACCTTTAATAATTGTTTGCAGAGATGTCTTACTTTGTTTCTGAACAGAAGGTTCTTTAGTGAGAGTGCACGAGACTGGCTGTGTGTTTTTGTTTGAGCAAGACAATCTGACAAGAGACACACAGTTTACATACCCGAGATTGCAGGGGTCTTGACAAACGTGATTGTTCCTCAGTAATTAGCTTGTTGGCATCCCTGTGGTAAAAACAAGGGTGGTAATTATGAGGAGGAGGTCTTGGGACTGCTGTCTGCATGTGTGCGAGAGACATAACTCACCGGGGGATAAGACAATGAGACAGGAACAGGAGGGCATAAGGGAAGGAGGGGTGGCATGTGTTGAATATGTCCATGCTGTCATCGAACACAAAACAGCCTCGTAATTGCAAGGAGGCTAAACATGGGCAAAGGATGCAATGATGTGGAATTAAGTTAATAATAGAGTGTATGACAGAAACTCTGCGTTACTAGTCATTAGAAAATGTGTTTAGCTTGTATTTTGGTGCAGATGGGTGCACCGTAAATAAGGGACGTAAAAGAAACTCAACAAAATCACATCTACATTTGTTGAAATTGAATACATCTGCTTTATCAGCCAGTACAGTTACATATATTGTTGTATACGCCAAATTCTCACTCTCAGTGTCCAGGAGGTTGTGTGGAGCATGGACGCTCTGTTTAAATCAGAAGGCCAGAAGGTCACTTGGGGCAGATGAAGATCCATCACAGACGTGACTAGTGCTGGTTGGACCACTAGGCCACCCCTGGACCCGAAAGGCTCCATTTGCTGCAGTTGCTTGGCAACCCTTGCTGTAATTAGTCCTGAGATGTAGCGCCTCAAGTCAGAAGCCCAGTCTTCACTGCTAGGTCAGACACAGAACAGAGCCACACCTACACGGGCAGCTACTCAAGTGAATTCATATTAGAGTGCTATGCACATCGTCAGCAGATGAGCACAGGAAACAACTTTCCCTAATGGCTGAAAAAGTGATTTCCTTTGACTTACTAATTGAGAAAAAAATAGCCACCCACATGAAAGAAAAGCACAACATAAATATGTTAAATTCTGTGGTATCATGACATATAAGCCATATTGAGGGATTTTTAATAATAAGTGTAGGTAAACGATTTCTGTAATTTATAATATATATTTCTGTGTTTGGTTTAAAAAAAAAAGCATTGTCTACTGATATCAGAAAATAGCAGTTCTCATGAAGCCATAGTGAGGCCTAAGTGTTAGAATATATATATTTTACCAAACTGAAATATTGCTGTAAACGTAAAACATGACAAATGAGGTACTGAGGAAGCTAAAGGCTCCTTTTGGAAGACTGGAAGAGAATGACCCATGCAGCAGTGGCTGAGAAGGCAAATGGGGACTTAGATAAAGACAAATTGCCATGGCCATATTGTGGTGAGATTGCATTTACTGATGGAGGAAGAGAGTAACAGCTCATTCTCCAGAGGGACACTTTTATAAATAAATCATGTCGCTTGCACACAGGAGTGACAGAACTTCTATGTGCAGGATGTACTGTTGAGAGGAATGAAGGGAAGAAAGATAATAGAGATGCGTGCAAATGCAACAAAGTCTCACTCTGTGACTGCCATGTGGGAGTGTGGTGTGAGGGCTGATAATGCCTGCTAGACTTCAAGTAATACATTGCATGGCATACCACTGTTGTTGACATTACTAGGGTAAATATATACAGTACATAGAGCATGACTGCTACTCAAAGTCAGTATCATATTTACAATCTTTCCTAATCCTTTCACTATATAGAGCGCTAAGTCCCTCACCCTTTTCAAGCTAGCTTCTGTTCCACTAGCCTCAATATATATTTTTAATAGAGTGGTTATTTTCATTACACTTTCTGAAAAGCTGAAACATGATACAGGGACTATCTGTATATATTTGAATCTAAATGGAGATCTAGTGGACAGTAACATTTTTAGATATTATGCATTTTAACCAAGATACAACAATTATTTTGATGTTGTTCAACAACTTCTGCTTAGATAATGTTGTAATGGTGCTCATGGGATGTGTAGTTTACTGCAGCTGTTTTGAAGGATGAGCAATGAAAGCATGGGAAACTATAAACTGAAAGCTAGTGAAACAGAAGCTAATCCAGAAGTGGGACAGAAGTTAGGCGCAAAAACATCTCCACCAACTCCTGAGGCAAATATCTGTCTCTTTAAGTGCTCCACTTTGTTCACCAGCTAGCCACTATAGACTATCAGCTGTTTGGTGCTGGGCAGGGAGAGTACAGTGGGTTTATCTATAAGTTATTCTGATCCTTTTCACATTATTCATAAATACATTTACTTACATACTTACTTACTTTCATACTTACTTACTAACTTACTTACTTACTGACTTACGATCAATTGTTAATATAACAAAATTGATTTGAGCAGCTTTAAAGTGCAATATAGCTGGGTGCCTGGGCAGCTCACCTGGTAGAGCAGGCGTCCATATATAGAATTTTACTCCTTGACGCAGCTGGTTCGACTCCACCCTGCAGCCCTTTGCTGCATGTCATTCCCCCTCTCTCTCCCCTTTCATGTCTTCAGCTGTCCTATATAAGTAAATGCCCAAAAAATAATCTTAAAAAAAAAATAGTACAATACTGCTGAGCTTATGTATGGGCATTGTAAGCATATTTTTAAAAGGCTGTTAAACAGACCTTTCCTGAAAACAATTACTATTAAGTAACAGAGACATCAAAGGCATTGAGGTGTCTTTTGGGATTTTTTTGTGTCCCAGACGGATAACAAGTCATTGACGTGGGCTTGTTTGGTAGTAATTCATGCCCTGCGACCCATATTGGTGACCCATAAAACCTCAGCAAAGTACCAGTAGGTCAATCCTGACTCAATAAATTCCAACACCAACTATCAGAATCCTCAGATAGAGCTGCAATAAAACAGACACAGCTCATAAATCGGGGTCCTGAGGACTTAAAAATATATATTGTTGCCATTTAAAACAGTCAGTGAGTGTGTACTTCCTTTCAGTTTTCCTTTCTCCGATACCCTGCATTCAGCTTGCAATTATTAGAATAGCTTACCTGTATGTGCTGCACCAGTCATTGTCAATACACTTGCATACATTGTTGGTGTGCATGGTAACACTCTTATCGTGTTTCAAGTGTGAAATGGACCAGTAGTCCTCTGATTTGACATCTTGTGGCACTATTTGCAGCATGTCACATATGTCAATATGTATATTATATTTTTATCTGTTTAAAGGGACATTAAACAGATTACCCACAATGTCTGTGAGTGTAGGGCTCTGTGTGACATGAACACTGTGACCCACATCTCTTTGAAAGTGGTGCTGGATCCCACTGGGGAGTTTTGACATTTCTCGATGTGTTCCTTTAACTACATTTTTTTTCTTTGAGCCTTGCACCTGACAGTTCTGCCTCCTCGTTATTTTAGAGCTTTGCGAGACTCTGCATGTCGTCGTCGTCCCCCTTATCCCCCCCTTCAAAGGCCTCATGAATTGCTAGTCCACTAGCAAGCAGTGACAATGAGCACTCAATATGGAATAGATTTATGAGGGCCAAACCTTAATAAAGGGTGACTCTGGCACCCACATCTGCCATTAAGCACAATGTCTCCATAATTTACAGCTCAGACTATATGGGCATGCTCTCAATGCCCTCTAATTCAGTGCTTTACATTTTCATTTATAGACACTGTCTGTGACGGTTTGATCGATTGCCCATTAAAAATGTAAGGGTCAGAAATGGCTTTAATCCATTATTGTGACAAATGTTATCATGTGCAGTCTGGACTGTTGATTGATCTGCAAGTTAAATTAATATGCAAATATTTGAGTACTGGCAATCATGATTAAGGACTGAAAAAACATATCCTTTAAACTTTGCACAATGTTCATACCAGACCAGGCGTTATGGGCAATTTCAATCTATATAGAAAATATGAATTGTTTTTATTTTAGTGAAGAGTCAGTGAGGGGTTTATTACACATCCTGTTGTTTTTACTTTGTTTCCATTGAGCCCTCTTCTATCCCCCTTTGAGTCCCTGCTAATGACATGCATTAGGAGAGAGAGAAAAACATTGTTTCAGTCGTGTAAGCTGAATATGGGAGTATGTACTGTAATTCAGAGAGCATCCTGATTGGCTGCACTGTTTGTTTCCTGTGATCCCTATTGTCGCCCCCTCCCTGGTGACTCGCCTGCGGTAACAAAGGCACCAGTGTGGATCCTATCCCAAGTTGGTCCCCCGAGGAATGTCATCTAATGAGCAACATAGAGTATCCACCGTGAAGTTTGTGCTTTTACCTTGAGATGAGATTTCTCCTCTCTGCATACAGCATGGGCCTGAGGGCTACATTGAATATAGAAATAAATGTTACTGCTACATAATTGCATAATTATAACTTGGTTTAACATCGGCACACATCCTCCTGGAGGTATGCACATGGAGCACCAACTGGTATTAATTACTTGTCTGCTTGATTTAAGCAATTTCTCATTACGCAGTTGTGTGGAGGTGTTTTTGTGATGAGTGTCAGTTACAATGAAGTCGGAAGGATCTGAGTGATGTAGATTAGTTGTGGAGGTGTGATAAAGCACCTCTAACTTTTAAAGCAATCAATCTTATTTCCATATTAGTACGTCGATATGCGTTTCTGAAAAAGCCTGGGCATAAGTTCAGCAATGCTTTTCTTGCTTTCTACAATATCTGCACATCCACATTATGGTTAAACCTACAATAACTGTTAATTTTTTTTGTCTGAAAACAGCTGCCTGCTCTGGGCGAAAAAGTATGCTTTGTACATAAACAATCAGGTGAATCTCGATGTAAAGCTCAATAAAGCTGAGGGGAGCTGCAGATTCAGGTGATAATTCTCTGTAGGTTCATTGCTACAAGCAACCCTTTTAACATTGTCATATTGTTTTACATTTTCATTTAAGACATTGTTATTATAAAAAATATCAATTATACACACTTGAAGTTGTAGGGAAAAAAAGATTCAAATTCACTATGCTTATGGTATGGTTCAGGTTATGCCACTAAAACACTTGGTTAAGGTTAAGAAAAGACCTTGGTTACGTATAATAATAAAAAAGGGAAACATTAATTGCAGGTCTGTGACAGTAAGATAACTCCAACCTCCACACTCTTATTGTCTGCCTCAGTATATAGGGCACAATACTTCCTTTACTGAACACTGCAGTTGTCCACTATTGGAGTAATTTCTGGGCTGATCGGGCATTACATTTTGGCTGCAACTGTCAACATACTTATGATTTTGCTATTCATAGATCATCCATGGGGTTGTTAGAACCAAACTGCTGTGTCCACTTTGGAGCGTGATGTTCATTGCAAATGTCAGGGAAATTTGTCTATAGATTATTAGATATAATCTGTGCAAAATTAGAATTTTACCCATAAGTCATTGTTGCTAAAAACAATAAAAATAATCCTCTGGAGCCATGACCATCAACAGCAACCTTTAGGGAAATCCTGCTATTTAATCTTTAACAGACATACTATATAATAGCATGGACCTGTGTGGTCAGACTGTTCCTAGGTGGATGGAGATGGAGTGTCATAGTTTTACACATAGAGCTACCCATAGCGTTAAGAAGTGACGTCAAGGGGTCCTGAACAAGCGTCCGTATGTGACGTGTCGGGAATGACAACGGGATGGTGTGGTGGTCCGTCGGAATTTTTTTGACCTGATGGTGGTGCATGAGAAGTAGTCATAGGATCAATAGAATCATTAGCAATTGTCCTCTGTGAACCATGGTGATACCCAATGTCTTGACAATCTGGTGAGTAGATTTTGAGATATCTTGTACAAAAATATAAATAAAGAATTATTATAATAACTCTACCTCCAGTTCAGATCAGTGACTGTTGTCCTGAGTCATGTCTACATATTATATGAGTGCTGTTTTGACTTTTCTGTCTTCTGTGCTGTGGTTAAAAGCTCTTATCTGCGCTGCACCATAACCTTCCCCAGGGTGGTCGCCAACCCTCGCCCTGGTTTAGTCCAGGATAAAGACCTCTGCTCTCAGACTCTCTTGGTGACCATATGTACACAAAAAACAGAGCACTATTTATCTGCCAGCTCAGCCTATAAAAGGGGGAGACCATTGTAACGAAGCTTTTAGCCAGCATCCTGGGGAGTCCCGTAGCCGATGACATTTCTAAATGGACAAACGGAACAGTCAAGGAGAAAGGCACTTACTCCACAGAGACACTTTGATCCTGTTTTGTTACCTTTGGGTTTGTTAAATTCTTCTTTCCACACAAAACATATTTAACGTATGTTGTTGAACGAATGGCACCTTTTCTATTTTTCTAAATGGGAGCTGGTAAAAGCATCATTCATTCAATCATTATATTTATATTTAACTTTTAATTTAAAAATGTATTAAATAAAATCTATAAATATAATTCAGTTCAACTCACATACCATCTTTATTTTTTACTTTATTTTATTTTAGACTTATTATTTTTTTTAAACTTGAAAACATTTGGCTCATACATAAATGTGATGAAACAAAATTGGGAAAAAGGCAGCGAAGCCCTGACTGTTTGTCACTTCTACTGTAAGATTTAACACAACTGCATCTTCAATTGTGAAAATGAACACGTCTCCGCCAGAGCTGCAGCGACAAGATTTAATTTGTTTTTATTTATGTGATCAACACACACATCAGACTGATGTTGTGGGTAGAAACAGCACACACAAAGATTCCACTAGGATACATTACTGGTTAGTTACATTGTGAGTGGACAGACTCTGCCTTTCATTATCCATGAAGAACTATTCCTAATAATATAAGACATTCAAGTAGTCTGGCACAGCCAAACTTTATGTTGCACACTCAGTTTTTGCAAGAATCAGTTCTGCTTGGTCTGATATAAACTGACCAATCAGCAAACCTTTCAATGTCAAATATGACAAGATCAACAAGCTCCTGAACATTGTTAACAACTATTAAAAGAGCACTCCACCGATTGCACTCCTATAACACTCTCAGAAAAAAAGACAACAAAATTGACACAGCAGAACCAGAGGTATCATTTTTTTATTCAACACATAATTGTTCCTTTTCAAAACCTGATTTTAATGCAACTTGACTGCCAACAGTTTGGTTAGAGATTTAGGTGCGTTATGGTCTGTTAGAGGTCTGGTAAGCTCACTGGTAAACTCCACACCTGCAGATTTGGTTAATTTTCAATCTTGTAGTCCTCCAGTGACATCACTTGAGTCAATTTATCAGATTTTGTAAAGCTCAGCCACAAAAGAACAACAACTTGTGTCACATATAATCTGTAAACAGACTTTGATGTGTACAATCTGTGGAGTTGCCCTTTAATACTAGATTTTGAACTGAGGATCATGATACTATAGCTACATGATACTGTTAGTTGCATTGCTTTTTCATAACTGTATTTATGAAGTGATTTTAGTGGGTAGTTTTCGGAACAGTCGGCATGTTTTTACAAAATGAAAATCGGAAACAAAGACAGCTCAGTAAGGTGTTGAAAGAGGTCATGTTTATGTCTCAGTAAGGAGAGACTCATCAGACATCTATTGTCTAGTCATCTTGTTACAATAACTTTTGTCTCAAGTGAATGCATGCTTGGCGTTGTCCGACCAAACTGAACAAAGTGTAAATTGTTGGATTGCTTTACCAGGTTACAATTAAAGACATGGTTCTATGACATTCGTACTAAGGATGTCTTTCGTTGAGATAAACATAGATGTATTTTTCACTTTCAGGAGGTGAATTTACAGTAGATGTTTCTTTTCATTTCTGTTTACATTGATAAATCACATTTATTATTTAGGTATTTAGTGACAAGAAAGAGCATAAAGAATCATGACTCATTACAGTTCTATGTTCTCTTTCAAATGTACTATCTCTGATAAGCTTTTATAGTTTCCCATATTCTTTAATGCTCAAAATGTGAGTAGTTAGTGTGTGTGTGTGTGTGTGTGTGTGTGTGTGTGTGTGTGTGTGTGTGTGTGTGTGTGTGTGTGTGTGTGTGTGTGTGTGTGTGCTTGTGATGATTGATTGCATACGGTATGTATTGTGTGGCCAGTGTTTTTTGTCTGCCATGGGAAATCTTTGTATTCTGAGCCATGTCTGCATTGATGACATCTTTTTGATTATTTATGATGTTTATCCTTCCTCTTGTGGACTTCCTGTACCCATGGATCACAGGGAAAAAATATCAAGACAATTATGGGAATTGAACCAGCAAAGAAGTAATCTCCTCATGAATAATGAATCTACTTAATGGTCTGAAGTATTGCTGTATACAGGATGACTGGAAATCTAACTTGATGGAAAGAGACATGATATAATTTACCTGAAACACTTCACATAATACCTCATGCAGTGGAATTAGACAGGAAGTGTATGCCTAATATGTATTTCATTTGTGTGTTTTTTGAAAGCATTTATTTCACATGTGTTCAGGGAGTTGCTTCACATACTGCAGCGATGCATCAGATGTTTCTATGGCTAAAAAAGCCTTGAAAATCCCTGACTAATCCAACAGCTAGGTCCTTTCATGCTCATTGAGATCCTTGACTTTTTAAATGAAGTAATCATTACCTACTTGTAGCTAGAGCTCATGCTGTTTAATTAGAACTGAACTGGATTGCTATTTTATTTATTACGGAGGGAGGAATGCTGGAGAAGGTGAGCCTGACATGTCTGACTCTCTGCCATGCGGATTGCTGAATAATGCACAGCCAAAACCCTCAAAATAAACCCTCCTCAGCTGCACTCCCTGCCCTTCTCTCACCACTGTCTGGAGCCTCACTAACACACTCTGCTCTGAATAAAATATACCCGCTCCCTTCTGTGAGTGGATGTGCAAAAGAAGGACATTCATTTAAATCACTTTTGGGACTTGTGTTTGTGACCAGCAGGAGACAGTACTGATGTTTTTTTTTCAGCACAACGGGACTGACTTGTCTTGTGATACTGGAGTCTGAATCTTCGTCTTGTATTTATGTTAATTGGCCTGAGTAGCCTCGCATGCACCGCTGCTCCACAGACTTTTAGATCCTGATTGATCTGAGATGTTGACAGACAGCAGCGTTTGATTCTGCTCCTGTTATCTGTAATGTAGCTGAAGCTCTCAAAGGGCTGACAAGATTAGAATGCATTACTGTCAGAAAGCAGGGTGCCCTGGGGCTGCACCGGGCTTGTTGAGTGTTAATGACTCTCAGACTATGCCTCACCAGTGCAGGGCATGTACTGACAATCTGCAGTCAATTGCATCCCAATCAGCTCGGCCTGTTGCCAGAAACACAAAGAATGACAGCTGATTTAAACTGATTGATAGACACGGCAATATTTGAAATATTGTTGATATTGGCCGTATTAGATTTACTAAGTCACTTATGGGCCAGTTGATAGACCATTGTTGATTTGAGAACCAGATTAGAGCTCACAAGGGAGTTTGACAGAGTTGGTTTGTGTGTGTGTGTGTGTGTGTGTGTGTGTGTGTGTGTGTGTGTGTGTGTGTGTGTGTGTGTGTGTGTGTGTGTGTGTGTGTGTGTGTGTGTGTGTGTTCTTGTTTAACCAAAAACTGGGAATACAGTATACTTGTGGGGTCCGGACAGCTTTGTGGGGCCAAAATGCTGGACCCCACAAGGTTAAAGGGCTGTTTGAGGGTTAAGACTTGGTTGTAGGTTTAGGATTAGAATTAGGTTATGGTTAGGGTGAGTGTAAGGGTTAAGGTTAGGCATTTAGTTGTGATGGTTAAGGTTAGGGTAAGGGGCTAGGGAATGCATTATGTCAATGACGGGTCCCCACAAAGATAGTGAGACGCACTGTGTGTGTGTGTGTGTGTGTGTGTGTGTGTGTGTGTGTGTGTGTGTGTGTGTGTGTGTGTGTGTGTGTGTGTGTGTGTGTGTGTGTGTGTGTGTGCGTGCGTGCGTGCGTGTGTGTGTGTGTGTGTGTGTGTGTGTGTGTTTAGAAGCCATTCTTACTCCCACATGGTCAGTGGCCCTCAGTGTCAGATACTGACGCACAAGGCACCCTTTAGCATCTGTGTGGGATGCACCGGGCATAGCAGGAGCTTGACCGTGGTGCTGCAAAATGACGTAGTATGAAGAGCGCCAATGGTAGGGAGTAGAATTCAAGAGTGAAAATGAAAAAACACGGGACTTTCACCCAGGAGACTGGGGTTTGTGTCCCGTTCTGGTCCCGTGTGTGACTTAAACGTAAATCTTTTAACCCCACCCATGATCTTTTCCTAAATTTAACTAAGTGGTTTTACCCTGCACATAAAAAAATGACACCAAGAGGTCCTGACCAAGTGCATTGAAAAATGACACCAAAGGGGTACCCAGAGTGATAAAAAGTGATGCCAAAGGGTCCTGACCAAGCGTCAGTATTTGACGAGTTGGGAGTGAGAATGTTTTGGTGTTTCAGAACAGGCTGTCAAATTTCGTGATCTTTCTTTTAGTCTCTTGTTCGGTGTTCCAAATCCCAGCTGAGTATTTTCTTTTTTTAAAGATTATTTTTTTGGGGCATTTTTGGCCTTTATTTTTGACAGGACAGCTGAAGACATGAAAGGGGAGAAAAAGGAGGGAATGACATGCAGCATAGGGTCACAGGTCGGAGTCAAACCTGGGCCCTCTGCGTTGAGGAGTAAACCTCTATACTGTATATAGGTGCCCGCTCTACCAACTGAGCTATCCGGGCGCCCCCCAGCTTTAGATAAGATTACATGGTAATATTGTTAGGCAACATGTCATTCTAAGATTCTTCTTAGAATCACCTGGCAGGCTTTCCTTTTACTTTTTATTATCATAAATAATCAATGCTGTATTGAGTATAAGTGCCTGCATTGACTTTATTTGTGTGTGTGCGTGTGTGTGTGTGTGTGTGTGTGTGTGTGTGTGTGTGCGTGTTTGCGTGCGTGCGTGTGTGTGTGTGTGTGTGTGTGTGTGTGTGTGTGTGTGTGTGTGTGTGTGTTACCTCTACACACATCAAAGGTGAATGTCGTTGCAGGTGTATGGAGTTGAGAATCCTGTCAGAAAGTGGTCCTTGAGGATCATGAGATGGGGAATTCATTAATGCTCAGGTCTTTAATAAGCTCCCTGGGGAAAATTAATATCCACTTAATACTCTGTGCCAGGGGTTGCTCATCTAATAGGGTATGTAGTGAATCTTACTGCTCATATACAGGCTTTATAATACCACATAATGTATGTTTTCAGAAATGGCAGCCCTTTGACTCCAGTGATTGACAGTTTGTTCCTCACCTTTCTTTAC
Organism: Zingel zingel; assembly: GCA_023566125.1. Taxonomy (NCBI): domain Eukaryota; kingdom Metazoa; phylum Chordata; class Actinopteri; order Perciformes; family Percidae; genus Zingel; species Zingel zingel. The sequence goes on along the minus strand of CM042326.1, from coordinate 16,572,420 downwards.
TTCCCCTTTAGACATTAGGCCTTGTGTTTTAAAAGCTCCCTGCTGACACCCTCCTGTGTATGAGAAATCCAATACTACAGTAAGCTTAGTGCATTTTATTGACCCTCACTTTTGCTGGCTTTGTACAGCTTCAATAAGGAGTTGCCTGCATGGCTCCAGTAGCCCACATGGGCTGACATTTTTGCAGCACTGAGAAATAAAAATACCTGTATATGTGTTGAGTAGATGTTGCTCAGTTGACTTGTGTAGTCTCTGGAAACGGTCACCTCATTAAGATATCTTTGGCCCAGACTCTAAGCATAACAGACATGTCTACTGTTGCCATAGAGACAGGGCTTCTTCTATGTAAATGTTGACCCAAATGAATTTGCCAATTACAGTATGTGGGACATACCAACATCACCACCAAATGGTTGGAAGAGAGAATGGGAAGTAAAATGTTGGGACTACAGAGTGTATTGTTATTTATCAAGAGATCACAGAAGAGAATTAGCCACATTATAGGTGTAAATAAAAGCCCTATAAACAATACAGTTATCTTTCAGACACCACATACATACATGTTGCTCTTATAGGAATAAGACAGATTTTAGCAGGATGATCACATTGTAATATTTATGTTACTTAAATACAAGAAAAGACTAAGTAAGTTGAATTCCAACCTTGACTCAGGTCATAAGTATGCAAATTAAACCCTGACATAAATCTAGCACACTCATCAGCTGTGTGAGGAAAACATCTTTAATATTCCTCAGGATAAATAATTTGTTTAATTTACCATACTAATCCAACATAAAAATATTTCAGCTGACATTAGACCTGATATTGGCTTATGATTTACCAGAATAAAGAGGACTAATTGGATAATGTGAAAAGTACACAACAGCTTTATCAGGATTTTCATTCCCATGCACATCAAATGTCATATATGTAAATATTAATTACAATAAATATGCGGCCCTTATTTAAACTCTTGCTTGTATTGACATTTTTAGTCACGCGGCATCTCAGATGATTATGCAACCTGCTATCTTGATATAATTATGACGAATCTGTGAATGGATCATTTACATCTTTTAATGTAATCAGGCAATAAAATAAAAATTACAACAGTAAAATAATTTTCTTTGATATGTTTAAGAATTTATGCAATCACCAAATGTTATTGATAGGTTATTTGATTAGTCTTTTTCTCGGTTTTAGTCTACAGATAAGCCTGTTTGAATGCTCCTAAATTAAAATGTTCAAACTTCTTAAAGTGCAACAGTAGACTGTATTTATATGATATACTGTACTGTATGTATTTAAGCAGCTTCTTATTCTTATTTTGTTGTTTTCCAATTAAATTTAAATGGTGTCAGTTGTTCACAGTAGTTATTTTTACTAGTCTTCGCTGCAGCTTTGTTGGATTGTGGTCCAAGTCTTCTAATGCTGTGGTTGCTTTTGAGAATTGTTCAATCAGCATCCTCCACCTGTGTGCAGCCATAAACTTAAACAGGTTTGCATAAAAATCACAATTGCCACAAACTGTGTAATGCTCAACATTAAATTGGCGTAGCCTCAGTGTGCAGTATTTCACAGCCGTCCACTATGAACGATCCACAGTCAGAATCATCCCATAAGTGCAGTCAGGTTGCGGAAGGAGTAGATAATATAAATACTGTATGGACCCAGGAAAACCCCTGTTGCTTTTAGGGTCCACAAACTAACCATGAAGCAGGAGGGGAATGTACTCATCGCTGAACTGCAGTGGAGCGCACAGCATTGGGGCTACAGATGATACTAGAGTGAGACGTAGAAATACAGAGGCAGTCGTAGAGTGGCAGAGAGAAGGGAAAAATAAAGCACTAAACAGGAAAACAACCTGCTATCTTACTGTGGAGATGAGGAGGGCTACATGTATAAATGATAGATTTAGAGACGTCCACTACTTCATCAACTAGAATATTTACCCAGAGTATTACATGATCGTGTTTATGGACAGCATCGTGCAAAGGCTGTAGAAAAACAACATCATGTAACCCCATCAGGGTTTTTCCTCCATGCCACTGTTTATGTGCATGAGAAGATGTAAATGGCTTTTCCCAATAGGCAGTGGAAATGCACAGAACATGTGGTGCCATGTTCTGTCGATTCACTCTGTTGAAACCCCAACAGATACGGTAACACATTAGAAAACCTTTTAGGTTCATTTTCAGCTTCTGATTATTACTATATTGTATTTTTTTGAATACTTCTACATTCATTCTTGATTCTGATTCTGCAGTGGTGTTTTCACAAAACATCTCTTTGATAATATAACAGTAGCCACTTTTATCACTTTAATCTCACGGTGTCAGCAAAAAAATTAAATAAAAAATAAATAAAACAGGACTGCAATTATTTTAGCTTTATTAACTTGCTTTATCATCTAATCACCTGTGCTGCTAACCTGATGCCCCTAATCTGAGGGTGGTCCTCCTCTCCATTCCAGTCAGGAGAGGCTAAGTGAAACCACAATTTCATGGTGATTAGACCTTTTCAGGAAACTGTATTCATGGGATCATTATGCCATGAAAATGGTTGACACAATTTGACAGATTGGCATCTTAGATTCTGCTGGTGCGTTTGTTTAACCCTTGTATGGTGTTCATATTTTTGTTACACAGCCAATGTTCCTGGGTCTGGTGGACCCACCACATTATTAGGCTTTTAAATCAATACAACCATAACATGTTTACTTTAGCTCATTTACCAATAATATATACATCATTTATGGTTCATATACCACTGTGAGATCACATTTATGATCATATGGTCATTTTCGTTTTTTTTGTGAGAAAACAAGGAAATTCAATTATAAAAAGGTAAAAAAAAAAATAGAAACAAGATTTTTGATCATCATTGGTGCTCATTTCTTAGAACTTAATCAGAACAGGTGAAAGTGCTTGAAATTTAACAATTTTGTAACTTTGTGTGGGAATAGCAAGTGCAGAAAGACAACATAGTTTCATAGCACCTACAATTAAATACACTCGGGTCCAGTAGACCCGAACACCTCATATGTAATAGTTATGTGTAGGGGGGGTGTACCATGTGCAGTCATTGAAAATAAGTTCTTTTTTATGTTCTTCACAGAAAATGAGCCAAGGCCAATGGGTTTGAGGTAAAAGAAATAATAAATAGCATAATTCTTCTTTTAGCAAACATTGAAAACGGGTACCACAGACCCGAACACATATAAGGGTTAAAGTCACATTTTGTCCCAGCTGAAATGATGTCAGTCACGGCGCAGGCAGCTTCTTACTCTTTTGTTAAAACAAACTAAATCAGTTGTAGGAGAGGAGTTTAGGTTATGTCCAGACCAATGTACTCAACTCTAATCGAGAGGCTGATATGCAGTTTAGCTGATATGTTGGTCTGACTAATAAGAACAACATCTCGTCCCACAATAGAGAACACCGTCACTCGAATGTCAACTAGAAAATAGGATTTAGGCTGATTCAATTATAATATCAGTATTGCTGAAGGGATATGCTTTCAGCTTTCACCTTGCTTTGGCCTTTTTGCAGGGCAGCTCTACCGTCACATTAAAGGTGTGTACTGTAAAACTTGAAAGTAATTCATCATCCTAATGGTAAAAACTAAGAAAAGAAGCTCAAGGTTAAAAGTAAAATAATAGTTAAAAATATTTTAATTTCACCAATAAGACCTTTTTTGCTGTGCTATAACACAAACCAAGGTCAACCTCTAGAGATGTTATTTTCTTTTTTTATTCATAAGTATAAATTGGAGAAATAATCACGACACATTTAAAATGGAATACAAGCCCCTTCTGACATCAAATGCTCAGTGTATCCTCTGCAGTGATCTTAGCACCCCATCAGTGTTAAAAAAATGTCATCTTGAAGACAAAATATTCTTAAAGTGCCCATATTATGAAAAAAAAACACTTTTTCTGGGATTTGGGGTGTTATTTTGTGTCTCTGGTGCTTCCACACGCATACAAACTTTGAAAAAAAAAAAACATCCATGCTGTTTTGAGTGAGATACAGGTTTCTGAATGTGTCCAGCCTTCAGTCTCCAGGTGAGATCTGCACGGCTTTCTACGTCACTAGCTGAAATGAGGGTGCTAGGGGGCTAACCGTTAGCATGCTAGCGCTAGCATGCTAGCTCATTCTCAATGGCAAAACACTGCTAGAACACACAATTCACCCTGATCTACAAAATACATTTTATAGAACTACTTACACGTCCCTGATCTGCAGATATTCCTCGCAAAGTTGGAAGTGCGCCCTCATTTAGAATAAGTCTCCTGGCTAATCCTGCCTCATACAGGCCGAAGTTGGAGAAACAGCTAGCTAGCAATTGTGAGCTTACTTAGCTACTGTGCATGTACGGTTGCCAACAAAGGTCTTACAGAAGTTGAGAGGTCTCACTCTGTAGCTAAAACAGAGACCTGACACAGGGTGAAAAGAGGAGCTGCAGCAATGTGCAGTACAACAAAAAGATGGTGTTTTTTGAAAATTAAACCATGTAAACCTATTCTGATACAATCTCAAATCACAATTATGAACCTGAAAATGAGCATAATATGGCCACTTTAATATTCTTTGGAGGGAGCCGTTGCTGAGATGCATGATTCTTAACAAAAAGAGTTGCAAGCGGGCTGAATGTTATACCATGTTATAACAGTATCATGTTGTTTTTTTTGTTTTGTTTTTTCAAAAACAATATTTAAATTGTACAATGAATAATTCAAATTCCTTCAAGTTTTGTAGATTTTGCTCTTGGTGTATAATGACATGGTGCAGGTACAGTCCACCGATGACACCAGGATTGGACAGAGCCTGAGGGGTGATAAGAACAGAAATAGAACAAAGAGAGAGTATATGCATGCATGCATGTGTGTATCACAATATGCTTGTCAGTGTGATGGGACAGCTGCTGAAAGACACACAATAATGTACCAGATGAAGGTGACATTAGCCCTGCAGGGCAGCAGCAGGTGTCTACGACAAGGATATGAGAACATTTCTTAATCCTCTGGAGACAGATGTGAGCTACAATATAAGTGCCTCATTTCTCTGTTTTTTAAAATTGTTTATTTATTTATACTTTACTTGAGTACCATGATGTGAATGAAAAATTATAATTTGAGACTCTCTGTTTTTAAAGTGCAAACTCTTATGTATTCTTGCAGAAGTCTAAGTACATTACCCTTTTTGTCTAGGTTTGTTTTATTTTTACCACAGTGGAACTATCTTTTTATAGTAATGCATTTGTATTGCCACTCTATCATCTTGATAGAGAGCAGACACCAACAGCATGTAATGTGATAATGAACTGTTCACTCCGCAGTCTGTTTGCTCCACTCTTAGCAAACAATGACAGGATCTTCTTTAAGAGCTGCAGTCTTTAGGTGAGACAGCTGAGGCCAAACGAGATGAAGCAGTTTGACAGAGCGAAAAACCACGCTTCATCAAATAATTTTAATATAAACCGATGTGTAGTCTAAGAGGATGTCAGTCAGAGACCTTTTGTGACTTTCACTCAGCCTTAGGCTAACTTTTATGTCATGAATGCACATTTATGTGTGTCTTTCGGTGTATTTTCTACTGTAAAACAAACTCAACCTATTAAAAAGCATCCTTGGTGAGTAAAACAGATGGATAGATTTAAGAAAATGTTTGAAAATTCAGTTGAGATAAAACATTTTGATGTAATTTTGTGCATTCGCTGCTTGTTTCTTGGATTTTTGTATGTGCATTAGTAAGGTTTTGATACATGACGTGGTTGATAAAGGTGTATAACTAACTAGATGCTTCAAATGAATGCACCAGGATTATTGCCAGTTTTGAGGGAATCCCAGCAGGCTCCTGTCTAATACAAGACACACATACTGTACAGTAATGCTTCTGTGTTCGGTAAGAACTTTTAGATTGATTTATTCTAAAAGATCCTTCAAATAAGTGACAAAACCATATTTGAAGTAAACTGAAACAAATCACATTGCAGGCCTGAATTGAATCATATCAAACTTACTGCCTCAAATATATTAAAGGTGCTATGAATTATTGAGTCTGTATTGAGATGCATATTGAATCTGTCACAGAAGGAGAGATACACAGCCCTAGAAGTGAATTTGCTTGGGGTCCACAATCCGCTGATGAAGATAAAAATGTTTCCAGCAGCACCTAAAACTGCTTTAAGAGAAAGATATTGTCTGCAATTCAGTTTATTTAATGCACAACAGCAAAGGGACTACAACTTAGATGCATGTATGTGGTACTTCACTTTCCTTGAAAATTACTATGAAAATTATTATGAAAATTACTATGAAAATTACTATAATTTTCTGGTCAAATATGAAAGAAGGGTAAGTGACTGTGTTTGATGTCTCGCCTAGCCAAAGTCCAAGCGGTCGCCGACGGGGAAATGGGAAGTGGATGTTTTTAGGTGCATTTAGAGGTAGAAGTACATTCCCATGTTTTGACATGAATAAAATCTAAAACCAGATACACATGCAGGACTGGGAACCTTTCCTTATTATATAATTACTTCCTTTCTGCTGAAAATGGGGGTTTAGTTATATACTTTCATTTAAGGATTTATATTAAAATTAGATGAGCTAAAATGGTCACATTGCCATCTTCCATTAAGGCTTGACCCTTTATAAAAACAATGTTATGTAACATGATCTTAAAAAAGATGCTCTAGCTCAGTGGTTCCCAACCTTTTTTCCTTGGCGCCCCCCCCCCTACTTATGTCTAAGAAAAGCTGAGCCCCCCCTCCGAAACCAAAGTTGAGGTAACTCTCGAGATAGAGCCTAACTTTCTTTTTTGATACAGAGGAGTTATCAGCACTTTTATGTTTCTCCGCCATGTTTCATTCATAACATAGTGATGCCGTGGTGGCAGGAAAGACGAGGATGATAGCAGCTAGCAGCTGACCTGATGACAGCAAGGACCACAGGTTAGGAAGTCATGGAGGTTTGGCCTACTAAGTAGCCTGCCTACAATTTTAAGCGAGAACAAAAATACATAGTTTTTATACAGACTTTTGTATACATTATATATTCTAGTGTATTATCATAATTTGTTTAACGTGCAAATATATTTTTTTTACCTCAACCTCAAACCAGATAAAGACTTGCGCACCCCCTGTGATCTTTGCCGCCCCCCTGAGGGAACCACTGCTCTATCACACCCATTATGCTGTGGGAGATTAAGCTAACATATTGTACTGTAACAGGTCAAATTCTAAACACTTCACAACATTACAGTAGTCTCTAAAGAACAATAAAATGGAATACAATACGGACATGCATGACTGAAATGTTTTGTATTGCATAGGGTGACATTCATCAGTTTCACTCACTAGAATAATGTATAGTTCATGTGCCAGGCCACTCTTTGTGTACTGTGTTTCTTGTTGCTGTTACAGTAACACCATGGCAGTATAGAGTACGATGGAGGGGAAAACTGCCCTTGTCAAATTATGGAGGACAATGACAACAGTGATTTTTTAGTAACAAGGGCCACCACAGAGAAACTGCAAAATTCTTTTAATTTCAGCTTTCTTTTAATCACTTTTCTTTACATTTTACACTCCCCCACACTCCATGCCTTCCTCCTCTTTTAACCTCCTCTCTTTAGGTGTCAGTTTTACTATGCAGCAGGGTTCTTTCTTTTGCCCACTGGCATAATGAATCACATGGCATGGCACTAGTTGGCAGGGCCTTGTCTTCTCTCAGCTGCCTGAGGAGCCATGTCAGATTGATGTACCAGTCACCTAGAGACTCCTTTGAATTGTGATTAGTGTAGCCAACCATCCACCCCAACTATGGAGGGCTTCACCACAGGACAGTTACACACTCTTTTTCCTTCGCTCACACACATGAACGGACACAAACTGAAATAGCAAAGGTGATGCAGGAGTCACACGCATTTTGTCACAGGGCTTCAGTGTGTTTGTGCCCCCAGCTATGTTTCCTGTTGTTAAGCCACTCATTACGCTCAAACTCATTCCCCTTGAATACAGCACGCTCCCAGCAATATTTTTTAATTAGTTTCCTTAGCCTTCCTTGTGACTCAAGGATGAAACTGCCCTCCTCCTGCACTTGGCTATTCGTTAGTACTTTACTTAACTCTGCAGGGGCTAAGCCTGTAACTTTGGCAGATTTTCAAAATGATAAGTGTACTTACAAAGGTGAGTGAGAGATTCAGACATACATAATGTGTTGGTGTGCTGATATTGTTTTTGTGTAAATATTTGAAATGGATTCCAGGAAAGAGTAACAAGTGCCAAAATAATTAAACATTTGACAATTTTATCATATTTGGAGCAGACAAATGAGGCTTAAGATCTCAGTGTCTTTGGCAGCCCATTCACTTAATCATGGTGTGCACAGTATTTCCTCCCTAATATGTACTTGTCTCTGCCTCCTCAGGCCATTTCTCTGTTGTTTTTTTTCCCAGTGTAATGGCACACTTATTTATGTGTTTCTTCCGTTTTTTGAAAATTTTTCCTTAACAGCACCTTGTCAGTTACGTCAATGGTGTAGTGTTATTACTGGTCATTTGTCGAGGTCATGTTTCCCATCTTCCGTCCAGCTACTGTGTGTACGTTTATTTTTATCTGGATAGAGGTATACAAGTAATACAGTATGAACAATATACTTATGATATGATACAACGCAATAGTGAGAGAAACTCAACAGATAAAAATATACTGAGATGGATATGACCTCTGCAACACTGTCTCCTAAAGAAAATCTTTTTTCTGTTGGAAATTAGTACATTCTGAGTAGGGATACACAATTATAGGCACCCTGTGGATTTTTCTTGTAAACAAACTAATTCAGCTTTACATTCAGTTTCTTTCAAAACGTGTATCCTTGAGGCCTAACAAATGTGTTGGGTGCATTTCCTTCATAATTTAATTTTAGGGATATTTTGACAGCTGTATTTTTACATCCATGTTTAGCTAGCAGTCTTCCACCCCTCTTCCTTTTGTGGGTGTATTACAGTTAACAACTGTTGATCAGGGTATGAATTTGGCAAGAATGTGTTGCAGCGCCTGCATGCTAGACATACAAACAGATCAGGAACCCACTCACAAAAACATTGACACGTTCAATGTGAAATAAACCAATAGTCTAAAAGAATGGACTGACCCAATGTGAGCAAAAAAAGTTCTATTCCAACATAAAGCTGTATCCCAGTATCTATAGGAAACCGCACCAAGGAAAACAGTAAGGGTGTGAAGGGTTATATATTTTCCAGTATCTTACAACAGTCAATACAATGAATAGGACTAGCTAAGGGCAGTTATGAGAAGTTACATTGAACAGCCCTGTCTCCTAAAAATCACATTCCCATACAGTACAACTAAACTGCATTTTCAGTTTCTATTTCAAGGGAAAGGTATTTTGTCCCAGATTACATTTGTTTTGACCTATCACAAATACATTTCTAAGTCCAAAGTCCGCGTTGGGAGAAGGTCAGAGTTGGTCAAACAAACACTGGACTTTTTTCCAGGAGACCGCTGTTCGTGTCCTGCGTGAAACCAAAAGTCAACATTGACTTATTTTGACCTAATGTATTAATTTACGCCGCTTAACATACTGAACATAATCTTTTCCTAAACATAACCAAGTAGTTTGGTGGCCTAAGCATAACCAAGTGCTTTTGTTGCCTAAGCCTAACTGAGTAGTTTTGTTTCAATTCACAACTTTAACAATGTGTTAAAAACTGCAACCGTTTAACAACGTGCGCCTGCCACTGGTAGAACGAGAGGACGTGTAATCCAGGACAAAAAAAATTCTCAGAATTTAATTGACAACGCAGTTTAGTTGTATAGGAATGTATTTGTTTAGGATAGGAGTGATACTTACATATCTGTGAAGCTTTCACGGCGAATTGGCCAAAACAGTACTGGACTAAATTCTGTCTAGTTAGTGCTGCAAACTATAATATCACACTGATGCAAATTAGAAACATGACAGTAAGATTTGAAATGCAATATGTTAGATGCACAGCATGTTGAGCAGAACTGCTGGCTGCTTCTGGAGCCCTCCGCATGGTGCTTGTGACAGACAGTAAGGGACAGGCCAGCCAGGAGGGTGCTTTGGGTGAGAAAGCTTGCAAACTCCCCCTCCTGCCTCCGCCTGCCAGTAACACGCTGAGATGGCACTTTCCCCCACAGACAGAGGGATTGAAGGGATACAATGTGCAAATCAGCTCCCCATCTCAGCAGGCAATGGTTCATCTATCTGTCCATCACTCTAGTCTGCAAGTGATCTGCCGCTATTTATTCATAAATCCCTCTCACTCTTTATTCATTGCAGCCATTTTGTTTCACAAGGTCTTTGCTGAGGCTCAGACGTGCCGACAGACACACACACAGACGCACAAACACACACCTTTTAAGCTCCAGTGTAAGATTGCATCTCGGCCGGGCTATTTTCTGAAATTATTGAACGTGCTAAGGAAGTGATGCAATGCAGACTGATGATATGAGAGGAAATTGGGAAATAAATACCAAAAAGGAATCTCCCTGAGTCTTACTAGTGTTAAAGTGCTCCCTGTCATTATTCAGCAGAGAGGAAAAACAGCATGCCAATTTAAAAGCCCTGTTTATGGACTTCCATTAAATTTATGGCTTCATTTACTATCTGCAATTGAGGTCTGTGACAAGCTATAAGGAAGCATGACCAGGGCTGTGGGGAGTCCTGCATCCAAATAGGGGCTGTAAAAGGGAACAGACTGTACACTACCATACAGTACAAGGAATTAAATTAGACTATGTTGCAATATATATTATTGTTTGTTCTCAATGTTTTTAATAGACTAACCCCAATAAATTATGATGATTTTACAGTTTCCAGGTGCGTTACTGTATAAACACGACAAAGTGGTTGTATTTCACTCTGATGAGGTGTCATGATGTGTGATGTACTAGTACACTGGTTGCAAGGCGTGGCACATTGTTTTACAGTTTATTTTCACCCCGTCAGCAGCCCTTTGATATTGCAGCTGTTTGTTTTAGCCACGAGAAGGATCCTAGGCCTTCTATGACATGCGGGCGTATTTCCTCAGCCTCTCATCTAGAAGTCCCCGGTCTGTCTGATGATGTCAGCACACAGTTTGGTATGGGACACACTCTGAACTACGATACTCTCCAGTTAGGTGGCTGCTTTTTCTTCCATTGCGGTCTGCCATTCGCTTATGCCCCCCTCCCCCTGCCTGCCTTCATCTATCCTGTTTTTATAGCGGCTGGCCTGCCCTCCTGTGCTGCTCGCTGTCTTGGCAGTGAGCTGTTGTCTGCAGGGCTGCTGGGATGCTCTGCATACTAAGCTGGGAGGGGATTGAGAAACTAGGGCCAAGGCTAACACAGGTAACCTTGGGGCTGGAGGCACAGACAGGAGGGAGACAGGAGGATAGAGATGTCTATCACATTTTCATTAGCCCCTCAGAGTATTGCCATTAACATTACACTAGCCGATAAATACCGACTTTTATGCACTTTTGTCACGACGCAGAGCTAGGCCGCAATTTCAGTACGTTGCATTATTCTCTGCTGCTTTTTTCTTTTCCCCCCATCGCTTCCTGTTCTCTTTGCCTTCACACTGGTGGCAGAGCCTCTGCTGTGAGTAATGAAGTTTCTACCCCTGGCACAACATCATAGAGTGCACCTCTTTTCCCAGGGCCTGGGGGAAAGCTTGGGCACCCACTACCTTGTATGAATAAATTCTCTGTCAACAACATTAATCTGCACTGTAATTGGCCACCACTGCAACAGCAGCCCGTGTTTATGAGCAGACACACAATGGAAAAGATTCACTTTCTAAAGCTGCACATTCAATGGTGTAATCTAATGACATGGTTGTTTAAATAAGCAGTGGGAGAGACTCAGATAACTACACACAGCAAAGACCACATGGCACTCAACAGGACAAAACTGTTGTATTGTCCTTATGTAATGATATGGAGTTACTGGAATGGAGTACATATTTTGAAGAAGCCTGATCTCCATAGAAACTATATTAATTGTAGATGATTATGCAGCACATGATTCATGTATAATGCCAATCTTTAGTGTGAAAAAAGTTGTTTATGTAGCACTGTATACTGTAGTGAAAAGTAAGGGGTGGTAGATGTGCATCTGGCGTTGCCACCAGAGAGTGGATATCGCAGACTGTCTCAGACCCACAATTGTTGTTGGTCAGTTATTGTCTGTACTTCTTTAATCCATACTCAAAATTCTAGTTTTGTCCAATATCCTACTTTGGTTTATGACCAAACACTTGCTAAATAAATGACATTGCCATCAGTTGAGCATGGCATTAGGCTCTACCCCTCTGTCAACCAGTCGAAGAGTACAAATGGACACTACTCTGATTCTCTATTTTTGAATGTTCCATTTTTAGTCCAATTTTACACTGAAATAATTATGTTTTTTTTGTTCTTATATTATTATGATAATCTGCTTGGCGAGTGAGTTATTCCCACTCTAATGCTGCATAGTGTAAAGTTAGTATCAGAAACTATGCATGTTACTTTATTTTCACACTTTTCAATTATTCATTTTGGACAGGATTTGATGTTTCCACAGCTGCAGGCACAAACAGATGCACTGGCGTAATGGCACAAATGTGTAAGATAAGCATCTGGGGAAGAAACAGTAAAATATTTATCAACCTCGTCTCACTTTGCATGTTTGAGCTTGCTGAAATCCATTAGCATCCTTCTAGTAGACCAGCCGCTGAATCGACTGACTCTTGCCCCATATTTCAATTAATGTCCTCCAGAAATATGTGTCCATGAGGCCGGCATAAAGAAAGCAGGGCAATTAGATGTACAGGGGGAAAGGGACATACTTTGAAACTTTTATAAGTGGTGTTGAAATGCACTTTAAATTATCTGGGTCTCCTATAAAAGGCTTGTTTTATTTCAATATCCATCTCAGAGCCTATTATGGTGCTCTATTGTAACAGGTTGTTCAAGCAGACCTGTAAGTGTTAATTGGAGAGGATTTGGCTTCATCCAGTTGGCAATTCACTGGGGCATGTCTGTGGATCCGTCAGAAATCTCCTCCTTCGTTGGCCACGATACATTGCAGAGTCACTCCTTCTGGGGTGGAATGAATCAAGATAATGGGCAACCGTAGATCCAGGCTGTCAACTCCAGGGCCATATTTATAGCTTAAGAGCTATTAGACATTGGTTTGGTGTCAGTCCTGCCTGACAGACTGCCACCCTGGAGTCACAAGAAAAGGACAGTCTTAGTTTCTGAAAAAAGGACCACAAAGAGACAACGAGAGCAGAGTTTCCACAAATGACTTATCTCCTCGAGCCTTGTATCCCTTGGCTCTCTAAATGTGTTGAAGATGTTTGGCTATTTTAATCTTCGCAAGCATTGTAGTAAATGAGGGCAGACGTCAGTGTGGATTGCCTCTCTAACAGTGCAGAGCTGATAGCTGCTGGTGTGGGTCATTTGGATGTGATGTCATACCCTTCATCATGCCTGAGTGCCAACCCATCATGCCCCCCCTGTGATTACTGCTACTGCTGTTTGCCTGAGGTTCCTGGAGGGAGACACTTTCACTGTTTATCATTGTCTGTAAAACTCAATACCTCCGTTTTGAGTGTGCTCTCATCCACATTGTTGAATTGGCTCAGGTTCAATTCCAGTGTAGAAAGTTTTCCTTTGTTGTTGAAAAGGAGCTGCTATCATAAGGTCTGAGCAGACAGTGTTCTGGATGGATATAAAAAAGAGAGTTTAAGCTTTTGTAGTGTTAAATACAGTCTTCCTCAGTGCAGGCCATTTTGCAAGCTAACTTAACGGATGTAATGAATATTTTGTATGATAACAATGGATCAAATGATCATTTGTAATGTGTTTGCCAGTAGACTAAGCCACAGTGATTTATCACCTTAGTCAGTTTCCCTCAGCTATACAGAGCTTCATTGCTTCTTTTACCTGAGGGGAACTGGTTTTCTGGCCCACATTTTTACTGTTTTGGTTCATGATTATTTTTGGCCGAAGCAGAGAGCTCATTTCAGCCAAAAATCTCTAAAAACAACAACTGTTCACTACCTGCCCAGTATCAGAAGACATGCAGACACAGTGAGTGCACACTCAACCAGGTGAGCTACCAGGGCGCCCCATGTACCAAGGCTCAGTCCTTACCACAGTGATCCAGGTTCGATTACAACCTGTGGCACTTTGCTGCATGTCTCCCCCCTCTCTCTCCCCCCTTTACTGTCTACAGCTGTCCTATCAATTAAAGGCAAAAAAGCCCTTAAATAATCTTTAAAAAATAAGTTGGCCAGGTGGTCAAAAACCTAACTCCAAATTAAATCTGTGTTGCTTCAAATTAACTAGATGTGTTAAAAGGCACATGAACCTAAAAGGTGATTGTCAGCGTTATGACGAGAGCTGCCCCCCACGTGACCAAAATAAATTGATAATGCAGGTTTAAAAAGAAACGTGATTGGGTTTTCAATTTTAGCCATTCCATAGCAAATTTAAATTTTTGTTATTTCGTTATTTACATTTTATATGTTTACCTTTGCTATTTTCTAATTCACGGGCAACACCAGAGTACAGTATTACTAATGTGAGCCTGCAGTTGGGTCTGGGTGCATAGCACTGCTATGGCTGAGTGAACATCATGTTTAAACACAGTAAGGCTAATCTTTGCCTCTTCAATGCACAGGCCACAGATTGGCCTTTTTGCATGAGAACACAAATGAGGATAGAATCATGAGTAAACAATGCAAAAGACAGGAGATATGCTATTATTGTTTTGGTGCTCAGAATTACCTCTGAGCCCTGTGACTGTAATACCTGAGCAAAGTGAACTCATTTATTCTTCAAGGGTAGTGAGGAGATAGAGAGTGGTGCAGCAGTGAAATGTCAGAGGGTGGTGGTTGTTAGCTGGCAAGATACCTCCAGCAGCAGAGCTCTCCGTTTGATCCAACCCGGTCTCACGCCAGTTCGTGAAATGGTCACGTTATTTTTATTTATTGATACGTGTACAGGTCACGATTTTCTCGTTTATTTCGTGTACAGGTCACGAATTTAATTTCGTGTACAGGTTACGAATTTCATTTTGTGTACAGGTTACGAATTTCATTTCATGTACTGCCACGGGCAAATTAAACGCCACACGCTGGCAACAACAACGGACGGACCGCCACACAGGGATGCGTTCCCCGGGCCCACAGACACGATTCGCGGTCTCTGTGGCACGCAACAATGGGGACATGAAACGCCACAACAACGGGACGGTTGAGGTTAGGAAAAAAAAGAACTGGGAAAGGAACCGTCACACGCTGGACACGGCGACAACAACGGGACAGTTGTGGTTAATAACGCGGAAAGGAACTGCAACACGCGGGTCACGGTCCCCACTCTCCGGGGTGAAAGTCCTGTGTTGATCCCCACTCTCCGGGGTGAAAGTCCTGTGTTGTTTGACCCATCCACCACCCCGGCCAACCTCCCTACACGGATCTTTGGCTTTTAATACTACTCCCTATCGTTGTCGTGCTGTGATCACGAAATATGCTTACCATTTAAATACATTAAATTAAAATTCGTAATCACTACACGAAAAAAACGACATATTCGTGTCCTGTTCACAAATCAATAGCTTCAATAACGTGACCATTTCACGAACTGCCATAAGACTGGGCTGTTTGATCCCTGTGGCTCAGCTCCATCTGGCTATGCGCTGACCATGTTAGTGGACAACTACCACTGCCTCAAGGCAACTCAACACTGGCTCATGTATGATAGTGGAGGATGCCTTATCTTGTAATGAATCAGCTCCTATTTAGTCTTATTAAACACATTGTGTGTCAGATAGCCAGAATAGTCTACCAGGAGTGTATTAGCTTTTTAGCACATACAGCACAGCAAATTAGGATTGTCATGTAAAAGCCAAAACAGCATGTAGTTGAGTCAGTGTTATATACATATGGTAATGCAGAATGTGCAGATTAACATTGAATTAATTTCCTATTGTTTGTTTCAGTGGGAGTTATCACATATCTACCATAGCATCAAGCAGTACTGTTTACGTAGCTACATGCTGTTATGTAACTTTGGTCACAAGTGACATTTATAGGATAGTAATGGTAATGCTAAAACATAGTGTAACAGTAGCACAGTCAGTTACATAGCAGTACCTATCTAACAGCTCACCTTAGCCACCTTATCATGGTCAAACTAGACCAATCAAGGCTATTGCAACAAAACCCTGAATGTATTCAACTGAGCAAGGATGCTTTTTATTGCTTATAATTTGTCTATTCATTTGTAAGTGGAAGGATGTGTTGAATCTTTTTTCAAAAGTTACATAATCTCACTTTAATATACCTTCTGCAAAGATTTTAGAACAATGGTTAAACTCTTTTTATTGGATCTTTGTTTGACATGCCATTTTCCTTGCCAATGCTATAAGGTTAGATATTTCCCTCTGTAATCATACTCTTAACTAACTCAGCATTTCATTTCAAAATTCAAGACCTTATGTTATCATACCCTCATTTCTGAACAAAAGTTATACAATAATTGCTAAAGTTGTTAAGCAATCTTCTGTGCTGGGGTAATTCAACCTCCTGCATCCCTCGTGTTATAAACGGTGACGTGCCACGCTGATAGCCTTAATGAGCAGCACCAAGCGCTCCCAGCCATCCCATAATGAAATTTGCTCAAGGCAGAACAGACCAGAGAGGCTTGGCAGAACATTGAGGCATATGGCGGAAACAGCCGTCATTTCCATGGCAGGTGGCTGGATGCTGCAGATAGGTAAATGGCTCAGTCACCCAGGGCTATGGCCCTGATGGAGAGTGCAAGAGAAGGACTCTCCAGAAAGTAGCACACAAAGCATGATCCTTTCATTTTATCACTATTTCTGCCAGAAAGCTGACTTACTCTGTACCTCGCATCAAGTGTTTATGTGACATTATGATACAAGAGAGCAGGTTGAATGACATGTAATCATTTTCTATTTCACTTATGTTCTATGATGAAAAAAGCAGAATAAGTATACCGAGCTGCAGACTTGCAATGATACATGTGTACCACAGTGACAGTGTTTTATGTAGAGTGGGGGAATAACACAGTTTGAAAAAGGGGACTAGAATGATTAAAATTATCCTCCCAAACAGTCTGCGCTTTCCCCTGTCCCGCTTCGTCTCGTATGTATTTCTTAAAGAAGCATAAAGAAGCACATGCTGGGACCGTTGTTAGGGCCGCTTCACCAGTCTCTGGAGCACACTTCAGAGGAACACATATATATATATATATATATATATATATATATATATATATATATATATATATATATATATATATATATATAACTTTATAGGTCCAGATAGAAAAGTACACATAACATATTACAAGAGGGGTAAACACAAACACAAATACATACAGACATACTGACTACCACATATTACATAAAGGGAACATACAAAACAAACATACATACATACATACAGATACAAACATACAAATAGCTATGCACAATAATTAAAACAGGTACAGATGCGTGTTCCAGTGTTTCCAGAGTTTGGAGGTATATCTGGTATCACTAAGAGCAGGGTTGGTTAAGGCAGTTAAAATTGTATTCTTTGACGCTGTTAGTCGGCACATGCATTTTTTTTCACAGAGAAGGCCGCTCTGTTCTTTTAATTCATTTGTAAATGTCCAGGCTTTTACTGTGCCATGCTGTAGAAATGGAATCCTTCCCTTATGAGAGTTATCAGTAGAGGCATGGGCTCACACACACACACACACACACACACACGCACACATTTTTTGTGCACTTTGTAGGATGTGTGTTTTTTGCATACTGTATGTATGTCAAATGTTGTATATTTGTTTGTCACAGCAGAAGGAATAAAATAGAATTAGGATATATACTGAATCATTCCTTTGTCTTTAAACTGCTGAAACAACGGAATCCCATTAAGTCCAGAGTCTCTTCCAGCACTAACATTGTATGAGTACAAAGCAGACGGGTAAACAGAAGATACACATGCACGGACTGGAAAGAGTTTTCCTCTGACTTACAGCATTATTTGGCTTACTGGATTCCCCCCCCCCCCCCCCCCTCCCCCCTCACCTTCCCACAAACGCCCACAGTAATTTGAGTTATGTCATATGTGGGGTTAATTGGCTAAACCAAAGTCTAGCGTGAATGGATCTAACATTATCAATTTTATTAAATAAGGAGGAAATGTATTTTTTCTTTAGAAGCAATACAACGTTTAAATTGATTCACTGTACCCCTCACAGTACTATAATACAGTTTTATTTAGCTGAGGAATTCTACACATTGCATTGAGATTGTATTTACTGTATATGTTTGATGTATTAGATAAACTTTTAAAACCAAGGTTTTTACTACCCTGGCTTCTTGGTTCTTTAAGTTCTTTAAGTTGCTGCAATATTGAAAGTGAAATGTATTGTTACACAGCATTACATTGCAGTATTTATGCTGTTGTGAGCTGTACATAACTTTTGAAATACTGATTTAATTTATACTTATTTTCCTCTTCATACTACTTTATTGGATAGGTTAAATTGTCAGAAATGTAGATCAGGGCCAGACACAGACAATGTCTGCAAAAGTCAATATGGTATATATATATATATATATATATATATATATATATATATATATATATATATATATATATGGTGGAGATACAAGAAAAAGGAAACAAACAGACTACAAACTTTCATCTACTTCAGCCCAGGGGGTGGAACAAATTGAACTACGAAACATCATGTCTGCACTGGATGAGTCACTCTGATGGATGTGAACCCCTACTGATCAATTCATAGGACTGACAGGATTGACAGCGACCTGAGAAAAGAGCTGTAACACAGTCAATACTTCTCAGGGTATTGCTGCACTGTGATGACTGCTCTTGCCAATCACATGCATTTATTCTTGTGGCATGGCTGTTGCAGCTCCCAGCAGAATGCAAAACAGAACGGCTTCACAGAAACAAGCTACAAAGCAGATCTATTTGTTACTGCTTTGAAGGCTTAGGGGGCAAAATGCAGGATCATCTTTTTTCTATCCCTCTTTCTTTGCCTTTTTCACTCCTGATAGAGGCTGATCTTTATCAAGCTCCTGTAGCCTTGACTCCTGTCATCATAACTGGCTACACTCCCCTTCATCACTCAGGCCTGTTGACAGCAGAGTGGCAGCTGGACAACCCATTATGAAATGACCTTGGTCTCCTGTCAGCAGGGCCATAGTGCTGTAGAAACAGTAACAAATTGAGTAATTTTCCCTCCATAGGTCAGCATCTTTTTCCCCTGTAGATAAAGGTGGTGGGGGGGGGGGGGGGTCCTGCCACTATCAATCGCTAAGGTGATAGAAGTGGAAGGAGTGGTGGCCATGTAAGACAACCCTCTGTGAACAAACCTTAGTGACAACAGCGTCAACATAATTAGAGCGATGGACTGATCTGATTAAGCCAACTGCAAAACTGAGGAATAGATTAACAATAGCACAGTTGCATCTTGCTTTGCATTCCCTTGCAGGGCTGTTTAATTAGTCTATATTTGTTTATCCTCCTACCAGCCTGGATTTCATTTAAGCTATTTGTTAAGAAGCTGTTAAAGTAGGACCATGATTCCCTATCACCTGTTAAGTGACCATACGGCATTGAAGTCTTTATTTTTAGCACAACTTTAGAGAGGAGTTTTGGTCTTTGAAGTGGTGCGGTGACAGCACTGTATGAATGCTCCACTTCTGCTTGCTTTTGCCTGGTTTTAATCTCCATTGCCTTGTTGTGTTTAGCTCAATACAAACACTTGTGCCTCTGGTTCTCCAAGGATAGCTCAGGGTGATCTTACTCATAGCTGGGAGGCTCTCTGTGAAACACAAAAAGGAGTGTATTGTCTTTTCTTGTTCAAATACCCCTCAGTACAGTGCTGGCATTGCAACAGGAAACTTGGGAGGAAAACGGCATTGGTTGTGTTTATGTTTAATGCACACAGGACATAGGTCCTGGGGAAATTCCTCGGTGTTTGTATCTGTGCGACATCACACAGCCCATGTATCTGCAGGATATGTTTGGGACAGTTGTTACCCAGTCCACAGTGAAAGAAAATAATTGCACAGCTGCTGTTTTATCAGCTTTTTTGTGAATACATTAGACAGCCAAAGCAAAGCAAAGTGAAAATTGTATAAATATAACTATGGGAGTTAAGAACTGCCATCCTTTCGCCAATGAGAACAAAACCCCACTCTGGTGTTGGTGACCTTGCCCAGCAGCTCAGCGAGGTGATGCTGGGATTCTGTCAAGCTTCACTGTCCTGCAGCGATTTGTTCATTGGAGCACATTTTTAAACATGCAATGATGCTGCTCAGCGCACTGTGCTGTGTTCTTTCACCACAGGGGAGTTAACACAAATGGCTATTGGCAAACCTCTGTTGAGTAACCACTAAAACTCTGACAACAAAACACAATTTAAAAAAACACACAAAGAAAAAAGTGGTGCACAACACCAAACTGCAGGGTTCTTTGTTCCCTTTTCTTGTCTGAGTAAGAAAGAGCGGAGGTGATGTGCCAGGAAGATTTGGTTTAGATTCAGGATACATTTATTTCAAGTTCACCTCACTGCACCTGAAAGAACTGGTCCTGACAGACAGGCCACTTTACCAGTGTCAGAGTAGGAAAGGCATGAATGAACAATCTGATCTCATTGTGTTGACTTTGGAACTGAAAGAACAAAAGAATATACCTGTGCCAGTGGAAGACATGATGCTGGAAAGATGCTACTGCAGAGACATCAAAGGAAAATGCGGTTTTCATACACACTGAGTCCTAACAATTAAAATACATTTAAATTGTATTTCCATTAGAACTATTACCAAACTGTCAATTGAATACAAATTCAAATGAATCGCTAGAAAACCTCTATTTTTACTTCTATACTCGTCATTGACATGATTTGTTAAATCATTGGATGGGACCTTTGTTGACACAAGGTCTGGTTGTTCCTGAAAGGCACATATAAGTTATTCCGATGTACTAATTGATATGCTTACATTCATAATTTTTTGTACGTTTAGGATAACTGCTTCTGTATTTGTACCTCCATATTCATGCTCTCATCTGGTTTGAAATGAAGGTTAGGGCAGTGACCCACAGATGATGATGACTTTACAAATTATATGGTTTAATTATTTTTGGCAGCTCATAAAATACACCAGTAAGTGTTTCCGCCACAGCTGATTAAGTAGTTTTACTTTTATTGAGGTCTGACTGCTGCTGACATACGATGCAGCGCTACTGCAAATCTTAAATAGAAAACTTCACATCACTCACTTTTGCATTTCAGCATGTTTTTTTCACTCATGATAGTGGTGGCAACGTTTGGCAACAAAAAGACAATGTGAATCACTCTGGTTCTTTCTGTCCCTTTTTCTTTCTTTCTGTTTCTCTGAATTAATTCATATTTACTTTCTGTCTTTTTTGATTTTATATTAAATAAAACAATAAAGGCATGCTCTGTTTCAAGGTTTAAACATAAAATACATAATACATGACAGGAATGTACTCATACATCTTGTGATGTTGTATTTATGTTTGAATTAGCATTGATGACTGTGTTAAAATACTAGATGAGTCAAAATGAGCAAAAACAATTAATCAAACTATCCAAATGGCAGATAATAGCAGTGTAGTTCTTTGCTTGCATGATAAACAGTCCAACCAAGGACAACCTGAAGCTTTGAAGCTTAATACTTAAGATGATGTATGCCTTGTCCGGGCAATGGCAGATGAGCACCGAGGATAAGGATAAGAAAGTGCCTTTGCTGATGTGTCTGGGTGTCTGCTCACTATTAAGGATTCATGCTGTGTCAGACAGAGTGGATCTCTGAGCTGAGAGCTGGGAAGACAAGAGCAGCTCTGCACAGATATCATCCTGAGACACACTGTGTAATTAGCACATGAATTATTTCTCTGCAATGACATGCCTCAGCGCCTCTTGACTTTGCTCTTGTCGGAGGAATGTCTCCATGTATGTGGCCCAAATTAGACATCTGCCAAATGCTAGTCCTTTACAGTCAGATACTGCTTCCCTCCTGTCCAGTAATTAAAAGTGGACAGTAACCTCTGTCGCACTCTCGCAGCGCGCGCTTTAGATCTGTGCTGGCAACCTTGACAAGGGTACTTCCAAATTGAGCAGCTTGTTAAGATGCTTATGGCAAAGATAACGAGCAGGAGACTATAAACATGTTTTATCCTATAGGAAATGAAATGAACCCATCAGCACTGATTTATATTATAACACTGATAATATTTGAGTGATTATTTACTATCAAAACCAATGAACTGCATGAACAGGTGTGTGGTAACATTTTGTGTCTCACTGAGCCATTTAAAATGTGCTTACAATATGTTTAGTTAAGTGAAGTGGTACTATACATTAATATCAAAATGCTTCTCTTTTGATGAGGATATTGATCCTCCCCATCTCCCCAAGGCTTACATTATTTTCCTCTGGATTTACTCTGTAGAAATGGATTGGGCTTTGCAGATTAGTATTCAGCACATTACACTCCCTCTTCACCATAATGCTGTTGTGATTCTGTAATGAAAGTGAAGTGTGCTGTTTAGTATGTGTATTCATACAGTGTTAGTTTGCCTGAGTGCATGGGTATTCACATGCATATCTGTCTGATTGTGACTAGGTTTTTTTGAGGGCTTTTTCTCTTATTTTGATGCCCTGTTAAATTTAGTCGCAGGTTGTTATTATTGCTTGTCATTATCCTGCTATTTCTAAACTTGGAAAGGTTTGGCTTTGTTTAACCCTTTCCACACATGCATTGGATAAAAAGAAGCTCCTGAATATTGTCAAGAGATTGACTACCTTGTCTTCTGCCAGGTCCATTAAGTCCTCAAGATGTTGCTTTTGGAGGAGTTGTTCGTTAAACCCACTTCACAGAAATGTTCTTGTTGGTAGGGGCTGCACCAAAAGATCTAGTTCAATGGCCCAGCTGCCAGCTATAAATGTCTCCGCGTTTTTATCTCAGACATTTTAGAATCTTTAGTAGTTTTAAATCAAAAGCCTTCTTCTCTTTTCTTAGAATTCCTCAGGTGATGCTCATAGAACACTTTCAAGAGAGTATTTAAAGCTGACACACACACACACACACACACACACACACACACACACACACACACACACACACATCTGTGATTGTGATATTGTGCTTCATGTGGAAGAAGCTTGTTAATTGTGTTTGCTATAAAATATCTTAAAAGCATCACAGGAGGATAAAACTAGATAGTGTTGCAGAGTGATCAGTTTGAATAAAATGAAATGTTTTCTCTGGCATGCACATTACTGTAATGTGGCTAGTGAGTCTGCACATAATACCTTGATTTGTAAACTGGCTGAAAGACATTTTTTTGCTATAAGGAGGAAATAGCACTTTGTGATGTGGACATTGCAAGAGTCAGTATTGTTCTTACCATTTAATCTTGTTTATGTGTCAATGTTATAAGAGAAGATACCCTTCGGTGGGTGTGTTTCTGTCGAGCATGTATGTGCATCCACATCAGTTCTATTGTCTATTGTATGTTTGTTTTCATGCATGCATGAATGTGTGCACAGGTGTGTGAATCATCAAAGTAGCGATGCCATTTACAGCTGTGGATGAGGTGGTTTTATGTCCCCGTGGGAGCTGCTCCCAGAGGAGGTTTTCCTGCGCACCTGATTGAGACGCTGCCAATTAGAGTGAGCAGACGCGGACTGTGTGTGATCTGGCTGACACACTCTAAAATGACTGTTTGAGTCTTTGTCAGTGATAAATGTTATTAGATTTTATTGGCTAGTTTCAACCACTCTGAAAAGCCATTGACCCCCAAACTGTAATTTCATATTCTAGAAACTTATAGTATGTATCAATGTGATGTCATATTATCTTTGACATGATATATAAATCACATTATCATTTATTTGAGAGACATGTTGATAAAGATAGTGGCTATAAATAACAGAATGTAGCTCTGACCTTCATTCTGGCTCTGTGCCAGCAGTTGCTGCTAACACAGCTTTTATCATGATCAGTCTAGCAAACAAATATTTATTTGTGAAACACAACTCCTTGGCAAATTTGTATAAGAATTATTTGATACATTTATATAATTGAAAGAGGTGAGTTGCGTACAGTATATCTATAATAATATTGTAGATGCATGATGACTTCATGGAGTCAATGTTTCTTTTAGTATATTGTGCTATGTGTTGCCACATATGCATGCCACCCAATTTGCACATCACTTTAAGAAAAATGCATGTCAAAATAATAAAAACATGAATCAATCAATTAATCAGACTATGTGTATAGCATATTTCATACATAAGCTATAAAATGAAATTTCAGAACAGAGTGTTTCACAGAATCCATACACAGCAATAAGTGGCTTTATAATTATTTAAAAAAAAAAACTCAATAATAACAACAGCATTCACTAAAAATAAAAACAGGAGCTGAGAAAACGCTATCATAAATCTCAATAATTTACAGTGAGGGAACACCAGTGGCAGAATTAGAAATAGATTAAAAAAAAGGTATTTACTGTACCAACATACACCAAATTGTAAAACAGGCAAAATGCATAGATACATATAGATACATAAATAGATAAATAAATAAAGCTCAATTACAATCCAGACTAAAAGGTAGGTCTTTAGTTTTTAAAAAGTATCATCATCATCATCATCATCTTTATTATGACCATCACTGTCATAAATATTGTTAGTATACAGTATATTATCATGGTGTACTACTCTAATGTCCAACATATTGATGGTGCACAACATATGGAACACTGACCAATGACAAAACGGTCTAATGAGGCATCGTTCACCCTTTTTTCCTGCATCTGGATGAGTTTCCGGAGAAAGTAAAATGATTCCTTCTACATTCCGTGTCACCAGCTGTTAACCATGATGCTATCTGGGATGCTTTTGGCAGCAACTGTGTGAAAATAATTTGGTGTGGTGATTTCTCTGCATGACTGTGTAAAAACCATGGAAGATGTAAGCTAGCTAATTTACAGGATCAAATTCACCCTGTGGTGCAAGCAGTTTTCTCTTGTGGTGTTCCCACATTCTAAGATGGCAACGTCACCATACTCTCATACGCACAAATTCAGCAGTTTCAGGATTAAATGCAGTGTAAATCAGTTGGATTTGGGAGGTTCTGCAAAGCAGAATGTGAAGTACATTTCCACCTACTGTGTCCCTAAAAAAACTTGAAGTATGATTCAGTTTCTCACTAGCCAGTTCATGATGCACTCCTTATTGCAGTCTTTCTGCACGAAGTTGTAGGCAGTTGCATTATGTTGTCCCAACCTTTATTGAAAACTATGTTAAAAAAACAACAGCAGAATATAACAAAAGATTGGAAAAAAATAATAAAAGTTTTAAAAATAAAACTTTAGGAATATGTTATTAGCTTGATAAAAAAGCCAATTAAATTTTACCTGCTTTTACAGACACAAATTATTCTGGCTATCATGTTAACAAGCTACAGTTTTACCTCCAGGCCACCAGGGGGAAGAATAATTCCCAGATTTAGGCCTTTGCTTACTGTAGGCCTACTACTAAATGGTAAGAACCCTCTACCACTGCAGAGAAATGTGTATTTATCAGTCCTGCCTGTAATTCTTTGTTGATGCATCATCTGGAAGTATGTTTAATGTTGCTGTTTTCTGGTCATTGAAGAGTTTAGTCTGCTAGCTAATGCAGGACTGTTTTGCTAGAAAGGCAGTGTGTTGGCTATTGCTATACCCACCTAGCGCACATTGACAGTTTGTTGGTTGTATGGGGAGA
The DNA here is from genome assembly GCA_023566125.1 of Zingel zingel. Taxonomy (NCBI): domain Eukaryota; kingdom Metazoa; phylum Chordata; class Actinopteri; order Perciformes; family Percidae; genus Zingel; species Zingel zingel. Next base: position 16,546,549 of record CM042326.1, on the reverse strand, counting down.
TATTTTGGCATTCCAAATGCAGTCATGTGGCTGCATTTATTCAATTTAATAAATAAATTCAAATACAGAGTCCTTTGTCTAAATACACAAACAACGCTTCTACAAATCCATAATATTGGCCGAAATGCAGACATGTGGCCATTAAACCAACCAAGCTGAATAAGCAATAGATTAGTCTATCAACGTCAAAGTAATTGCAACAACTTTGATAATTGATGAATTGTTGAATCCTTTTTCAAGCAAATTTGCCAGACATTCTCAATTCCAGTTTCTTTAAAGAAGATGTTTCATGTAATTACAAATTGAATATAAACTTAGCACAAAAGTAAGGACATTTGTGTTAGGTAGATTATTTCTCTGTGGTAACAATGCTTTTTGACAATAAATCTTATATCGTTGGAAAGCCTGTTTAGTTCCCTTTCAAATGGTGCCCCATTTGTAAGGAACATGCATTTGTGGGATGAGCAGCAGCGCTGAGTATGTGGATTGTGGCCATGAAAAATTTGCCAAATCTTCTCTGCCAATGCCAAACAGCTTATTCTGCCATTGACTCGTTTGACATAATCTACCTAACACAAATTTCCTTACTTTTTGTGCTAAGTTTATTTGGTTTTAAAAGGCTACCACTTGGACTATTCCACACCACCGTGGTAGGTTCCATATTCCAACGTAATTCACGTGCACTAAGAGCTTCTCGGAGTGTTTTCGTGAAGGCCAGTTCCAAAACGGGTGTTACTGCCTTTGTTTTTGACTGTTGTGTGCGTCTATTGAACTGTAAGTACTTCAAGTCGTATATGAATATAGTTTTGTGTATATTCATTCCTCCTAAAGACAATTCTGTCTACTTTTCATGTTGGCTACTGCTGTGCTGGGCATGCTAATTAGGCCCTCCTGGCAATTAAGTGTCTGCGGTGTTAGCTTCCACCTGTGCAAAGCCTGTGCTTAATGTTTCTGTATTCAATGTGTCTTGTCTCCATCACTTTTCATTTGAGCTTATTGTGCAAGCAGTTAATATGCCTATTTAGTATTAATAGTTTTATTCACAGTCATTTCTGTTTTATACAAATACTGTAGGCACACGTTATTGTTTTTTTTTCAAAAGATGCATCGTAATCGTAATTAACCTAATGATAGTTTTAACCCTTGAAAACATATTTAACCATCAGCTGTCTGCCAGGTGACAGGTGAAAAAAAAAAATAACAAAACAAATACACTTAATTATGATTAATTTAATCAAATAGGCCTATATTATAAAGCTCTATCACCAAGAAAAACTTTAACCAGATGGCTTGCATGCTCTCGAGTTTACCAGTACACACACACACACACACACACACACACACACACACACACACACACACACACACACACACACACACACACACACACACGCACACACACACACACACAATTGCACACCTTGAATGAATATATGTTTGCAGAATAGGAGCCACATATTCTAATAAATGACTAATTGACACCTGCATCCATACTTGCTGAATGTTGAAGCCAATTATGAGTAAATTTATTATGGACAAGGTGTTTCTGCAGACTGACATTGGGGTGGGGGGGAAGGGGAATTTCTCTAAGCGCAGCTAAACACCCTTCATATTGTGAATCTCAATGAAATTGTGTGTTAATTTAGCACAGTATGGTGTCTGACAGAACTGAGTATGTGTAAGCATCCGCACATGCTGACTCCTTCAGTTAAATGCCTGGATAGGTGTTACTGAGCCAATTGAGACTTTCTTGCCTGGCCTTGCTGCTCTGTCAACACGATCAGCAACAACAACAATCAGCTTCAGAGATTTTTGATTTTATTGCAGACAAAAACAAGAATTGATTTAAAATACAAATATCAGTGAATTGGGAGTGCCTAACTTGCGAGCAGGGAGCAGTTTGAGACATTTTAAGTCCTTTTGAATGGTGTGATAATCATGTAATAAAATATGTTCTTAAAGAATGTAGCACTTCAGAAACTTTCCTCTCTGTCATAACGTAAGAGGCTTAGGCTGTCTTCACGACACTAAATTCCTATCATTTTAATAGGCTGCCAGACACTAACTTCTGTATCATTTTAATAGGCTGCCAGTCAAACAAGAAAACAGAGTGAAATGCAGAGAGCCTTGCCACAGACGATCAAGCAACTTTGGTCTCCACATTGAATGGCTTTAGCGTCCAACTTTATTTATGGCACATGTAGTCCTTCAAAATCCACAGGTGCTACTTTTGGAAGTGCTTCTTACTTTTTTCCAAAACTTCCTCTGCACCTTTTGATTCGTGAGCGTGGCACAACATGCTCTTTTTACTTCAGCTTGTTACTCAGAACTGAAGAATGGTATTTCTAGTGGTGCCAGGAAGGTGGGTGATCTCTCTGACTGTGATGTGAGTTTCATTGTATAGGCCTAGTCACAGTTAATGCTGGGGACTGTCATGAACAAGAGAACACCATTGGAGATGGGCAACATTATCATGGTATTTAGTAATGCCTATAGTACTCCCTACTCCAGCCCCTTAAAATAGCTGTGGGTCTTACAGTACTTGTTAAATGTCATCCTATGTTCTGTCTCTGTTGACACTGGAGGACAATCATTTTTGTCAGTAACAATGATAACTTTATTTTTTGTTAATGTAGTGTGCCTTAAAAGGTTACAGCGGCTTAAACCACATGTACAACAATAATGTTTCTATTTGAACGAATGCTTTTCTGTGCATTTCTGTCATTTTCCATCATATGACCTCTAATTTGTCCTGGCATTTTTGACACATATTACTTGCATCATCAGGTTAAAACATTTCACAGATTGGAATAACGCCATTTAAAATCAAAACCTACCCCTCACGTTCATTTCATAGGTAATTTTTCACATATCCTTCCACGTCTGTTTCAGACTGTTGTGATTTGGTGTTGACAGGCAGTGTGCTCCCCTGGGTGCAAGCTCATTTAAAAAGCAGCCATAGAGTAGCAGATGCCAGATTAGTGTTAGAGCGAAGTGACTGATGAGGTGCCTCCTTGTCGCTCGGTCACATGCTGACATGTTGTACATATGCTCCTGCTTATGGCCCCTTGGTGCTTCATAATAAATTAGTGATTTGTATCTACGCACTCAGCTTCTATTAACTGAAGGTTAAGTGATACTTCTGCTGCCTCTTCTATTTTTGCAGCGAGGTACACCTAGCTGTTTGTAGTAGCTTCATGCAATAACATACCGCTTTGACTCTTTATGACACTAATTTAATTTGAGTGGTGAATAATTGTATTACTTCCATCAATATGGGTAGTTAGTTCTGCACCACAACCACAAATGCAATGTGACCATAGAGAATGAGGTCGCAGAATGGCACTAACAATTACATGCTATTGATTGACAATTATTTATATGGTGCAGGACAAATCCTAAATGTCAAAGAGATTATGGGAAAATCAATGTCAAAGCAGTTATATTTGATATGGATATTATTAGGGCTCGATCAGAATATTCAAATATTCATTCGATGTGTAGGTATTTGATTTTCAATTTTTGTTTTTTAAAACCTGCATGCAGGCTGAAAATGATTATGGGGGTTTGTCGGGATGAAGATGCTTGCTAAATGTCCACAATCCGCTGGCTAATTTATGCAGCGCTGTGTCGTCCATATCAGCCAAGAATAGGGCTGTTATGGTATAGTTTTTTTTCTTATCGCGGTGAAGAAGCAACGTATCACGCGGTATGGCGGTTAACTGCAACCCCCTTACGAGAGTTAGTTAGTTAAGTTTGAGCGTGAATGGCAGGGTACCTTAAGTGAGTGACGTCAGTGACCGTGTGCTCGCGCAAGAAGAGAGAGCGGTAACGGACAGTATGAGTGCCGCTGTGAGGAAAAGAGAGAGTTAGCAAAGTTGATGTAAAGTGAGTTAAAAGTGAACAATAAACAACAAGCTAGAGCTTCTCAAGACATGGTGGCTTCATCTATTGTCAATACTGCCGGTAAAGTGAATGGTGTCACCCCCGAAAAAACATTGGCTTAAACCTTATAACATATGTTGCAGCCATAGACTGTATAAAAAGATTGCAGCACAGTGTTTCCATTTCAGCTCAATGTGAGTCACTGAGTTTTGCTGTCATTTAGGGCCACACTGGTTTCTCTCATCTCAGTTGATCCATTTCACAGACAGTTCAGAAAGCTCTTGTGTCTATGGAGTAAAATATAAATAGATCCGCGGTAATGCGGTAACCGTACCAGCCCTAGCCAAGAACGGTGAAATATTGAGTTACAAGCAAGCAGTCTGTTTGTAGAGGTCTGTATGGTTATACTGTATCAGCCTGGTGTCGTTTTCAGGTGATTTGATAAAGGTAAAGATAGTACAGCTGTGCATAATGCCAATACATTTGTCAGACAGTCCGGCAGAAAAGCAGGTCTTTCCTTTTTGTTTTGAATGCCTGCAGCAAAAAGTTTAGTCCGAATCAACTTTTGGAGAAAAGCAACCTGACGTTAACTTGCCGTGGACAATCCTGTAACATTAACCAGCTATCAGACTCGTCAGTCGCGGCCTGCGAGTCCTGTAACTTTACTGTAAAAAAGTTTTAAATACTATGAAGCTAAAACACAAAACACATGCACTGAACTGCTCAGGATTCAGCGTAATAACAGGTGAATGTGTCCTGCAACAACAAAGCAGTCGCTTCATCTCTCGCTTAATCACCTTTTATTTTATTTTCCCATGAAATAAAGCTGCCTTCAAGTGCGGTCGGAAATGTTGGTTTCCACCACCGAAGCTTCTTATATTCACTGTTGAAAAGCACCTAAGCTTCGAACCACCCATATAAAAGGGTTTGAATTACTCAGAACCTCCGACTGTGACAAGGTTTTACCTATGTGTATTTATGGCCTTTCGCTAGGAGCTACACTTTAACTCAGTTCATGTCTTTTTCTGTCCTCTGTTCTCTGAAAAACTTTGTGTCAAAAGTGTCATGTCTCAAGGGCATTAACCTCTTAAAAAACGCTTGAAATTCCATGCTTTTTGGTCTAAACGTCATACCCAAATTAAAAGTGGTACAGCTCCCAGATACTTTGACACACTGGGATGTGCCTGATATCATTGGAAAGGAAACAGTCTCAAGTTTTTGTTACAAGTGTCAGGGTGATTCTAGGCCTTACTGCCACAGAGTTACAGAGGCTAGAATGGAGGTTTTTTATTTCTGTCCAAGTCATACATCTGTAAAATGATTAAAATACACTGCTGTAAACACATCTGGTAAGATACAGATACACCAATGCCATAGCCACATGTCTCAGCTTACTACAGAAAAAATCCAGAAGCCAAAAGACTGGATTTTATATGAATTTTTTTCTACAGATAAGTCTGTCTGTTTTTCTTATTTCAATTTGAAAAGTGCAAAGAAAAAAGCCAATAAAGTACAAAATAAAACACCCAAATACACAAACACACCCACATCAATCATACACATACTTGAAATAACTATATACATAAATATATAGAAATAAGTAGTTATAAATTGCACAGGGTGTGATATGCTTATAGGAGGCCCTGTTTTTGCTTTGACACAGCTCCAGCCATTACAGGGTTAAAATGTCAGGGTCTACATAAAAATGTAGACGGGTCTTATAGCATTTAAGTCTAACTGGTCTGAGCAAATGTCGCTTGAATGCACGTGGGGCTTACATGGTGTCAGAGGCATCCTCGGCTTCCAATGGGGATATCACAGGCAAACCTGGACGGATTGGCTCATACCAGGTATCTATGGAAACCTTAGATCTCAGAGAATAGAGTGGCAGTGACATTGAGCATGTAGGGGCCTCGGGAGAGAAGCGAGGCCGCGTTAGAAGTGCAGAAATGAACTGTTTCGCGTTGTTCTGTTGAGATTTAGCCAGAAACTTCAACATTGTGAGGCCAACAGCTCGTTTTGGACATAACGGCTTGGATATTCCATTTTCTTGGACTCCTGGAGATTTATGAAAAAAAAGTTTTGGGCTAAATACTCCTTTGTGGCTAAAGGGACAAGGAAAAAAGGTATGGCTGCACTCTCGATTCTAGACACCTGCTGCGCAGTTTACGGCTGTATTGTTTTATTTTCTTTAACTTTGTAGCAGTTGTAGGCTATAACTGCTATAAATCATCTTATGCGTTGTGGGCTTAATGGAATCATGAGAGACTAAGCTTTCAATTGGTGTGTCGCATGGCTGTATATTTTGAAGATTTAATGCTTTAAAGTTATAAAAACGTTTGAGTGGAGGTTACAGCGACGCCACAGCCACAAAGTGTGCCGTCCATAGTACAGTGAACCTTGAGAGGTTAATGTGCCAGCAGCTTGCTGTAGTTTGATTGACTTTAGACCATAGGACAGCCTAGGGACAGACAAGTGGGACACACCCAAATACCCAGGAGAACACAGGGACTGGTTACCAGTCAGGTTGCTATGGCCTGCCTTTCAAGGCTTAGAAATTACACACTGAATGCAAAAAAAAAAAATCTTCAAGGCACTCTTTGCATATAGTAGTTTATTGAGGTGAAATCAGTTGGAAGTCATTTTCCAATTAAGCATATAAATGGCATAATTGTCAAATATTTTGAATTTTACTTTCAGAATGTGATGCTTACTCTTCAAGGGGGCGTGGTATATTATATTTAATAGTCAGTATTTTACATGATACTGCTTTAAAGGAACACGCCAACTTATTTGGAATTTAGCTTATTCACTGTAACCCCCAGAGTTAGACAAGTTAATACATACCCTTCTCATCTCCGTGCGTGCTGTAAGGCTGTCTGACGGTTCCATCGGCATCAGGCCAGCACAGTACATGCAGGTGAATGGTTCCAGCAATCCTACTGCTCCGAATAAGTGACAAAATAACGCCAACATGTTCCTATTTACATGTTGTGATTTGTAGAGTCACAGCATGTACAAAAAACAACGTAACATGAGACACAGCAATCTTCTAACCATAAACAAACCGGGAACTATATACTCAGGCGGAAAAATATAGTACTTGGGCGGAATGATTTGCTTTGCAGCAAGCCTGTCTGAGAATATAGTTCCCGGTTTGTTTACGGTTAGGAGATGGCTGTGTCTCATGTCCCAATAAGTCGGCGTGTTCCTTTAAAATCTGGCATGTGTGCGTTGAGCTACACTATATCGTGCAAACCAGCACAGCTGTCTGCTTTTGTTTTTTTTTGTTAGGGGTGCTGCCAGCATAGACAGTATATAAACTGGACCAACAGATTCCATTGCTCTGGACTGAGACCAGTGAATGATAATAGGCTTGTTCGAGATGAACTGCGCCTCGCCTGTAAAGTAGACGAGAGCAGGCGGCAGCAGCCGGGGGTGGTGACAAAAATCCGCTGTCAAGTCGGACAGTTTCCAGCCGATACCTGCAGCCTTCAGGCTGAACAGGAAGTGACAGAAACACTATGGTCCGATTTAATAAAATGTTATCAGACCCATATATCATCCTGTATACAGTCTGCAGTTGTTTTAATTATGACAGAGTAACTGTTAAAATGCTCTACATGCGATCTGTTGCTGATTTTAATTAACAACACACTGTAGATGATCCGTAATCTTAACAGATTTAGTCTCTCTGACTTCTGAACATAACTATCAGCCTCACAACACGTGTTCTGTGCAGAATAAGACTTTAAATCAAACAAATATCAGTTAAAATCCCTCAATCAAAATCAATAAAAAGTTTATATAAAACGTTATCATGTTCAGTCAATTGTGAACCAATCAGCTGTTAGATCAGCTGAGACGCCGGCGTTTCCCAGCATGCCCTGGGTCCGCCTGGCTCTTGCAGTCGGTGGAGAGCAACTGCGGCGCCTGGCTCTAAAAACTGCGGCTGCCTTGATCTCGTGAGATTATCGTTGCCCACGTGTGCATGACGTCAGGGCAAGTCGGGATCAAGTCGGACACAAATCTAACCGGCATGCATTGGGCGGCGATTGCCGGTGATCGATTCTGCGCAGATCTGGCTCATTTCGAACGAGCCTATTAGAAGCACTTTTCCGGTGATGGCTGAGCGTTACTGCGCAGCCTCCAACTGAGCTCGAAGACGTAGATGTGACGTGAGCAACCTGTCTGAAAGTTGTAAGTCTTCTGGTAGCTTTGCCAAGAAAAATCTCAATCATTCCCAGTCTTACAGAGACGGAGATCGTAGGTATATGTAAGGAGATAACATAGGCACAGGCTAATTATTGCTAACTAAAATGCTAGTTAACATTTGTACAAAACTTAAACAGCGAATGTAAGTCGAAGCTGTACTATACGGTAATTCCTCTACTATGCAACAGTAAGTCGCGTGGTTATGACACAATCGTTAGCCTATTTTTACAAAAACGTCTGCTACGGAGCCATAACGTGAGATACAAGTTAAAAGAGCCTTTCGTACGTTGTCGTGTTTCTTTAGAAATAAACAATGGACAAATATAGTCTTTAAATGCTTCATATGTAAAGTTATTCGCTGTCAAAGTGGTGCCAAAATGAATGGCAGTCAATGGAATGCTAACAGGAGGTGATGGCTTGGTAGCATCAAAATGGCGCCATAGGAGCTACGCGTTCTGGGGAGAGGCTTACCCCCTTTGCTGCCAGTCACTGGCCTATCTAAAAAGAGAACATATTTTACAGTAGACATGACATTTAAGTTGAAGCAAAGGTTTACGTAGTATTTTATGTCATTAGATGCTGGGCAGCTCTGCTGCAGGTCCCTCTTGTATTTGCGGATATTATTTTTCTTACCATAAATTCTGCCTTCTGATGCATGAAAATGATGTTGATGGTTCAGTGTCAGTTGTTTTTTTTTGTCTCAACTTTCTGATACTGTTATGGTGTGGAGTGGAGGGGTTTGAGTAGAGGGGGTGAGGAGAGCGTGATTAAATGTAATACCTTGGTACATACAGTACTGTGGAATAATGAGTACCGTCACGTTTTCAGAATTTTTGTACCGACTTGGTACCGAAATACCGGTTCTCGGGACTTCCCTTGTTATCCAAATATGGAAAGACAGCTAAAAGGAGCCAACTTTGTGCGTCTGAGCTGACTACCATTTGTGGCAAGATGAAAGTTTGAGTGCTAGCTTGAGCCGACTTGGCTGAGAGCTTTATGGTAAAAAAGTCATGCTTGCCATATCAGTATCATTAAACATGTATCTTGTGTCTTTAATATGTATGCATGTTAGTTAGTTATTAGAACAATCCTCTTGTACATTCCCTCAGTTCTCAGTGTTTCCCACACATAGACTAATGTGTGGTGGTGTGCCACCACACATTGTTATTTTTTATTCATTTAGTTTTTTTTAAACGCTATTTAAGACATGTTCAGCTGCATTTCCTTTCCCTGCTCTCCTCCGTCTCTCTGTCACTTGTGTCTCGCTCACACAGCCCCTCCCACCGTGCACGCAGTGTCTGTCTCCATTAAGGAGAGAAGACAGCTGGTGAAATTCACAAGTTCACAAAAGGTTCGTAGGTATCTATCTCGTGAACACCTTTACACAATCACACATTAAAATGTGCTATAAAAATATTTTATATTCTGAATACAATGTTGTCAGTGTGTTAATGTTGGAGTCCCGACCCGACTCTTAGCAAACAAGTGATTGTGCCTTCTTTAGAAAGTTAACTAGTTGCAAGTTTGCGGTAAAATGCAGTTGGGTTGTCGAGGTCAAAACGCTATAGCAGCTGTGAATCGTATTATAAATAATGTTATGTAATTTTTTTACTCTTACACTGAATGTTTGCTGCTTCAATCCAGATGAGTATTGAAAAGTATTTTCCGCGACTGAAAACGGCACGTGTTGAGGATGAGGACCAGCCTGAACCGGAGGTATCAGTCTGAAACAGAGCTGAACAGTTCGACCAGTGTAATTAGTTATGTTATTAATTTGTTTACAATATTTTCAGGCTTCAACCAGTGAAAGACAGGGTCAGGGAGAGACAGAGAGAGATGTGTTAGGCATTGAAGTAGGAGAGGAGGACAGCATCCAACAGCGTGTTGCTACGAAAATAAGTCGTCGTCGTTTCCTGAACAGTTTCCCCAAATAGAGCTGTTCAAGCAGAAAGCATTCCTGTGACAGCTTCATATAGAAGTCCTTCCACCATTAGAGACACTCGATTAGTTCAGCTACATATGTTTTTCAAAAGAATTGAGCATGCAATCAGCCATCACCCATCCTCAGATATGACTGGGGCATGACAAGGCAAAAATAACCTTGAAAAAAAACCTTAACAATGTTATTGTGAGACAAAAACAAAGCGGCCCTGAGCGTCAGAGGGTGATGCATGTGAACATCCATTAGAAAGTGTTTAAAAACAGGTTTAGACAGATAACAAGCCATTAAAGGCACTAGCATAAAATAGACCACCAAAACACAAATGGACCAAAGCATTCAATTATTATAAATGGGGAGCGCTGCACATTTATTTAGGCTTGCCAAACAAACACACAATCAAAATACACACTCACACATGCTTAGAGTAGCATCCAGGCATGGACACAACAACACAACAACTAAAAGGGGTTGCTGTCCACAACAATTTGTCACCTCATTGATTCCCCCTTAAAAAAGGCACTATAGTGCTCCTCTGGGAAAACTGCAAGAGGCCGTAATTGAAGTTGACTGGATCTCACCACTCTTTGGTCATTCCCTCAATGTCTGAGCCCCCTATCAGAGAAAATGAGAGACCTCTACCCTATTCACTAAATCCGCCCATCCCCGCATAACCAGCCCAGTGACCACATGACAAATAGAGCCAATAGTTTGGGGTCATTCTCATCTCTCTCTCTTTACACGCATCCCCATGCCTGCACTTCAGTTAATTCCCCTAACCAATGGAGAATACATTGTGTGTGTTTAGCACAGGTGGTGTTAGGAATTTACAACACTTGGGGCTCAGCCCAGAGGCAGCTCCAGGGCTTGGGACATACATCTCCTTAGAGAATCATAGTTCCATTCAAACACTGGCAGTCCATTGTAGGCATGAGCCGGTATGAGATTCTGACGTTATGATAACCTTCAGCAAAAATATCACGGTATTGCGGCATTGCAAGTTCAGCTTTAAAAAATTTTATTTTTGAAATGTCTGGGTAAAAAAAATAAAAAATTTTTTTCCATTGAACACAATGTATTTTATTTTTAAACACATTGCACACTGGCAGGAAGAGGGATTTCTAAAGTGCACTTTCTGTCCTTGATGACTCATAGAAAACAGCTCATACCTTAGAAACGGTATGACAGAAAATGTTAGTGGTTTTAAAACCGGGACTTTTTGAAACAACGGTATACCTTGAAACCAGTAACCGGCCCATGCCTAGTCTAGTGCACTTTGATGTCAACATATGCAGGGGGGGGGGACTTATTTTCAAACAATCAAGTATCAAAAACTAAGGAGGACATGCTGTTGGATGCTGTCCTCCTCTCCTACTTTAATGCCTAACAAATCTATTTCTTTCTCTCCCTGACATATCTGAGGATGGGTGATGGCTGATTGCATGCTCAATTCTTTTGAAAAACATATGTAGCTGAACTAATCGAGTGTCTCTAATGGTGGAAGGACTTCTATATGAAGCTGTCACAGGAATGCTTTCTGCTTGAACAGCTCTATTTGGGGAAACTGTTCAGGAAACGACGACGACTTATTTTCGTAGCAACACGCTGTTGGATGCTGTCCTCCTCTCCTACTTCAATGCCTAACACATCTCTATCTGTCTCTCCCTGACCTCTCCTCTTTCACTGGTTGAAGCCTGAAAATATTGTAAACAAATTAATAACATAACTAATTACACTGGTCGGACTGTTCAGCTCTGTTTCAGACTGATACCTCCGGTTCAGGCTGGTCCTCATCCTCAACACGTGCCGTTTTCAGTCGCGGAAAATACTTTTCAATACTCATCTGGATTGAAGCAGCAAACATTCAGTGTAAGAGTAAAAAATTACATAACATTTATTATACATTTATTTGATTCACAACTGCTATATAGTGTTTTGGCCTCGACAACCCAAATGCATTTTACAGTAAACTTGCGACTACTTAACTAACATAACTTCTTTGACATAACCATTGCCGCGCTGCCTGAAAGGCGACGTTGGGGGCTAAAAGCACCAGACACTGCACGGTGGGAGGAGGTGTGTGTGTGTGTGTGTGTGTGTGTGTGTGTGTGTGTGTGTGTGTGTGTGTGTGACGAGTGACGAGTGACAGAGGAGAGGAAATGCAGAAGAACGTGTTTTAAATAGCGTTTAAAAAAAAAAAAATAAATAACGAAATGCAATGTGCGGCGGCCGGTGTTGATAGTGGGCTTAGCGGATAACGGTGGTACTGCACCTCATGGCCCAGAAAGACTTCTCACATAGACTTTGCATGGCGAAAGAAATGTCTATATTTCAGCGGATAATTTATTTTGGGGTATATCAACTTACCAGCCCGAACACTGAAAGGGTCCTTGTTTAAAACGTCACGTTTTTAACATTTTTAATATTCACTAGAAGCGAATCTAGAATTATTAAATTTGGCATGATGAATGCGCATAATGGACGCGAGCAGACCCACGGGACTGCGCCCGCCCGCTCACGTGACTGTTCTTCCGAGCTCACGTAGCTAACTGTAATAATGGATATAGCTAATGGTTGTAATTCACCATGTGTTCTATTAATACGTCCATGGTATTATCTTATGAAGTTATGATACATCCGAGGGATGTGTGTAGCTATGCTGTAAAGCCTGTTAGCTACGTGGATATAACGTCATTTATGACGGCTAGCTAGCTAGTTGCTAACATCAGGGGTAGCTAGCATGGCTGTATTAAGATCTATACATAGCTAGTTATATGCCTACATAACGTTACTACAGACATAATGATTGCATTGCCTTGGTTCTCTCTTATGATACATTCGAGGGCTGTATGCTGTAAAGCTTGTAACGTGGATGAAGGATGAAGCCATGGATGAGCTCTGTTCACCAAACTGCAGGCTAACTGCTAGCGCTAGTTAGTAGCTAGCCAGTAGCACAACATAATTATTAAATCTCCTTGGTTGTCTAGCTAAAGACATCTATCGTTTATTTAGCTAAGCATGTAAACGATCGGGAAGCAGTCTTATCCACCACTCTCTTGCCTGTACTACTGTAACTGACTGGGAAACCAAAGTTTTTCCAAACTTGCGATCTTAAAGAGGTGGGCGGGGAAGTGCCGCTATCTCTGACTCACTAAAACTGCATACATAGGCGGAGCTCAGCTATATAGGCGGAAGAACCTGCGTATCTAACAGTAGTTCTGCATTACATTAATTAATTTGCACGCAAGTTTTACTTATTTTTATACTGTGTATTTTCCGTGTAAATTCATGCACCGAACAGTGACGCCCGTACTGTTTCGGTTCAATACGGATACATGTACCGTTCTACCCCTAGTTACTACTGTAGCTAACGGTAGGCTAACGTTACCTGCTGCCAAGTATAACATGTTATTAATGTTAACTAGTGTGACATGCAGCAAAGCTTCTGTTGCCTTTAACATCTGTTTCGGAGCATCAGAGAGCAGCGCAGACATTTAGCTGGCACCATAATGACGCACCGAAATTTGCGTTGCTATTACGTCCGGTAGATACGGACGGCCATAGTAGCACGAGCATCGATTCAATATCGATTTTCAGGCTCAAGATTCGATTCAAAATCGATTTTCGATTCAAAAATGGTTCTCGGTTAAAACGATTCACAGTATGTAAATGTAGTTACTTTTCCCATGTGATTGCAGTAGACATACAATTTTTATTTTTTTAAATAAAAAAAATATAGATTTTTTTGAATTCTATGAATCTATTTTGAATCGGTAGAGCTTGAATCGCGATTCGAATGTGAATCGATTTTTTTTTGCACACCCCTACCGTTAACGTGAACAGAAAATTGCGTTGCCTGTATCTTTTAACGGCAAACACGTGTGTGGAAAGCGGTCGCACAACAGCTGAAATGTGTCGCGCACAAACGTAGTGTTTAAACTTTACGGAGACAACCAAATAAAATATTGACTTCTTTTCAAGATTTTCCAGTTTTGTAGCTACTGATTTATTTTTATATATTACAAAAAACAAATATTGAACAGGTGGTTGCCAAAGGGGGCAACCAGAGGCCACGAAACAGTTGCCAATTGACTCAATGTGGTTGCCAAGGCCAACCCGATTATTGTTCTACAATCTTATGAGGCTGGTATAAATTGACCACAAGTTCTGTTAGCATTTAGTGCCAAAGTGGGCATACAGTTGGTACTTTTAATACTTTATTTGCATGTTCATGATTGCCATGTAGGGTAGCTGTAACTATGTTGCTGTGTTTCCCATAGGGAATAATTACATTTTTGTTTTCCAATCAACAATGTAGTTTTATAGCACACAGACCAGTGTCCTCCAGCCATGTGGACAGGTGTAGTGAAAAATTGCTTGTTTAACGTTCTAAGAATCCCCAAAACACGGATTAAAACACATAAAAAAACGAACAATGATCTAAAAAACAAAAAAAACAAAAATGAACAAGAATTAACTTTGGATAGCCTAAATGTAATATTATTTAACAGGACTTAAAGAAACATGCTGTGCGCACAGTATTGAGATTTATAATAACATGTAACCTAACTTTCTGTATGGATCATAGTATGTTTTTAAGGTTTAGTTGTAAATGCATAGGCTGTAACATTTAAGCTCTGGGTAACGTCAATCAGGTATTTTATCTGCTGATCCATAAAATGTATTTGACAAACCAGATTTAATTGACAGAGCATGCACATCATCATCATAATCACTTCATCTGTATCATCTTGTAGTCTGGTTTGTTTAATATGCAAATGGTTATTTCTTTCTAAATTATCTTGTTATTTAGTCTTTTATTTTCTTCAATAAATAGGCCTAGTTCATAAACCTTTGTTTGACTAGTCTATTACTGAACCCAGCCATCATACGCCGTGCCGTCACATCCTGCCCCACACACCACCACAAGTAAATTCTCAACCTTTGGGAAATCCTGTGTTGTAAGCAATGAGAATGAGAAAAGTGAAGCAAGTAAACAAAGGAAAATCAGTGTTGTAATGTATTTGTATGTACATGATCATCGTGTACCAGCCAGGTGTGACCTAAAGTCCAAAAATAGCAGTTGTCTAGTACTAATACATGTAATTACTGTACAAATGTATTAAAAGTAAGAATATAACAGTGCTTCTTTCTACACTACAACACTTGTGTTCTCTGGCTAAGGTAGGTACTAGCTAGTCATTGAAAGCTAGTAAGCAAATCTCTAAATGTACATGCACATTTAGGGTTGCCAACTCTCCAATTTCAGTGTTTTTTTAATTTAATCCCACATTTGTGAACGGTTCTTTCTCATTTTTTCTGACAGCTCCCCGACAGGCACCCAAGAGGCCATGATATTAATGCAACACATTTCTATTTCTTTGTCTCCGCAGAAAAAGAAGAGTATGTCGCAACCTTCAAAGGATCAGAGTTCTTCTGCTACGACTTGTCCTTGAACCCGATTCAAAGCAGCAGTGATGAAATCACATTGTCATTCAGAACCCTACAGAGGAATGGACTGATGCTGCACACGGGCAAATCGGCTGATTACGTCAACCTGGCACTGAAAAATGGGGCTGTCTCACTCGTCATTAATTTGGGGTCTGGAGCCTTTGAAGCTCTTGTGGAGCCAGTCAATGGGAAATTTAATGACAATGGTTGGCATGATGTCAAAGTAACAAGGAATCTACGTCAGGTAACAGTACAGAGGGTGATGCAGAGACTTAGTAAATGAATCAAAACAAATGCACTTAAATCATTTCCATCATACAATACATTACTTTTTCCAGACATTGTAATTGGATTGCTAAATTGAATCATGGTGTTGCGTGGTGGAGATAAAACAGAACAACAAGTGAGCAGGAACATCTAGATGTGAATCAAGACATTTATTAAGTTACAGTTTATGGGAGAAAAGAAAGCCATAGCTTTAAAACAGCATTCAGGCTCATTCAGATGTTTGACAACAAATGCAACTTCTCTAATATATAGTGTATTACTATGACATATTCACCCTTATGAGCAAGTACATTTTCACGGTTTTCAGGATTAATAGGAGCTGAACTCAATATTCAGGTGAAAAAATGGTCTGGTATTGACTCCACACGGCTCTCACAGACCATTCCCTGACTCGTCAATACAGACCCTTAGTTAGGGCCCTCTGCGTTTGATACCGACACACCAGGCACTTGTATGCACTAACATGCACGCGCGGCCAGACCGGCTATCTAATCAAAGAACAGAGAAGGTCAGAATACAACACTCGCAGAGGGAGTGTGACTTCATTCTCTGCTCAGGACGCCATTAATCCACTATATCTTTACATAGAAAATATTGGTTTGCTGCTATAATAATGTTCTGAATGTTGAGTTAAGGCTCTAATGGCCTACTTGACCTTGATGACTCACGTCTGCATTATTAACTCTTAAGAGACTATGTAGTGACAGTGTGCCTTGGTTAGAAAGCACAAGCTGAATTAGAAATCTCATTTACCAGCTTGTGCCACTTACATTCGGAAACACCACAGGATGGTTTACTCAAGACCTCCCACTGACAGTTACATGTGGGAACCCTGCTCAAAAACAGGGGACAGGCCAGAATTGTTTTTTTCTTGATTTTCACCAAGAGCAGAGGAATCGGATGCGATAAAGTAAATGGGTAAAAAAAATAACCTTTGGCCGTAGCACATGTTCAAACGCGTCCACCTGTTAGAACAGACTGTCGTGGCTAGACAGCTAGAGGTATGTGCATGTTTGTTGTGCTGCAAACAGATGAACTACTACTGATTCGTAGTAAACAGCCAAGCATATACTAAATGGTGTCAGGATGTAGCTGTCACTCTGTTAGTGGCAGACCACCCTTAGAAGACAACAGTGCCAGTCTGTTGGATCCCCGACCGATCCAAAAAAGGCTTGCTGAGGCCAGACATCAATATGTTCTTAGTGGCTTTCAACAATAACAACCGACTCCCCCATGTCAATTGGTGTAAGCCACCACTGAGTCAATTTTTGGTTGAAATTTCACAACCCTGCTGTCTAAAAGCTGCCACAAGATCCTGATCACTGCTTCCATTTACAGTAGGTTGATGTGTTATGACTCACTCTGTCCAAGAGGTCTATTACAACAGGACATGGGGTTTCCTCCAGCACTCCATGGCCTGATTGGCCACAGGTGGATGGCTGACCCCTATTTTCCACCGGGCGCATCTGCGCTGCATTTCGGAGGCGCGGCGACCCTCGCGAGCATTCAATAAAATCTGTGTGTCAGGCAAGCAAGAGGCATTGCTTCTGAGATGCTCTTGGTGTGGTATGGCGCGTGGCGGAGGATGGAACAAAACCGTGGCGCAGCTGCAACACAGCACAGACACGCCTGGTGGAAAATCCGGGTGGGACCAATGTGAACAAATCACTGCTACAGGTGTATTATGTGTTTTATAACAGCTAGGTCAGTGACGTGTGGTCCTGTAAAATTGACTGTATCATGTCCACAATCGCTGTTCATCTGTGTTCAGAAACTCTGGATCCAGAGTCCTGCCCTGCACTATAGGTACAACACCTGTTTACTGGGGCAGCAGGAACTCCTTTTTCAGTGCTGGCTTTACTGAATGAAATGAATACACTTCGGGGACTAACCCCCGTTACCTAGGTGGAAGAATATGGTCCAAATTCAGTACTATGAATGGATTTAGCAGGTGTAAATCTGTGAGTGCTCTCAAGACCAGAAAGTAGCCAAAAAAAGAGCCTCCATTGAGACTGTTACTTGCAGCTGCTGCTTCAAGACAATCGGAATGCTCTTGGATGTTGCCGGCAGAGTTAAGTTAGGGTTGGGTTCCTGTGGTGAAGTTAAGTGGATACAAGGGTGTTTTCAGTGGCCTTATGTGGACTCTAGCCTTCAAAAAATGTTAGCTCTTGATATTTGATAGACAGTTTAGCCTGTGTTAAATAGAGGCACATATTTCTTCTGTTTATCATGAAGACTTGATAAGGACAGTTGCACAAAACTTACAAAACATTAAGACATTTCTAGATTTGTCACTGCTCATTTGGTGGGAAATGTTTGTCTTCACCTCAGTACCAAAGCTGCTTCTTTTGCATAATCAGCAAATTGATTATTATCAAACCTAAGGATTTGGCCAGCTTGAACATTCACTGCATTCAAATTGTGAAAGAAAACCAAGCATATTGAGTGCATGCTCGTTGGGGGAATCGAAATTATCATCCTCCTCATTCTGTGTCAGGGTCTTCTTTGCTTTGTCTCATTGCAGTAAAGTGATCCTAAAGTTCATCAATAAGACCAAACGGAGGTACAGTATTGTATGAGTGCCGGGAAGTCTGATACACTGGATTGGTCTCCAGCCTAAAACCAAGTACAAAAGAACGCAAACACTAGTACCAATAAACAAAACAAAGCTTTAAAATGGTCTTGAACTTCGGACTTGGTAAAACAGGGTCAACTGATGTGCTTTAGGCATTATTTCTTATGAACCATTTGCTGTCTGTCAATCATAACCTGTTGTCAGGACTTGGGTAAGGGAGTCTTTTCTGCTACTCAACGGTCTGGTCACATTCAGAACATGGTGCAAAGACGCCATGAGGAACTCGGGGAGTCACTGGTCAAGCTCTGGCCCCTTTTGTGGAGCATTATTGTTATTTCCTTAGTCTGCTTTTTTCTTGTTAAACTTATTTTGCCCTTTTTCTCTGTTACTAACATGCTTTGGAAACAAACTAACATCATTCATGGAATGTGTCATTCTACTAACCAGTATGGTTTTTGCCGTTTAACAATGTACTAACAGTATTGACCATCATATATTATTTGAGTAACAATCGTTATTCTGTTCACAGTTTTTAATTTCCTTTCTCCCCCCTTTTCCACAAAGCACTCAGGCATTGGACACGCTATGGTAAACAAACTACATTGTTCGGTAGATATCATTCTAATTGTTTCTTAGTTTGGGTTTGCCGTGTGTTTCTTTTTTCTTTTTTTTTTTTTTACTGTAGACGTCATTTACAAAAAAGGGAAATTGCGGTTGGTACTCTTCTGCTTACTTTTCGAATCCTTTTTAATTTCTTGGTTCATTCATTGGTTTCACCCTCTTTATTTCACTTGTTTCCTGTCCAATTCTGTTTGATCCACTTTTTTAGGAGCATCATTTCGAGCCTTTTGCATCAAGCTGTGGTTAATAATGAGGACCCTCTCCTGTCTGGCTGGCCTGATGCTCTTTGGCTCAGCCAGTTGTATCCCCATTCACTTTGCATGGCATGCACTTTGACTACGTGTTGCAAATGTCACACTGCCCATTTGTCAACATGAATGTGACAGTTGAGCTGTGTTTGTCATTGGTGCTTTTCTGGTGCGTTCTTATTTCTCTTTGTGGTTTTGCAGTGTCCATAAGCTTTTGCATGCATCTGCCATTGTAGCAAGTGTCCAAACACTGATTCCCAGCATCACAGTCAATGATTTTTCTTTTTGTATGCTTGTAATCAAAAAGAAAAGACAAATGCATGCATGCTATTTTTTTTAATACCCTCAGTCATTGTCCTATACTAAAAGGTGATTGTGCTTTTCATAGCATGTGCTCCCTCTCTAACCTAGTAGCACTTTCTGATTTATTTTGTAGAACTGCTGGATGTACTAATATGGAATTAATAGTTTAACTAACCTAGATAACATTCTACTAACACCATTTTTGTGTCTGCCAAAGTACGTTTAAGTTGCAGTAGGGGCAATACTAACACTGTAGTATGGGCACTTTACTAACACTCTTAACTAGAATAGCATTCCTTTGAAGGCTTGCAGTCTTCCAACTAATCAAACTGGACAAAATAATAATAATAAAAACAAGAAAAAAGACAAAGAAAACAGACATGAAAATGGGTATAAAAAAACACATAGGGAAGTCTGTCATAGACGACAAGAAGGAAAGGCAATAACGCTGCAGTATATAGGCTGTCTGAGTATAGCGTGTCCTTTCCCTGTGCTTTGTTGTCTAGGTAACAATATCCGTGGATGGGATTCTGACCACCACAGGATATACACAAGAAGACTACACCATGCTAGGCTCTGATGACTTTTTCTATGTTGGAGGGAGTCCTAGCACAGCTGACCTGCCTGGATCTCCAGTTAGCAACAACTTCATGGGCTGCCTCAAGGAGGTAAACACCACTTATATGTGCACTCTGAGGCTGGTGGGTGTACAGGATATGACTGGCTTCACCTCAGGACACCAACACAGGCTATTTCACCCACACACTGACCCTGTCTCATCCTTTACACTGCTCTTTTCCTCACATACACTCACCCAAACTTGATTCTGCCTCCTCAGTGCACTCATGTTATGCACGTGTGTGTGTGCGCGCACACACACACACACACACACACGTTTGAGAGTGTGTTAGAGTGGAATTGACCACATGCTTCATACAGCTCTGACAGGTGCACTTCAAAGAGGAGTAGTGATCTTGAGATTAGACAGCTGAATTTTATGAGCAGTCATCCAACTGACACACTTAAATTATTATTCACTATTCTTCCACTGGGGAATATATGCACTACCAGAGTGATGCTATCTTAGACCACTTACCTAATGACTTACTTATTACTATCTACACAATTTTAGCTTGTGCTAGAAATGAACAAAAAAACGTAGATCATGGTTTGACATATATGCTGTCAGGTGACGTATTCATTTCGGCACATTTTGTATTTGGGATGGGGTAATGGGCCCTTTGAATCTGTCTCAGTTCTTACAGTATGTTGTCACTTGCCCCTTTTCTCATATGTTCTAGGTGTATGTATAGTGTACACTTTGTCCCAAGAGATTAATAAAGAGAGGACAAGGTAATTTCTTCTGCAGAAGGTTCATAAGTTATAACGTTCACTTTAAGCTGTACAGTAGTATTTTATTTTTATTTTTGCTGTTTAGGGATTCTGACTTAATGTATTTACTTCAGGAACCACCAGGGATATACAAAGATATCTAGTAGGCAAAGTACTGCAAAATGATCTTTTAATTTCAAAAGCTGTTTCTCCTTCCCCTCGTCTTTCTCTTTCATTGTTCTACCTTCTCTTGCTCCTGTGGTGTCCTACATGTGTCTCTCACCTCAAAGTGCAAGCTGTCGTCCTCAGCGAATGTCTGAGGCAGCTCTCTTTAATGAGCAGGCAGGGTGTGGCCTACATGTCCACACGCCATGTACAGCTCGTTAGAGTTCTCGTTTTAAAGGGGAGTATCTTAGTTTAACTACATGTCTCTGCTGCAGATAGGGTGCACCAATCCCTTTGTGACCACAAGCATGGTCATGCACATCATTGAGCTGCCCTCACTGCTCTAGGTCAGCCTAACCACAGAGGCTGCTCTCACTATCCTGAGATCAATGTATATAATTGCTCAAAAACTTTAAATATGGTGCATAGCTGTGATTGTTCCCCTGAGATGTCAGACATACAGAACGTCTCCTCTATTTGCTGCTTATTTAATATTTGGTTTTATGAGACAATGCAGATGTCAATACTAGGGCTGTCAATCGATTGAAATATTTAATAGCGATTTATCGCATGATTGTCCATAGTTAGTTATGACTGGTATGTTAACTGCATGCCAAATTAATCAGAGCACACAAGGCCATATGACCAGTTGCTGAGAAGCATTTAAAAGGAT
The DNA here is from genome assembly GCA_023566125.1 of Zingel zingel. Lineage (NCBI taxonomy): Eukaryota > Metazoa > Chordata > Actinopteri > Perciformes > Percidae > Zingel > Zingel zingel. The sequence continues at coordinate 16,524,854 of CM042326.1, read as the reverse complement.
ATAGACTGTGTATAAAGAGAGTCCGACGCAGTAACTCCACATAAAACACACCAGTGCTACATTCACTCCATTTAACTTCACGGTGAACAATGAGGGCAAAACGGCATCACCGATCTATTTTAACCGAATATTCTTAGTTGTAGGGTTGGGCGATGTCCCCTAAATTGGCAGTTGACGTTGCTCACAGTAAAACATGGCGATGGACGATTATATCGTCGTCGGGGGGGCTGGTAGGGGCAGTTTTTTACAACTTGACCTACTTTCACTTAGCTAACTATGGTGCAGTAAAGTCAGATGTCCGTGATCTGCGTAACGACAGTACAGTGGGACCTAATATACCATCATTACTGAGATTAAACTACATTCTCGGTTATGTTTGCACTGAATAACGCATTCAATAAACAGAAACATAACTCTTGCAGCGCACATGAACAGATGCGCTATATTAGCTCACACATAAAATAACACCCTCGTGAATTAGCCTACTGTTGCTAACGTACATTCATAAATCCTGTATAACATCGTGCCGTACCTACAGGACATCAGACTTACTTATTGATGCACGCACACAGTAGTCTCGACAGACTTAGTCCAATGAGGGGAGAAAGGAAAGTGTGATAGCATTCTATGTTAACACTTTTTTCTCTCTCTCTCTCGAGACCGCTGTGTCCAACGTTACTAGCAGGTACAGCGAGTAGAGCAGATAGAGGGGAAAAAAATAGCTTCCACTTAAGGGGCCCATCTTGCACCCTGCGCAGCACAGCGCAAAGCCCGATGCAAGTGTTTTTGCTAGTTTAAGACCGACGCACTTGTCAATTTCCCGTCCACCGCCCGCGACCAGGATTAGTCTGTGTCTGACAGGGTGGGGCACATGGCATCACGATGTTGACTCTCCATCGTGACGTCGGCACAACCCTACTTAGTTGTTGTTGTTTTATTTGTAAAACATGACTTCTTTATTGCATTCACAAGCTCTCTTCCTGCCTGTTGCATTATGAAGAAGCCCCATCTCAGGTTTATTTTCTGTGAATGTGACGATCACATATGTGAGGTGGTTTACCAACATGTGCTGTGAGCCCTGATTGATGGCATGTTTCGTAGTGGCTTGTTGCAGCATTTGTGTGCAGATTCCAGTCTGAGTTGCCATGACTGCCTGTTGGTTCTGATGGCAAAACAAACGGTGGTGCAGTAATTGCTCAGTTGTCACAGCCCTAGCTTGATGACAAATTAGTGCAGCACCAGTTGTAGCTCAGACCAAAGCTTCTTTTACTGTGAACGGTGCCCTTTTGTTGACTATAACGAATTGATTCTGGTTTATTGGCTGGTTTATTATCTGTAGCACCTATAGTCTACATGACTATGGTCCAGGCATAGATATCTTCTTTTATTCCTTTACTCCTTTTTACATTCTTTCTTGTGTCAAAAAATTCTTGTCAAATTATCTTTGGATTCTATTTCTATGAAATCTTTAAAACATACCATTGGCTCTGTTACAGACTATAAACCTTTTTTTTAGAGGGAAAATAAAGATGTGGGAATAAAACCTGCCATTATCTGTTTCCTGTTTTCCTTGCAGTTGAATGCAGTCTGATACAGTCAGTCACAAATAATTTACAAGAAACTAAGCCTGAGCTTACCTGATTCTGAGGCACCACTATGAGCTCCATCCACCCGAACAGTTGGACACAGTGATAAACATAATGCTCCATGCTAATGCAATCCCATTGTAGGTGTCCTTGTTTTCAGGTGAACACTTAGCATGACAACAAAAAAGAACATGGGCAGTGTTTTCCACAGCTGTAACTCATTTGATTTGTCCTGTTGAAAGCAATATAGATTTAACTTGAGAACTGTTTTGTTATGTACATACGCATGCTAACCATAGTGGGGCTGACTGTCACTTGATAACCTTATCTACCAATTATTAGTACTAGAGCGGTGTGAAAGAGATCATTGACTTTCCCTGGGGGTAGACTGCCTGGCATACTATTGACTGCTTTGGGTTTAAAGTTTAGCTGTCTTCATATTTGCTTTGCAAACTTCAAATGTGTGCTAATGTGTTTTTGTTGTAAAGTACTTTTGAAATATGACCACACTGATTTTTTTAATGAAAAAGTTTTGACATTCACCAAAATGTTATTTAGTTTCTCAGATGGAAATTAGACTTAACTAGACAAAGGGATTATTCCTATTACAGTTGCACTTACTCAAAATCTTTCATTATGGATTTTTCTCTTTCATTATTATTATCTCTAATTTATGGTAAGAAATAACCCCCCCCCCCCCCCCCCCCCACACACACACACACACACACACACACACACACAAAAACACATTATAGCTACTTCTTTGTCTTTAGAGAGATGTTTTGATCAGTGTTTTAAATATTTACTGTGTTTAGAACAGAATGCAATGAAAGATGAGTTTACATAAATTGAGTTGATTAGTGAGACAGACACTGGCAAATTGGTCAGTTGAATCTTGCACTCTACAATATGATAATGATTCTCATCCATGGTTAATTGGAATTTAATGAGATAATGGTTATTTTTTTGTAATGGACTGCTACTGTCTGTCACTTCTGAACCTTAGCTTTTCAGCACTTGGCACCTCAAAGGTCACAGAACTAATGCACTTTGTTTAGTTAAGCACTCTGATGCCAAACCCTGTCTGGTCTAGGGTGTCTGAGAATATAAATTGATATTGATGTGAAGGATTCTGCATGCAAATATGTACAGTAGATTTGTGTATTTCATCAATTTTCTAAATTATGCAGAGTTTACTGTACTGAATGTTGCAATGTGTATGTGCTTTAGAGAGACATATCCATCATCTGCCCACTTTGATTCTAATCACAGGCTGCAACAGGGGCCTTAATCAGCATTTTACTCCATTTTACTCCACACCTGCAATCAAGGCAGCAGTTTAAATTTGTCAATCTCCATCTCACTTTTCACACACAATCCCAGGAAATGCTACCTGATAGATTAATCTTCCACGACCATTAACACCATTGCCTTTTAAGTTCAGGCTGTCTCTTCCTTTAGTTGACACTGAAGGTAAAAGTCAAAATGGATGTCTCAACTATTTACACTTTAACCAGCCAGAGTATACTATGCATGTGTTGTGAAGACATCAAGCAGGATTATGTGAGCGACATTTGGAGCCACATAAAACACAGTTGCTCATGCATAGGTGCAGTGTGACAAAGATCACCAAGGCTCGAGCCCTGCTTATGACACACCGTCCTTAAGGGAGTGAAATGTCACATGGACACCTGCTGTTTTACTACTCATTCATTTTTTAAAGCAATTACACATGAATTATTCGATGGCCTGGAACATTTACATTCAAGCAGCAAGTCAATCTTTTACCTCGTTGGTGTGATATTCCACTGTATGTATGACTGTAGAAATTACTTACTTGCTCTACTCCCAATTCAGGTTGTTTACAAAAACAACGATGTGAGACTTGAGCTGTCCAGGATGGCCAAGCAGGGTGATCCCAAGATGAAGGTCCATGGTACTGTGGCCTTCAAGTGTGAGAATGTGGCCACTCTGGACCCCATCACATTCGAGACGCCAGAGTCTTTCATTATCCTCAACAAGTGGAACGCTAAGAAGACAGGCTCCATCTCCTTTGACTTCCGCACCACAGAGCCCAATGGCCTTCTCCTCTTCAGCCATGGCAAGCCCAAGCAGCAGCCAAAGGATTCCAAGAGTCCCCAGACTCTGAAGGTGGACTTCTTTGCCATTGAGATGCTGGATGGCCACCTGTACCTGCTGCTGGATATGGGCTCAGGAACCACAAAGACCAGGGCAGTCAATAAAAAAGTAAATGATGGCGAGTGGTACCATGTGGACTTCCAGCGTGATGGCAGATCAGGTAACTTTCAAGTCCATTAACATATACTGTACAAGCCTTAGACAAAGAACATGTAACATGAAAATGTGGGCTCCTACTGCTACATCTGTGGTGGCAACACGTTGCAACTTACACATGCAAATAGACAAAACATAAGCAAATAAAGAATACATCTACAACGCATGCGCAGCATTTACTTCTATATGCTGAGAGCTTATTCACAAATTTATGTAACATTGAAACAAACTACAAAATGTGCTACCAATACAGACAATGCAACCAAAAACCGAACCTGCTGAAGTTGTGGTAAAAATATTCGAGTTAAGTTTCAAATTATAATACAAAAAAAAAAAAAAAACAAATCAAGACAATTTTTGCAGATATCTGCTATGCACCTTATGTCTGAATTTGCAGCATGTTCTGTTATGCTGCATATGTGTCGTCAAAGTGACATGTTTTTTTTATCTGATTATGTTTTGGCTATATATGTGTTTAGTTGCAGTGTGTTAGGTCCCCAGGGCCAATGCATACATAGATATCTGCATTTTTGTATGAATGATGATGAACTTGTTTGTTATCTGAATGACTATCATAGCCTTGTATATACAATACAACATTCAGCAGAGACCTAGAGTACGAGCTCTGCTGTGCACCATCTAGGTTAATTATTTAACTGAAACAAAAATACTACTGCAGGGTCACCGTTAACTTTACTGTGAAAGAAAATATTTATTACCATGCCAAGGCTGACACTACATCTCCACTGAAAATGTATTTGCGCTGGATGCTTGTTGTAAACAGTCTCAGCCATTTAATGAAAAGGTGTTAGGTGTTGTTGGCAGTAACGTAACTTCAGAGGTACCTTTGTGTCATATGTCATGACTCCAGACACACATTTGCCACAAAACAACTTTGCCCTCTTTCCCGTTGTGTCCTCTAAGCCCTGGGTTGCTCTGCTGTGGTCCCTGTTGATTTGCTTATCTAAGCAGCAATTTGTTAATGTGTGCTTGGAGCCAAGGCCCTTCAATGTCATGCTGCAAATTAGATATACCCCTTGACCATGTTTTCCACTCCATCTCAAGAGGTGGATATTAGATTAACTGTTTCATTACCCACCAAAGCAATACTAGGCTGTTGTCTAAATTGGGCTGTATACATTGTTAGAATAGCTCCAGTACAGTGTGTATATATATATATATATATATATATATTTTAATCGCACATTTGTATCTGTTCTAAATGTACTTTAAAAGCGATATTTTTCAAGTTTTTAATGGTCAAGTGGTATTTGAGACTCGACATACTCCAGTGGTAACTCACTTAACATCGACAGTACATGCAAATAACTTTAGTCTTGTCAAGAGAACCATCTGGAAGGGCTTTGAAACTGAACTTGCCATTCAAAAGACCCTTTTCTTTATCCATTTCTGCTCAAGGAGGTTTGTTTCTTTTCTTTTTTTCCGGGGAGGTCTTGAGCTGCTTGTTAATGATCATTGATATAATTAAAAATGTAAGTAATAAAGCCTGGTACTCAGAACAGGAAGTATCTCTTGAGATTAAGTGGGTGGCTCTTAAAAGATCATTTCAATTGTGATTTAGGATCACAGGTTTAACTCCGTAAGCCATACAGTGTGCGACCCTGCCTCTTCAGAGCGTGCGGTCACTGTCCTCCTCTTGGCATGCTCGGTGTAGGTGACGGCATCGCGGATCATGTTCTCCAGGAACACCTTCAGCACACCGCGGGTCTCCACCTAGATCAGAACGGAAATTCGCTTCACTCCGCCACACTGAGCCAGATGGCGGGTTTGGTGATCACAGACCACTTTACGGTGTCTGCTAACATTACTGCTGCATTGCTTCCTGATTTCCCAAACTACGGTGCAGCCCGAGGCCAAAATCACAGGATGCTTGCGCATCAAAAATTTGTGGCATTATAAGGAATTAATTTGCGCATTAACTTGTTATTATCACGTTAATTTTGATAGCCCTTATATATATTTGTTTTTTGTTTTTTTTTAAACAAAAATGTAGCTCTAATAATGGAAGTGGATGAGTGAATATAGTCCTATACAGCAATATATAGCAACAGTACTGAGTGGCTTGGATTTAACTTAACATACGTGTGGAAGAAAAAGCTGTGGGTGACTTTTCAAATAACATAAATCTACAACATTTGGTTATGGTAGACCAAACTATAAGAAACACTGTTTAAATTAGATTGTGTTCATTATCTGTCGAGTAACCTCCCATCATCCACCCCCACACACTAACACACACACAGAAGCTATCGAACATCTTTTTCGCTGGTCTCTCTGTCTACTCTGCCTAAGTTTCCATGGAAACAGGAGGTGGTCTCTCCTAGGACTGAGACAGTTACTGCACAGTGCTGTGCTGAGCTGTGCACTAATGACATTTCAGAATAACTTTTCTTCCCTTCCTCAAGTCTAAGGCGTCAACACTTGCATACTGGTGTGTAAAGGACATACAAAAAGGTCTGTGTTATGTTATGACTTCCCATGTTAGAGGAGTAAGAAAATGGTTAGAGTGCCGCACAGTGCACATTCAATTTTGCAAGTATGCGGTCCATCTAAAATCTTGCATCTCAAGATTTCAATAAACTTTTTATATTATTTTTATATTATTTTTTACCACGAGTTATTGCTACACTATATTTATGTAAAAGCTGAGCTGATTCAGAGCTTTGTGAAATAAAGAAATAGGTGTACTTCATTTGTGGACATAAACTTTAAATTGTGTAAAGACATGTTTTGATAGAAGTGTATGCTGTGCTGTGCTGTAACCGTATTATTCAGTTTTAAAATTTCCCATGTAAAGCTCAGTAAAGAATTCCAGTCCATCCTAAATCATAATGCTAGCTTGGCTCGTGCAGGCTATTTTACACCCCACCGCCCTTTTTGTTACACTTTTTAATAATTTGTAGAATTAAGGTAATTTTTTAGCATAAGTAAACAATTCACTAGTCCCCTGAGAGCATAAGTCACAAAACAAATGGTATGCTCTGCTTTTCATCTGTGTGTCAGATGTTTTATTAATACACACCACCAAGCACATCACTCGAAACAAAAGTGAAACTCAACAGACAGGCATAATTATCTGCAGCCGGGTCCTCCATATGCAAAACTTCCTGCAGCCGTGACAATGGCGGATAATGAGCCCTGCCCTATTTAGTTTAGCCCACTCTCACTGCAAGAAGCAACCCTGTAAATGGACTCTCGCTCTCAGACAGCATCTTCTAACCTCAATGCATTAGAGATGCTAAAAGACACTCTGCTTTTAAGTGTGGGCTTCTGGGCCGTGAGTGCCGTGGGTCACTCATCAGAGACATTATATGGACATTGCTCTGTTGAAGCACCACTTCCTGCCAGGGCACGCACACAACAGTACACAAACCCATCCACATACGCAGACTTCCCCTAAGCCCACTCACAAGCTACTCTCTCTACAGAGAATCCAATCACATAGAGAGATTTGGCCGTATCGCCCTAACTGGATTGTAATAATCCCCTGTCTAACATGTTTTGGGGATGTGTGAGTGGGGTTAGGGGATATCATGCCAAGTTGAACCTAGCTGCTGATGCAGAAAGTGTGAGAGATCTGAGCTGTCCTTTGGACCCCTGCCATCAGGTTTGATGATGGAGTACCTCTTACAGCTCAGATGGAAAGAGAGGGATGAAATGTGGTCAAAGGGTTTTAAAGTTGGCTGGAATGCTGCTCTTCGCCATCATTATCCATCCTAATGTATTGCCTGCATCATCATTTTGAACAACTCTCCTAAACTGTACATCCTGTACTTGCTTCTCAAGATATTGCCGTTCCCTCATCTGCTTTCTTATCTGTCATCATATACCCCTCCCTCATCTTCCCAGACATGTTTATCTCCATGTTCCCATCTTGTTCTGTATCTATCTCCTCCTCCTTTTATGCTTGGTAGCGTTCACAGAGACACATCCCCTTCCCCTCTCAGCTTTGAATACTGTTCCAAACATAGGCAGACCCGCAATGTGTGCATGTGGTATATGTTTCCCATGCTGCTAGCCTGGTGATGGCACATGTCCCCATGGGACTGTATAGTGCCTTCTGCCTTAACATATCTTGACTGTCTGTACACACTTCCTTACAGGACTGTGACAAGTGAGCAGAACAGTCGGAGTAGATTCCTTAAAGATGCTTACATCCTTCTCTTGTCTCCCACTTACATCAGTTGTAGACTTACAGCATGCTTGCTTGCCATTTACGACGTTAATAAGACTTAAGTATAGATACCATGGGATTTAAATAAGTCATTAGATGATGGCTCCTTACTTATTTACTTTGTAACTGTATAATTGACAAAGTAATGTTACAAACCAATATATTTGTACAACCTGTCATATGGAGCGATCTAACATAACTGGGGTGTAGATACTTCATCACAATTCATGCTAACCACACTGACGCTCATTCTTCAGCCGGGCACCTGCTCTACTCCGAGAAAAGTTTCCTCGCTAATGAGTTTGATGTACTGAGCTCGTTAGCGATAACCCAAAGGGAGCTGTTCTGGCTACGTGACGGGTGGCCCTTGCCAATTGTGCAAAGCTTGGAAGTTACAACAGCTGTGGCTGGAGAGAGCAGGGGCAGTGGGTGGTGGCAGAAAAGTGCTAGAACAGATGCTGGGGGCCAAGACCCTGAGAAAAGAGCCGGAACATGTAAGTGGGACCAGGTTAATCATTGTGCACTAGGTCCTTAGCTGTCTCTTTCAAGCACTTTTGCAAGAAGGCTGGCTCACCTTGGCTTTAAAGAACATACAGTACATATCCACAGTTATTGTTGACTAATGTAGTGTTTTAGTTTTTTTTTAATTTTTTTCTTTAGTGGCACCTTTTATAGAGATTCAGATTTATCAGATCAAACAGCGAAGAAAAACTACTACTACATCTACAATTAAATTGTGCTTTCATTGAAAACCGATATATACAGTACAGATATTTATCATACTTATACTTAATTTTGATATGTAAATTCATGCATGCTAATGGTTGCTGTCATGAAATGTGAAAGGCCCCATTTAATGTCTTGTGTGTCCTGCAAAAAATGTATGTGGCTAAGGGTTTGTTTCAACATAAACAATTTGACAAGAAAACTAACTTAAAAGCTGCACTCTTCTTCAACATACAAGTAGTTAGGACTCGGCCATGTAGCCCAAGGCAATCAGCTAATAGCTCTTTCATATCTGCCATGGCATGCATCTGCCACTCAAAATGCAACTTATGCCTTTATGGCAATTCTGTTTTTGAGCATCCTTTGCCTACTGTTTCTCTGCCACTCTTCCTAGGCAGTGGCCTGTGTGGGTCCTCAGCAGCGCGGTATATAGATTACTGGACAAGGATGCGGGCAGTGGAGGGAGCCACCATTAATTAAAGATCCACAATGGCTCCTGCACTCCGAGTAACAGATCCATATACAAATGAATCAGCCAGTCTGAGTCCCACAGTAAGGTCTTCCTTTCCACAGCTTTACAGTCCAGTCATGTCCGCTGTTGTTTACCGTGCTCCAGATCGAGAATTAAACCTGAATGAGAGCGATAAATCATGGTGGGGAAACACACAAACTCTCATTGCAGGTTTATGTGTTGGAGAGGCAAACAGAAGGAGAGACGGGGTGAAAAAAATAGACTGCAGTCCGTTAATCATGTTCAAAAAGATGGCCATGATGTTTTTTTTTTGTTTTGTTTGGTTGGCTGAAATGATAGAAGGGGTAACGATTTTTCTTACCCTCTCCTTTCATTTTTATGACCACTGCTTTATAGATAAAGGAGATTTATTATGGGAAATCCAGGGGAAATGGAGAGGCTACTCTTAGGGATCCTAGATTAGGCTACTAATAGACTAGCTGTCCCGTGATTAATGTGTCTTATCAACACTCATCAGTCATTCTAAATGAAGAAAATCCTGACCTTGTCCAGATGGATAACACCAATTAAGCTAATTTCTTCATCAAACCATCTTTAAATGGTCTTCACTGCATGTTTGTGTTACTGCAGGGCAGATAGTGTTTTTAGCACCAGTAGGTGTTATATTGTGTCCATCTGAAAAAATAAACTTATCCCACTGTATCTAATCTTTGTAGGTACCATCTCTATCAACACCCTACGTACTGCCTACACAGCCCCTGGAGAAAGTGAGATCCTGGACTTGGATGACAATCTCTACCTCGGGGGTCTGCCAGAGAACAAAATGGGGCTGGTGTTCCCCACTGAGGTGTGGACAGCACTACTCAACTACGGTTACGTGGGCTGCATCCGGGATCTATTCATTGACGGACAGAGTAAGGATGTCCGGCGCCTGGCCGAGGTCCAGAAGGCTGCCGGGGTCAAGCCCTCCTGCTCTAAGGAGCCTGCCAAACAGTGTTTGAGCAATCCCTGCCAAAACAATGGGGTCTGTAGAGAGGGCTGGAACCGCTACGTGTGTGACTGCTCTGGGACTGGATACCTGGGACGCTCCTGTGAAAGAGGTAGGACTTGGTTTTTGTCTAATTTTGTCTACCCAGCTGTTTGGTAGCACGGCATATCTGCCTGTTAGGCATAATCTGGATTTGTCAATGTGAAATGTTGACGATGCTACACAGCGACTTCTACCACACTATGCATTGTGTTGAGGTAGGCATTGGATCGTAAAAATGTGAACGTAATTGACATCAAAGAAAAGCAGAAAAATATTTATTTTTAATTATGTACACTTCAGATTTAATATTCTTTTTCTGAAAGGGACCTCCTTTAAGTTCTGGTTGAACAGCATCCCCAGACTAAAGCCTGCAGGTGGTCATTTTATCCAGCCTGATGGTTGAACATCAGCAGCTCTGAAACAGCCAAGTGAAAGTAATACAAGACAAGAAAGAATGTGTGCATGTGGAGGCCGACAGCCACAGAGAAGCAGACATAATGAGTCAGGGTACGTAGAGTGTTGACTGCTTGATGTTAGACTGTGTTGAGTGGCAGGTGACTGATGCATCACTGAGATGCTGCTGGTCACGTCCACCATGCACGCTAGCCTGTAAATTGGCTGTCTTCTGCTAACCATTTGGCTCATCAAATCACTCACTCATGACCAGACTTGGTGTAGAATACTTATCCCCCTCTCCTCCAGAGAAGAGAAAGAGAGGAGAAGTGAGTGTCACACAGTGAACTCTTATAGCTCCATGTCTTAGCTGGAGCACATGTAAACCTGACACTTGCGGTAGTTTATTACATGGAAAACACAGTTTTTATGGGTGCTCGTAATAAAATAAAATCACAAATTCACTTTCATGTTAGTAGCTGTAGCTTATGGCATGATAAACAATACTTGTTTGTATTTGTTTAGAGTTGCATTTGCTTGAAGTTAGTCCCCGAGATCGTCTTGATAAACTGGCCTTAGCACTCCACTGCCGATCCTTTTTACTGTAGTTGTATTTTGTTGTTACCATATATGTAATGTAGCTGAAAATAACAACCAGTCATAAAGACATTTCTGTGTTCACTAATGCAAGACTCAACATGATCCCGCTTTTCTGACTTTGTCAGCAATAGCTTGATGGCCTTTCTAAACAGAGAAATGTCTTTTGACCTCTTTGATTGAAATGTAGCCGGATTAAAAGAACAACCAGCTGTGTGAGGAAGCCAAATTCTTCACTTGCTAATATGGTCAGCTCTGAGGCAATTATTTTCTGAATAAAATTGGAATTTCAGGCTTATTTACATAATCAGACTGAGTGAATGAATAAATATATTGGCTGTATAGTTTATTCACCAATTAGATTTTCAATATAAACCTATATTAATAGCCCAAGATTTGGGTGTAATGAAGATCTGTTGAGTCTTTTGGTTTTTGGATTCAATCATAGATAAGTGGCTTAATGACATGTTTATTTTGTATTCATTAATTAATATTTAGCCAAGTGCATCAGCTCAAGTGAATATTCACTGTATGTAAAGCTACTGTATACAGTGAATTTATGATTATCATATCAACATGAAGTACAATATATCCTTTTAAGTCACTAAAGCCAGGATTGTACACAAGTTGTAAAGCCTATATGATGCAGCAGTACGTATTGAGTTTTCATCATGAAGTCTCAACGGAGCGATCGCAAATGAGCAAAAAAACAGTTAACATATGCATAATCAAGGCAAATGTCAAAAAGAGCCCAAGCGTGTCACACTGTTATCACAGCGTGATGCATCTGCACAGGAATGTCAGCCGGAACAGGTTCTCTCATCAGGGAGAAAAAAATTAACTCCAGTTGGAATGTAACACATCCCACACAGTTACATATGCCGTCTGTACATATGCTCATGCTTCTCCTCTGTACTCAAGTTACTCACTTGATAAAATGGTGTTGCCTAAATATCCTGCAATTGGAATGTAGAACATATCTGGCTAAGATGCTAATGATACAGCTGGATGCTGATAGAAATCTGCTGAGTCAAATGAAAGCAAAATAAAACAAAGGTACATGATACCAGAAAGATTTTGTGTTTGCTGTTATGAATGCAGTTTACTCAGTCTTGTGAATGTAGTAATGTAGTTCATGCTAAGGCAGGAAATGAATATTTCATTATAGAGAAAAAGCTAAAAGTACATAAAGGAGAGTAAGTGAATCTCCTCCATCTCTGATAAATGTGTCCGTTAGGCTTGGCTCTCATTGTCCACACGTGCATTCTAGCTAATAAGTTGACAGTTGCATAGTACATGCGGGAGGTGGAGTGGGCATGGGATACAGATTGTTTCACTTCACCAAGATAATGACTTATCCCAAAAGTGTTCTTGGATTCAAAAAGATATAATACACTCTGACTATCTGAAAACAAAAGCAGAACACCTGCAGCTCTGCATTTGAAACTACTTCACAGAAAGTGCTGCATGCTACAAAGGCCTCTGCCACTATGACCGCCTCTCCTCATTCCCAACACTCAAGCGTCTTCTGGCGTCTTGACTCCTTTGTCCGACTCTTAGTTTCTGGCTGTCTCTGCTCTTATACGAGACTGGCATCGGTGAGAGTGTGAGTGGGAGCAGTGGTATGGAGGAATAGGCCCTGGTGTGCTGCCAGCTGTTTTGATGGCTCCAGATTGCCTCTGCACTGGTAGGATGAAGCAGGCACCAGCAGGCCGAAGAGCTGTCAAAAGAATTACCCCAGCTCTCTCTCAGCTTATCCATGCATGGTGTACCACCCGGTGGCAAAATACAGCTACTGCATATGGTGGAGGAGGAGGACGACAACGAGTGGAAGGAACAGGAGCTGGAGCTTCGGAAGAGAACCACAGAGTTATTCACCCTATTTTGAGAGATTGTAATTAAGCAGACAAAGCAATTTCCCCCCTTGAATCCCAAATGTCTTCCCCTTCATTGTTCCTCTAGTTCCTAATTAGCCCAAATATTAGTCTTGCCGTGCGAGGCTAAGGCCCCCTCCCAGATGGTGTAGTAGGTACCTTGCAGCACATGCACATATTCCCTAATGAGATATGACATGCTGGATTCCAACACTGACAGCACCTGCATTATATCACATGGACAATGGGTGCAGATGGATGTTTACTTAAAGATACCTGCAATTAATTAAGCTAGAAGCTGAAGATCAATATACAGATCGATACACAAGTATACTCAAGTATACTGTACACCACATGTGCTAGACACACATACATACGACTTGCTGATGTGTGCACGTCAGTAGAGGCTTTGTCCTGCTTTTACCTGCTCACCAGCAGGGATTTTATGAGCTTGAAATCTTCCTTGTTTTGTTGTGAAATATAGTAGTCCTAAAATATATGTCATTCTTATGGAATATTGCAATATATCATTGCCATGATCTTTAATAGGTGGCGGATATCATGCTCTAAAACAGTCTAAAATGGCAAAATCTACAACTTGAATGGAAAACATAATACCATTATTTAAATTAGTATAACTATAGAAAAACTGGTTCTTTGAGCACATTTATTGCTTTTCAGAGCATAAATCCATGTGCCATTGGCCCGAAGCTAAAGGCAAGAGGTGCAGAATGTTATTGCATAATTGTGAAATGCCCTCAAAGGGGAATATGACTGAGTTTTAGCATTAAAACATGTTTTAGCCATGCCCTTTGATAGCACACTGTGTGTTAGTCACCATTCACCACTCTTGAATATAGTAACAAATTAGAGAGAACTGGTCGTCTCATGCGAAGTTTAAGATGTACATTACAGCTCTTGACCTGGTTTCTACAGCTTCTTATAATAGGCCCTGTTAAGGGAACTTTGATAGCAGAGCAAAGGCTGAAGATGAACTTTTAAATCATTAAACCTACTGGTAATTGTCCTTTTTAATAGTCTCAATGGCTGAAGAACCTAATTCGCACATGCTAAATCTTTACCATCTTGGCTGTTGCATGTATTCCTGACAGCACAAGCTGAAGTTGCAGATTCCACCACTCCTAACGGATACTGATCCATTTTCTATCCTTGCTCTCATTTCATAGCCCCAATGAAGTCGCAGTATGGACAGTCACAGGGCAGCAGATGTGAGGTTGGCCTGTGATGATACTGTTTTCTTTCTGTACAGAGAATAGTTTCGCTGTCTCTCAGCTGGCAGGTTGTTTCACACATTTAATAGCAGCAACTCTATTATTTGGATTGTGTATACTAAGCTACTCAAAGATGCGGTTAAAAAGACACAAGAGCATGAGCATGATAATTATTTATGATATTTCAGAGCCATGGAAACATTTTCCAAAAGCCTTTGGCAGGTGTTTTCTAGCAAATTCTGAATTGGATTGGGCCTGGCACCCTAATAATAACAATGTTGTATTTTCTTTACAAAACAGAAAATGAATGCTTGGTTTAGTTTTGGTATGCTCCATCTCCACTCTGACAGCCTCCTGTTGGGTCAACACAGACATAAGCTCCAGCTTCCTCTCAATTTATTTTGATATTAAACATGGGAGTGCCATTAAAAATGACTGGGCTTCCAGGATTGGATTTTTGACAGCTGCTCACTTTGCATTAGGTAATATTTCCCTCACAAGTAGAGCCTGACCGATATTTTGACGGGACGATATTATCGGCCGATATTAGGCATTTTCCGAAACTATCGGTATCAGCAGTTATAATGGCCGATAAATTAATATTTAAAATAAATAAAATAAAAACGGTTGGCTACACAATGTTTTTTTTTGTTGTTGTGTTTTTGTTCAAAGGACTTTAAGTTTCATATCTTAAGTTTGTATTTTTATACATTTTATTTATCAGAACTTTAATATATTTTGATGTTCCTCTGTTCTGTTGTGACAATAATACAAACAAGTTTATTTTTAACCTGCATTATCATATTATTTTAGTGAGGACTCATAAATAACTACAAAAAAACTAATGTTAGGGAAATCTGTTTATGTTTTGTTATGCGTTTCTGGATTTTATTTTTTAAAATATGCTTATTTGTGACATTTTAGACAACCTCCTATATGAATTTCAGGAGAGGCGACAACTTGAATGAAATGCAATATTTACTTTTTAATTAATTTGATCTATTCGGTCTGAAAAAAATCAGGATTATTCATATGAGTCAATTGTTCTTTATTTATACGAGATGTTGCAAATGGTACATCACATTACTTTCTTCTCACCTTATATAGCATAGTTACATACCGAGAATAAGTCAAACACTTCAGCTACTGAAATGCTCTCATGTGCTAGCTAATATTGCTGTGGCAATTCTTTTTAAGTATTAGGAGCTTCCTTCATTTTTCCTGGCATCTGCTTACAGTGTCTAAAAGCAGCTCTTTGCTTTAGCTCCCTGGCAGGAAGCAGACAGTTTAACAGCGAAAACTCGTTTGTCACACGCCCCTGTCATCTGCTGCATACCCCAGGAGGGCGTGGGGAAATTGGATTTGGGTGAGGAATGTGACGGAGTCATCCCAGGGGATGGATGTGACATTGGCTCTGTGTGACGAGGAAGTGGTGATGAGGAGGTGTATGTACATTGGTACCCTATCGCTCCCACCACTCTTCATCTCCCGTCCCTCCAACTTGTCTTCTATCTGTCTCAGCACTGCAGCTGCAGTAATGGCTTTGTTATTGGGTTATGGTTTAGTTACACTACCGGAAATGCTGTTACAACCCCCTGCCAGCGTTAAACAATCTCCCTTGCATTTCTCCAGACGGCTGCCTAATGCTTTGAGTAAATGCAGTCACCCTGAGCAGAAGCTCAATATTCAAGGTCCACAGACTATTACAATGCTGTCGCCGTTTGTGTTTTTTTCCACCGTCACTATCAATTTGTCCTTTTGTAGTCACTATTAAATTGCAGATTAAAAAAATTGTGGATGCAAGGCTGCCACTTGTTCTCTAGTAAAACATTAACTCTGTTACTTTGTAACAGCCTATACCTATAGTAAGATTTTTGTTCGTCATGATGTGTTTTTTTTTCTACCTACTCTGTGTTGTCTATGATGGAGGCCGCCGCCACCTAAATTGGCACCGAGAAGACAGGACTCAGACTTTAAAGGGAGTGTGGGTAGCTGTCAGCTGTAGTACACGGTGTAATGCAATGCTAGACTTTTGACAAGTCTTTACACACTGCTCTTGCATGACATATTTGTATACATGCCATTTAGGAGATACTTGCTAAGTGAGTTTTGAATTGACCCATTGGTTTTGTATTGCATTTTGTAATTTTAGTAGCCTAGTTGGATTTGTCTGCAGGCAGAATGCCTTGGGATGTCCTACATCAGTGAGACACAGTCTTCTCTAACAAACCTGCAAGGTCTGAGAAACACACCCAGACACTCCTGGAAGCCTATAGTCCCTGTGTTTGTCAACATCATGCTTTAATCAGTCCTCTATGTAACTGGATGCTGGATGACAAGTCAGTGCAGGCTGCTAGGCTCGCTCACTGCAAAGCTAGTATTTCACTAGAGGTATATGGGTGCATTTATCCAACAGATACATAACAGGCTTTCTCACTGTGTGTTTGGTGACCTCCAAATCACAGAGCTGTATTTGAGTATATATTAAATATAATGTGTATCTCCACCCCTGATGTATGACTTTCATCAAGATTAAAATTCACAACATTAAATTATTTACACAAAGAGGACATAATTAAAAGCTGAACTGACTTAAAACTGCTACACTCCATTTTACTGATCACTCATCTTGTTTTCCTCCTTATTCTCTCTCCAGAGGCGACTATCCTCAGCTACGATGGCAGTAAGTTTATGAAGGTCCAGCT
This sequence comes from Zingel zingel, assembly GCA_023566125.1. Lineage (NCBI taxonomy): Eukaryota > Metazoa > Chordata > Actinopteri > Perciformes > Percidae > Zingel > Zingel zingel. Next base: position 16,507,749 of record CM042326.1, on the reverse strand, counting down.
GCCAGTGGTGATGCACACAGAAGCCGAAGATGTGTCTCTGCGCTTCCTCTCCCAGCGAGCCTTTGGCATCCTAATAGCCACCACATCTAGGGAGTCTGCTGACACCCTGCGTCTCGAGCTGGAGAGCGGCCGCGTCCGACTGACTGTCAATTTAGGTAACGCCTCGGACATACACCGACTGCAGCAGCAACGTCATGTGTCATATACACACACTCTCTCTCACACACACACACACACACACACACACACACACACACACACACACACACACACACACACACACACACACACACAGACACACACACGCCTACACCATATACATATTTTGAATAGAGGGAGAAGGTGTAAAGACTTTCAATGCCAAAAGTCTGCAGCTCTCCGCTCACTGCCAGTTGAGCACACAGCTGCCGTTGCCCAGCAGGGAATGCTCGCTGCCCACTCCCATCAGCTAACCTCTGATCAACATCCATACTGCTCTAAAGGGAATTTCTCTTACAGCGCACATACTGCTGTATTCTTTCCTGTTTCTTTTGAAATCATCCTGTTATCATTCATATGAGGGAGCTAATAATTCTTCTGAGGATGAGTATATGTATAATATCAGAACTCCTCTCATATTGGTTACTTAATATGATGCAGCCCTTAGTTGTGAGTTATGGCCAACCAATGCCCTGCTATCATTTGTTCACCTATGCACCTGATTGCACATAAATAACCCCCTCCCCCCCCCCCCCCCCCCCCCTCCCCCCCCCCCCCCCCCCCCCCAGCCTACAGCAAAAAGAAAATTGGGGACAAAATGAAAGACTCTGTGTGAGTATGTGTGCTTATTTGCTCAGGAAAGAATCCAATGATGCCTGTGAAAAGTTTGATATCTCTCAAACAGAGCAATGCCACACAAATGATAGCCATCTATTTCTTTTTTCCACTGGCTAAACATAAATGGGCTCCCTAAGCGGTGCTGTTTAGCGGTGCATACAAAGTAGACAGTCTGTGTCTGCTGTCAACCACAGGGAAGCATGTGTCCCACCACGAAAGACAACAGCGCCACACACTGACAGGGCTGACAAGTCAGATCATTGCGACTACAAAAACATGCCCTCTGATGAAAACAGGTCACCATGTTCTGTTTTCTTTTCAATTATCTTTGACACATTTTAGAGTTTTGGAGTTTGTCCCCGGCCATCAGCGCTTGAAGCCTGTCTCCCCCGGTCCCTCCTTCAAATAGCAGAGCATTCCCTGTAAGGGTAGGCTAGTGTTGGTCTCTGGCCGTTTGCGACCACTTTTCTGCTGTGGTTGACAACACACGACAGGCAGGGCCAAATGGAATGGAGGGGAGGGAGTTCGATCTGGGTCACCTTTCTTAGAGCGAGACATGAGCTTAGCCTTAGGAAACCGAGAGGTAAAAAAAAAGATACAGAAATAGTGTCAGTCAGTATGGCTTTGTGCAAGAGCTGTTGTGGTAGGATCAAGACAATTTGTTACCAGCTAAATAAAATAATAGCAGTTAGCAGTGCTGCCTCTACTAGTCTTCACTGGTGGAAGAAATATTCCGATATTTTACTTTAAGTAGAGGTAACAATACCACTACTCATTGCAAGTCCTTTCAAATTTGTTTTCAACAGACTTCTATATAAGATAGAATTTGTTATGGATCATTACTAATACATTAAATAGTAGTAGCATTCCAATGCCACACCTGGTCGAGGTAGAGCTAAATTCTACCTACTGTATATACTGTTGGGCATTGGGGAAACGTTTTCAGATCCTTTACTTAAGTAAAGTAGCAATACAACAGTGTAGAGAAAGTAAACGTTTTGCCTTCAAAATCTTAATTAATTTAAAGTCAAAAGTCAAAGGACTCATTCAAATGTGCAGAATGCCCCCTACTTTTAGAGTGTTAGAGTTATGATTATCACTGAGGCATTAACATGCGAGCAGTATTTAATGCTGGTCGGTGGAGCTAGTTTCACCTACTTAACTACATAAATCTATACTGTAACAGTGCACCATATTTAATAATGGTCGTATGTTTTCTTTTTATGTAAAAAGAGAATCTGAACACCAACGACTAACTATAGCAGTCATATTAATGTAGTGGATTAAAAAGTAAAATGTTTGCCTCATTAAAATGTAGTGAGGTATAAAAGTAGAATAAAACGGAATAGCCTCCTCCTGGCCCTGTTTGACCCTGACCAAAATCTGATGCTCTCATACTCTATAGAAGATACTATCCTATAACAGTAATCTCCCAGCATGCAACATGTAAAACATTTTGGCTACATGGAAAAACAAATAACTTAACCTCAGCTCTCATGATTTTCGGTTCTACATTGCTGGAACACATATCCCTGTAAACCACGTTGGGCTTCTCTGGCACAACTACACTGCAGAGCTTTTACAAGCTCACTGCAGCTCGGGGCCACGGGTGAGAGCATCAGAGGACGGACAGTGTCCGTGTGTGTGTCCCCAGAGGGGTGGACTCTATGCTTTAATGATGTCTGCAGCTGTAACGTTGAAAGATGAATTTATCTCTCATCTATTCTTCCCCATCTAGATTGTATCAGGATTAACTGTACCTCCAGTAAGTTACTGTTCACATTTCTTCTTCTTACTGTTTCTGGACATTCATGCTTTATTCTCTTGAAGTGTTTAAATGTTTAAAATGTCTATTCTGCAGCCATTATATGATCCTGGCATTTAAATATCCTAAAGCTAAGGCAATGGGAATTCAATCAGTGCACTGAAATATATCTGACTTGCACCTTATATTGATGTAGATATTACATTTTATCATATCGAGTCCAAGAGCTATGGGTGCATAAGAAATGCCTGGAGGTGTTGTGTCAGCTGTCCAGGAGAATGATGAGAAGTGGAGAGGAGGTGGAGGGAGGCTTGAATTAATGACAAAGCAAGATATGGCAGTCAGCTGCTTTTCTGCACCCTGAGTTGTTTCTAATTAACAAATCTTTTCACTCATGAATTCAAGGCTGATATAAAACGCATGCTTTGAAAGTGCAGGTATTTTAGAGACATGCACGATTTCCCTTTCTCCCCCTCGCTATTCTTTTTTTTTTTTTTCTACTTTCACGCCAGTTGTAAATTGATGAGGCCATTCAAGGCACAGAGGAAATACAGAGTGTGATTTTATTATTCTCATTAACCTGCCTCACAGAGCAGAAAGAAAGGGATGAAGAGGGAGGGAGAGAGAATAGATCTTGTTGTGGGATTCATGGTGGATAGGGTGTGTGTGTGTGTGTGTGTGTGTGTGTGTGTGTGTGTGTGTGTGTGTGTGTGTGTGTGTCAACAAAGAGGTTACATTGCAATATTTTGGGAGGTAAATATCCCTGACATTTATTATTCAGGAACAGTGATGAATTAATGATTACTTCTCTGTATTCATAATACGTGAGCCTTCTAACTCTCCAATGATGCTGAAGTGACAGAGAACGCTTTCAGTATCAGTAAATACCAATAGAAATTAGACAGTTTAAGCTCTATAATAGAGTGCCAGTGTCACAAAATGTATAAGGACACACCGTTCTCTCTGAAAACCAGAGTGTTAGATCTTTGGGTGTAAAGTGTTACAGTATTTGAAGGTCATTGCCTGATGAGAAGTGGATACTTGCACAACAAACGCCTCCACACAATAACACATGATGTGATCTCTAGACATGCTTCTGTGAGCCAGCCCTTCTTAGCACCTTTCTAAATGCTAAATAGCGTTGTTCATGCATCTTGGATTGCATCCCTTGTTTGTGTATGCAAATAAAAAAGCTCTAAGCTCTATTTCCTCCCTCTAATGCTTCAAAAGGTCATTCTTGGTTCATGAGGATAGTGTGAATAATCTGTGAATACATGGACTCCAGTGGTTGTTATACTAATATTTGCCAAACATTTGACTGATTACTTTATTTCTATTTTTAGTTCTTCCTTTTTGCCACTAATCTGTTCCAATTCCATAGTTGCATGCATTGTTTAGCTAAAATAGATACTGAACTGAAAATAGATGTAGAACTGGTGGAAGGTAAATTATGGCTTTGGTAACTAGCATCAAAGTGTATAGTGTAAAGCAGTGTGTGTTAATAGGTTGGATGATTTCACATGGGCTGTGGGAAGAATGCAAAATGAAAAAATACCATACAGCACTGGCCTTTTTTTGTACATTTAAATAATGGTATGCTAACATTTATATTGGTATGAATTCTGTTTGTTTTCTTAGTGCAGTTCCTTTAGTTTCCATAAAAATAATAGTTTAGAGATGACACTGTGTCATATCGTCACATTTCCAGAATTATAATATTCTGATGTTTCCACACATAACTACTTATAATTCAAAGAGAAAATATTTTGATTCCATCAACATTTAATATTATGCTAAAGAAAAAGATGTTTAAGTAAAATAGAGGGAAAAGGCAGGAAACGGCAGGCCTTTCTTCAATAGATCCAGACCTAATTGTGTCATAAGAAAATGTTTAATTGAAGTTCTTGAATAGAACTGTGCTAAGCCAGTGCATTTCCACTCATGAATAGTTGGCGTTTAATTATTTTTTTCTAGGTTTTTATTTTTGTCCTCTTTTTTTTCTGTGTTAATTAATGTATCTTGTCAGGCGCTGCAGCTCCGGTCAGCTCGGTGGATGAAAAATTTCAGCACCGATTTAAAGAGCACATCACTGTCAATTAGAGACCTAGGCTCCCTGAGGCTGCCCAGAGCTGTCTGAAGAAAACACTGCCACTTTGACTTAAACACTGTTAACAGGCACTGAGTGACAACAAACTAAAAATATCTTGTGACAGATTGGCTTCTTTTTTTGTCATTCTGGTCTTCTATTATTCATTAACTTGAACTGCAGGATAATCACAATTCACAGTGAAGCCATGATGCAGTGATGAGGGCAACTTTATGTAATTATTCTCCCCATGACCTTCAGCAACATCTCGAGGCAGTTTTTCTCTCATAATTGATCTTTTCCATTCTTTTGTTTTTGACTTATTTAGTGTGAAAGCTGCGGGAGATCCTTTTTACATGGATATTACACCTGCGTGCATGTTAGAAAAGATAGATGAGAGGTTGATTCAAGGAGAGGATGCATAGGAGGTGAGATGTGTACATAACTGCTGCCCGCAAAGCTGAATAATGACATCTAATGCTATTATTACTTAACACTTATAATGTATATATTGAAAAGACTTAATATTAATTAAACTTGCATTTTGCTCGATCTTTCTCTTTGCACAAATCAGTGGTTACAGTGGCACTCATAAGTTTATGAATCCATGCTAAAGTTGACTAAAAAGAGGAATAAAAAAATCATCTTTTGGAAATTGATCTTAATGCCTTAATTACAAAAAAAATGAGGAATAATCCAACCTTTAAGGACACCAATTTTCTTTGTGAATGGATAATGTATCGTAAATAAATAAATGTTCTTCCTTTAAAATACAGGGGGCATACATAAGTACACCCCTATTTTAAATTCCCATAGAGGCACGCAGATTTTTATTTGTAAAGACCAGTTATTTCATGGATCAGGATACTACGCATCCTGATAAAGTTCCCTTGGCCTTTGGTATTAAAATAGCCCCACATCATCACATGCCCTTCACCATACCTAGAGATTGGCATGGTTTTATTTCAGTTAGCCCAATAGCTGGTTTGATTTGCATTGAGAAATGATTTTATGGAAAGTACCCCATTCCAATATCTAGGTATGGTGAAGGGTATGTGATGGGTATGTGATGGTGTGGATATGTGTTATTTTTATTTTTTTTTTTAATTTTTAATCTTACAAGCAATGGCTGAAATAAGATATATACAGTATATATATATATATATATATATATATATATATATATATATATATATATATATATATATATATATGGCATGCCGTTTAGGAAATTATTGTATATATTTGAAGTTTGAATATATTGACTGAACCTTGAATATATTGACCTTAAGTGTAAATATATGGAATGAATTCTATTCTTTCCATATATTCAGACTTTCAGTCAATATAGTCAAGGTTCATTTCATATATTCAAACTTCAAATATATATAATAATTTCCTATACTGTGTGTGTGTGTGTGTGTGTGTGTGTGTGTGTGTGTGTGTGTGTGTGTGTGTGTGTGTGTGTGTGTGTATGTATATGTGTATATATATCATACTATATTTCTGTACCTTTCTGCACCAGTATAATCTCGAGTACCCAGTGTGCTTGAAATGTGCTTGAAATTAATGAGCAATTATGAGGATGTTCTTTATGGTTGCACTGCATTATTTTGATAACAAGGCTACATGTAATTAGTTTGATAAAGAGGCTAACATGTTGGCTCAGTGGTTCTTGTAACAAACTTTAAATTAAAAACTAACATCCCCAAAGTTTCAGCATGCTGAGGGACTTTCCTGTCAAGGCAGCAGGTAGTTAACATGCCATCATGCCATTATTGCAAAAATAAAAAAACTCTAATCTCAGTAGTGTGATGGCAGTTAGAAGAAAGAAGAAGAAAACCTTTTATTAATGGCCACATACAATCCCACAGTACAATGTAGTGAAATTCAATCTATGCATTTAACCCATTCTACGTATTAGGAGCAGTCGGCAGCTACATACAGCATCTGGGGAGCAACTTGGGGTTCAGTGTCTTGCTCAGGGACACTTTGACATGTGGCCGGAGGAACTACCAATCTTGGGGTTGAGAGGCGACCCACTCTACCTCTGAACCACAGCCACCCGTCAGTTAGATTGAGCCGTGTTCAAAACAACCTTTCAACGTGTTCAGTATCGAGCAGTCTCAGTTTATAGAACAAACAAATGTAAACGCAAATTGCCAGAAACAGCAGATTCCTATTGATTGTAATTATTCATTGTTCCAACCAGGGACGTCGTTAGGCAACTGTAGCAAGTATCTCACTATCATCAACGTTATCCAAATTCTATATTAGAAACAACAAATAATATATCCAGCTACAAAAAAGCCGTAAAGTCGAAAGTTAGACAGAATTTCATCTCGCCATCAGGTTATTAACTTCAGACATGCTATAAATCTTTGTCAACCATTTTGCAACAAGCTAGTTCAGCGTATCATGCCTGACTGGAGTAGTGTGTTTTTCTTTAGGAGTGGGAAGGGCAGACAGAATGTTGCCTGTTTCGTCATTTGGGCTGCCTTGTTGAGTGCAGCGGCACTGAGAACATTATATTTCACATAATTTAAGCAAATTTTTAAAAAATGAAATAGGATTAGTCCAACGAATTGTTCGGTTTGTAATGCGCACCTAACCGAAAGCCTCATATCGAACGGTTCAATACGAATGTGTATCGTTACACCCCTAGTAATTAAATAGTCTTATTTTGACCTGCAACTTATCTAATAGAGAGAGGAATTAGGTATGGTATTACTTTACCACACGGGCAGATAGATAGTGGTTAAGTCTTAGCCTAAAGAAGACCTCAGCAGGAGCACAGTCTGGCCTAAGTAACCCCCCTCCCCTCCCCCCCCATGCAGCTTTGATGTATCTAAAAGCTAACTTTAGAGTTTGTAAGTAAGATTTTGCAAGGGAAAGTTTTGCATAGCCTCGGGGCTAAGCCCCCCCTGTCTTTAGTGGCCTGCTGCTTGGTCAGCGGGTTCCTCCACCTGGGTGAGTCACAGTGTTGGGGCAGGCTGCGCCAGTATCTGGCCTGTCATCCAGCTAGCCAAAGCTGTTTGACTGGATAATCACATCTTCTCATGCTGCCCTGTGCCACACTTCTCCACTTTCCCCATGGGTCTGAAGTCAATGAGGCAGGGAGAGATCACTGTAAGATCCATCACTGCAGATAGATCACCATCATTGAGGGCACAAGAGAGGGCTAGACGCGACAGACAGTGGACTAAAGGACCTTAATGTCCAGCCGGCAGCTGGTGGTTTGGTACAGACTGCACTCTAGGCATAAACGCAGGCCCTACAGTAGTGAAAGTTGTGCAGGAATGTGCTCCTTAATACGATTGACCTGTTTTCCCCTTTCCTTTCTTTCCTCCTTGGAGAGCAACAAGGACAGGATGATGGAAGGCAAAGACCAAGCATGCTTTCAAGTCCAGCTCTATCCCATTATTTCATATCTCTCCTCTTTAATCCCTCGCCAGTCGTCTGGTTTCAATCCTGCCCCGGTGTTTAGTGCTTACAAAGCAGAACTGTGCCTCAGAGATTGAGTGTGTCCCAGTACTTTGGCACCCTCATATTTGCATACACAGTGCATTGGGGCTTTGAAGTTTGCAGGAAAGAAGGAAATAAATAGCCATTAATGGGTGCAGGGGAATGAAGATGACACCCATCTCAAATACTCCCCACAGTGGGAAAGGAATGCCCAGCCTGTGGATTTTAAGACTGTCTTCATTGGCCTGTTTGGTTATGTGCGCCCAGCAAGGGAACATCAGAGCAATATGGCAATTCAAAGATGCTCTAAGACAGAGGCTGTGTGAAAAAAAACATTGGTCAAATTTTCCCCAATTGGACCAATGTTGGATTTCCAAATGCAGAAGTGTATCTTCTGAAATATTTTCTTTTTCTGCTCATGAGATCACAGAGATTTGGTGCAGTCAATCTGATTATCTGTAATTCTTAATTAGATCATCTCTACTTGAGATTTTTGGCACTGTGATTCTGTGTGACCTCTCCATTGCTGCCCGCAGCTGTGACACACTTTATTCAATGTTAATATGCTGGTTTCAGGACTCAGTGAAGGAATGGTTCTGAGATATGAAGTATTGTTATTAGTTAAATGTTAAACAGTTCCAATGGTCATTTTGTATTATTTATGGATTTTATGAGCGTGCATTAAAGTAATAATATAATGTGTGTTGTTTCTATAGTGTTACTGACAAGATCAGCTACCTGCTCCTTTTCCAAAACACCCATTTATTTTCAAGGGTGCTGATAAAAATCACATTCTGTATTTCCTGTTTGTTTTTTTTAAATAACTGGATTTCCAGGGACAATAGCCTGCTTGTTTTGCTGTTAATGGGTTATTTTCACCACCATGGGCACTGCTCCCATTATGCAAGTATTTATTTCCATTTCACTATTTCATGTCGTGTGGTGGACATGAGAGAAATCAAATACTGGGTCAGTCATGGTTAAACAAGATGGAGAGTTATGTTCAGTTGTTTAGTGCCTTGCTCTGTCGTGGCCTTTTGGTAGTTGCATGCTGCCACCAAGTGGCATTATAGGAAAGGAGAAATGTTACAAGATATAAGAGACATCATGAAAATACCAATTATGCCTTGTTTCTTTAGACACTATACATTTACAGCAAAACAGTTAGTGTAAATATTGTTGGTAATCACAGTAATGTGACATCATGATTTCCACCTCCCTCCTCTTGGTTTGAGAAAATGGAGTTCAGTGAAAATTCAGAAATGTAATGCCCTATCTAATGGTGCGATCAGTACAGCAAATGCCAGTTAGAATGATGTTTTTATAGACCATTAACTATGTTTACCTTAATGTTTTTTTTCTGTCACTGTCAAACTACTTAACTCATCCACTCTGTCCTCCTTTCAATCTCCCCCTTTCTATCTCTCAGCCTGTCTTTAATGTGTGTGATTCGCATGCATGTATGTGTGTTAACCGCTGTTTGGACTGTCCTGCAGGCAAAGGTCCAGAGACTATTTTTGCGGGTCAGAATCTGAACGATAATGAGTGGCACACAGTACGTGTGTTCAGGAGGGGCAAGAATTTGAAACTGACCGTAGATGATCTGCAGCCTGTGGAAGGTACTTCTCATCCTCTGTTCTTCTGACAGAATCCTAATATTCTCCTCTAAGCTTAAATTAGCTGTAACATTTGTTTGGGCTCTCAGATTCTAGGTAAGACACAAGCTCTAGTAATGTATTATTCTGTACTGGTGTGGCAGGTTTGATATTTGCTCATTTTTTTGCTCATTTGTCTTTCTGAAAGAGTGCATTAGTGATGCTCTCATATCCATTTTGGACAAAATATCCATTTTTGTTGCTGTTTGAAAATCATCAACATTTTTTAACAAACTGTCCTAACAGATTGGTGTTAGATGTCTAAATGTCTAAAGATGGCTGAATTTGGTCATTGTGGTGGAATGGTACACATTTAAGTTAATGTTGCTGTTCATATTCTATCAAAACTATGTAGATTGTCTCTGGGACTTGTTTACCTGAAGCAGTTGGAAAAGGGTATTTAGACATACAGTATCCTGTAGAACATATTGCAACACTGTATTGCCCAATGTACAACCTCAAGAAAACTGCATGTTTTATGACTAATTCACAATTTACTCAGAAAACAAAACTTAAAGACAACACTTTTGTTTTGAGATTTGCGTCTCGCATTATGCTTACACACTTTAAATGAAATGATTCTCAAGTGTCAATGTAATTTCTTTCCGGAATTATTCGATTTCTTTAACGTCATATGGTTTTTGTTTTCATTATTTAGAGGATTTGCAGTTGACCCTTCAATTGTAAATCATAATTTCTTCAATTGTTGTATACCCACAATAACATCCCCTCTCCCTCCCTCCCTCTGCTGATCAAAGGTCAAATGGCAGGTGACCACACCCAACTGGAGTTCCATAACATTGAGACGGGCATTGTGACAGAGAAGCGCTTCATGTCCATGGTGCCGTCCAACTTCATTGGCCACCTCCAGAGCCTCTCCTTCAATGGCATGGCCTACATAGACCTCTGTAAAAACGGTGACATTGATTACTGTGAGCTCAAAGCCATGATTGGCTTCAAGAACATCATTGCCGACCCGGTCACCTTCAAGTCGCGCTCCAGCTATGTGACCCTCACTACTTTGCAGGCCTACTACTCCATGCACCTTTTCTTTCAGTTTAAAACCACCTCCTCCGATGGCCTCATCCTGTTTAACAGTGGGGATGGAAATGACTTCATCGTGGTGGAGCTGGTCAAAGGGTAAGTGGATGCAAAAACTTTGACCAACTATTATCTCATATATTTACAGTAGGTGTAGTCACTTTTACTTTTGTTACATCTCCAAGTGCTTTAACTGGGCTTTAACTGGGCTTTAACTGGGCTTTAACTGGGCTTTAACTGGGCTTTTTTTAGACCGTAAAGTGGCAAACCACAACATATTTTGTTCCTTCTTAAATGAATGCATTTTTGGTGCAGGAGTTATCGCTGTAGTGTTCTGAGCAGTCTTGCTGTGAGATAACTTGTCAAACAACAATGTTGCCAGTACTCTTTTGTGGAATTCATAAATAAGTTTGATTTGGCGTGGGTGGCTCTCTTGTTTTGGTTTATATGAGGTAGCTGCTCATGCCAGAGTAACTACGCAGCTCTGCTCATTGCACACACATCACTTCATTTGTAGGGCAGACCTACCTGCCGCCAGGTTTAAAGACCGGCGACACTGTGTTGAATTAGTTTTATATTAGTGTAGCAAGATGGTTATTCATGTAAGAATCTCCAAATTAATAGATTATGATTTTAATAATGCAACTCTTCATAGTATGAGGCGGTTTCTAAACAGAATATAATTTTTGACAGCTTTTTATGCCATTACTATGGGTATTCAAATTCTTTTCTTATCACCTCTATGCCAGCATATTTACTGAAAGAGCTGTCGGCTATTACTGTTCTTTTTAATCTCCACGACCGCCCAACAAATACCCAACATAAAAGGGAATCAACTACACAAGGGTGCATTTCTTATTGCTCAAATGCAGCTATAAAATGACCTTCTTTTAAGTAATGCCTGAAGTTATGGTACTATTCAATGTGCTAAACATTAAAGTCATACATTTGAATAAAAATGAGCATGTAAATCATAAATTGCCTTTAACCAAAGAATTTAAGAACAATTTGTTCAGCACAGCCTACAACCTTTTGTTTATGCTGCAACCTGCCAATTAATTAGCTCCTTTTTAGACAGCTGCACTTTCTGATACTGTCATGTCTGCACATTTGAACACACAGGCACACAGCAACAAACATGCACACTCTTGCTCCAGTTTTCAGAAGTTTATTACACTTTTCTAATTGTTCTACTGCTTGATTTGATTGATCTTGTTATAATTAATGCATTTGTCTGTTAAGCACTTGATGACATATATGTGAGCAAAAGCTCTGTAAATAAACTGGACTTGAATAAATATTTGCATATTTTTGGATTTTGGAAACGCCTACAAAGCCTTTTTCATGATGCCATGCCTTCATGTGCTTCCTCTCCCATCCATGGTTACATCCACTCATGTTGTTAAATATCTGGTTCCAGTTACCTGCACTATGTGTCTGACCTGGGAAATGGAGCCCACTTGATCAAAGGCAACTCAAACAAGCCCCTAAACGACAACCACTGGCACAATGTCGTAATCTCCAGGGACGCCAACAACCTCCACACTGTCAAGATTGATACCAAGATCACCACACAGACGACCACAGGAGCCAAAAACCTGGACCTGAAGGGTGCGTAGGCATAGTGAATTCATATATTTTCTTTTACATTTCATTAAATCGGGGCAGCAGTAGCCTAGAGGTGAGAGAAGCAGGCTTGTGACTAAAAGGTTGCACCAGCAGGATAAACCCTGCAGGGGTGGAGGCTTGGCCCTCACTCATTACCACCACTGAGGTATCTTTGAGCAAAAAAACTCAACCCCTTTCTTTTGAGTAGACAACACTACTGTATGTGTGGAGCAGAGGGGAAAGATCATTTGTGTTTAGCAAACCAACATTTTATGAAAGTTGTTTGAAAGAATTATCAGTTAATAAGATAAAAAACAAGATAAAAACTAGAGATGCACCGATTGACCGGCTGGTGACCGGAATTGGCCGACTTTCGCGCGTCATCAGCCATGACCGGCGACCTGCCGGTCATGGCTGACATATGCCGATTTTATGCCGGTCAAATTCACTCGGGAGGTGCATGATTCAGCCGCTCTCTCTCTCTTTCTCCCCTCTGAGGCTGAAAAACTGGAACATGAAAACCGCACTCACGCGGTCCGTGAAATATGACAGCTACAGTTTATCGGAAAATAGCGTTGGGCACACTGAAAAAAAGAGACGCTGTATTCCTCCGACACGCTGTATTAATGTTACTGTTTAAAACGCTTTCCAGGTTAGTGGGGATGCATAGCGCCCAAAACCAACATTAAAAACCTACCACCGGCAGCTGATGTTAGCAGCAGATAAGCCTGTTGACAGCAACGGTATTGTTCATATTTATGCACAATGACAAATAAAGCAAACTTGTAACGTTACTGTTGACATTCAAACAGGCCTGTGTGTGTTTTGAGAAATATCTTTATACTGTAAGGCTATGTTTATTTTATTTTTATTTGTTATTTATATATTATTTTATTGCCTTTACCTGTTTTCCCTGTTTTCATACATACAGAAGTTTAGTTTGCTAAATATATCACATGTTTTTAGTTGGATATTGGATGTGAAAATAAGGAAATGGTTCTTCCATAACATTGCACTTTAGATGTGTGTGAATTTCCCACACCAGGAGTAATTTATATAGTTCTATTTTATAGTGATTGATTATCTATTCAAAAAATGTGCTATGTTCTATGAAAAATGGTACATTTTCTATTAAAGAAAAGATAGAAAATAAATATTTGTGTGTGCTGTAAAGTGGTTAGAATAAAATTAAATCGGAATCGGCTAAAATTGGTATCGGCTGATCAAACTCAATGAAAAATCGGAATCGGCCTAAAAATTGTAATCGGTGCATCTCTAATAAAAAAATACTAACTAAAAGAATATTTGGCATAATTAATGTGCTACCTTGAAGAATGTTGTAATTATTGTTATTAAAAATTGTTCATGAAATGGTACAAAGCGGATGACAAATTTCTGGCTTGGACATGAACAAGAAACATTGTATTATTGTACAATAAAATATAATTTCACAAAATTAGAAAGGTTTTGATTGACTGATAAATAACCTCCTTAACTCTTTCACATGGATAAAATACTTAATCAAACAACACCTGTCATTAATTAGATTTTGTTGGTCTTTAGTCAGCGATCCCATTTACAATGCTGTCTAAAGTGCTTTTAATTTTACCTTCAAATGCTTGTTACTTAACTGTAACAAGCTTGTTATGGTAAGCTTGGTATAATGTTTGGTTTCCACTAGAGGTCAGTGTTGTCATATTTCTGCACAGGTAACCTTTATATTGGTGGTGTGGCTAAGGAGATGTTCAAGGAGCTGCCCAAACTGGTGCACGCCAAGGAGGGTTTTCAAGGCTGCCTGGCATCAGTGGATCTGAACGGGCGGCTCCCAGACTTGATGTCAGATGCTCTGGACTGCGTGGGACAGATAGAGAGAGGATGTGAAGGTGAGTAAGGAAAGCTCTATTGTCGGTGATATGCTACTTTCAAACTTTTCTTGTCTGTGGAGTTTACTACATGTTCTAACTGAAGCTCAGGTTTGAATATGATTGGTTTGATTATTGATCAATGCTTAAAAAGAGACATTTAAATTTGATTTTACTGGTATCATCTCTGAATTACTCTGGTTCCCCCTCATTATCACGAAACTATCCTAAAGGGTAATTGCGACACCATGCAGTGCTGTATTGCTGCTCAGTTCTCTCATTCTCTTCCAACAAGGACACACATACACTGTGAAGCACACCCATACTGCCCACCTGTGGCACATCATTTAACATCCAAAACGTGTCTTAGTATTCTGTTAAAATGCATCAAGCTCTGACACTCCTCCACAGGCAATCATTTCTGTTTCACTTAGCCATAATCTGATTATTCTCGCTGCCATATTTGTACTGCCAGTGTATTTCCCATTTCATCCCCATTCTGTTTTGCTCTATGCATGCTTGCTGGATCTGAGAGTTTGCCAGAAGCAATCCTTTTGAATTATGTATGAAGCCTTTGTTGCATGCAGGAATATAATTTGCCCAGTCTAATGTGTGCACCACATCCAGAGATAATATTTGATTTATTTTTCAACTTCACTCACTTAGTTTAATTTCACAATTCATCCAATATTTTTCCTATTGAGTACGCAACTTCTGATCTTTTCATGTTCCGACATTACGAATGTAATCAAATTCAGCGCCCTGTTCGGGTCTGTCAAACTTGCTGTTTTCGTTTTGTGCCACACAGTATCAACGATCGTTCTCAATGGAAAAATGCTTCTATGATAACACATTTATTGAATTGTACTGAAGGAGTCAGAAGGTAGCATATAGTTGCTGAACATATTTCACTACAGCAGGGTCCATTTCCGAATATGCATATATTTTACTGAACATAATGGAAAAATCATATCTGCCAATTAATACTTTACAATTGCATGTTTTTTCTTTGTATTACGAGTAGTGGCCATCACAATTTGGCTTAAACCGGTCTCCATTATACAATGCAATTTCCCCCCTCTGGCTCTTTCTGTGAACAGACATCGGCCTCATTCCTCACACTGTTTCTCCTACTTCAACAGTCTGTGTGTCTGTTACTCCATCTCTGACGTCTTGGTGCTTTACTAACAGCTGGTATACTTTGCCTTTTCCTTTCCTATTATTTGCTGACAAAAGTTGCATTGATGAAAGCTGACTTGCAAGGTAGATAGCTTTGTCTGTTTGACACAGAGTCTGATGTCCTTCCTTCCTTTGCATCTGAAATACCTCTATCCCCCTCACCCCCTCCCCCCACAGTCTCTACCTTCACACTTTTCACTCCCTGAACTAGATATCTGCCTAATTTGAATTCATCCACCTGCCATATTGAATGGGCTTCAGTCCCAAAAGAATACAAGTATCATTACCATCTTGTATCAAAGTCTACGCGGCTCACGTTTTGATTTGCACTCACATATTGTGTGTTGTCTTTAGTGGACATAACTTTGGCTTTTGCCGTGGTTATGCAATTTCTTTTGTTGACATTTATTTTAATGCATTATAAGAAATACTTTTGCATGGCTAGTCTAGGTGTAATAGTCTTAATAACACTGTTTCCCCCCTGCATGTTTAACTTGAAATTAATCCTTGTTATACATCCCATGTTTACCAATGTCATATTCCTGTTATAGTCTCTGGCACTATATCACCACATTGTGATTAGGATCTATATTGAGCAGCAGTCTTTTAGGATTTAACAGTTTGAAGTATGCTGCAAAACAAATAGCACCAGTGGCCAGTAATTTAATCCAACTCAGATGCATTTGAATAAATCAATAGCAATATAACTACATATACATATTGTTACTGAATTTTTAATTAACATACATTTAAAATTAAGAAATTAAATTATTCTCTGCTTTATGCCTTACATATACATTGGAAATCATTGCAAAATGGGGTCTTCTCGTAAAAAAGTGTGTCTGTGTCTTATTTATTTAAAATTCTTATATTCACTAGACAGATGTATAAGTATGCCATTAAGCATCTGTTGTCTCATTGATTACTTGAGTCCGGAGCCAGGTCAAGTGTCATTAGGCCCTGTTAATTTGTGAAACATTGGGCACCTTATACTAATAATGAAAGACTTTGTAAGCAGTGGAATCACAAGTATATAACATGTACAGTTAGATGCTATTTAAATTGACATATATTCAAATGTATTTTAGAAAAACTTGTAATCATGAATTTTATTTTTAATTTTTTTGGCAAAAAGAACAGTGTACAACATTTTCACAAACAATTTCTTTGCCTTGAGTGGGCTGCAGCAAACACTTAAACTATTAAGCTGTTACCATAGCTACTCTGAGGCTGAGCAGCAGTTACTGTGGCTACACAGAAAAGTGAATATTTAAGGATGAGATTGTACTTTAATGTATATCTGTTTTCAACAGCTGAACAACTCATTTTAAAATCTCACAAGACTTAATAAATACACTGTAGAATAAATAAGCAATTCATCATTGTAAGGACTAAACTGTCAAAAAATAGATGTGTTCCATGTGAGTAATTGTGGCTGTAAGGGGGTTGCTAAGATAGAAATTCCACAACAGTCATTATTCAGATTATATTATCACGTGTCATAAATAGTAGTTAGTACTTAAAAAATACAGATGTTGATCATTAATATTTGTTTACTAAAGGTGGCCAGAATTGTTAAGTAAATAGACCAAAAACAAAATAACTCCATACCTAGTTTATTTGACATACTTAGAAATACAAAAAAATTATAACATTCATCCGTACAAACCCGTTCCATTCCACTAACATTTCTCCATGAACTAATCTAACTCAGCATCACTGTCACTCAAACAGCTGTATTCTTACTGCACATTAGCTCAGACTGACAGAACGACTGACTTGCCGATTGAAATAGTCCATGCACGTGCACGGAGATTAAACACTTTGACAAACACATCTGAGAGCACTTTTACATCACTATTTTAAAAGCACATGGATAACTCAGGCCCTGACTGACTATAAACTGAGTAGCATTGTCCTCTGACTTCATTCACAGCTGGTAATAACACGCGTTCTTTGATTGCACTAATGGTCAGGGACACGGGTGGTCAGGGACGTGTGACAGTTTGGAGAAGAAAAGGTGAACTGGATTACTGTTTGTACTGTATACTGTAGACAAATTTTACTCTGTAGTGTAAAACGAATATAGCTACATCCGATCTAGACAGTTTAAATACACGCTACTTTACAAAAGCCAGATGTAAAATGGGGGCTGTAACCTAATGCATACTGTTCAATTTAATTTCTGTACTCTGATTTTCTTAAATAGAAATGTAAAATACATAAATAATAATCATAAATAAAATAATCACGTATGATGGTTTAATCCAACCATTGAAGTTATTTAAATACCTCAAATGTTTTTTTAATGCTGTTTTTTGCACGTGTGAAGTTTTTTTGTGTGTCCGCTTACAGTTTACTTTATTGAGGGTTTTGGGCAGGCAGTTGGCTAAACATTTGTATAGAAAGAATACAAAATATGGCTAAATGCACAGTTAGTGTTTGCATAGTGTTTGTTCTGTGTATGCTTCCATTTGCAGAACCCGCTTTGTATGTATGTTCTGCGTGACATTTAATTTCACTGCAGAGTCGATCTGCAGACTGAGTTGCTGGCTATTATAATAGTCTGCTCACCAAGTTGCTATTTGTCTCCATATTCAGGCCCCAGCACTACGTGCCAAGAGGACTCGTGTGCCAACCAGGGTGGGTGTCTTCAGCAGTGGGAGGGCTTCAGCTGCGACTGCAGCATGACGACATTTGGAGGTCCGCTGTGTAATGATGGTAGGAGTCCTCTTTCTGGTTCTTAACTCTCGAAGTCTGAATGGTTTAATTTTTTATTTTAAATGAGTCTGACAAGTACATAGAAACCATAACTTTTAATATACTTGTTGTGCCCCCTCCATAATATTAGATAATTGGTCTTTTCATTTTATTGAAGTCTAAACAAATCGCTCAAAATAACTTGCCTTATACGCATCTCAAAGCATTAGATGCATAATTAATTCCATCTGTTAAGCTAATTAAAGGCATCCAGGAAAATCTTGGTGTCAGACATTTAAAGGTGAGCATTACCAACCACAGCAGGGCCATTTTTATCCTATGCTTTCACATAGCATTTCTGTTCCAGATTATTATTGTTTCCTGTCTGTGTGCTATATTTGTGTCCTCACCAAGCAAGAAGTTTGCTTTGTAAACTGTCAAATTGAACTAAGTAAGGCTTAGGTAAAACTTTGATAACTAGGTCAATTAGAATGCATCTCGACACAACTTATTGGTATATATACAGTTTATATATAATATAGTGTCCTCACTGAGGGTGTTGAGAACTGTAGGGCAGAAATGTTTACATCTGGTACATCTGGCTTACAGTTCAGTGAAAGCTCATTAAAGTTTGAACGATGTGCCACTAGAGGGAGCAACAAACATTGTGTTCTGCTAAATAAAACAAAATAAATGACACTAACCAGAAACTTATTTATTACAGATTTACCAGCATGTATGCTACACACTATACAGATTTAAAAGTTCTGTCATATTAATTTCTGTTAAAGACAGTTATAGGCATTTTGTTTAAGGGACTCTGTGCTCATTAATGTTTAGCTTTTGAGAGAACAAGGGTAATGTCTGCTCCTCCTTAAGAAAATGGGCTACTTTCTTATGCAAAACATGCACAGGGGATTGTGTTTGGTCATTATTTTCTTCTGCAGTGGTTCACACAGTAAGGGGTGAATGGGCAAAGTGCTGAACTGCATTAAGGAGAAAAAGAACGGAGTGGGCACTCTGGAGATGACACAAAAGCAGAGGAGAAAGCAACATAAATGTTAATGCATTCTGAGTCTTTTCTACCAGCTTGATAAGACCATCTTTTGTTATCAACAGGAAGTGTTAATAGATTCCTATGCAGCCTCATGCGCTGGACATATCTGCTCACTATGATAACACTAAAAGGATTCTTCTTTCTATGAGATGTGAGCTTGTGTGTAGCTCGTCCTGATCCTAGCCCTTCTGTGCTCGTTTTACTCTCCCTTTCATTCCTCAGACCATGTTTGGATCAACAGAAGAGTAGGGCTGTGCTGGTGGTGTTGAGAGATATTTTTGATGGCCCACTTCTTGTGAACCTACTTTGCGCGTTAAAGGGAGAAGAAATGCAGTTTGGAAAAAAAATGGTATTCTTCCTTCCTGTCATACATATTCATCCTGAGCAGGCCCATGCAGCTCATTTACAGGACTGGGAGCAGAACTGCACACAGGACCTGTACGCATATATTATTTCCGAGCAAAAGTGCTCTACCTGCTGTGTCTAGTTACTGCAGCTTGTCTCATTATTCTCACTGGCCTGACAAAACAATAGGACGGATCAATAGGCAGGCCCAAGAGATGCAATATGTGACCACAAAAATAAAACATACTTTCCGAGAAATCACTTTCACTACGGGTGAACCAAACTAGTCCTCAGAATAGTGATGCAAGACATCCTCACTCTGCCAAGGAAATTCTGAGTAGAGAAAATCAAGCTGGAGATGGTGGGGTTTTATCTGTTTTGATGGATTGTCATGGGAATAGAAGAGAAGGGGGGAGCGGCAAAGAAACGAGAGAAGTGTGTCTGAGAAAAATATCACTTTTTACCAGCTATATTTGCATAAGCTAAAACGCAAGCAAATTTATAACAGAGCAATGGGTCTCTGAGAAAGCAACTTACATGGCGAGCTAACTGCAATTTCACATATATTCTCTAGTGGGTAGGCTGCCTTCTCACAAGGAGAAAAACTCCATTTCTCAGCCTCTGGCCCCATAACATTCACAGCCAGAATGCATTGTACCGCCGTCAGTCCCAAATCATAAGGGAACTAATATTATGTCTGATAGTACAATACCATCTCTCAGCTCATGTAAATTCAAAATGTAAGTCAATTTAAGCCGAATACTGTGTTTTGATAGATGTGTGCAGTTGCACTGTAAATTCACTTTTATTATTTATAAACTTCAGAAACTTTAAAAACAGTATGTGACTTGCAGTTAAATTAATGTAATGCATTTGTTAACAGTTTTAATTATTATTACACTTAGCTATTTTAAGAATTGAAGCAATCAATGACAGATGCCAGCTCTCAGGCCTTTACTCGGAAAATAGTGTTTTGTAAAATGTTGAGTTAGTGATTTTGAGCTGAAAACATTCTGAGATTACATTTTTTCCTCTGAGGTTTGTAGCTGCACAGAAAGAAATGGGCTATCAGTGACTTGGCATCATTTTTTAAACAAGTAAAGACAAGTGTTTGGGAAATTGAACATACAGTAGCGTGGCAAATGTATTGCAAGTTATAGCCAAACACACATGGCTTTCTAACTGGTGTGTCCTATGGTGGTGCAGACTAGCATACAATATAAAAGAGAGGAAGACATCAGTGATATATTTCTTATCAATGCATCTTAACTTCTACAATCAGAAGAGTATATTTAGTAAATTAGAGAATTACATCATGTATTTAGTTGCCAATCAGTAATGTGGCTTACCCTTTGTTGGAGTATCTTAATACCTCCTCCCCTCCCATGTGTTTTGCACTTGCAGTGCATACTATTGCTTTTTGAAAATACTTCAACCTTTCCTCAACAGTCTACAATACGCATTGCATGTATGTGTTGCATGTTCTTTCAGAGCAATCAACCATTTCTTGGCTGTGCTGTGAATGTGTTATAATAAAGCATTTCATATTTTCAGAACAGCACTGCACCTTTCAGTTCAGAATGATTGGTGAGATGATGACTTCATCCCAGTGATGTGCCAGTAATGTTTTTGAATGAACCGTGGACACTGTCTTAGAGTTGTATGTATTTTTTAGAACCAATTACGTACCCACTGGATACCTACCGTCAGTTAAACAAGGGGAGGAAAAAATAAATAAAAAGCAATGCTGGCTAAGGTAATTCTCTCTCAGAACATCATGCATGTGAGGTGAAATATGATGGTTGTGAATGTGGTTAAGCATGCGATTGGTCTCATCACTACAAGCTGTTTTTGATGCCAGAAGGAATAAAATGACATGTGGAACCCATTTTCAATAGTGACCCAGAAAGGCGACACAGACTGCTTTAGGGCTGTCCCTAATAATTACATTTTTCAATTAATCTAACGATAAATTTTTCAATTAGCGATTATTTCCCCATTGCTCAATTATTAACAATTTACACAAATCAAATTTCAATAAAGTTAAAAACTCTATTTATTAAAATTGTTTAACACTGCACTGTTCAAGTAAAATTCATTTTTAGTGCAACCTGAAGCCAGATGTAGGCTATCAATCCAACCACAAAATAAAGTCACTTTCAGGAGGAATACAAAAATAAAAACTTAAAGTAAACAGAGCAAGTGTAAAAACATTAGCCTGTATTTGCTTTTTTTAACAGTAGGTAAAATAATTGGACAGTTTGTTTTGTCTCGTTCCAGTGATTGGCACATCTGGGTGATGGCGTTGGATATGCGTTAGCATGTTATATGTATTTCCACTCCCATACCCAACAACTGCTGAACAACGCCGACACACAGTCCTCATCTTATCCACCACTCTCTCGCCTGTAGCCTACTACTGTAACTGACTCGAAGACCAAAGTTTTCGAGTCTTCGAGACGAGAAGACATGACACGGGATGCTCCAGGCTGTAGCCATACAGTCTCAAAGTTTTCCCAAACTTGCGAGCTTAAAGAGGCCGGTGGGTCCTCTAACCCATTGAGGGTCCTTGTGGGTCGCAACCACTCGCCATAGGCTAGGCTACTCGTCCTTAGCGCTGCTAGCTCTGACTCACTCACTGGACCGTCGACCTAACAAAAAACTGCATGTAGGCGGAGGAGCTCGGCTAGCTTCAGAGCTAAAGCGGGGCTACAGATTAGGTGTCCCTAGAACCCGCGTATCCAACAGTAGTTCCGCATTACATTAATAATTTGCATGCAAGTTTTATTTATTTATTTTATTTAGTGACGCGTTGACGCAAATTATTTGTCGACGCATTTACGTAATCAATGACGTCGACTGCATGCATCTGTGTGTGTGAAGTCATCAGTACTGTTGTTCAAGCACAAACCAATGCTGCTATTCAGTTAAAAGCAGAACATTACCACTGGCTTCTCCATCTTCTGAGTATGAGTTGATATTACCATATTGCATTTTGTCTTCTCTGTAATGTCCTCTGTGGTTTGAAAATGTGTTCTAATTTTCATTCAGAAGCTGGCTTGGTTTTTGTGTGAGTTTGTGAGACTTAAACTCCAGTCTAGACCTCCTGAGGGAGTTTGCCTGCAGTGGACCAGCATCTGAGTGTAATGTACAGAGACAAACAGAATGGCGTTTTCTGTTGAGCTAAAGTGGGTCGTGTCGAGGCTACAACAAGGGGTATGCCTGGCCTTCACACAATTTCTGTCTTGCCTGATTGCTCCTCCACTCAGTGGCATAGCCTGAGCTATTTGTGCCATATCAATATTGTATCAACAATGGAGGTTGTGTGGGTCTAGTCTCCATTGTCTATGCCCAAGAGGCAAAGACGTGCCCCTCTCACTTGATTTCTAATGTGTCTGAGTCAATGCTCATTCTTGTGTCTTTGTACCCTGAGAATAGTCCGTCTAGGCCCCAGGCTTGGTATCCATTATGTGGTCTGAGTTAAGACATGGGTCTAATTTTTCCTAAGCACATTTGGAAGAAGGTAAAATTATTGTATTCCAAGTAGCAATGCATTACGTCCAATTTTTGCCAGGTCTGGTAGGGCTGTCCTTGATTAAAGAAATTCTTAACATTCTTACGATGTTGTCGACTAATAGATTAGTTGATTTATTCGACAGAGCTGTAAAACTGAGTTTCTCCACAAAGAGCAAAAGCACCACTTTACATATTGTATTTACCAGAGATGTGCTGATAGGTTTCTTGGAAATAAGTCATTCAGCATGAAAAAAGCATAAAGAATTACTAATCAACTAAATAAATCGTAGTTAACTAAGACCAAAACTGCAGATTAGTTGACTAATCAACTAATGGGGCAGGCCTAGATTCGTAAATGTCTGAAGTTGTTGTTAAATTATTCAAGAATAGCATTTAGAATTTACATGAAAAATGTATTGCCCCAGTTGAGCCTCTTGTAAATCTTAATTTACATGTTCCTAAAATTGTCTTTTCATATAAAATAGGGCACTTGTGTTACAGTTGTGACGGTCCAATTGATTTAACATGCAGATACGCACACACACACACAAGCACACACAAGCACACACACGCACACACTACCAGGCAGGAAGCACAGCAGACAGTTTTGTCCCAGTCCTCTGTGGTGGCATGCAACGATTAGACCACTTAGTTTGGTTTCGATCAATACAAGGGGACACTCAGTCCAATAGTGAGGCCAAGGGGATATGAGGCACTGGAGTAAACAGCCTGCTGTCACATGGAAGTAATGTTCCCTTTGCCCTGGATGTGGCCCTCTTTTAATGCAGCTCAACGAAACAAATCTATGGGTCTGAAAATATCTGGGCTTTGGTGTATATTGAAAGCTTGGCCTAGCTTTGTACAGCCATTGTGCCCCCAGATATGAGAGAATCAGAATAAGTCTTAAGTGATTCTGTGTATTAACTTCAGTAACCATTCCTCCTGCACACACACTTCCTCCTGCACACACACTTTCACATTCAAATGAAAAGGTCATTTTTATCAATGGGTATTTTTTAAAGAAACCTATTTACTTACAAAAAAAACAAGAATAAATTATGTTAATACTTAATTAACATTTTTTTTATGGGTACACATGCAACGTATAACCAATGCACTATAATTAATGATCTTAAATGATAAGTCTGGTGATACTTATTGTCAACAAATCCCCCATGAAGATCAAAACCATTTATTGAGCCCACTAATACCGTATATCTTATTACTCTGTGCCAGAGAGCTCCATTGTCTCAAAACTATTAAAACATATCAATAAGCCATGTTGGTGCACTGGGTGACATGTAACATTAGCATGAGCATGGTAACTGTACAGTAGTTTATTTTGAGTCAATCCAACATGCACAATATTTGCTAGAGCATTAACTGTGTATTAATCCTTAATAATAATTAATATTTACTGTTTGAGTAACGTTTGCTAAAAACTACAGTGCCTAGCTGTTGTGAGCCGTTTTAAAAGATTTACATCTTCAGAGAGAATAAATGGGCTTAGGGCTGAGTGTCACAGACAGTTACACAAGTTAGATTATATCAATAATATATGATATCACCAGCCTTATATTTAACATAGAATAGTGTTTTAAACTGGAATTTATCACAAGCTCCTCTATTACTCAATAAATAAACCAGTTTGAAATCAGCCATCTATTAGAAGTTTTATACTTGATCTAGATCCACTTTGACGCTTATGGACAGTTCCTAAATATTGTTATCATTCCTGAGCTATGAAATGAGGCTTTGTTATGTCCTCTTGTTGTTCCTCTTCTACTATCACTTATTCGCCACTCAAACTCAATCTAAGTGGTCAGTGTCTGGCCTAATTATCTTTCGGGAATTTCCTTGTCGTGATTGAGTGTCTGCATTTAAATAGGTTTCTGTGCCAGGAAGCAGTGGCCATATGTGGGTAAAGGCTGTTGGCATGGAAACCAGGTCCTCTCACTGTGGATGTTGTAACATGTCTGTAACTTTTCCCAAGCAGTGCTTTCTTTGTAGGAAGTGGTGTAGAATCACTAACATCAGGGTTTTCCGCAGCACTTTGCAGCTTATAGGCGGCTGCCTAAGCAAGACACGCCTGCCGCCTTAACTACGTCGTAAAAAAAATTAAAAAAAATTTATATGAACGATATCCGCTGTGTTACTCTGTCCTGTTTTCTCCCTTTCATTCCAAACCGTAACCAACACCTTCTCTGCAGAACGCATACAAAATGAAAAATAAAACACGCGCCATGAATTGGAAAATAATCAGTTTTTACAATCTTTAAATATGTGACAGGGCTCGACATTAAGGCTTGTCCGCTTGTCCGGGACAAGTGGATTTTTTTGCAGGGCAAGTGGAAGAGAAATGTACTTACACCACTGGACAAGTTAAAAGTCAAACATAATAAAATGCCATGTTACTTCACGTTATGTGCCATTCATTACTAGGGTTGGGTACCGAACCAATAACGTTGGTACTACCGAGGACGGATTCACTTTAAAGCAAACACTGCCAAATTTTGGTACGTGAAAGCACAAAAGCGCAAGCATATCTGACGTCTCTGCATCTTGACAGAGAGCGGAGCTCTGACTGATGACACACACACACACACACACACACACACACAGAGCTGTGGTGCTGAAGGAGCGAAACAACGGCGACTTTGTTAAAGTTACAGTGTGTTTACATTTTTCAAAACTCCACGCAGACAGCGTATATAATGGCGAGGTGAAAGCCGTCACGGTATGGGTTAACGTTAGACTTCCTCTGTTACAGGCAGGCACCACTGTGTTCACTATGCCCTATTGCCTGACTGACAGGCTAAGGTTGTCAATACAGTCGCTGCTTCCTAACACAGGAAGGAAAGCTGGCAAAAAAAATAGCCAATTCTGTAAATGCGTAAATTACAACGCTTATCATCAACCCATAATTCAGGCACAAGATCTGACCATAATACACTTGTGCTTTCCATAAACAGCCTATTATTTAGGTTGCAACCCTGGCAGTGGTGAGCGATCGTAAAAGCAAATAACAAATATAAAAACATAATTTAAACCGTTGTGCGCATTGGCAGCACACGGCTCAAGAAACCGACAAATAGCCTATATGTAAAACCCTCCGCTGAAAATCTAGATCTTTCATAAAGCATACCCATCAGGGAATGTTAACGGGATTGTCGGTCTCTAAATGTTTGAACTTTTATGAGCGCACCTCTCTCTCTTCGCTCCACCGTATCTTCTGAGAACGGTGACGCCGTTATCAATCGAGTATTGATTGGTCAGTAGGCGGTGCTTTTACACTGGTTGATCTCCAACATAGGCGGCTCCTGAGCAGGTTAGGTGTTCAGCATAAGTTACCACAGTGATTTAAACCAGTAACAAGTGATTCACCATCGTGATACACAAAACCCTGGGTTGAACCTGAAGTTACGTTGTTAACGCCAAATCTTGCTTCGTAGTACAGGCCTCTGATAGTTGACTTGACTGACGGTAAAACATAGAATACAGCTGTGAGAAGGCATGTCACTTGCTTATTATGTGATGTAGCTTCATGCTGGCACAGTGGCATTAGTATTGAGGAGCAGAAGTGGCTGACATATGTCGGATTGCTTCATAAGACCATGCTGATGTTCATATGGTGTGACAGAGCTATAGTGTGACCTCAATACAAACAATACACTCAGTTGGGGTGAGCAGTTCTTGTGCTTTTGTTTATCGCAAACATTATTTTTGTTTCAGTGAACAGTATGCTGTCAGATCAAAGTTGAGCACTAGCATTACACACATTTCGTTGACTTCATTGTAATCGCTGCTGTAATCAGAATCTCATCTGGAACTCATTGCAGTGCAGTGGTGAGAACCTAATCTTTGAGGTGGTTTTTATTAATGGGTAGCCCAGAGGGGCATGTTGACAGGAAATAAGAAGCTGTTGTTTCGCCACAACACAATACTAATTAAAGTGTTGACTAGAAGACAGTGTATCTGCTAAAGTACACTGCTGGGTGATACACTGACACTGTGAATATTCCCTTCTTTCGTAAACTCAGGCTATCAAACACGACACCCGAGAGAACTGTGGCAAGAATGTAGAACATCCCTATAGCGTGCTTGTACTTAACTATTTAAAAACTTTTGATTGCTTCTGTTGACATTCTGTGAATGATTTCACTGTCAGAAGTCATTTAAATTAAGAGAAAATTTGATTTTCAGTTCAATGAATTGCAAATTGAGATGCTGATGGACACTGTAATCAAAACCTGTAGTAAGAAATGAAGAAGGAATTAAAAGACATGTTCCCAATGAAAGGAACACAAGAAGCTGTGGAGTGTTTTGTAGGTAGAAACAAATGATAGATATTTATATTAATTATTGTATCAGTGAGTATAGAACTAATACAGTAACAGCATGTGCAGAGGCAGACAAAAATACCGTCGACATAATTATGTGACAAAGCTGCTTGGAGAGATCATTTCTTTAGTTCCAGGTGAGTCGAAGTGCTCTACTAGCTTTCTATCATTATTGGCTTAATGACAAACCTATTATGTCCTCATCTACCTGTGGAGCAAAATGTTGGTGTGTTAGAGCTCCAACTGTGATCACAGATTTAGAGTTAGTCAAACGGGACTCTGCTGCACAACCTGCTGTAACATTGACATATTCACAACATGCCACATGATGAGTCTGATTGACTGTAAATAATTGTGCAATCCATTTTTTGCATATGTTTGCTAAACTTGATCTACCTCTCTTTTACCTGCTAAATGTAGAAAACTGAAAAAAAACTAAAAATGTGACCCATATTTCAGGACTGGATATGCTGCTGCACAGCTCTTGATGTTAAAGTTTAGCACGATAAACATTACCAAAAATGGCACTGTAGCAGGCTTCTTTTCAATTTCAATGACTACGTTTACATGCACATAATATTCTGGTTTTTACCCTAATTCCGAAAAAGGCGATATTCCGACTAAGCTGTTTACATGGCTAATGAAAAAGTGTTCCACTAATATTCCCGTTTACATGTAACTGTGCAAAACAGGAAACGGCCACTAACAGGATTTTTTTTTAAGTTTACCAGCGGCGGCGGACTTGTGAACACAGCGTCCCTCTTTCACTCCTTCAACCAGCTTCTCGAAAAGGTCGGCATAGCGATGTGTGCAAATATCCAAAAACCTGTTGATATCCAAGTTTTTGATAATGTTTAAAAATTGCTGTATTTCCCCTTCTTATTGGGTCTGCAGCCTTGCACACTGTTTGCTGGTTTGTTTGTTTACAGCAACCATAGCAACGCACAGAGCTGACCATAAGCCGTAAACAGGCAAGAGGCCATAAACTGCGGTTAAAAAAACCCAGATTGAGACGCATATTCCGAATACGCTGTATACATGTGCAAAGAATGCCTCTAAAACCCAAATAATACCGGAATAACCCACATGTCTTAATCGGGAAATGCTGTATTCAGAAAAAGGCCTTATTCGGAATATCCAATGATTACCTTTTTTAACGTTACATTTTGTTTGTCATGTTACAGTAGTAACTACTTCATTAAAGTGGCTATATGTAACTTTCAGTTTGTGTTGATTTCAGCGGCCCCTTTGGACAAAAGCAGTAGTTTTTACCACACCTGCTGTTGTAAAGGTCTAGGAGTTAGTGTTACGGGGAGGTTATATAGTTGCGATGAATGTTTTGCTTAGACAGATAATCACTCATTTACAATAAGAGAATATTTTACAGATGGATCGTTGCATTTCAAGTGTTGCATACGGTAACTTAGCCTACTTTGGATGTGTCGCGAGCTAAACCGGGTACCACTGTCACTGTGTCACGAGCAAAAGCAATAAGAGATTGTTGTAGGAACCAACGTAATAATAACTTAGTTGTACATCTTGGGTGGACAGCCTCACCATTGTGCTAATTTGCTACTTACATTGCCAGCATTGATGTGGAAAAGAAAATTCATGAACTTTCCAAAGTTGTACAATTTGGCCTCAAAGAAGCCCAAATACATACGGCCAATCATAGCGTGGTCTCTTGGCTTTTGACAAGTGGACATTGTTTTCTAGTTCTACTGTGGCTGCAAAAGCCCCCTAGCTTCCAAATTAAGTAGAGACCTGGGGTCTTATTTATAAAACTGTGCGTAGGATCCTTACTAAAAGTGTATGTACGGCAAAAAAATTTCAGATTCATAAAACAGTGCGTACGTACATATGTAAGCAATGTTCCCTTTATAAATCACAGATTACCCACAAGTGTGCGTATGTGAATCAGCCTCTTATCCCGCCCTGTACACGCCCATTTTTAACCTTAAATAGTTAATGCAAAGCACCTCATGAATGCTGATCAGTCTGATCATGTTAATGACCCTGGCAGTTGTTCTTTCGTTGCGCCGAATCATGACGACTGGCGGGGAAAAAGCAAAAAACTTCTTAGACGCTCGTGAATTGCTGCAAATTGAATTATAATTTCGGCCTGTTCTCGCACAGTGTAGGGAAACCTGATCTATAGACTACCTATATTTATAATACCGTCCAAAACGGCAGGCATTACGGCACTTGGGACGGCTGCGATATACCAGACCTATATGATAAGATTTGACAGAACTATATTTTATATCCAAACAAGCCTTAGTGATAAAGTTGAAGATTATATATACCCGGTAATATTTATAAAAAAACACTTAGCTGTCTGCCAATTTTCCTCTGGAAACAGTCGGTTGCCCCCAGAGTGGCGAGGACCTGTATTTGGACCCGGATGGCATGGTTCCGGCGCGTTGCCCTCTCTACTGGACCCAATTTAGTACAGAGATCCAAGAGCACAGCTTTAGGGATTTTAAATCGGCATATTAGCCAGTCATCGTCATGGTCCCTGAAGCCTCTTTCTCTCCTGATTCTTCCATTGCCGTAGTCCTCCACGGGGGTCACTGCAGTATTTATATGTTTACAACAATTTGTGATTGTTAACACCTTGCCAAATATTATATGTATGTATTTATGTATATTAGACAAAAGTCTAATAGGCAAACACAGTTTTCTTCATGCAGGTGTTTATGGAACAATTATCACACAAATAAACAAAGTGCAAATAACACTGCTGGATATATTCTTCATGATATCGTGGATGATATGGAGTGAAGAAATGTGCGTGAGGCATCAATACTTATTAAATATTACGAGTAATCGTTATTCCCACATTTACTTTCTGCAGTCAGACTTCAGTTCACCACCTCACCTTCTGCGTCGCCAATACCCAATGTCTCCAAAATGTGCATACGTGTGGGAAGTGGCGTACGCACATTTTCAGCCCTGTTTTGTGCGTACGCCACATTTATAATGAGACCCCAGGTCCCTAATGTATAAAAGACTGTGCAGCCACCAGAAGATGGCGTACGGCCAAAACTTGAAAAGTACCTATGCACAGAAATATTCACATGTATAAAACCGGTCGTACGCCAGGTCCTGCGCACCTTTCCTTTATACATCACAATTAACGTAAAAATGAGTGCACGTGAAGGAGCCACCGACCCCGCCTTGCCTGATCCCATGAATTAATACGGAAATTACTATAAATGTGCCCCCGGCGTCATTCTTTGTCCAATCACAATGGGTTATCCAGTATCTGTTTGGACGTTTGTCATCTTGGATAAGCAATAATAGAAAATGCCCAGAGTGGCAAATGTGGCAAATGGTGACCGGGCGGTGAATGCACCAAACCATGGCAGAAATTTAAAAAAAGGTCTAATGTCGAAGTAGAATTCAAGAGAATAGTGGTAGCGCCACACCAGTTACAGAACAACATGCATCTCAGTATCAGTCCAAATTACGCACAATAAGCAGTATGAACTCACTGATGTAATGCTATTTATTTTCCAAGTGTTAGTAGGCTCAGTAAAACTGAGTCCAGCGCGCGGGAGCCCTGACTCAGAGGAGGAGAGGTTAGTGAGGCCAGCGTCTTCACGGCAGGTGACGGATCCGCTGCACCACACATGGATGAAATAATGAAATAGTAAATATTTCTACATTAACAAATATGTGCAGAATTAAGACAGTCAAGTGAGTACATATTTAATCTTTGGGAAATACAGAGGATGACTGAAAATATTTTTAAGGTTAAGTAGCCTGCAAATTAAACAGTTGATTGTGTTAAAGATGTGAAACATTATCCACATAAATGATCAAACTTTTATGGCGTATCAGCGGATATAATTGCTTTTTCATAGACAACGTCACAGTCGTATGCCAGTAAGTGAAGTGGAAACTTTATTTTGTAATGTTTGGTGAGTTTCGCCACGTTACAGAGCCAGACAAGACTTTGCAAACGACCCGCGCATTTTCACGTCAAGTTAATTTTTATAAATCACACCGTGTGCGGGAAAACCAGCATATGCAACGTTTATACATGAGGCCCCTGGAGAAGTAATTGAACACGCTTGATAGATAAAACTTTTCTACCCCTTTTTTTCCAATAACACTGTTGATCTGATACACTACTGGACATGTACTATGCCTGCACAGTAATGCTGCCTCACTCATTCACTCATGTGACACACTTTTCACCAATATTGCGTGCTGTGCTTTAGGCTGCTGGCCATTTATATACCAAGCCTTGCCTTGCACATGAGTGGCTCCGCATACCTTGTAAGAGTCAGCACTGGCAACTTCCTGCTTTGCTTTCCATTGGATTTTGTTGCATGCATTCGTTGTTATCACCATGGAAAATGCAAGCGGGTCTTTTGCAACTTTTCTTGGCTCCAGCAAAGTATTTGTGTAGTACGTATTTTGGGCTGAAGTAGTTTGGTTTTAAGGCTTAAGCACTTTTTACTGTAAAGTATCACCCATCTTTTTGCATCCACGTTTGGGCAATTACGCTGACAAAACTCCACACAACAACATATGTTGCATTGCCGAATCCCCATACTGCCATGCAGCTAAGCATGTCACCACTTGTGTCTACCCCTGGCGAGCTCCTGAAGTGTGTTGGTAGCAGGGTCTCCACTACGTCAACTTTCCAAAACCGTATTTATACTTTAAAGTAACTTTATTTTCTCTGCAGTCACTCTACAGGAATATTTTCTAAAGCTCCTCTGTGCTTCCCGATCACGAGGCAGACATTGTTCAGCTGCTCCTTTTTCACCTTGCTTCACTCCCACATGTCAGAATGTGGTCAGAAGTATTAGCCACCTCAGCTGTGATTCTTTCACAGTAGCAGAACAGTTTCCCCAGCAGAGCTTTACCTTCCGTTTGAAAGCAGCAGCAGCAGCAATACGTCTTCTCAATCTTCAACGGCATGCATTTCCAACAGAACGGCTATGAGTGTGATGCTCGTGTATGCTCTGCGTTGTGTGCCATAAAGGTGAATGCCACCAGAGACTTATTCGTCTGTGAAAGTTATTCTCATTCACCTGACTCATGTTTCTTTAATGATTTTATGTAACTTGAAAGATTCAAACCAGCTTTATGACTCAAAATTACACAGTGATGGATCCTTGAAATGTATGACATCACATGTCATGTAGTTGAGGTTCACTTTAAAGTGCATTTTGAATGATGAACACTGAAAAAGAACAGTAGTAATAGTGCCCATTGATTAAACTTTGTGTATAAAGAAGATGGTTTATTTATATGACTATGTAGTAGTATGCCTTTATTTTTTAAACAGCTACTGTATATTGCTGATTAAAATTAAAAACCGGAACAAAATGAGTGTACTGTAGTATGCCTCTCCAAGGAGAGTATACTTTTTTCTTATTCCTTATTTTGGAGTTTTA
Organism: Zingel zingel; assembly: GCA_023566125.1. Classification (NCBI taxonomy): domain Eukaryota; kingdom Metazoa; phylum Chordata; class Actinopteri; order Perciformes; family Percidae; genus Zingel; species Zingel zingel. The sequence goes on along the minus strand of CM042326.1, from coordinate 16,474,897 downwards.
TTCCAAAAGGAATGAACTTCATTTGAAATGATAAGTTTTTAAGAAGAGCCAAAACGGTTTGTTTATAAATATTTTCACATTCAGAAAAAGACAATATTTTCCATTAAACCTCTTTGTTGTCCCAGTTAGCCGCAGCGTGGCAGAGTGGTTTATTAACAAAGGAGCTGTGGACTCCTGAAGGGAGACACAGTCCGTCCTTGACCTGTTCATGATGAGGCGCTCTGAGAAGGGAACTGATCTACTTTGGACAGATGTCAGGAAAGACAGACTGACGGACACAGTGCCCCGGTGGCCCACTGCATCTTGGGAACTGTCAGAGGAGATAGAGAGAGAGCCTCCGGAAAGCTTCCAACTTGTGACCCCTATCTCTCTCTCACTGACAGTTAGGATTTGGTTTATGCATTTTCAGACACATCATCATCACACAAGCTCACACCCACTTACTGACACACACATAGGTACGTACACACACACACACACACACACACACACACACACACACACACACACACACACACACACACACATACAAAACACCTTTATTTGCACTTAGGTACAAGGATTTTTGAATGTTATTTCCTCCGCGCTTGATCCTAATGTGTATTTAAATGAATTTATGGAAATGACCACTATTGTGGCATCGTTTATGCATAAGGAGAAAAAAAACACTGTTCCTCACATTAGTTAGATTCCAAAGCATCCTTTGCCAGCAGACACACAGCTCAATGTGCATTGAATGTTTATCTTCCATATACGTAGTTTGGGCCTGCTCCAGACTTTGTAATGGAAATAATGTTGTGTGCATGTATCTGTGTGTTGAAGTTAAACAAGAGAAGACAAAACGGTATCATTATTTGACTATAACCATGTCACTTTTATGATGATAGTGTTGTGCAGAGCAAATTCTGCATTATGTCGAATATTTCTGTACAACACAAGAGAGTGCCACTCCCTAAAACCAACATGTCCAAATAGACATGTTGCAGCATGTAAAATCTTGAACCAAATAACTTTCAGCATTAACAGTATCAAAAGTGTTTTTAAATGAGCTTTTTTTTTAAAAACTTCATTTAGTAGGATGAATGAGAATTGATGTGGAGGTTTTTTTTTTTTTGTTATGCTCTAAGTGAAAATGAAGTCATTCCATTGCACCACCATGCAGTGCCATTTGTGGATTTGATTTGACAACACTAACTGCATTATTTCCTATTAGTGGGCTGTTTTATCAGCTTGAGTGGTGTTATTTATGTAGTCTTCACAGCTTGCATAATAAACGGTGTCTAGCACACATCTCTATGTGGTGCATAAGGGCTGCTGCATGTAGCTGATTTCTCTTAGCCTAAAGTACATGCTTGTATGCTTTATTTCTTTAATTTAACACTCACTGACTGTGTGACAGCAGCACATGCATAAGAGACAGATATTCATAGAAAGAGCTAATCACTTAATGATGAGGGTGGTCATGGCTATGGTGATTATTTAAACCTTAAGCTACGGTGCTGTGCAGCATGAGAGCCAGTCAGAGATGCTGAAGTGCAGATGATTTGGAAACAAGCAAGTCAATGCCTTTTTGACCTGTGGAGTTTAATTACCACACTTACTGATACAGCAGCATAATCTGACGGCCAGGCACCCTGATGTAACGTCCTCCGGTACAATCGGTATTGACACTCTGGCCTCCCTGTGTTGAATTACTGTACAGCTTATGTGTATTGAGTGTTGACTCCCTGTATCTGTCTGTTCTTATCATGTCATATCTCGGGATGACTAAGACGGCACTGTGTTTCTATTTCCATGCACTTGCACACATAAGCATTAGCTCCTCTGTCTCTCTCCGTAGCGATTGTGAAGCGTGTTTAGAGGAGTAATGACGTGTTTGATAGTCTCAGAATACTCCGTTGTATAAAGAGCTCAGGTTTAACATTGTATGTCAGCAAAACATGCATCATTAGTGTTTAATACCTACGTCTCTGTGACGAAAGGATGACGGATGTAATGTAGCTGTAACAGCTACTTGTTTCATTGACTCCCTTGTGCGCGTCAAAATAGACATTTGAATTGTGACCGATCACAGTTGGTTGCTCTTCTTCTTCATTGCTGCTTTACTTCATAGGACGGATACAATCTAACAACTTTTGCATTTCTCTTCCATTTGATACGATAAACATTTCACGAAGATCAGGTGAAAGGAATCTTTTTCTACATTTTTATTACACCACACTCCCTACAGTATATTCTCCTTGCCAGTGTACAATATACCTCAGAGATATAGGCCTCCTAAAGCTCTCGTTTGCAGGGACACGTGTGTTGCTGTTCCTGACACAGATGTGTCACCTCAGCACACAACAGGTATACCCGGTTCATGCATGGCTTGACCTGCATGCTTGATCAACTCTGAGTCAACAGTTGCATCTTATACACTAAACTGCACCTGATTAATAAACTGCTGTAATCCTGGACCTTTTGGCAGTTCACTTATTCTGTTAATTAAAATAACACGTCAGATGCATTTTCTTTTAATTGTTACAGTAAACATCGTAGTGGGTCTTTAGGAGGAGAAATATTGCTTTCTAAGTGGCCGTCCCCCTCTAAAGGGTCTCTCCATGTGTGATGAAGTGTCGCCTGATGGCCCTTTAACTGATTTAAAGGCCATGCTCCAGTCTGGTCAGGCACTCTTAGACCACCCATATGCTGCTCTCTTTCCACTATTCCTCCAGTCCTCTAAAAATCATCTCATCAGCACAGTGCACTGTGGTTGCAGTCTTTAAGTGAGTAACAGAGACTACTCATGTATTTTTATTCTCTTTTGCTCTCCAAGGGACTATTACACCCAAGACCAATTTCTGCTCCCCTGACTCAGTTCGAGGGGAAGTCAGCCACACTTTCCAACCGATTTGTCCCTTCTTTTTTTTTTTTTTTTTGCCTTTTAGGTAACTCTCAATGGCTTTACTTTGTGGTTTTTCCCTTCAAAAGAAACAAAGAAAACAGAGAAATGTAGATCAAAAAGGGAAAATGTGCTCAAAGCATCACATGCATCAGAGACCTGTACAATCCTTTGGGTCTTAAATGGAAACAAAGAAGAGCTGTTTTTTACTTTCTGTCAAGAAGACATCTCACTAACAGGAACACGAGTCAGAACACAATGGGGAATCGGCAAACAAAGACAAAACAAAAAAAAACGCGTGAATGGTAAAAGTTTAGTTGTGGAAGAGGATTTTCTCATTTTGTGGCCAACTCTCTACAATCATCTGGTTAAAGCAGATTAGATCTCCAACTGTGCTGAAATTAGTTTAGGTTTGTGGTCCCAGGTGTTTGCTTTTGTGCTGGCAAAGACATTTGGTTGTGAATGTTTTCTCTAAAGCTGTATGCATGGCCTCTGTTTTCCTTGCTTCTCATAACGTCAGTAAGCCAATTTATCATGGACAATGATTGGCACAAAGGGCAACCTGCTGAAGGCTTAGTGGTATTCTAGTAGAGGTGATAGGAATTGATCAAAATCAGATGTATCAGATCACATGACTGTCTTTTAATATTTGAATATATAGAGTAATATGATTCAATTACAAGGCTTTTGGCTTACTGAATGCCTTTGTTAAACTTAATATTTCAAACAAGCTGCTGTCTCTGGGATAAACCTACAAATGTTTTGTGCACTTTACAGTTCCACCACTTGAGGGCACAAATGAACAAGTAACTAATGATAAACCTGATAAAGGTATCAACTCACTGCTGATGTCATTAACTTTAGTTACTGCATACCAACACGGCATTTCCACTAAATACCCAGTACAAACATTAAAAAAGTAAGTGCTCACATTACACTTGTATATTAACCTGAATATTAAGCGTTGCAATTCAAGATGTAATTTATTTGTTCTGTAAAGTTTGCTGTTGAGGACATAGTAAGTCAGGTTATTGTCCTTGGCAAGCAGCCCTGATAGATTGCCTTATTAGGTGTAATTATGCAGATTAGACTGCTGATAATTATAAAAGTGTAAACACATTCCTTTTCACCATTGCAAATGAGAACAGAGCAGTGGTTCCATGCTGCTGACTTTTTAGCACCAGGTGGCTGCACCAAGTTATTGAGATTTTACAAGGTAAGAACCGCACAGTTGCCTAATATGTGCAGCATCTGTTTGGTACTTCAATCGCTTTTTGCTACTATTAAGGAACACAATACTAGATACAACAGAGAGAAATAAGAGAGATCCTCATCTGTCCTCGAGCCAGATGGCAGATTATATTCATCTCACCGGTTATGTTCATCTTATAACAATAAAGTGTTTTTTTCCCATATTCAAATTCAGATTACAGCAAACATGCTAAACGTTGAGCCCTTATTTCTAATGTATTTCTACTCAGTAAATGGATCAAGTGAAATGTTGATCATTAATGTTAATTTAATTGGTTCTTCCTTTCCTGAAGGCATCTTTCATTGTCTTCATGTGAACAGTCAAGTGAAAAATAAAATGGGAAAGGACACATTATCTTCTGTATCATGCTTGCTAAGTTGGCTTTCTTTGGGCATAAATGCTTGTGGATTCCCTGTAAACTGAAGATCAGCTCAGCAGTGCTTACAGTTTGTTTGTTTTTCCTCCAGCTTAGAACACTGCATTTCTAAGGGGAGGATGTTGAATGGCCAGTGTGCAAACAGAAGCAGGCACAGTGCAGCTGAGCCTTGTGCTCTCCATTCCTGAACTCTGAACACTGAGCACACTTCCCAGCTGAACCAGATTGTGTTTATCAGCAGGGCTTTTATGTCCACGTTTTCTACATTCCCGTAACCCACACTGCACACTAAGTCTGCGATCAGCATTCCGTCTCTTGTGAGAAATGGTCTTTTATTAGCAGGTGATGCAGACTTGCCCAGATTCAGCACCCTCTCTGTGGACAGTGCTCAACTGCCAGCTCTGGCACTGTGCGTGCTTTGTTTATGTGTGTGAGTGCATATGTGTGTGTGTGTGTGTGTGTGTGTGTGTGTGTGTGTGTGTGTGTGTGTGTGTGTGTTCATATGTTTGTGTTTGTGTGTGAGAGGGAGAGAGTTGCCTGTGTGAGCTGCTGCAGCATCATCATCACTCTTCTAAAATCTTGCTCGCGACAGACTGCAGAGTCCAGTTAAGAACCTATAGAAAACCGTTTTCCTGGGCAATGGAGAGGCAAGGATTGGGTTGGACTGCTTGGCTTACATTTTTTATATCCGCAGCACTATTACCATACAACTTCCCCAAATTCAGAGAGAGGTTAAGAAAAGGTAGCCGAAGGAAAAGAGAGACTGGCAGTGAAAGAAGAGGAGGAATCTGAAGAGATGGCAGAACAGAACAGAAATTAATTCAGCCTGTCCTGCATTCACGTTTGCTTTCTTCTTTTATCTGCTCAGGAGTATCCATACAGGAGAGTGGATTGAAAAAGACTGAACAGGGAGAGTCTGGGGAGGTTGTGAAAGGAATCTGGGCTGGGGGACATAGCTTCAGTTCCTGCTATTCTGCCTAAATAGGCTCTTCCTCTGTAATGCACTCAGGCTCCAGTGATTCGCTATGTGAATGCTGTCTATTTGCATAGCCACTCTCCCTCCTGCTTCCTGGCTGGCTGTTGAGGCTCCCCCTCCCTCTGTCCTCCTCCTCCTTCTCCTCCTCTCTCCCCTCTTCCTCTTGCGCACATCTTCTGGAACGGAGCTGCCGATGCTGCCTGTGTGTGAGTGTGTGTTCCTGCCCAGGGCTGCTCTCTCAGGTACTGTCGTTGCTATCACTTGGTAGAATTGAGAGCAGAGATCTCTAGATGGGAAACGGGTGCGCTACTTGGCACAACTTACAGGTGCAATCACGTTGTCTCCCGCTCGCTGCTGCAGCTGTCCGACACATGCAAATGAGACTTGGATTTAACTATGGTCCCATTCCTCTGGACATCCTTTGAGACCACTGGAGGAGGAAAAGGAGGGAAACTCAGAATGTCTGTCTCGATTTTCTGAAAAAAAAAATCACTTTGCACAAGCGCTATCAGTCTCTTCTGAAGTTGGCTTTCTTTCTTTTTCTACCTGGCATTGCATTTTTTGGAATATTAAGTTTTTGGTGGGAACATTTTCATTTTGTGAGGGCTTAACAGAAGGAGAAAAAGAGAAACTGGAATTGGAGCAAGCTGGGATTTCTCCATTGCTGGTTAAGGTTGCCCTAATTTCTTGAGTGAATGTTTTTGATTGTTTCTGTATGATGATTTACGATACCTCTTTACCTCCCTGGGTGCTGCTTCGGATTTCCTAACTCGGTGGGAAGAGCGAAAGGCTTCTTTTTTTTTTATCCCACAACCGACATTTTCTGTGGTGTCCCTTTTGCTTTTTTCCCTTCTTTCTCTGTGGATCTGTGTGAGTGTCTCTGGGCATAGTGAGATTTGACAAGGTGAGAAGAATGGGGCTGTAAGGCTCACTGAAGTTCCACCTTGATCTGAAGCCTCATCTGGCCACTCAGGGAAGATGTTTGGAGGCTGGAGGACACAGTTTGCTCCCCCGAGCCCCGTGACAGAGCCCCTAAACCGGAATTCAGCTTCATTCACCCACCTGGCCTTGTGGATCACTGCCCTGGCCCTGGGCTTTGTGGCAGGGTCAGAACCAGGTGCTGTGGAGAGTCTCCACCACATTCACCTCTCCCATGGAAACAAGCGTCACCATGTTGTGCCTATTGCTATCCACAGATCACCTGCATCCCTAAGAGCAGGGCACAGTAAGTATTTCCTTGTCTAACATCAGTACATTTTCTGAGTACAGTAACTTCTTTGAGCCGTTTTTATTTTATTTTTTACATTTAACCATTGTCGTTAACTTTTCGCAATTGTCATTCAATCTTTTGTATATCTTACTGCCGAATCCTGAATATGACTTGATATTGTTTATTTCTATTTAAGATTCCCCTTTCAAAAACACATAGCAAGTCTAGCTTAGATCTATCCCCTTTTTTCCATCTCAGCAAAGTGCCCTCTGTCTCAATATCTGAGATTAGCCATATCCCTATCTCCAGATGCTCCAATGTGTCCAGATTAGACAGGATTAGAACATTGTGGCGCTCCATGTTGCCCCTGGGTGTTTGGAAGAGACAAAGATGTGTTGCCTCCAGCTCTGCAGGGCGTCGAGCCGCTCCTGGCCCCTGCCCAGCGTGGAGTGTGGATGAGGCCTTTTTACCCAGTGTGGCAAGAAGGTTCATGACAAAGGCATTAGGTGAGGAAGAAAAAGGAAATTGGAAGAATCTCAACTCTAAGGAATTATATAACCTCACCCCCAAGTGTGCCTGGTAGACTGCAGTTTGCTCCTCTCAATACAGTATGTGTGAGACTGATTTTAGAAATACTGCAGTTTGTTTTTTCCCACTTCTTTGGCGGTACTTGTATTATTTGCTTTGTGAATATTACCTGCCGTTGTGAGCGAGGCTAATGTTTAAGATTGAGGCAGTGTCACACGTAGAAACCAAAATACTCTTTTTTTAGTCATCATACTGCCCAGGCATTTTTGAGTGACGTAATCACTACTGGTGTAACACTGACGTAATGCTGAGGTCCCCTGGCTTCCATTAAGTAGACACTGCTTAATATTGTTTTACAAATCTTAACTGTGATGTTCTGGATTCTCTAATAATAAAGTTTACTAGTAAAGGCATTACGTTGTGAGGGATAACGCCATTGCAGAGCAGCACTGGCATTTTGAGGATATTTTTATTGGACACAGGAGCATCTCATAAACTAAACTGGAGACCGGATCACTGGGCAGAGTTAGACCTGTACGAACAAGGGAGTTAGTGCTCCTCAGTGATGATGAGGGAGATGCGAGGTTTGCCGGCGTACTGAGACCACAAGAGAGGCAATTAGGCCACTCTGCCGTGACCTATCTGGAGCAGACAACGCTCAGCTCGCCTCCTGCTTTACGTCAGGACCCCGGGGGCATGTGGTGCTTTCAGGCACATTCCACGACTTAATATCATAGTGAGCGTTAATGCTCCACTGTGCTGTTATTATGAGAGAACTTCCAGGAGGCAAAGGAACGCTTTCTCAGTAACATAACATTTTTGGTTGATCAGTGCACGGAGGGTGCATGAATGCAAAATGGATAGACATGCTGTTCAACATTGTACCTGGCTCCAGGACAAAGCCTGCTGTTGTAAAAGCCCCAGTGCTGTTGTCTTAGCTGTGGTAAAATTGGTTTGATTTTCATGGGGCTTGTTCACTACATGGGGTGTCTCTTAACTGCAGCAGTTAAACTTGCATAGCTCAATTTCTTCAGTCTAAGTTGTGAATGCAAGAGCCTCAGGTTTGATTCTATATTTTTAGAGTATCTTTTTTTGTTTTGCTTTGCATTTATAATGTATGTGTTTTAAACAGAAACTAGCCTTATGCTATCTTCAATTGTTCTCACTGGCTCTCTGGCCCCACCCCTCTTGCTGCTAGCTGTTGGTGTCAATGTTAAAATCTAATCCTATTTTCAATACTTATGTAACTCTACCTGCCTTTCTGCATTATTGTCACAATGCATTTAAAGTTGTCTCAAGTGATTAGACCAAACAAAGCTAATAAAGTGCTGACAGTTAGTTCTATATGCAAATTGCCTCCATTTAATGAAAATGCACTTTTTTCACTTAAAATAATACGTAGCTAAATTTAGTAACTCTGGCTGCCCCAATGGTGGGCTATCCATTTTGCCAAATATTCTCCAAGACACGAGCACACAATTCCTGTAAGTGATTTCATAGGAAAACACACATTACTCCCTATATATATATATATATCAGCATAGTGTAAGAGAACCATGCTTTATTTCCTTTGTATTGAACTTGTATGTCTGTCATTGATTTATGTGGAAAGAAGTAGAAAATTACCATGGTCAGGATGTATGAAATTGAGTTGGAGTGTGATGCATTGTTTGTTTAGGGCTAGCAGTAATGAGCTTCAGACAGGATCAAGTCTAAGGAGCAGACATACCATTTATCATGAACAAACTCCCAGAGGTGATATTCTTCTTTCCCAGATATGGACCGATACTTGAGATGCTGGATAACTAGGTTATCATATTTTCTTTACCTGCTGTTCTTATTCATTAAGAAGGATAGATAAGATGATCTGATCAATAGGACATGTGTTTTGGACTTTCAGATTTAACTGAATCTCCAGTGGTTAATGGGAAAGTAGACTTTTTGTAGAAGATGGTGATCTGCAATTCCCACTGTCTGAGCCAAATATACAGTATCTTCCACGTATCTCACCCCCGCCCCCAAATACCTGCTCTGTCAACGTCTGCACAAACGGCTTTTGTATTTGAGGTTTGATCAAAGTCGGCGAACCAATTTAAGTGATTATGATCCATTTTAAAGCTCTCACCTTCAGAGCTAATGGATGCATGGATTAAAGACAGTACTTGTCTGTGCTAGCCCTGCTGCAGAGATGACCGGGGGAAGAGAAGGACAGAGGGAAGAAATGAAAGAAGAAGAAGAGAATGAAGAACAACGGAGATGGAGAAAGTGAAAGAAAAGGAAGCGAGCAAAAGAACAGTGAGGGAGAAGAGCAAGAAAGTGGATGGTCTCTGATGTCGCCTTGCTGCTGGTGTGTGTTGTGGGCTTGTATAATATAATTACTCCCATGTCTCTGAGCTGATGTCATTCTGCGATAGTGTGAGGATGACAGTATCTCTGTGAGGCAGTGGGGATGATAGCTGCCCTGATAAGAATCTGAGTACATGTTCCTCTGCTCTAGAGGGAGCAGAGGCAGTTATTGACCCACGAATGAAAGACTGCAGTCTTTTAATTCTCCTCCCTCTATGATGTGTGAGAACACAAACACCCTCTTTTTATTTGTGTGTGCTTTGGGTCTTTAACCTACTTGCATCTAATGATAATCACTTGCCTGCTCTCTTTTTCTTTTCCATCCTTCCTACTCTCTGCACTTCATCTCTTCCCGACCACTCTGCCTAACCCCCCCAGTCTCCAGCCCCCTGGTTGGTCCACAGAGTCCATCCAAGCAAACAGAGTGGACAACATTTTGTGCCTGCAGTGGTGTGTGTGGTTTCAGTGGTGACCAGGCTATGGTTGGCATGAAGGGAAATGAGACCTGACTTTGCGTGCGGTGGGCAGCGAGGGGTCAGCTGAGTAATGTGTTGGGTTTTGGATTAGAGACTTGGGAGACACAGAGGGAGAAAGAGACTCAACATACATAGGTCTGGGATGAGTTTGAGTCAGGGAGCTCTTTAACCATAAGGGACTCGGTGAGTCACCATCAACAGTGTTGTCTTGTCTGCCGTCTCCCTCTTTCTTGTTCATCCCGTCCGTCTGTCTGTTTACACTTCCCGGCTTTTCTTTTTCAAGGCATTTTCTTTACAATTACCTCAATTAATAAGTTGTCCGGTGAATGTTTGTTGCTAGTGTTACCTCCGTGTGACTAACAAGTGTTATAGAGAAAATGCTTAATTTTGCACATAAATGAAGGAAACCTCCATCATACAGAAAACTGCACCATTTTCCAATTTACAATGTTGATTTCACACACAGCTGTTATCCCTGCAAAATACAATGGCATTTTGTAATGGGGTAATGCCACGGTAACACTTACAGACTGCACCAGATGAATAACAATCATTTGATTATACGAAACAATGATTCTCATGGAGGGAATTTGTTTTAACAGAAGGATACCTAAAAACAAGAGAGTGACAGATATAGTAATGTACTGTATAGCAAAAGGACAATCATATTTGAATTGGCCAGCAGATCATATAAAATGTACAGAAGTTATGAAGGCATAGAAGGCTAAAATAGTGAGAATTAAAATAAAATAATGAGAGGAATAATAGATCGTACGTGAAGGAATGCATTTTAAATAGTTGGTAATATAGGATTGTTTCCACATTGAGTATTTAAATGTTTGAGCCACAGCTGGATTTGTGCATGCTAACATTAACTGTACGGAAGACAGGAAGCATGAAGGAGTGATGCATCCGTAGTGCAAGTCAATGTGTTAAAGATGCTAATTAAAGAGCTTAAATAGTTCTCCAAAGTTCATTCTGATTGACTCTGTAAATTCCTCATCATTTACCATGGGAATTTCACAAGCAAGGGGGAATAAAAAAAAAGATAAATTGAAAGAAATAAAGTGGAGATCAAGTATGCAAAAAGCCAATTTAAAAAAAATCTAATCTGAAGTAAGTTCAGTCACCCTGGAGAAGCCTCATTCTGTGTCACCATAATGAAGGAGCAGCTAGCTCTGTCAAGCCTGTATATACACACTTGTGCACATTCACTCACAAATGCACACAAGTACCCTGCACACACCAGAGCAACACTTTCCCAAATCATCTTGAATCTCTTTAATCACTTTGAATTATTGTCACAAGGGTGTGCATGTGAGTAGTGAAAGTGATATGCAAATGTACACATGGAAAAGTGTCATGTATATAGTGTAACATAATTGGTTAGTTCAAATTTAAAATGGGTCATAAAGAAAAATATGTACTTGGAAGGTGTAAAATTATAATTGTCCAGACGTACAGCAGTTCCAAGAGTACAGTGATAACTCTCCTTACTGCTGGACTAATTGGTTCTGGGAAAAGTCATAGGAGAAAAGAAAGATGGTGGGTGAAATCTTTCAGCCTTTACAGCCTGATAACCCCAACCACAGGGGAGGCCGGAGAGGATGGGTTTCTCTGGCAGCCAGCTTGCAGAAGACGAAAATGTGTGATTGCCATTGATCATCAGATCGATAATCAGCCTCTACTTAAATATCACAAATCTGTTTTGGAAGAAAACAAAACTCCATCATTGAGATTATCTACGTGTGTGATATGATTGACAGTGTTGTAATTATTCTTAGTTTACAAATCATTACCTAACAACTTTAATATCATGTGTTAGATTAATGATGAACATAAAGGGTTTAAAAAATGAATGGCTGACCTGTTACAATAGAAGGCCTCAATAAGAACCAACCATGTCATAACTATTCTTTTTTTGCAATTTACAATTGCTCACCTGCAGCAGGGTGGAAACAGAAAGAAAGATGTGCCCTAATCCACTCTAATAGGATTGTGTGGGATTTCACCTTCCTCATTGCTCCTTCCATCTCTTAGTGCCACAGGCCTGCTGGCATGGGCTGATAAAAACACGCCTGCCTAACACCTAAGTGCAAGCTAATATTAGCATATATTTTGAAACATAATGTAGAAATATAATGCATACCCACGCACATTTCTTTTTTTTCTGTTATATATTTATTTGTTGGTTGATACATTGCATCAGTGGGAGATAAAGGATAACGCATCTCTCTTATTGTGTTCCAGCATTGCCTGAAGATAAGGGGGAGGCAGAGCTGTATATAAATCGCAAAGGCAGTAGTTGTGCTGCACGACAAAACCCCCTCTCATACACCTAGGTACATCAGCACATGCAGGGTTTATTTTCTGCCGAATTTTCTCCATATTCATGTTATTGTATCATTTCTATACGAGATGTAGCTAATTAAATAATATATCACCACTCGGTAGAGGCTTACTTACAAAGTGAGGCTACTCGGCAATAGGCAAAGCAGATGTTTAATCCTGCAATTAAGGCCAAGGCATGCTTGCTGTCTCCTGGGTACAGCTTACAAAGACAGTATAAACAAAGCAGTGTCATGCAGGGACGACATGGCACTGTAGCGAGGGAAATAGGCTTGTTTTCTTATATAACATGAAAACGTATAGAACACATTTTATCCACATATTGGTGTTCTAATATATGTAATCTCATGTTACTTGCTACTTCCATTTGCTAATATATGTAAAATGAAGTCCATGTATATTGCGCAGTGCATTGTATGTACCATTTTTAACAGTGTCTGCTTGTGTTTGAGGTGTTGTTTATACTCAGCTTTTGAGCTACCTACTGCACATATGCATTACCTTGAGTTAAACAGTGATTTGTTAAAGAAGAGGGACAGTGGAGGGGGCTTTACCTGATATTTTCATTTTAATGTAGAGGTAGAGATGCGGATGTATTAAATCATCTCAAAGAAAACTCCTGCAGCACAAGCATTTTGTAATTGTGCAGGCCTAGTATAGGCTGCTATATCATTTGCTTTTATGAATAGTGTTAACATAGGAGTATCCTCAATAAAGCTTTGTGAGAGCAGTATTTGTGCTGATGCAGGTTGGGCTGCATATAGTGATGGGCGGCCAGTTGTCTCTAGTCTCAGATCAGAGCTCTGGCCCTGGACTGTTTTCTGCCTCACTTCCATTTTGTAATTATCCTCCACACTTGTCTTTTTCAGTAATTAGAACTGCAGTCATACTCCACATCTGTTGGCTCCCTAATAGAGAAGACAACAGCTTCTAGAGACCATTTGTTTGCTAAGATGTTTGAAACATAGAAAGACTGAAACTAAATAATGCACTTATGTCTGATGGCACGCAATCAGTCAAAGAGGCTTTTAACCACGAATGAAAAAGAAGAGAATCGACTGATGCTTAATTTTATTTAAGTCTGACTTTGATATGTGTGTTTGCTGGCACACAAATTAAACACTGGATGCTGAAAAATCTCATCAACAAATTGCTGGCAAACAAAATGGCTGACCTGAATTGAGAGAAAGGGAGCATTGACTCTGAGGAGCAAATGAGGCAAGTGATGATGAGAGAGTAAATTTGAAGCTGTCGATACTGTGGGACACCTCTATCAGAGCCAAGGCTGTTGGCTGTGGAGGCAGATATGCAGCTGGTCAGGGTAACAAAGGGCCCGTTTGGTGTATTGCTCCATTAAGACACTGGGTCTTGTCAGCTCTGCCTGGATGGGCCATTCTGCTCCACAAGGCATGGGTTCATGTATCACTTAGGGCTTAGGGGAAGTGAGCATGGTAGAGGAGGGGGCAGAAGGGTGTGAGTGACACTGGTCGACTGAGCATTCATGGTATTATGTTACTAGCCCAGGGGGCAGAACTTTACCTCAACCATGAATTGATGGGCCCCTGCCATGAAGAGCGAGGGTGTTTGGTATGGCTACCCGGGGGCCCCTTCATGATGAGGTGAAGGCTTATCTCTTCAGAGCAGTGTGAGGATAAAATATGGCGAAGTACTGCAACAGTGTGATGCAGGGGCGGATTTCTTGATTCACGAACTGCAGATTGTATCAGTTTAGGGCTTCCTTAAAGGGTCGTTTCTGAGTGTCAATACAATACTAAAAAGAGATACTGGTTAAGAGATGCTTCCTGTTACAAACCATTTTTCCGTGGATCTGACACCTGATGGCATATGCTTATTTAGGACAGTCATCTAGCCTCCCTGGCTTTTAGTCTGCTGCCAGGGGGTGGCCAACAGGAGCTACATTAGGTCAGTCTGCAACGACTACTGGGTGCTAAATTACAACAGCTAACGTTAACGAGTTTCCCTGGTACGGCGCCTCGCCTCCAACATGGCAAATAAAAATACCGTTATTACATGTACAATTATCACTATAGGAGGCAGAGAAATAGCTAAACATTTGACATGCCAATCAACAGAGAGCAGGAGAGGGAGAGAGAGAAGCCATCGCTAACTGTTAACTACTAAGCCAAAGTATCTAACAAAGCTAATAGCGTGTAAACAACTGTGGGATTAGTGAGAAAGTCGCTGAAAGGAGAGGGCTAGGAGTCCTTGAGTGAACTGGTGTAGGTTTAAATATATATATATATATATATATATATATATATATATATATATATATATATATATATATATATATATATATATGGTGTAGGTGGATAATTAGCCACTGCAATGAACAATATGTCAAAATAAAATATATATAAATAAATGTACTGAAGCAAGACTTTATTAGCAACACAGAAGCATCGTCTAAACCCCCCCCCCCCCCCCCCCCCCCCCCCCCCCGGTCATTTTGTACCAGCCTTGAGGTCTGACTTAAGTGCTTCTATTTTCTCTCTCTCTCCCCGTGTTTATTAGGTTTTGTTACTCCTATAATTTTGGAGCTGGTATCTTATACCCTCTAATAAGGATGACCAATCATGGGGGGAAAGCAGCAATGCCCCACTTTTAGTCTCCACTTAATTTAATTACATCAAATTAGCAAAGCAGGGAGAGAGAGGGGGGGATTAATGCGTTGCAGCTTATGAAGGCAGGTTGGACACTTGTCAGCTGTCCTATGCAGAAATGCTTTGGGATTGTCTTCATTAGAAGGAGCTTAAGTCTCATAGGTCACTGGATATTGTTAAAACAATACTGTGGAAATGGACTAATTAAAATATTTGAAGAGAACTTAAAAGTATTCCTATTATCTCTATAAACTCTATTTGCCTTGGTACCACTTATCATTTACATGTATTATCAATAAGGGTGTCACGATTTCGATTTTAAATCAAAATCGACCGAAATTAAGTCACAATCTCAAATTTTGAATAAAAACATGGAATCGTCGATGCTGCCATGACCCCATGTCACGTCCGGTCGGCTTATCAAGCGGAAAAACCACACGTGTTGATGTGCTGCAAGTCAACCTCCTCTAACTTAGCTACAGCCAGTCAAAAGTTAGCATGGCTACTGCAGATGCAGGAGACCCATCGACAGAACTTGAACCCCTCTCCTCTTTGAAGTCGCCGGTGTGGAAGTATTTTGGATTTCCAGTGAGTTATGTTGACAAAGCTGTCGAAGCTGAACATTATATTCCAAAACATATATGTTTATTTTTAAAGCAGATTTTAAATTACATTGTAACAATTTAACAATTCGCCCTTATGAAATCCAATCGCGGCACGGCTGTCTTGGAACGCAATAGACAGATGGTGGCGGAATGCCCTAACTGTGAACACTCAGTGTTCGGCCTACAGTCTTTTGAGATGCCTCTCCAAATGCAGAAACGAAACGCAGTCACACCATAAAACGTTAAGACACGTTGAGAAAAAATATCTGTATTTTGCCGTAATCCAATGACACGGAAGAAAAAAAGTAATCCACAGCGATCAATAGATCCACAAAAAGGGTCACGGTGTATCCAGCAAGGCCTATACAGGTGTCACATTCACCAGCCAGCTCCAAACAGGTGAACAAGGCCTCTCCACTTCACCGTTTTAAACATGGAAGTGGAATAAACATATAATAGTCCAAATCTACACAAAACCCGTAATCAATAATGTATTCATATACATGACATTTAGGAAACCTTTATTGCAAGGTTGGCACGGTAAAATGTCCAGACATTTTCGTTTTTTGCGTCCTGCTGCTCCCATCGTCGGCCAGGTAATATTTTTTTTTACTAAAGCAGTATATGGAATCTGATGTATTACCTGCCACCATTCTGTTGTTTTGTGTTATTTAAGATATTTATAAAATATCTGGTCATGCCAGATGTAATTATTTTTACCCGTTTCAGCCACCAGGGGGGCAGTGCCCCCCAGCAAACTCATGGGTCAGACCCATCTGGTAGCAAAGGAGGGCCGAGACTAAGAGCTACATGAAAAAAATATGCACCAAACAAGCTACTTTGAAATTTTGCTGTTTTCATGAATACAAATGTTGGATGACCCTCCCCTCAACAAAGAATAAAAAGACATGACCCTCCCCTATTTTCCTCCGGTGGTCCATTCCATAAATACCGAATGGTCCCTTATAGCTTGATCCCGACAAAACCGCACGGTTGAATTTCAGAACGCATGCACGTTTTGTAGCCTAAACAGAGCCGCTTATATTGGTTATATTAGAGAGAGCAACAAATTAGCGGACGGCCGAGTCGCCCCCTCTGCTCTCTGTCTGCTAAGACCGCTGTGCTGGCTCGATGGTGTTTTAAGCCCCCAACCAAGCCTTCAAGGCAGCTCTGCGGCCGTTGTCTTCAAGGCACCTAACCATAACCATTGCCTAATCCTAGTGCCTTCCCGGCAGCGCTGCCTAGAAGACGACATTGGGGGCTTCAAACACCAAACACTACTGTGTTTGAAGCGTCTGCCCTCAGCATTGTCGGCAAACTTTTTTTTCTTTTTACTTTATTGACAAATTGTCAAGTTTCCAATTGACTGAAGATATATTATTGTTTCATTATTGTGTATACATGTTTTAAATTTGACAATGTAGTGTGGTACATTGCGAACAAAGGTCAGATATTATATTGCATAAAAGTTGAGTCTAAAAATGGCATAGCAACCTGTGCTTTAAAAAAAAGAAATATAAAAACTGAGAATTGAATTGAACCGTGATCTTAGAATCGAAAATGTAATTGAATCGAGGATCATTGGAATAAAATGAAATACACATTCTGTATCAGCATAGGTGTATATAATATCTCAGTCCCAAACAGCAGATATAAGTGAATACTCTATCGGCCGGTGGCGAAGATTAAGTCTCTGGGCAATGAACTGTAAAAGTTTATATTGACTGTGCTGTATATGTGCCAATAGCCCCAGACTTCTTAAGCCAACACAAAGCAAGCAGGTTGTCGACACTCCTGGTTGATTTAGCACCTCTGTCCACTTTGCTTTCTGCTGACTGCAAAGAGAATAGCTCAGCCCCAGCCTTCTGATAAAGACTGAAGGGAGGATTTATCACTTAAAAAAGAAGAAAAAGAGAAACGTGGAAGGAGGCAAAACAGCAGAGTGTGCAGTGTACAGTATTTTATGTTATGGTTTAGTTTTCTGACAGAACTGCCGCAGTTGGAGACTAGCTGGCAAAATTGCTTAATTTCCACTCCATGCTCACACAATAAATGTTTTGGCTGTTTACTATAGCAAGATTGGAATTATGTGTAAAATGGATGAGATGCTCACACAGCATAGCAATCCTGTGTTTTTATCTTGTTGAGGAAATCCTTAAAAGTTTGTTTTCGTTTCAGTAGTATGTTGTACAGGATTGTTTCAGCTTTAACCTGTATTGAAACCTTTTTTCATGCCTGCTGGTTCTGTTCTAACTGCCTATCCCATTTTAAGGGATGCAGTTGTTTGTGCTGAGAGAGGATTAAGACAAGTCAACAATACATATCCTTTTTAGTCTCCCAAAGGGCTGCTCACACACCAATGAAGATAGAGAATGGCTTTTTCCAGGAGCAAAGCTTGAGAGCGAGGTTTAAATTGCGGAAAGGACCTTGCTATACTGGAATGGAACAATGAGCAGATGCAGAAATAGGGATTGGGTGGGGGGTTGGGGGTGGTCACAGTGATCTAGCTGTATCCACCATACCTCACTTTCTAGTTTTCATTGTCCTGCTGAATTTTCTTCATTTGTACCCGTAGGACGGACAACCCGAGGCTGTGCTTTAACTGCCGACTCCAAACAACTGGAAGAACAATTGCCTTTAACTCATTATTTTAGGAGCTGCTATTGTTCACTGTACTTAATGATTCTAACACACAGAGGCTGACAGTCAAAGGTGACAGGCAATTAATCACCTCACATGTCAATACATTTTGTTATGACTAGAGAAGGGACGCCTGACAGAAGTCTGTTTTTCCCAGCACCATTTTTTTAAATGTTCATGAAACATAATAATTATAAAAAACATTGACTTTTTAAGACTATTACATTATTTGCACTTATATTAATAAGTTTAAAAAATATAAAAGCCATACACTGAAAATGCAACAATAACAAGAGTGAATAGATTTTTGGACAAGTACTAAAATAGCATTCTCCGTTTACAGTGCCTCCCAATCAAAGACACAACAGTAGTCTATGGAGGATATATTTATTCATAATTCAAATTGAAAGTCCAAAGAGAAAACGAAGCAAGATCATATTAAAAATAGTATTATTTCACTACGCTACTAGGAAAAATCATGCCATAATTAAATGTGAAATGTAAAAGCTTAAATGGAAATACTTAAATTAAAATCTCAAATGTAAAAAAAGAAATCATTTTATTTTACCCTTTCCCCTTTTATAATATATAATTTGACATTTTATCTTTTGAATCTTACGTTTTACATTTGACATTGACATTTTAAGATTCACCTTTTACATTTCGATTTAACATTAAGCTTTTCATTTAGAAGTGACAGGTGTCAATTTAAATGAGGAGGCGTGGCCCAACGGCTGGTGGGAGGGTCTGAAACCTCTTCCAGCTGACAGCGGGGGTTGTGAGTATTACCGGCCGCCGGTAAGCAAGCGATCCCGGCCACCGCCAGCTGGCTGTCACCTAAGACTGGAGCTTCCAAGTCCGACAACATATCGGAGCAAATGTGCAATTGGCCATCAATTTTTGTAAAACTGCCCATATTCAAACTGTACACAGGTAATTTCTCGCATAAAACAGTCTCAGAAATGAATTTAGCTGTGAAATAGCAAACGAAAAAAACAATCAATTCTAGAATCTTGCGGCTCAGTTGCTCATAGAGATTTGGCGTGTCCCCTTTTTTTCGTCTAGCCGTCACACATCCAGGTAGCGATGTGGCCCGGGCGGGAGGAAGCCGGTTCAGCCTGCTGGAGAAGCAGCTACAGCGCCTGTCTCCTTACCTTGCCCAGGGCCGGGGCACATCGCTACGCGCTGTAGCGGCGATGATGCCGAATCACTAGATGAGCTGTAGCTGACGCATGACTGAACCGCACTTATAGTTAGATAAATTTGTGGGGAAATGAGTGGTGAAATAGAAGACGAAAATAAAACTCCCGATCTAGATTCTAGAATTGATTGTTTTTTTCGTTTGCTATTTCACAGCTAAATTCATTTCTGAGACTGTTTTATGCAAGAAATTAACTGTGTACAGTTTGAATATGGGCAGTTTTACAAAAATTGATGGCCAATTGCACATTTGCTCCGATATGTTGTTGGACTTGGAAGCTCCAGTCATGGCCGGGATCGCTTGCTTACTGGTCGGCCAGTAATGCTCAGAGACCCCGCTGTCAGCTGGAAGTGGTTTCAGACCCTCCCACCAGCCGTTGGGCCACGCCTCCTCATTTAAATTGACACCTGTCACTTCTAAATGTAAAAGGTGAATCTTAAAATGTCAATGTCAAATGTAAAACCTAAAATTCCAAAGATAAAATATCAATTTGAAAATTATAAAGGGGAAAGGCTAAAATAAAATTATTTATTTTTTTCTATTTGAGATTTTAATTTAAGTATTTCCATTTAAGCTTTTACATTTCACATTTAATTATTGCATGATTTTTCCTAGTAGCGTAGTAAAATAATACTATTTTTAATTTGATCTTGCTTCGTTTTCTCTTTGGACTTTCAATTTGAATTATGAATAAATATATCCTCCATAGTAGTCACCTTCACACTGTGAAAGCTTTTTCTGACAGCAACACCATGAAAACATTTAAATGCCTGCAGAAGTCAACTCCGGACAAAAACTAGGACTGAAAAGGGTATTTTAGTGTTGCAGACAAAGGTTAAAGAAAATCTATAGCATGCCTACATTATTGGAATGTGAGGTTGATTAGCATAATTTACAAGTTTGTGGCTAGACTACATCTAACATTGCCTCCGTCGAGCAAACACTATGTGCTTAAGTCATTTCGAAATAATAATAATTTGTGACATGTTGATTTGACCTCCTTAGCCCATAAGTATTATAGTTGCTATTCTAAACACTGGGGGCTCTATTTTTGAAAGTCAATGGACGCACAAATCCCATGCCGCAGGGTGTGGAAAGTGAATTTTCGTAGATGTAGTTTTCATCACCAGTCAAAGCAGTTTGCTCTGACAACTCTGATATACAGTAGAGAGCACTACAGAAGGGATCTACCACAAAAAAGCTCTCAAGAGAACACTTGTGTCCTTGTGCAAAAGGTGCAGCATTGCCAGAAGCGAATTTATGGCTTTTTAAATTTGATAAGCATGGGAAGGGATAACATATTAGGTTACTGTGCTGCTGTGCTGCTAAGAGCTTCGTTGCCAAATGAAAGAAACTGTTCAGTGACATTAGGTGAGGAGCCAAACTGAACCGGCAGCCAACTACAGGGTCAGTCTGGCTAGAGGAGAGGTGCATCCACCAGCCTGATCCTCATTCATTCGACAGCTACATGTTGATATACCTGGAATGAAAAAGAAATCGAGCTATTATTAGGCCTCTGCGGCAGCCGTGGCCAGAGGCTTTAGGATTTTAGGATTGTCCGTCCTTCTGTCCCATTCACGTGAACACAATATCTCAGAAAGGCCTTGAAGGAATCTTTTCAAAATCGGCACAAATGTCCAGTTTGTCCAAATTAATATTCTAATTATGACAAAATACACTTTCTTCACAACATATAATTTATAATTTATGAGTTTGGACAAACTGCAACTTGACTGGTTGGGGGGAGCATTGAACTGTGAGGTGGTAATTCTAGTTTCTTGCTTGAGGGAATTGCATCAATGTCAAATTGGCCTACATAGCCAAAAAAATACTTTGTAAGCTTATGAGTATGGTCCGTACATGCACATGTGACTTGGTTAAAGGTCCAGTGTGGGAATTTCTCCCATCTAGCGTTGAGATCATATATCGCAATCAACTCTCTCGTGCCACACAGTTCAAAGTACGTATTATAGCTACTTCACACTTTTTTTCTGATGAAGCTGGTCTCTTGCTCTTTTCAATATCCTTTTTCTTTTTCTGGGCAAAGAAGAAGACTCCTGTTCCTGAAATTTGGATTTTGAATACATGTTTCCTTCTTCAAACTTGCCGGGGCCAGGAAGCTACAATACTCATTAGCAGCATTAGCAGCACCTGTGAGTTTATCATGTGATAGCGAAAACGCAAAAGGCGGAGCAGTATATCCAGTTTGTCACTTACCGGCTAACATATTTCAAGATGGTGCATGAATATGGAGCGTCTACCGCCGTTAATGCAAATGCAATTGTAAAATTTCAAGCCAATGGGAATACTTGGAATTGATGGTGGCGGTAAATCTTCATGAAAAGGACAAGTTTGTTGTCACATTCTTTTCTAGGAAACTTCTCAGGTGTACAGAAGAGATGTTTTACATGTATAGCAGCAGCAACAGTGAACAAATCAGAAATAAACAGTGTGAAACAATTGATTACAGTAAAGTTGAAACCATTTTTCAAACCAACAGAAAGTTACAGAAAATAGCTTTTACAGTGGTGTGTTAATTTGATTAAACTGCATAACAGCATAGGAATCTCCAAAATCATACAAACAAGAATGTGAACATTGTGAAATGTTTGAGTTTCATATAAAACCCCTTTTCCTTAAAGAGTTAAATAAAAATAACGCTTATAACAACTGTAATAAATATGTTGACAGAACTGAAAGTAATTGATCATTTCAAAATCGGTTGCTGGAAGTAAAACTGTAAACACGGCCATACATTCTCGTTTAAAACCTCGACAGTCAGTTACTAACAAACATGCAGACACAGGTAAAACATACATGTGATAAATCCTTGACATCAAAGCTAAGATCCTTTTGTCCTGCTATTTGTTTGCCTGTCGAAATAAGTACAACACTGGCTAAGAGCAAAGAAATTATTGAAGTTCAGACACATAATCCATTGACATTTGAATAATCAAATCATGTTGTTTCCCTTCCATTAATGCTGGCTCATGTCACAATATGTTTGAATAATATTTGATAAATTGTGTCTGGCAAATATGCCTGGGGAGGAATAACACAGTGGATCAAACACAGATCCCTACATTATATACATAGACAGATATCACTGTGTTGGCATCATTATTTTGGATCATGGGCTGTAATGTGCCATTTAATTATACACTGAGCCTGTGTGAATGGTGTCCCTATTCGACTGTCATTCACAGCTTTGCAATTGCTGCCAAGTTGGAACATGTGGTTTTGCTAAAGACCCCACATTCTATTTACCACCTCATCTGCTCAGATACTAGACCATTTAATCGTCGCAAAAAGTAAAATATAGTGGGAAAGGTAGATCAGGGGGGAATAAAGAAATTGATCAAGTTGACTCACAATTTTCCCTTATGGCACTAAATATTCAGGAGCATTGATTGGAGATGGCTCCTTTACCAGCTACTGACAATAGTATCCTCATAAATCGTGGTAATGATTTCTCTGGAAACTGAAATTGTAATCCAATAGACATCATTAAGCTTATTTTAATTGTACTCTTCCCAGGGGGGGCACAGACCAAAAATACACCCAAATGATGTTATTCTTAATATAGCTTGGTCCTTTTAAATGGTTTGGGGATGAACGTGTAGCAATTTATGTAAATTGTCACCTACTTATTTCTGTACCACTCACAAACAAGTTTAGAGAGCTTACTGATGTCGTCCTCATTAAGCTAATTTCCATACTTTTAAATTCCATTCAATAGATGCATGGAAAGGTTAAAAAAAAATCTATTAATAATCTAAAAGCTATTTTATATGCCACATCTTGGGTAATCTATTTTTGCACAACAGTCATTACGGGAATCCTTGGCAGCAAAAACAGAGAAATGCAAGTGCTACACTAGATGCTGACAGAAAGCAGATCCATAATGTCATCTCTCCTTTTCATATTTCCATCACAACTATGTAATTATGATTGGATTCCTCCCCAGTTTCTCGGAAGAGGTGGTAATATGAGGCTCGTTATGATGGCTGTGTTGGAGGTCAGACGAAAGACGGTCTGCGGGCCTGACCTTAGCTGAGCAGTATACTCCAACAGACTGCCTGTTTTGTGTATCCTAACAGCTGCTACACTACAGGGCACATAGCCAGTATACTTTCCTTTGCTCACACCTATCCGCGTCTTCATGTGACACTGCTCAGTTTATTTAACAAACCGCGCTTGGAGGCCAGCTTGTTATGTGCTCCTGCTTCTTTCCAGCAGGAATGGACTTCGGGAAGTCAGTGCCAAGAGGTTTCTAACACAAAGGCTATGCTTGCTTTCCTACAGTCTACTATCCCACACACCTCTTTGGCCAACTCCTGGGATGGTGCTACATTTTTAATGAAAGCAGAGTGTTTGATCTGCCAATGTTTATATTCTTTGATGTTAACTGACACAGCAGAGACCAGCCAGCTCTCAATGTAGTCCAACATGAGGACAGATTAATTAATTTTCCTTTAACAGGGGTGACTTGTGGTTGAGGAGTTGATCCCGGAAGTCTGATCATCCGTCATAGTCTTGAGTTACGCCACCTTCACACTGTCACTTGAAATCAGCTCCGATACGGCTGCGAAACAACCGGAAGTCATTAATTTCCTATGGAGATTCGCAGACCGCATGCGGATGGGTCAGAACCGATGCAAACGAGTGCGGTGCAAAATCCGGATGCGTTCAAAAAATGTAACTCTTGCGACAGTCAACGGACGGTTCCTATCCAACAATTCGAGTGGAAGTTAGCGTTGCTATTGTATTGATAAACAAATCTGAATTCTTAACGTTTAATAAAATAATGATTTCATAATGATATATTGTCATGTAATTTTTTTTATTTTCATGATTTCCTAACGTTATTAGAGCAGTTAATAGAATTGCTCACATTAGCTAATCGACGTTAACTAGTTAGTGTTAGCTAACATCAGCTAGCCTGAGCTCGCTGGCTCAAGTGAATTGAAGTTATTCATTCAGTCAGCATTCAGAGCAATACTTTTCTCCACGCAGCAGTTTTTCTGTTTATATCTCTATAGCCCTCAGATGAGGGGTCATAGAGAATTGGACATTCGGACACTGACAGAATGTTGTTCTCTCCGTAATTTTTTCCGACTCCCGATTTCTACAATTCCGACGCTTTCAACGGTGTAGTATGACGTCCACTGGGGGCACATTGCGTATTACCAATACCTATTCAAAACCCACTGCCTCTTGGTTTCCGCACTGTGACCTCTCTGGGGGTAATGCATGTAAATATAGGAGATACCAATGCATTTGGGGATACTGTACGTAGGGCTGGGCGATATGGCAAAAAATATGATCACGACAATTTGTTCCATATTGATCAATATCGATATTCATCACGATATATAATTTGATAATGCAGCAAGTTTGAAGAGTATCCTGATAATGACTGAAGCCTGAAGAAACCAGAGGGTTCATTAGTTAAACTTTAGAATATAGTTTATTAACATAAAAAAATAGAATAACATAATGTAAGATTGAACTGTGCAAACATGGCTTGGTTTAGAATAACGCCTAAATGTAAACATTTAACTTTGCAAACATGCTTTATCTGCCTTAACAAAACAGTACAAATTAGTAATGTAAATGCAAATAATGTAAATAAAACTAAAAGCTGTGACTACAATCACATTCACTTTTTCATATGGGGCAATGGTCGCAAAAGACGACACGATTGTTGTTTTTCAGCCCCGCTAGTGCTGCTAACAGCAGAAAAACCACTAGGGCAGACTAACGTTAACATGGGCCCGCATTTTCAAATTCTCGCTGTGTTCGCTGGGATGGTACCTTTTCAACTGACAGAAAAGATTGGTTGTGTTTCCCGTCTTGATCGACACCGACCGACAGCATATTTTGCAGACCGTGTTAATCTATGCTTCGTCGCTTTTGAGATATCCAAACTACTTCCATATAATTGACGTCCTGTTACCTTTTTTGTCAACAATTTCCTCAGCTTTGGATGATGACGCAAGTTCACTTTCACCGTCGCTTTCGTGCCCATGCCCCTCGGTTCCACTCATTTCTTCACCGCCGGTAGCTCAAACAATGCTCTGCGTAGGAAATGGGCGTGTACTTTGACGGGCGAGCCAAAAACGTCTTCTTCTATTAACGTTCTTTGGCGGTTGGCAAACAACTTTTGGTGTGCATTACCGCCACCTTCTGAAGTGGAATGGCATTTATTTCTGCTGTGTGATAGGCCGTTAGATCTATCCAAATCGAGTAAAATACGTGCAAGTTAATCATCGTTATCGACCTGAATTTTATTGCGATTCCATATCAAGATTGTTTTATCGCCCAGCCCTAACTGTACGTGAAGCAAGAAAATCTTAATAGCATTCTGTTTCATAGCTCTTGTGTTTTGCGTCGTGCACCTCAAAGCACTCAAACTCCCATCATTGTACCTCGATCACATCCTTTATTTTATATATACAGGGAGTGAATAGGGAATAAACTGAAACTCTTGTCAAATTAAAGAGACAACAAACAGCCAAGTATTTCCAGGATACAACTGTATCTAATGACTACAACAGATCCATATCGGGCCCAGTGTCCCAGGAGAGCACACAAATAACAAATATGGAGCCAATGCATAATTACTCCCACCACTGGAGTTACACAGGCACGTGTCTGCTGATTTCATGCCACTGCACAACTGTGTAGGTGTGTATTAGCCATGTTTCTCCATGTATCTTAATCCTCAACAGTCCCTCAAGGAGTCTTTCACAAGTCTTACATGCTAGTATGGATTTTAGCCTGCTTTACCACATATCGGCCATCTTATTATGTTCACTCACTGAATCTTCTTTGGAGCCATTTATATAATCTGCATGTCACAGAGTAGTTAGTTTAGTTGACCTTTGGTGCCTTGACATGAGGGTCTTGTTGTTTATACATTTAGCTTAAGGGTGTCACTAGCAATATCTGCACATCAGCCCACTGAAATGAGCAATCTTTATATTATAGTGGGTTTTTTGGAGGTCACCAAAAGTAAATAAGCTGTCAGTGGGATAAAGTTGGTGTCAAATTGTATGAACAGACAGAGGGGGAAAAAGACGCTTAGGGGCCCACTGAGTTCCAACACTGACATGGTTTAAAAGAGCTTAATTATAATAAGCTGGAGCATGGAGCAAGTGTTTGGTGGCTTGGGGGGGGAACTCTGAGACAGTGACAACAGTCCAGAGCGAGCTACATGAATTGGAGATCGCTCTGTGAAGAGGCCAACATCAGATATGCATTAATGGAACAAGGAGGGTTTTCAGCGGTAGCCAGCAGACTTCATGAAAAATAAATTACCCCTGCCTTGCAAATATATTACACATAATGTCTTTCCCTATGTAGAAGTCATCAAGCTTCATAACGCTTTATCCATTAGGAAAACAAGAATGCTTAGTGTTATTTAATTATGTTTTACAGATGCGAGTTATGCTTTATGAAAACAATAAATCCTGCTATAGATCTGCATGTCCAAGCATCATTTGTTAATCACATTATTGTTAATTAATGTTGCAATTCTTTTTAGCTAATGGTTGACAGTGTGTATTGACTCAAATGAGGGAATGGAATTGGGAAACAAATTTGAGAGTAGAGTGACGCGCTTTAATCACTGCACTACGAAGAAAAGCCAGAAGGAGAAAAACAACAGAAATATATAAATAAATGCAAAATATATCGATAGTTTTATATCCTTGTGAACTGGTTTACAAGAATGGAATTACAGTCAAAATGATTTATAATCTATTGTTCAGGCTAAGGCTGTTGAACTCCCAGCCCCTATGAATAATAACACATTTTGTCTTTCTCTCTCTCCCTCATTCTCTCTTTCTCCATCTTACTCACACACACAGACAAACTAACTTACACACACACACACACACACACACACACACACACATACACACACATGTAAATGCATAAAACACTAGCAGAGCTCCTTGTCTAATTTCTCATGAAGATAGCTGTTGTTATGCTAATCTGACAGCTGCATTCATTTTCAGGCTTTCTCACAAGCATTTATTTCCCAATCACATACTCATTCATTCACAATTGTACACACACTTTCTTCCGCATGCATACTTTTCTATGTCCTGGCAGAAATGAATTGAAACACTATCCTAATGAAGGTTTCTAATTGGGAAGAAATAGGCACTTATTTGATTGAGACAAGTTTGACAGCTCTGAAATGCTGAAGCGCCGGATGGTTGGCAAGCGTCACAACCTGAAACTGTGGCTCTATACATATGCTCCCACTTTTAATAGACCACTTCCTTCATTAGTCGAGACGGACTTATTCCCAACCATCAATTTGACTAGGTCACTGGCATAATGCCACAAGGCTTTTTCTCACTGAATGGCTACATAATTAGAACCACTCTCCCATCCACCAGGTCATGTTCAAACCTTTCATAACGCTGCTAAAGACAAAGAGCTAATGCAGCGAGACAGGAAGTAGCTGGTTTGGAGGTCACTAGGAGGGCATAATTGGACCAGTCAGTCAATAATGCTGCCGGCTGCGTCTGCCTTTGAGGCTGCTAATGAAGCGCGAGAGACGGGGAGGTGCACTTTGGCATGCTGGTTACCTAGGCACCGGGGACACAACTGCACGTCTGCTAGCATTCACTTCTATCTCTTCCCTCTAGAGGTGAAGTAGGCACTGGCAGTAAAACTGAGTAATTGTGCATTATTATGAGAAAAGCGGCACAGGTACCTGCCTCCCTCATTTCCGCTGAATTTTCTCCTTCTCATGAATTGACATAAGTGTACTTAAACCCTCAGATGGGGCTGAGAGCTGTTCAAGAGTGATATGTTGCTCTGTGCTTTGCAAAGTCATTACTCAGCACAATGAAACACTTCAGACTGACGGTGCTCCGTATACACAGCATTGATGCCGGCTTTGCTGTCTTATTAATGTTTCTGTGTTGACAGTGGTTTACGTCGGTACACGGTACACGGTTGTAAGGGGGAATACACTGTTAATGTCTCATGTTTGTCCTTTGTGCTTTTTTCTTTTCTTTAGCGGGAACAACTTACATATTTGGGCGAGATGGTGGACTGATCACATACACGTGGCCACCAAATGACCGTCCCAGCACGAGGGCAGATCGGCTAGCCATTGGCTTCAGCACACACCTGAAGGATGCTGTCCTGGTGAGGGTGGATAGCTCCTCTGGTCTCGGAGACTTCTTGAAGCTCCACATTGTAAGTTAAGAACCTGTTTATTACACACAGTACACTGTACATGCAGTCCATTATGATCAAGCCCCTTAAACATATTTTCTCTATCAGCTTCTTACTATGAGTGATGGGATCCTACACTATTTCTTAACAAATTTAGAGAAGTTTTGGTTATTTCACATTTTTGTATTTCTATTTTGCTCACTTCCCCAGTGATTTGAAGTGGGAGTGGCTGAGTTGGAAAAAGTCACTTTTTAGCATTCACCAGTCAGGATTTGACAGCATTTCAATCAGAATCTTATGACAGTTGGCGAGTTGTTTGGTTACTGTCAATCAAATTTGATCAAACCACACCCACACAGTCCTTTTACAGAGTTTTTTTTAGTGTTAAACTCTTCACAAATAATACCTACATGTTTTCTGTAACATTAGTTGTTGTTTATTTAATCATGAATATTCAATATTATAGAGCTAAACTAGTAATTGTGCTGAACTCTATAACAACAAAAGATGATTTAGTGGCAGGTACAACATGCATGACCATCAGTATATTTATGTTGTGTGTGTGGTCAGAAGGAGCCCACGTCGTCTCACCTCCCCTGGTCTTTGTGTTATGACCGCTGTGAGTGTGTGCAGCAGGAACTGATGGAAATGGTGCAGTAATAAGGGTTGGTTCCATACCATGCATCTCCGACCTGGACATTTTTGTGATTACCACATGACCTTCCTCTCACTAGTACCCACTTACTGGGTGCTATTTATTATGCTAACTCTATAATGGCGGAGGGGGAATGATTTCCGGGTCATGGGAAGACACGAGGGAGCATAAGTACCCACTGACAACAACACTCATTAGTGCAGGAAGGGGGGTGCTGTAGGGAATGTGCCATAGTTAAACACACATTGGTTATATCATTTTAATTTGTGTAGTTCAGGTATGAACGATATGGTACATTTGAAGGATAAACATACATGGTTTTCTATGAGTACCCTGACGTGATTATGTGCCTTCACTTCAGCTAAACGTTTAATAATAATCCATTTTATTTAAAGGCGCCTTTTTCGGCACTCAAGGACACCGTACAGGGATACATAAGTAGAGGAGCTGCTTAACCTAACTGGCCATTGCATATTAATGGTGCAAAAAAAATAACATGAAATAAAAGTAAAAAAAAAATGTTGTTAGTATTAGTTGGTTCTGAAAAAATTCCAGAACCAACTAAAAATAGTCAATATGAAAAAAGTGTGCAGTAGTAAGAGTGAAGCTAGATGTTATCTGCACTTTCACAGACACATTTATTCAGAATTTATACTGGTCTCCACACTTCCTGACAGCTGTTTTGCCTGCAAATATGTTCTTATTTTGTTGACATAGAATACCCGTGTCCTCTTGTGCACACAAAGCAGCAACTAGTGTAACCCACTATTGACTTGTGGAGGTAAGGTGTTAAAAACAAGTACTGAAAGGTGCTCAACCTGAGGACAGGCACAGTGGACATCTGCCTGTCCAACTAAGTGGAAATCATCCTAAACATCTTCAGCCTGTACGTTTAAGTTTTTTTTTCCTTTTCAGTTTTGACCGAGGTTGTTGCATGTTTAGATATCCTCTATTATATGGGTAATATTGTATGTTCTGCTGTACTATTATTCCCACGCAAGTTTCAGATTTAACTATAGAAGATGTAAAATGTACACAATATGTTAATTGTTAATCCTAAACATTAATATGCGCCTACTGAGAATACTGACAACACTGATGCTGGCCAGGAGCTTACATGAACATTGCACATACACGCAGGGAAGCTACAGATCAGCACACAGTCACAAACATGAAATTGGTTTGGAAGTTTACCTCAACCCCAGCTGCTCACACACCTATATTCACACATACAGTAAGCACACAGTGCCATAAGAAGGCCTGTCCTGAGGACTCAGAGCAGAAGCGATGTTGTTCTTGTGAGACACCTCCGTACTCGCTCTATGTGGATTTGCTTTTTTGAGAGGTTTTTTTTCTTTCTAAACCTCTGGGCCAAGTGATTTTTAGCCCCTAGTTTTAATCCAGGAGTAACCAGACAATTTAAAAGGATAGAACCTTCTTCATGAACACTATTCATCACCAAATGCCACACAGGGATGCAAAGAAGATGTTCAAAGCACATAAATTGGAATATGGGTGTAAAAAGACTGATGTGCTCTCTCAGATGTTGAAATGCTCCCTTAAGATCCCTGTGTGTTCAGCTTTCTGGGCTCCTGTCCACTTGCACGAAACACCTGCACAGCGATAAAACAGGCAATATTTTCTTTATAAACCACTTTCATGTGTGATGAAAAATGTCCTCTCCAATGATTTGCATAGACAGGGCGCCTTTTTAAATCAAATGGCACAACAGGGCTTTGCTGGGTAGCTCATCCCTATGCAGTACTGAATTAATATACATACACATTTGCTCACTTGCTTGTACATCACGCACAGTTGCTAACTTATTGCCGAACAATTACCACACTTTTGCATTGAATTTAAATATCATACTAAATTATCATTCAAGTGGTAAAGGTAAATTCCTAGAACTACTGTGGTTTGCAGCTGGTGCACTGCAAACTTACTAGAAAGCTGTAAAATGTGAATTCCCGTCATATGTTGCAGTATTGGTCTACATTTGAGAAATTTGCCCAGCAAAGACACTGGGCACATCTTAAACCCTGTGACAGTAGACTTTGGCCAATCGCAGAGGAGAAAGAGCGTTTCTATTGGCAGTTTTGCACATGCAGACAGAGAGCTGCAGTAAGAGGTCTACTCTGCTTGAAATTCTGGTGTTTTATTTTTCAAACTGCATGACTTTCAAAGTACTCAGATCACTGTACTGTTCACACACACACACACACACACACACACACACAGCTTTCTTGAAGTTGTTGTGGTTTTCACACAACATGACTGACTGGCGACAGGGACACTACAAGATGTTTCCATGAGGAATCCCTGATGAGTATGTCTGGTATCCAAAATAAGTTTTGTCCTGAAAACGCACAACACAGACTCCCCAACAGGTTGAATACGTCTGCGATGAACCAGCGATCTGAGAGAACAGTTCACACATAGCGCTGAAGAACTGATTTGCGAGCGTCAAGCCAACGCTGATGTGGGGCTTTTGTCGTGGAGCTCCAAAAAACGTTGGCGAATGGAAAATTAGGGCTGAAGTCCATGTAGTGTGAACTAGGCATTAGTAGAAGCATCTCTTTAGAAGATAGTCTCAGGCTGTAAGCCCAGTTTTAGGTGGACTAGTGATAAATGTTAGAGGTTAGAGACCTGAGCTGCGCAGACAGGAGAGGTGAGTGTGGGGAGTCTCATATGGCATAACAAGGCAGGGAAATCATGCAGTTTAGAGCAGATGAATGCATAGCCTTGTTGATGAAATGTGCAGCATTCCATTGACATTTTACAGGGGGAAATGTTGATAAGGCATGTTCTTACAGCAGGGGCAGTGGGTTGTGAGAATCCCCTCTCTTCTCGCATCAGCAGTCACTCTGAATGCTTACTCTAATTTATTTATTTCTGCAGATTAATCTTGGGGCTTTGTGAAGTGTTGCATTTCATTAGAAAATGAGAGAAGCGTGAGAGAAAACACAGAAGAGAAGCATGAACGGGAGCGCTAAGGTCATGCTCTTGATTTTTGTTCATCTAGTTATTTAAGATGAGCAAAAGGCTTTTTTAACTACCCAAATAATACAGGATGTACAGTAAGTAAGGCTTTTAATCCATGCATTATAAGGTTGCAACTTTGTTTTGCCAAATGTTATCAATGGAACACCACAATAACATTTCCAATCAAATGTTTTTGAAAACATAAAATAATAGCTGATAAAGGTGTCATTGTGTTTAAAGTGTGTTATAAAAGACAAAGTATAATTGATTGTAACATTTAATTGTCATAAGGGATATTTCATATGCTTTGTGCTATAGCCAAATAGAAGAATAGCAGAAAATGAAATCACAATAATATGAATTTTGAATACTTATTCTCTAAACCCTCTAGATATGTTTTTCATATTTATGTCTTCTCATTAATTACACCAGAAAAGACGTGTTTTACAGCACTCCATTAAACACAGTGGGCTGTGCAAAATTGCCACTTTGATATGTTTTTTTTGCAAGCACTCAGCTAGTCGCCTGCAAAAATCTTATCTGCCTAAACTGTACCCAGTGGCTCACACTGTAATGTGAAATTATATATAACTAATAGGGATGTCAAACGATACATTTTTAATCGTGATTAATGGCTTGTTTATCACATGAATAAAATTGTATTATTTTGCATTTCATAACTGTAGTAATATAAAGTACATATTAACAATGGAAAGCAATTCTTACCAGTGTATCGTAATTGGGAATCAAATTAATGCAAAGAAAGTTACTTTTTGAACTTGACTTTAAGATTTGTATTTGTTTATTATTTATTTACTGTAAACAAAAGAAAGTGTGAATCTGTCATTATTGCACAATTCCTCCAAGTACCTAACCTAACTGAGCTGTAACACTAACAATTTGCTTAAATACAGTACAAACAAAATGGTCCAAAAACCAGATGTCACAGCGGGACATTTGTAACCTTTACATTTTTCTAATAAGGAATGTAACAATTCTCCTGGACAGAAAAGGGGGTTGGACAATGTCCCAAATGACAAAAACAGTCTAAACTATACAAACAACACAGTCCTAAAACCGTATGCTGATATACATAGTCAATATAGTGTGCAGTAACTTCTAAATAATTTTGATTACTCACTGACGTCCAGTGATCACCGGTTAATGAGACAGCGTTTGCACTCTGCAGCAGTTCCAGTTGGGCTGCTTTCTCCGTGTCGTACAGGCTGTGTATGCGTGAAACTACTGTCCCCCTCGACAACTTTTTAAAAGTAAACTTTCCATTCAGAATCTTATTGGCATCCATTTCTGCGTCTCACGCTCGCCATCCACTCAAAACCTAATGTTAGCCTACTACTCTTTGGCCGGCTCGCAAGCCCAAACAAGTGCAGGAGTGCCTGTTGTTTTGTTTCCGGTCTAGCTAGATCCGGTGTGCTGTTGTAGTTTTTCTAACGTTACTAGTTGTTGCAACAGCATGTGAAAAAAACTACAAAGTTTGCTTGGCCAAAAGAACGTTAATCTCGCGATAAAAAAATTGACGCCGTTAAAATGGGTTTGCCTTTACGCCGTTAATAACACGTTTAACTGACAGCACTAATAATTAACAATGTGTTGGGAGACAGTTTTTTTTTTTTTTTTAAACATAAGCATTTGATAAGTGACAGACTGTTGATTGCCATTATTGAATATATATATATATATATATATATATATATATATATATATATATATATATATATATATATATATATATATATATATATAGTTTTTAGTTTATTCGGAAATGTACACAAACAATGTATTATAGGGCTGATTTCCAATGGTATTCTTCTCATTCCTTTCAGTTACCTCATCTCTGAGCAGAAATGTCTTAGGAGTGTATCTTCAACTGTATGAGATGGGATTAGACCAGATTTCTGTATTTACCCCCCTCCTTCTCCATCCTCTACATCCCTCACCCCCCTAATCTCCTGCTCCCATTTCATGATGACAGGAAACCCAGCAGGGCTTGAAGGACGCCATCTCAGCTCACACACTCAAGAGGGAATTTTCTGAGTAATATGTGGAGACTATGATTTAAATGCACCTCAAAGGAATTGCGATCCTTCCCCCGCCTCTCCTCTCTATCTCGGATAAAGACAATGACTATGAAGTCAGTGAACCATCAAATGTACGACAATCACTTTCCTCTGGCTCATTACTGTAGCACACACGGTAGGACGACTAGATTCATAATAATGCCTCTGCCGTCTCTCCAATTATGATGATTCTCCACAATCCCCATTACTTTTTCAAAGGTGAAGCATACTCATGAGGCTACTTTATCCCCATGAGGATATAAGAGTTGTCTCTGTATGATAGTATACCCTGGCAAAGTATCAAAGTAATCTTTATATAATTAATGGCACTGTAGCTGAAAGTAAAATCCAGGGAAATATTCACAATGACATGTAAATCTGGGAATTATGGATGTAATGATCCTTGGTGTTTGCAGCACCATAAAAAAATTCACACAGGAAAATAATTGGAACAAAATGTATACAATGCCGGTGTGCAGCCCCTCTCTGTTAAACATGCTAACACGTTTTACTGTGCAATGTATGTATAATTTCACCAGACAATATTAAAGTAGAGGTGAATTTTACTTTGATGCTGTTAAGGTATTTTATCCCCCACAAAGATAATATCATTTATGTTTCTGCACAAACAAGGGCGGGTGTCTGTTATTGGAAATCCATCTGTAGTTTTTTAGAAAGCCATTTACTCAGTGAAATGAAGGCTTTGCAGTTGTTTTCTTTCCTTTTTTGTTGTCAATGAGCAGTGGTGACAGTGACTATCAGAGGCTCTCCTCAGTCTGAGGCAGGGCCCAGAGGGTTCCACTGAGCTTGTTTTGTGCTGGTACTCAATCTCTGTGTGGGGGTTGGAGACTATTCCAAGCACTTTCTTCTTTCCCTTCTTCTAATTGCATGCATCCCTTTTAAAAAAGCAAGCTACGAAGGCTAAGACAGTGACACTGTGAAGTTAATGTATTCCATAGAGCAGAGGGGATGGTGGAGAAATAATGACTTCTCTGGTGGAGCATTGCTCCCCTCGGTCCTCCTTTAGCTGACTACTAGAAAGGGGGCTTTCTTCTGATGGAAGACACCTTAAATTGCAGTTTCAACTCCTGCTCTCTACCCTATTAATCATGTAAAATGGCTTGAGAAGAGAGACTACCAGGCCTACTGTCTTAAGTATCAACTTTTTCAAGTAAGAAAATGTCATTTTTTGTTTGTTTTTGCAGTTCACCTTACAGTTGGAGTTTTATGATTATGCACAATCGCGTGCTTCATTAAGTGAATACTGTACAGTCTGATTTGATGCAACAGGTGAGATTGCTGCCTGGGAGAGATGCTGAGGGTCTCAGGAGAGAACCATTGTCACGCTATCCCCCATACTCCTATTAAAATACCTGTCTAGGGAATGGATCTTATTCTCCTCCACTACTCCTGTTACTCAGACCCAGTAATTATCTCTTAACCTCACTCTGCACGCAGACATAGAACATACCTGCATGCGATACCCCCAGGATTCACTCTATACAGCTTTCCTGTGTTGCTTGCTTGGTGAAGGCACACCACTAGAGCAACTGACATATAATATTATTGTTAAAATACAGTATGTTCATATCTATGACTAATGGAAAACAATTGCAGCTAATTGTGCAATGTGGGAGCATATTAAGTGTTTGATTCCATCTTTAGCTGAACATTTTAAAAAAAATGTTATTGTTTTGTTTGATCAGTTGTGAGTTTTTTCTCCACATTACTTTATCAGCTGTTGCTATGGTAACAATCCGAGTATATGACTGGGCTGTTTAGTGCTACGTTGATTATATGCATTTTAAGCAGATTCACAACCAAAGAGCATGTTTATTTTTCTTTTGATTTTAGAATTGCAATATCAAATATCTGCTGAATTTTCTCAAAACTCAATCCTTTGTGTAAAACCCATTGTTGGAGACTAGTGGGAGAAAATAAAAGCCAGACAACGCAGAGATCCTGGTTGCTACCTCTAACACAATAATAAAAATATAAAAACTTAGGGTTTAAACAGAAACAAATGTTACAGATTTTGAAAATTATAAAAGTACAGCTAATACACACACACACACACACACACACACACACTGCAAGTATCTTGGTATAAAAGAAACCGTGTCCAAACACACAGTTGTTCCCCATGACATTATTCATCATTGAACTGTCACGCTCTTACAAACAGGGTAGGAGTAAACACATCCATCTTACAAGTGATTTGAGTTTCCATGGTTTGTGCTGACACAAGTCACTCTTACTTCTGTATGTTCACCAGCTCACTGGGACAATAACTTAAGACAGCCTGGAGCTGCCAACCTTCTCCACTTTTGTCAAAAGGTCTGAAAGCAACAGAGCATGTAATTTGAGAATCATCAGTAGAATACCATGGATGGGGAGGCGCTCAAGTGTATTCTTTATTTTTTTAACACTTGTTTTTCCAGTTTTATACGGGTTTTCCATTGTAAAGCATTGCAATAACAAATATTGTTCCCCCACCCCCCTTTTCCCTGCACTCCTTTTGTTGGATCAATTAATCAAAGAAGGAGTTTTCATAGCTGCATAGTTTTCATAGCTCCCGCTCCAGTCAGCTCCGACACATTTAAATTCACAACCTGATGCCATTTTCCTCTTTCCCTGCATTCTCCTCGTTTCACTGTGTCAGTGAAACCAGAACTGCCATT
Organism: Zingel zingel; assembly: GCA_023566125.1. Taxonomy (NCBI): domain Eukaryota; kingdom Metazoa; phylum Chordata; class Actinopteri; order Perciformes; family Percidae; genus Zingel; species Zingel zingel. Next base: position 16,437,827 of record CM042326.1, on the reverse strand, counting down.
TGTTAGTCTGTAATGTTTGTCAGTTTGTAGTGCTGTATGTGGCAAGCTAGGCTAATGGCACTTCAGTGGTCAGTTAATAGCTGACCATGATGAGGAGATAACAGTGAAAGGCATGGACGGGGGAGCTTCATTGACCTCATTTAGTCCATCAGTGTTGATTCAGTCACACAAACATGAACAGGGAGGAGACGGCAACGACAGAGGATAATAGTCCTTAACTCCTTTACCGTATTCCCGAGCTCTTCATAAGGTTAACATACAGAATTTGAGCTGTATGAATAGTAGAAATAATGCAGCACCGGTAAATATAGCATTGATTGTATGCCAGCAGTGATTGATTGTGGCAAAAAGTCCATATGTGAGAGTGAACGGCCTCCTATCTCTTTTAGTCACAGACGGGGAAGCCACTCGGCTCAGATGATGTACCTGACCTCAAAGAATCAAATCTCATCATCTCCATATTGAGAAGGGACAGCGCTAGAATCACCATTACTCATCTTTCAATTCCAATCATTTCTCAATTTGTTCAAGCTCTTTGCCACTACAAAGCCAAGTGGTCCATGAAGAGGTGTGTGTGTGTGTGTGTGTGTGTGTGTGTGTGTGTGTGTGGGGGGGGGGGGGGGGGGGGGGGGGTGTATTTCAGAGGGCAGGACAATAATGTGTCTTCACTTTTATTAGTGTAACAAATCACAGTGAGTACAGCTTGTCATTCTCAAAGCTGTACATCAGTACATTATGGGCTTGCCTCATACAGAGCAATATTGCCATGGCTAACATGGGGTAATTTGATTTCATCGTCAGTGTTACACTATCAGGCATGTTCGCTTTTCTTCTGGGTTACAAGGTTAAGAGCATTGACATTCTATTTGTTATTACAGTTCAAAGGATGAATTTAGTTTGGGTAAGCTCAGCCTTCTCCCTAGATTCTAGTTGGACATGTTCCTGTAAATTAATCAGCCTATTTTACTTGTCCCACCATTAACATGTTAAGCATTCTTTAATTTAATGTGGTCTTAATTTACTTTCAGAAAAATAATGTAAAAAAAAATCTCTGTCTATATGTACCGTTATGTATGCGCAAGAGGGAGTGGGTTTGTGTGTGTGCGTTTAGGACTGGAGCATCGCAGCATGGTCACCATAGTTGTTGACTTTTGACACAGCTGCCCCAGCCTTCAGGGTGAGATAAAAATAGTCTCACTCTTTTTCGCTCCATTGCAGTGGGCCGAAGTACAGCGTCTCGCAGCTAACACATATGGAGCACATTTTCTCGAGAATCACTCTGTACAATATTTTGTCACTTTTTTAATGTCAAGTCTCAACAAATGCATGCAATATTATGGATAAACATGCTAAAAAAACTGAATGAATGTTTGTTTTGACTTGTGTACCAAATAGAATTGAATTCATATTCACATTATTTTTTTTTGATAGTCTAGGAATTTGCCATCACCAGATATGGACCCCTGAGAGAGACAGCTAATGTTAGCTCAATTGGAACCCATCAGCTATCGGTTTAACGACAATTTCGTTTACTCGGCATCAACCAATATTTCTTTAGTTCTGGCATAGCCAGCAGATATCCAGATAACAGATACCTGCCAAGACTTCCTCTTCCGTGCGCCGGGTCCGATTAGGAACTTGAGAATGCAGTTGAGAGATGGTGTCTCTATAAACAGATATTTGCAAATGAAAGCAGACAAAATAAAACGTATAAAAAAGCTGCACCAGACGATAGCCGATGGGTTCAGAGATTGCATTTCGGCAAATGCTTTCTGCCTGTTTTGCTCTCCACACAGACTGTTAACCTGCATGCAACCAAAGCCCACTCAAATGTAATTTGGTCAATACTAATCGGAAACGAGAACACTTCCGTTACCAAAATTGTGTCTGGTCCCCGGACAATACACTGGATTATTTCACAAAATTTCATTCTATATTTACTGTATATTGATTGATCACAAAGTCTCTTATCTAATAGTTAAGCCTTAAATTAGTCGCAGCCCTGAACCTTTGGCTAAAGTAAACAAAACGTTCACCAAAGGAACGTACACATGCATCGGCAAAACAGCCAATAGGAATTCTCTCTCTCTCTCTCTCTCTCTCTCTCTCTCTCTCTCTCTCTCTCTCTCTCTCTCTCTCTCTGTGTGAAATGACCTGTGATTGGCCAAAGTCTCCCGTGACGGCTAGATTTATTAAAGACTGAATACAGAGCAGAGGAGGAAATACAGAAGTCTAGTTTTCTCTCAGACCACTTGAATTACAATATGATGAAAGAATATATAATTTTTGCCCAATAAGACCAAAAATAAACTGCCTCCCCTGGCTTTAAAGTGGACTAGAAAGCAACACAAGATGTCAGTGAACATCTGCGATGGGAAACGCCCACCCAGAGGCTCAAAGCTTAAAAGCTGTTTCCATAGATATGTCTGAAAATGGTTTTATGCTCTTCTGAAAAATAAAGAAATATGCACAATAGCTCCAGTGTTATATTTCCTCACACAAACAGTAAAGCAAATTCAAATTTCAGTTTCATTTTAAAACTGTATGTACAAAGTATTTCCTGAAAAACCTAACATAAAGATGTTGAACAAGTACATACTTGCATGTTTTTGTTTACCAGGGTCAATGGGAGAGCAAAGTCAATTTGGACCAGGCCATGTCTGAAATTACTTACACATTTCCCCAACAAAGACAAAATCTTCCAGAGTGCTTCTCTGCTAATTATTTCATAATTGTTGTTGGTGCCCTGTTGTTGATGACTTCCATAGTGCTTTGTGTGGGGCTGCATGCAATATTAAACAGATGCCTGGCCTTGTTCTGGTCAACTTAATTACCTTTTTCACTGCTGCACTACTCTCATCTCCAGCCCCTTGTGCTTTCCATCGAAGCCTGTTTAAAATATAATGCACATACAAGCATGCTGTTTTTAATAATGTGCTGCAGTGGAAACATTGTGTTGCGTGCCACAGTGGGCAAATTAGTGTACGCTGTTGGTGGTCTAGCTCAGTTAACTTTAGTCCCTGATTTAGTTATTTTATTTTCATTGTTTTATTGAAGAACATCTCTTGCCCTATGTGTCAGCCAGGAACAAGACAATGATGCTCTATTGTTACAGTTTGCTTTCACTAAAAAACCACACAGACTCATAAAACATTAAGAGTAAATGAGCAGCAGGAAGCTACAGATTGAGAGGCAAGACATATCATGTTGACTTATGAAAGTCAGCACAGCTGAAACCCATCTTGACTGGAGTTGGTGAGATAAGGAACTATATCCGCTTTTAAAATGCCTCTTGGCTTCTGGGAGAGCAGCCACATTGTCAGCAGGAACACTTACCCTCTTCATGTCCCCCATTTATGAATAATGGATTTAGTGACCCTCCCTATATTCTCCATAGCTGCCAGTCAATATTACTCAGGTCCAACTGAGGAACACAGAGATTTTAACTCCCAAGTATACTGTACATTCAAGTTAAATATTGCAAGACTCTTGTGTATTTTCTTTATCGTTATTGCTCTTAGGGCAGACTGGCTGGCCAGTGTCTTGTCTCTCAGCTACATGAGACTTACATTGCAGCCAAGCACTCTAACAGAGCCCCAGGTCATAGATAGCATATTCCACTTCCTCATCAAAGGGTGTGTGTGTGTGTGTGTGTGTGTGTGTGTGTGTGCGTGTGTGTGTGTGTGTGTGTGTGTGTGTGTGTGTTCTCGTTTAACTGTATTCGTGGGGTCCAAAAACCGGGAGTCCAGTATACTTGTGGGGTCCGACCAGCTTTGTGGGGCCCCAAATGCTGGACCCCACAAGGTTAAAGGTCTGTTTGAGGGTTAAGACTTGGTTTTAGGATTAGGGTTAGAATTAGGTTATGGTGAGGGTAAGGGTTAAGGTTAGGCATTTAGTTGTGATGTTTAAGGTTAGGGTAAGGGGCTAGGGAATGCATTATATCAATGACGGGTCCCCACAAAGATAGTGAGACGCAGTGTGTGTGTGTGTGTGTGTGTGTGTGTGTGTGTGTGTGTGTGTGTGTGTGTGTGTGAAAATGTCTTTGCCTCTCTGCTATAATAAGAGCTGTGCAATGAAGGCCAGCAGTGCTGCCTGTGCAGGAGCAAACAGCCCATGACGTGTCAGCAGCCTACATGTGCAGTGCAATTCATACAGGGAGATCAAACAGACAGGCACATGTTGTTCCTTTGTCCTCTTCTATCCCTCAGGTAAGCATGAGGTGAGAAGAGCACCCCTGGATCAGTGGCCTCATTCTGCTCAGTTTGTCAACCATGCAGCACATCTTAATCTCTGTAGAGAAGAGAGATGTTGTGGGGAGAAGGTTGAGTTTTGTTTATGTTGCAGTAAATGTTGCCCCATAGAAGAGGTGTTAAATGTTATGGCTCATTCTGCAGGTCTTCTAAGTAGTTGCTTTGAGTGATGATTTGGTTTGCTTTTCCCAGAAGGGCGAAGCAAACACCTTGACAACAGTAATTAAAAGTGCATGTGAGGCCTAATTCATTTTCATCTCTTCGTCTCCTCCCTTCACTTGGCCTAATAAATCAGTTATGCTTGAAGTATCTGCTTCTTAAATCCACCAGTGCATTTTGTGAAATAGCCTTGTGTCTGACAAAGAGCTGCTATAAAAGACTTAGAAAATTGTTGTGGGAATTCTATGTCTCTGTTGGATCCAGGCTGAGCTTAACACTTGAAGTCAAAGTTTTAATCTTCACCACTGAAGTATTATAATGTCTGATCAGGTATAAAGCCAACACATGTACAGTGTATACAAAGGGTTACTATAGGTTATGCAGGTGTTGCATATTGTAAGCTCTATTTTGGATGGCTTAAACTCGGGGATACATTAAGAGATGTAAGTGTAGGGGTAGTATATGTCATCCAGTGCTGTCTCATTGTCCAAAGCTTTAAAAAATGCCACGTTTGTAATTAGTACCATGCCCCCCCTATTGCTACTCTTTCATCAATGTAGTCATTTCTGAGGCTGTCACAGGCCAGAAAGCTGCTGTTATTTATATGAAAATGTAACTGCTGTTGAGCACCAGTGTTGCCCACCACCCTTTAGTCAATAGCAACACAAATCGATGGCCAGCCAGCCAGCCAGCCAGCCAGTCTGTGTGTGTTTGTTTTTTAATCCATAAACATCCACTTCATAAACTCACAAACCTTGGTTGCCATGGCCATTATTATAGTATTTCCATGCTGAAGTAATTGTATAATCATTACCACTTCATGAAATCTTAATAGGTGCTGTAGATTAGAGACAAAGTATTGGCATGCGCCAGGAACTTGTGACTCCATCAGTAGTAAAATAGATTGCAAAGAAAAGTTTGTGTCCGTCCAGAACTAACTCGCAATGCTCCATTAAGTCTATGAATGTTTTTTTAGTTTTCTGATTTTGGCATCAGCCTTTTAACAAAAGTCCTCATTAGATATAAAACATTTTACATGTCAATAATGACTACAATTTACAATTTATTTGATTAAAAATGTTAAAATATAATGAAAACCATGTGGATGCTGTAGTCACAGCCCAACATTAGGCATCACAGTGACAGACCTGGTAGTGTGTAAACACTTATTTAACCTTGTAAGACATGCGAAAGTGAACATTTTCTTTTACAAATCTAAAGCTACTGTACGCAACTGGGTAAATGAATGTTGACATGTAATTGCCAGTTTGTCAAAGGAGGTGAGTTGACATTTTATCAAAGGTGGAACATGACAGAAAGGTTTGATAATTGTCAGCCCCTCTGGGGACTTCCTAACACTCCCTGGAAAGAGGAACAGGCAGTGGTGGGAGGAGAGAAGCAGCAATGAACTACTCACCCACAAGCCCTCATCAGCCTGTCGTATTATTTCACCACAAAGAACCACAAAGGGCTTATCTCACGACTATCTTCCCGATAAGGTCTGCTGCCACAAACAAAAATAAAAGACAAAAAGGAGCGTGCAAAAGAGAAAAATGACAAAGCGGAGCCAGTCTCCCTCAGTATGTTGGCCTTTTATTACCTTTCCCTGCAAGATGACTGATAAAAACCCAAAGACAATGAAGGAGGGAACAAGAAAAGTTGGTGGAAAGAGAAATGATGAAGCTGAAAAGATTAGTTAAGGACTGTGTAAGGACCCAAACATTTCATTAAAAGAAAAGCCTAATGTTGGCACAGGGGGATGAGGATCAGATAAAATAAGGGAGGTGGTAAGATTAAGTCTGGAAAAGAACAGGAGCATACGTGCTCAAACACATGAGTTCCTATCTTTTCCACTGTTTCTGTGTAGTGGGAAAACTACTGACAGGTTGTCAGTAGGGCTGGAGGATTAAGCAAAAAATAATCAATACTGAAATTCAGAACCTCTAACCGACATACTTTTCCCATTTTGGTTATTTCGGTTCTTTAGTCCTGTTATTACTTTCCCCAATGTGTATCTTCTTTATACCCGGAACGCCGCCCTGTCCAGTCTTCAGCATGGAAGCATCATGGAGGAGAAGTGTGCATTTGCGTCGGTCCTCAGACGATCTGGCGAAAAACGCAGGTTTTCTATTCATTTTAAATGGGGGTAGTGCATTTAGGCTGCGGTGGTGGGGGCTACAGGGGGGAGACGGCAAGAACTGCAGCCGTGGTGAAAAGTTGAGACCAATTCAACTTTTCGAGAAACTCGACTTCACCCTGCGGTGGCCAATCACATAACCGGCGATCAGACTTGTCAGTCTTCCTTTGAGGCGGTGTGAGAGTCCCTTGCAGTAAACAGGAAACATCACTGCCTCTATCACTGCCAGTAACGTTTTAAAACCAAACAAAAGCACTGAAGTGCCCAGGAGTTTGTGTAACAGCTGACTGTTTCCTGCAACAACAAAGCAGTGTCCCTCCTTCTCTTTTCATTCTCTCTTTCTCTGTGAATTGGAGCCGCATTCAAGTGCATTCGGAAATGTTGAGATCCATAAACAATCATTTTGAAATATAAAGTCTTTAAAAAGTATTAGAATGATTTTTTGTTTGGAAAAAATGCAATTGTTTAGTATTAAATAGTTAATCTGTGTGTTTCCTTAAACTATTTTAAAATCACAAAGATAAGATATGCACTCTTTCATTAGAAAAAAATATCCCATCTTTAATAGTTGAGCATATTTATAGTACAAAACTTGTCAGTGAACAAAAACAAAACAAAATAATCATTTATCGAGGTAAAATGTTCAATGAGTCGTGATTTTGATTTTAGGTCATACCGTCCAGCCCTAGTTGTCAGGTACAGCCTGCTCCTCAAAACCTCTGTCACCATTCGTTGCTGCCTCTGTGGCCCTCAGACACTCAGATAAACACCAGTATGCATGTGTGAGTTTGTGTGTGCTCCTCACTAGTCATGTTTCCATCTAATTGTCAAGCGAATTTTAATCAAACTTTTAAAATGTCTCAAAAAAGAAAATGCAAATTAGAAGCTTTTCCATCAACAGGTTTAGAGCGAATAAACTAGACTACGCAAAGTGTAGTTTCGTCACAAGTTGACGTTACATGGTTGTAGATGTGAGTTACATGTTCGCTACGTCACAACTCAGTGTTTCCTCTCATGTTGATTTTATTGTGGCGGTGCCCCATGGCAAAATGTCTTCTGCCACGCTATCAGAAATAGGGCAGACGCACAATAGTCGCGGTTGCCTTTTAAATGATCCTGCCGACAAGTGTTGGCTGCCGCTCACATTGCAATTCAACAACAAGTAGAACTATTCAGAGGTTATTGGGCCCGTCCAGTTTAACTCCACATACTGTTGTGTTGATGTAGTTTATCGTCAAAATGTTCGCTTTCTTCCATGCCGACTATTAAATGACCAGCTCCACCAAAAATGTCACCGTGGGAGATGGCTTTGAAACGCAGACACCAAAATCAAGGTAAGAAATAAATTACTATGGCTAACATTGCAAGAAATATTAACAGGCTAGCTTGCTAACTGTTATCATTCTCACAATGTGACTTTTTGCCCGAAGACAGCGTTGTGGAGAGTGAAACGGGACACGGCGTTCAGGTAGTGTGTTGCTAGGATGGCTGCATTAAATCATAGGCTCCTGTTATCTAAAAGATTTTCAATGTAATGGCTCAATATCTAAATGATTTCGACAATGTGGATGAGGTCGTTATAATTGCAGCTTCAAGCATGATTCGTTTGGATACAAGCGTTACGGTACAGATCCATTTGTCCGACATTACTTAAGCGTGGTGTTGCGACGTCATACATCCATGGTTGATGCTCCACGCCCTTGACCGGCAGCTGATTGGACGGATGCTTGACGTGGGTTTGGCTTCTCGAGAATTTTAACAAAGTGTCATGGTGGCTTGTTGAGAATACGATCTAGTATTTTTACGAAAATAGTTCACCGAAACGTGTTTCTGAAAACATTTTAAGCGAGAAATAGGCCATGCAGTTGCTGAATCTGTCTTCATTTCAGATCGACAAAGGTCAGTTTAAAAGATTTTTGTCTACTTCTACTGGATAGTCGCGTTGCGTTCAACAGATTAATTTGCATAAAGATGGGAATCGGCTAGCTTTTTGAAACGCAGCATTTTTTTCAAATGCAGCGCCGCCTTCCCGGAATGCTTTGCGTGCACGTTGAAGTCACTTGACGTCACCCATAGGAATAGAGTGGAGCGCAGCGCGACAGAAGCGTAGCACGGTCAAATGGATCTGTACCGTTACATTTTGGAAGATAGACGGGATTCTGAACAGCGATGCCCGCGCTGCGCGCACACGCACGCACGCACGCACGCACGCACACACACAGCAGAGATGGGTTACAACACGCAGCAAGTGCACCTAACTGGGAAAGATACTGCTACACTCGTTACTGTAAGTAGGCTACAATAAAACATAAAAGTAAATACGTATCAATACCCACTCACCTGTCTACAGGCATACACGTGTAGGAAGAGATATAGTTCAATCTCTGTCTGGGCGCAGTCCTCTCTCGTCCACCTCGCTGTATACACAAACACAGCTCTAATCTACTCTAAATAGCGAATTTTGACAAACAAGCTAAAACAAAAGCTGTCGGTTTGTAGTGCAACTGTTTATCTTAGTTTCCCTCAAATCTTGAAATTTGGACAAATTCTTGTAAACTTAACTGCTGGCTAAACTAACCATCCTGTGCTGGAGCATTTATGGATGTATTATAAGACCAAAACAAACCAACGTGGCTTAATATGCACGTGAATGACACAATCTTTATGTTCACGTCTCCATTCTTGATGATGCTGGTTGTATTCTGGCCCTCATGACCCCTGACCTAGGACTAAGTATAAATTAAGTAAATTTGCACAATGATACGGTATTAGGCCTAGGCCCAATTTGTTAGGAATACCAGTTGTACCATAAAATAGGATGAGAAATTGTATTGTTTTATTACAATTCTATACAACAATATTGAATAGGGCAGGGGTCATGAACTACATTTTTCCAAGGGCCAGAATGTTTCTAAGCAGACACTCCGGGGGCCGGACTTCCAAATAAAGAAAATAAAATGAGTTGTTTGAAATTTTCACTTTCTTACTGAATTAATGCTATATTTAATTTTTTTTACATGTATTAGTGTGAGCAAACTCCTAAAAAACATGGAAACTCCATAATGATAACTGGCTCTTTAACTAGAAAAAGATCTCCGACTAGGAGGCAGTTCACTGAGGAGTGATGGTTAAAGTCTGTGATTAGGGAAACATGGTTGTAGTACGCAGCTTCCTGATTGGTGGAAAATGCTTGCAGAAAGAAATGGCTGTTGTCAGGTAATGGTTAATGATGAATGGACTGATAAGCAGGCACTGCATTCGTCATGTATGCCCCATTTGCAATGAAACGATGCTGTTGCAAAATAATACAACCAGTATCATCATCATCAACAATGAAGAACGCGAACATAACGAATGCGCCATTCACGTGCATATTAAGTAGCCACATGTATCTGTTTTGGTCTTATAATACATCCATAGGTTTACCGCTCCAGCGCAGAGGATGGCTCGTTCAGCCAGCAGTTAAATTTATAAGAATTTGTCCAAATTTCAAGATTCCCAGAAAACTAAGATAAACAGTTAGACTACTAACAGACACCTTTTGTTTTAGCTTGTTTGTAAAAATTCGCTATTTGCAGAGTAGAGCTGTGTTTACGTAAAACAGCGCGGTGGACAAGAGTGGACTGTGCAGACAGAGCAGATTGAAATATCGCTTTCTACATGTTTATGCCTGTCTACAGGTGAGTGAATTGATAAGTATTTACTTTTTACTCACAAAGGTTTTATTGTAGCCTTCTTACAGTAATGACACTAGTGTGAGTTCATCTGCCCCAGCGGCCATTGGTAATCCTCTCTGTATCGTTCCCAGTCAGGTAGCCTACTGTATGTTTTAACGCACACACATCTCGGCTCAGCTGTGTGTGTGGAGCGCAGGCATCGCTGTACAGAATCCCGGCATGTGAATAGAGATGCAAATACAGGGGCTGGGTTTGTGCTCTACCTGTGTAATGCTACCTGCTGTAAATGCTTTAAATGCTAAATAACAGAACGCATTTTTTCCTCTTCACATTTTCTGAATTCATGATTATGCTGCGGGCCAGACTAAACGCTTTGGCGGGCCGGATGTGGCCCACGGGCCGCCAGTTGACGTTGGCTGGAATAGGGTAATAAAATGGGGCAGGGTTGCTGTTCGGACAGACCTGCCGCCACAGCTAAAAAAAAATCCTAAAGGAAACACTGGAACTTATTCGGCAAAGCTGTTTCCATCTCCCATTTTGTGCATTAACTCTTTTTCGAAAGGCAAAAACCACCTCAAGTGATCCTAAAAACGTTTTAGCGAATTTGAGGAAGTTTTTCCGAAATTTTGCCGTTTCCATCAACATTTTCTAATGCAATACTTCAAAATGTGCATAAAAATATGTTGATGGAAACATGACTACAGTTGAAAGTTATTCAGTAATTCTGTTTCATCTTTTTTTTATGAGATAGCCAGCCATGCATGAAAGATCTAAGTCTGTGAAGACACCCACCATGGGGGGTTGAGGCATGTTACTGGTCCAGTGATATGACTTTTTCATTGCTCTTTATTCCAATGGACTATTTTACAGTTAACAGCAAGAGTGACACAAGATTAAAAAAGAAATATTAAGAAACAGCATGTTATACCTGCTTCCTCTTCTCTCCCTCAGCTCTGTGCTCCACTAGGCAGAGTTGCAGGCTAGCATGGACACAGAGGTCCAGACACTTCTAATGCACAACATTTATCATCATGGCAGTAGTACTTGCCACCCCAGTCCGATCGCTCCCCCCCCCTTTTATACCACAACTCCGGAAGAACGCTGAGTCAGGGATGGCCTGAGATCAGATCAGTATGCTAGCATATGGCAAGAGTTCTTTTATGACACATTGTTGGCTCATTTTGAATCACAGTGTAGTGTAGTAGACAAAAACAATATGGAATTACTTATAATAATGGGTACTTGTTTAGGTTTTAGATAGACAATGACTACAATTACAGGACAGACCTTCTGTAAAGTCTGGCAAGTCTATAAGGCTTTACAGGAAGCCATTTCAGTTCCCATGAAACATGATTTATCTGTGCTGGTTCTGTTGAGGATGGTGTGCAGCCGCTCTCACTCTGCCCGCCAGCGCTGAGCACCATGAATTTTCAGTAGACACCAAGAAATCAGAGTTATAGTTGGCTGTGAAGGACAGATCCCATGGCAGGGTGCGCATGAATGTGTGGTGTGAACACTTTTGTGTGTTTCAGTGAGTGTGAATTGTTCAATAAACTCATCACAGGTCTCATAAAGAAAGCTGACATTTACAGCAAAGCCCAAAGGTCAAGGAGTTGGGCCTGATGTGATCATGATGGAGGAAAGGCTGTTTAAGCCCAGGCACCTTAATAAATGAATAGAAGAGTGGGATAGAAAAAAAAAAAAAAACAGTGAGAATTCAGAACAACAGAACATAAGCAGCAGTGTAAAAGGATTAACCAGAGGAAGAAGTGACATTTCAGTTTTACAAATGTGAGGGGTTAATATTGGCCTGTATGGATTAAATGCTTCACATACATTACAGATAGAATAGAGATCTTTAGTGATCACTTAGATGATTTATGATGCATCCAAACAGTAGCTGATAGGGCAAATGCGGACAGACAGTGTCTAATGTAGATCTAATTAAAACTCCCAGAGTGGGACCAGAGCGTATGTCTCCGCCGACCCACACACACCGGGCATAGCCATGTCCTCATTAGCACCAACAATGTCACCGGGCCTGGCCAACACACTGCCTTAAAATGTGGTTAAGAGAAAAAAGTGCCTTTGCTCTGTGTGTATCTCGGTGCTTTAAAGCTATCCTGCTTTCTAAGAACCAAGGCCTGATTGGTAACGTGAACCGCATCTAGAGACAAAGTTAATGAAGATAGTAACGTGCAGGGGAGGGAGCTACCGGGCTTCAGTCTTTGAAAGATCCCCAGCTTTGTGTATGGGGACTGGAAGAGTTGCCAGATTGGCAGCTGAACCTTAACGGCCCCTCATACATTTGATGAAACACTGAAACTGGTGAAGAATAGCTGACAGGTCCCCTCCCTTTGGCCAAGTCTTTTTTTCTGCCTCTGTTGTCTGACTTTGTCACATCTGTGAATTTTTGTCTTTGCAAGTAACAAAGAGCGTAAAAAAGAGTGATAGAGAGACACTGTGTTTGTCCATGCGCCTGCTCCTGTGATTGTTCTGGGTGAGCAGTCATCTGATGAACTGCCTTGCCACAACTGAGGCTTGTGCACACCCTAGCCAGTGAAATCTTGTTGTTGTTGTGTTGGTTAACAACGCTCTCCCCCAGCACCACAACTCACAGAGCAGCAGTAAGAGGTTGGCAGACCCTAATGGAAACGTCATCTTCCAGATAAAAGATGGCCCGGCTTTGATGAAAGGGGGAGTTATGGGAGGTATATAATAAAAGAACCATTTCCAATCGGTTCCGAAGCCAATTTAAGAGCGCTGAATGAAGACAGACGCTGTCATAGACAAACTGAAAAGCCGACAGTCACTCATAGCACTTCTCCTCTTTGTCAGGTAGAGGGACCTTTCAATACAATGCTCCACACTCCTGCCTTGAGTGTGACAGGCAATAACTCAACCCCAAAGCTTGATTTGGGGATCAAAGAACTAGTGTGCACTTTGATCATCATTCCTCTAAGTTTTCAGTCAAACTCAACTGTGATGCTGCACTCACGCTGTGAATGTTTTCTGTCTGTTGTTGTACTTTTGGAAAATAAGTACCACTTACTGTGAGAGTATAGCAATAATTGGTGAAAGAAGTGAGCAGCGCTCAGAATCATAAAACTTGCTGTAAATGGAAAAATTATTTTACTGCATCAGCTGTTTTAGGTCCCGTCGAGTGCATGGCCATTATGGCAAGAGCAATACTTAAAGGGATATTTCACCATTGGAAAGATGAATATATATTTAAATTGGCTCACTCATGTAGTAGAAATGTAATTCTTTTTTAGAAATTGGTGGCTTCTAGGCCGAGAAAAGCCAGAAAATGTGTTTTGACTCATGTTGATGAAAGACACCAAATCCCAGAATGCACTTGCTTCGCTGCTTTGGAGTCTACTCCCAAGCCACGCCTACCCTTTACAGACAGACAGTGAGACGATCAACTCAACAAGTGAGTTTTATTGTAATTTCAACCATATACACAATACATTTCACCGTGGCTCAAGTGTTTAAACATTTAAAATATATAAAAACGACCTTATATAAAAACGACATACGAAACAGGCTACGTTTAGTGCACACACATGATATGCTCCGTAAAGTTCAGCTAACACATAGCTACTAGCGTTAGCGCTTGGTGGTCTGTGGTATACACAGAGTATGAACACAGCCGTAAATTTGTGTGGAATGTAGAATGGTCGGCAGTTAGTTGGATACCGGTTGGATACAAGCACCCCATTTCTGCAACAAGCAGTCCGTGTTAACACAGCACACCTCGACTAGTCTTACCCGGCGACAGAGCAGCAGGCTGGATAGTCCGGTACAGCAATATTTCCCAACAAAAACACAACAGTCTCTGAACTCGCGTTGGGAGTTTCGTTGAAGTTGGATGTAGTCCAATTTGTTGTCTAATGAGCGGACACTTGCAAGCAGGATTGATGGAACAGGTGGCCGGCTAGCGTTAGCTTTCCACCTAGCTAGGTTATACTCCAGCCCCTGTTCGCGTTTCACCGCTGAGGATGTCCCCCCATGATCGCCCACTCCGGCCGCTGCCCGCTACGGCCATTCTGATTGCCCGCTACGGCCGCTGCAGCTGCTCGCTCCGGCCACCGCTGCTGCTCGCTCCGGCCACTGCTGCTGCCCGCTACGGCTGCTGCAGCTGCTCGCTCCGGCCTCCGCAGCTGTTGCTGCTTGCTCCGGCCACCGCTGCTGCCCGCTACGGCCACTGCCCGCTACGGCCGCTGCAGCTGCTCGCTCCGGCCACCGCTGCTGCCCGCTCCAGCTACCACAAGCAGGATTGATGGAACAGGTGGCCGGCTAACAATAGCTTTCCACTGACACAGTCGTTCAACGTGCCCGCTGATGATGTCCCTTTACCGGTCAGATGCATCGAGCAACACCGCTGGTCCCGATAGCCGGCGGGCGAAGCTCACATAGTGTGTCGAGTAATCCGTCTGTAATAAAGTTTCCTGCATATTCTCCGATCTGTACCAATGTATCCCGGTGGTACACGTGTGCGGTAGTTTGAATGCACATGTTCTAAAATTTCCTTCGGGATGAATAAATCTATCTATCTAACAGTTGCTGCTTAGAAGCTAAGCGAGAATTCAAGATGGCTGACACTCATTTTTCCTCGCCATTCTCCGGAAAAAGTCGACCGTCCAACCCCCTATGGCCTATGCGGAAGAAGCTCGTAGTACTGGCTGTAGTCCTTTGCCTCTGGGCAAAAATCGTCGTTTTACGTCATCGGAAGATTTTTTTCCCAGACCCACAATACAGAGATCTCTCCTCTCAGGGGGACATGAGTGAGGGAAGCACGATCATTCAAAAATACTACAGTGTTTCTGCTGATACAAAGTTTAATGTTAAATTGGTGGGTGAAGTATCCCTTTAAGGGCTTTTTGACAGATCAATTGCTGACATTGGAACCTGCACCAATTATGATTATGGACATACACCTTTTAAAATGCGGTTTGGATTTCAGGTTGTATGTAAATATCAAATGATTCAGTGTGTATTGTTAGTACTACAAATTGACTCAATGCTGGCAATGAACAGTTCTGTCCTGGTACCATAAATGCTGGCTTTAACCAAAAATGCATGAAAAAGCAAGGAAACAATGAAGTGGTGCAACAGGGCAATTAAGCAGACCTTACTTATGACGACAGAGAATGATGTAAAGCTCACTTTGATCTGCTGAATTCAGTACAAGGACATGTCACATTAACTGCCATGTGAGAAACCTGCGACCAACACTGACTTGCAAACAAATCATGTACATACAGTAGCCTACCATGGATGTTGTTATGTTGTGTGTTTATTGCTAGGGAACTCCTACATCTGGTTATGTAATTGATTAGCTCTCATACTTCTGCTTAGAAAACGTGGGTGGTTTTGTATAAATATTCTGCCAGGTATCTAGGCCCGGCAACAACACCCGCACCATTCAAAAAAGGGCCAACTGCTAGCTGCTCTCACCTTTATTCTCAACCTATCCCGTTCCTCCTTTTGTCACTATCTCAGAACACAGGGAGCCAGAGGAGGAGCCGTCATATCAAGTCAAAGTATTCTCTGTCACATGTCCCTGGTATAATAATGGGTTACATCCAACACAAGCTAGAGCAATGATTATGGTAATGGAGGCTGTATAAACAAGTATAATGCCTATTTTCCACGTGCCCAATATAATCAAATGTATTAATACAAGTGCTACCAATGGGGGAATGATTTGTGTAATATGCAAGCCTGTTTCCGAAGCAGTTATTTCTCACATTCTGCTGTTCATATACCTTGTCTTTGCCCACATTCACTCTATGATGTTTTGAAGGTGCTTATGTTGGGTGTTTACATTTGCATATGTATTGCCTTAGGCCTTTGCATAAGTGATATCCCTCAAGTTTTCGAGATGGACAGGAAGCGCTTGTGAGCACGCCATCTTTGATGGTTGTGACTTGAGTTTGGATATTTTTCACTCAGAGATTCATTGTCAGCCTTTTAATCAGACAGGATTAAAAGGTGTTCACTAGGTTGTGTGTTGCTTTCTTGATGTGGAAAAGTAAAATACATATGTTTTTGCTTCACTCAGGTAAATGCAAAGGATTTAACACTCATGTCCATTGTGTTAGTACAAACTGCACTCAGGTGGTGTCTCAATCTTCCAGTGAATTATGAAATTGTCAGTCTTAGCATGCACTCTGTCTTTAAATTTGTCTGCCTTCTGAATTCCCCCAACTTCTCAAAGATGACACTCTCCATGGCACGTGTCCATTTCCCAAACAGATTTGGCAGTAACTTCCCTTTTATCTAGTATTCTGATCTTTATTTCACATATTTATGGATTCTGTTTGATAGTTATTATCATTCTGTCAAGCAGACTGAGGAGTTTGTCAAAGAGAGACAAGCGAGGCAGGAGGGCAGGAGACGGTGCTGCAGTGAGGCAGCCATCTTACAGAGGAGCCTTATCATTTCAAAGGCTAAAATGTGTAAAAGTCACAACAAAGACAAAATGCAGCCATTTTCATCAGCCTCTCCCGTTGCTTGTCTTCTTTTCACTTTCTCTGCTGGAACATACGGTATAATACAGTATGCGGGTTGCAGCTTTCTCTGTCGCGTTCCTTCTCCGTCCCTGCGTCTACAGTATCTGTCTTTATCTATCTCTGGAACTATTAGAAGATTAATCAGGCTGTCTTTTCTCCTCATAGACACACTCTGCTGATGGTGCTCTTCCACAGGAGAGGCTGGTGGGTGGGTGGCAGCCATTAGAACATGGTAGCGCTTTGATCTGCTGGGCGGATTTACAAAATTGCACTTCTAGCTTTTTGTCGAAGGCTGAAGGAGTAGAAATGTAAGACAGAGAGAGCTGTTGGGTTTTTTTTTTTTGTTTTTTTTTTACAGCCAGTTTTAATGTTAAATGGCATAGATGTATTTTTTTTTTTCTGAAGAATTCTTTTTGAGTAACAAACTATTTTTGGTGCTGGTAGAGGTTGTAGTACCGTGTCAATTTGCCTGTGATTTCCAACTGTAGTCCAGGTGTGGCCTTCATCTCTGCATGAATCTTTAAGCAGCTTCCACCGTGAGGCACAAATAAGATAACTGACTCCAACATGCCCTCCACATTGTCAGTGTAATGACTACAAAGCAATATATCTCCTGTAACTGCCCTGCACCACACACACCTTGCCCTGTAAACTCTGCTTAATTAGCAGCACGTAGCGACCTGTAGTGAATTATTGTTTTTAATTAAACAATTTTACCGTCTCTACAAATAAGAGCTGTGTTTATGGGCTGGATGAGGGGCAGTCAGCAAAGAATCAGTTACCGTCAATTTTCACCTCCAAGTTTAACCCTTGTGTTGTCTTTGTTTCAACCTTGAAAAAAACAATTTTTGTTCTGACATTTGTGACGCCTTTTTTCACAATTTGTTTTTGCTTTTTCCAACGTTTTACATTTTTAAATTTTTCTTCTACACAGTTTCAGCGCTTATTTCTACGTCCAATATTTTCTGATATAAAACAAAAATTTAAAACGGGCCAATGTGACCCGAAGTCAACACAAGGGTTAAGTGAGGGTGAATTAACGTGCCGCCGCTGAAAAGAGAAAATGAAATCCAATTTCCATTACCGTGATAAAGTGATTACATCACATCAGAGATTGCCCTATAGCTATGTGTAGGCCTGCCTTCAGCACCATGTGACAGCAATACACGTCTCTGTGCAAATCAAGTCTGCCACACACATACTTGCCTCTTTCTCCCTTTCTCATGTGCACACACTAACAGATACATGCCCAGATACACACAGAGACATAAAGAGTCTATTGAGCCATCACACAGATTAATGTTTGGTAGAGTGGGCTTGGATATGCTCTTGCCATAACAAGACTCCAGCCCTCCCTCTCTACTTGGATATCCAGCCTTCATGGCCATGTTACACCTGGATGGCTCTGCTAATGGAAGGATTTTATTAGACTTGCATGCAGGAGGCCTGGCACAACCATCCCTGTTTATTATTCATACAGCCCTGTTTCCAGATTCCATGCTCATTTTAGCCCTGTGGCCCCTCCATCAGGGCAGCACACCAACTGCCCTGCACACACACTGATACAAACTCTTCTGCATGCTTGAAGATGTACTCGGTAGGACATTTATATGTGCACACACTGGCATTGGGGATGCAAATGCATTATTTTTTTGTTCCTTGCTTCTCATGCTGTGCTGTCATTTCCACAGAAAAGCAATATAACCCTATTGATATTCTTAGGTCTGTAATAGGTCTTCACGAGATTGTTGCATGATGTCACATCTCCCATTTCCATTTTATAGTTTTTAAAGGTCAAATTAATGTAATCACCATCCTGGAATCCAAACTGGTATTATTTTTGTATCTATCTATGTATCCTCAATTGTTAAGATATAAAAGAAAAAACCCTATATGTGCAGTAGATGGGTGCCTTATTCTGAACACTGAACGCACCTCAGCTGAAATACTTCTAATTTGCTCAACAATTTCCAATGCACAAAATGAATAAAATGTAATTGTGCCTCATCCTTACTGAATAGACAAGCCCTTTTGTCAGTACAATGAAGTGAATTGGAAATCTCTTGTATGTACTCTGATTTAAATCGGCATCCTTGACTGTGAAATCAGATCACATCCTTAATATCCTTTGGCAAATCAGCCCATTGCTTTGAGTAATGTTCAGAAACAAATTCCTGGGTGTACGGTATATATTGTGGGGGCCATTCAACCAAATACAGTATCACAGAGGATGGCAACAAGGGAAGTATTTATTTGGAGAGTTGATACTGTGGGGTTTTGGAACACAACAGTTTTGGCAGTGTGTGTGTCTTTTCATGTGTGCATGATTGCTGGCATTCAACATTGAAATGTTGCAATTGTAAGTCAGCCTACTTAGCCTATCAAAGCATCTGCTGTGGCTATGCCAACCCCGACCACCTCCTTTGTGTTTGTGTGTTTTGCGTGTGTCTGTGTCTGGAACAGCTGGATGAAACGTCTGATGCTCCATTGCCAAATGTCACTAGTAGTCCATCCTTCTGGGGAAATAAATTGGCTCTCTCTTAAGCAGCAAGTATGTCGACAGGAGCCGCAGCATATGGTGGGAATCCGACAACTAAAGAAGACAGTTTCTTCTCGTTTTTGGCTTTTCTCATTATGATTTGGACAGCACCTTGATGATGAATGTGTCTTTGTGTAGAATTCTTTTTGGGGATAAAATAGCTGAGGGCAACTCATGAATCTGTAATGAGAAGCAGAGTATAATCCTTGGCATGTTTTGTTTGTCTTTAGGTGCTGCTTAAAGTCATTCACCTGAGCCCTGATAACAGATATTTCATTTGGGACCAACACCTAAAGTTTGTTATGGTGACTCAGTAGGTCAGAATAGATGTAGCCAGTGTGCAAACATGTTTAAAATAACAATACTAACATGCTAGAGCTTAGCAGATATAGTGTTTACCATAATCTTAGGTTAGCATGCGGCTGGCCCTAGTGCTAGTTTCTTATTACACAAAGATGGACATATTTTGTTTATAATTTCAGTATACGTATATTTACAATTTCACTTAGGAAGGGCCATTTCTATGTTTGGCTAACTGAATTCAGGCTCATATATATATGCATACAAACATTTGCATTATGAAACAAATTTGTATTCACATTTCCAAACATGAATAATCCATGTAATCCAACATCCAAATAGTTTTGAGCATTGTAACATGGATACCAGTGCAATATTGTTCACATTGTTCTTGTACTAAGCGCTTAGCTACAGAAACTAGGCTAACATTTCAGAAGTGGTTTGTAGATTTCCGCAACATTCCAACATACAATACCTTTTTTTTCATACAGTAATGCTAGTAATATATTGCACAATAAAGAGTTGCAGTATATTTTAATATTTTGTATTGTCATTATTTACAGCTTAAGACTTTGTAGACCTTATTTGTCAGTGACGATCACACTGTACCATCCACAGTACTACAAATAACAAATCTGACAAAAAACACTCAAACACACACAAACACTGTTCCCCTTTTTACCCTCTATCACATTTCTATCACATTTTGCATCACGTATACGGAACAAGACTTACCAAACAGGAAGATAAAAACCAGCCTGGATTGAAAGAAATGTGTCCATTTACACAGCCTTCCTCAGTGTTAAATCTGTATACATGTGAGTGAATAACAGTGTGCGCTTGTGTACGTGTGCTTATGAGCATCATGGGGAACAGGGGGGAGAGGGGTGCTATATGAATAGAAATAGAGAGGAAAAGACTGATGGCACAGGCAAAGATGTATGCTTGGCTGGAGAAGTTAATAAAATTGAAGCTGTGTTATGATGAATAAGGAAAGGGCCATAAAAGAGAACGTATGTAGTGAATCTCCCTGGCGAGCAGCGTTGAACAGCCTGGTGAGCACACCCAGGGGAAGGCTTTTTAATCTGCCGCCCTCCTCAACACTTTGCACTGCACAGGGAAATAGGCCCACATTCTTTGAGCTTTAATAAGACAGAGATATGGAAACCATGAGCTGGACATAGACAGACAGAAAAGTTTCAGTGAAAAGAAATTCAGTGAATTAGGAAGGTGATTTTTTTTTTTTAAGTGTTCATATTATGCTTTTTGGCTTTTTACCTTTCCTTTATTGTGTTATATATCTTGTTGTGCACGTTATACGTTCACAAAGTGCAAAAGCCCAAAGTCCACCCCAAAGGGACTTACCATCTTCCAGAGAAAACACTGTTCACAAACTGCTCCAAACAGCTGTTGTAGTCCATTTACTTTCGTGACAAACGTGTGTCACTTTGTAACCCGTTGTAATACTCGCCAATGTGCTAGCATGGCACGCCCTCATACTCTGCAACTGACTAGCTAGCAGTACTTACTGCGCATGTGTGACTCCCAACAAAGATGGAACAGAAGTGTGATGCCTCACTCTGTAGCTAAAACAGAGAGCTCAACACATAGGGTGAAAAGAGGAGCTGCCGCAATGTGCAGTACAACAAATATATGGTGTTTTCTGAAAAGTAAACCACATAAACCTATTCTGGTACAACCTCTAAATACAATTATGAACCTGAAAATTAGCATAATATGAGCACTTTCAGGAAGGGCAGGAGTGTGCTGCCATGATTCTTTTTTTTTTATTGAAGATGTAAAAAACCATATGGGAATGCTAACTATTGTCTTACAAGGGAGGTCATTGGATCTACCAATGACACACATACTTCTCTCCTCTGGTAATAGAATAGGCTTCTGGTTACCAACACCTGATTGATTAGAGGGACACACGCATCGCTAATGCATCCACTTAAAAAAAGAATGGGCTTATTAGTCTCTCTTTTGCAGTATTTCTTCACCTAATACTTGATTATTGCTAGACCTGCATCTTTTCAATACAAAATATCATTCAATGTATCACAGATTTTCAAGTAGAATGCATTCGCAAGTTTAAGTGAAAGGGGACTGTGGTATATTTCTAGAAAGCCAGTTCTACCAGCCACCTAATTGATTAATGTGGTGTAAATTGGATAGCTGTAAAAACAGTGTTTCAATGGTTTACATGTTGCCAAGAGCTGTTAGCCTTTTTGATGTCATATCATGGATTGTGCATAAGGGTGAGGCAGCTTATACACATCAGATTATTGATATTTATTGAGTATAGATGAGGTTAGTCATTGTTGGGGTTTTTCTGATTCCAAAGATGAATCAATGAATTATAAGGAGACTGAGATTTTGCAATAGTATGATCTTTATTTTATCAATAAAGATCTGAGTTCAAGTGTGCAGACATACAGTACAACTGAACTTAGTGAGCAATGCAACTATATTATAATACCAAAAGCCCCTCCTCTTTTCAGCCTACAGTTTCTTGAAAATCATACATAGAAAACAATTCTTGGAAATAATATAATGACTCTAAAGTATGCCAAATAAGAACTGATATGGCCTGACACTACCGACACCCTGTTATTCTTAAGATGCGATGACACATTTCTGAGGACACAAATCCTGAGGAATTTTGGCTCAGGCTTTACCAAACTCTTGACTACGGTCTTTGCACATTAGTTAGGATACAAAAGTTCATGCAAATATTAAAGAACATTCATATTAAAGCATAGGTCTACGCTTATGGTTTTCTACCACATCATCTAATTTGGCAGCTTTTTCATTTTTTTTTTATCTTTAAAATATTTTCTGTCAGAGAGACACATTTCCATAAAGCTGAAGAATGTCAAAGGTCTGAACACAGAAAACATGCATGGCGGATGCCTGCACTTTCATGTGAAATGTTTTTGTTTTGTTTCCTTATAGTATGCAGTTTAGAAGCCCTCCATTTCAATATGTCATTTGCAGCCAGACATACATGGCTCTTTGTGAGTAGTTATGTATTTGAATGACAATATGTCTGACTTGTTTCCTGTAGCTAGGAACTTAGGCAGGTGAAAGGCAGAAAGAATAGTGGGGTCTTTGTGAGCACAGCAATGGCAGCTGCTCATTTTTCGGCTGAGTTGCTTTCGAAAAGCCAGTTACCTTGCAGATGATAAATGCCTCTGTACGCTGAGCTGTCTCAGAACTCCAGCAGCCTTTAAACCTTGACAGCTGGTGCAGCCTCAGCCCCACAACCTCAGGCCTCCAACCTCAGCCTGTCCTTCAATGCAACAAATCAATGGCAGTCTTTCCTCGCTCTGGCCAGCGGCTTCTTCAGCCACATCTGCCTACGCAAAAAAGCCTACTTAGTAATATGGGGGGTAAAGCTCATGTGCAGTGACAGGTGAGACCTCAACGACAATGTGATGTCTGAGGGATCATCACCGAGGCAGCATGTGTAGCCAGGAAGCAGGCATTTGTGGTTGGGAGATAGAGTAATGGGTTGTGATGGGGGAGGTATTGGGATGACAGTGATTGCTATCTACGTGTGGACAACCAGACATCTGGACACGATGTAATCTCTGATGGAGTGATGAGGCTGACCTTCAGTCCAGCCGGTTCCCTTTAGACCTGCTGTTTGCCTTAATACCTTGAATTCCCTTTCTCTTTAGCTCCCATCTAAGTCCACATACTCTATACTTTTCCACCTTCTCTCTTCCCTGTAATCGAGTTTCTCATTTCTCCAGCCTTGCTTTGATCTGCCTTTCTCTTCTTCTCTCTAATTCACTTCCCTCATTCACATCAGTCTCTCCTTTCTGCTCCTCCCCATCACCAGTCACTCCCTGTGAGTCAGGCGCTGGGGCAGGAGATTAATGATGGGTGAGAAGATTTGGCAGAGTCTGATTTTCTATTATCAAAAGTGAACTGCCTCAGTGGGGCTGTAACTTCAGTTTGGTGTGGTAGTGATGGCAGCTGAAATTGCTCTGTTATCATTGAATTGAATGTGTATGCCATACAATTACAAAAAAACACCAATTCAGCACCTAATGAAAAACCAGTTAATGAATACAAAAACACATGCTACAAACTCCCTCTTTAAAATCGGCATTATGGAAATGCTGCTGAAAGTAAAAGCAGCAAGCGCCCACATGGACACTATATACTGATTGCTTGCAGTCATTTGGAAAGGTGTCAATAGGTTTTTTTCGTATTTATTCCTGCCAACTAACAGTACTGTAGGTCTAAGCCTCAGTCTAGGCAGTGCTAATTACAATTTTTCTCATAACTTATAATTAGATTTTTCTTTTTCTTATTTCACTATTTTTTTGGCTGGAAATTGAAGTTTAAAATAAGTAAGCATTTACCAGGTAGGGATGGTCTAATGAAAGATGCTAATAAAATGCAGGATCCAGTGATTTTGGACCTTAAGCCATATTAGGGACTACAATATTTCTACTGCTTCAGTTTGGACCATTCTCTTTTGTTTTTATTGCCATCCCCCTAACTTTATAAAAGTGCTATACTAAATTGTTGGAATACCCCTGCATATTGGTGGTGTTATCTGTAGTGCTAGACTAGAGAGCGATTTAAAAAATATATCATTCTTTTAAGAAAAGATGTTGCGGCAACACACCAGCTGTCCGAAATAAATAGTGTTTGGTTGTTGTTTTTTGCCTTGGTCTGAATAAAAACACTACTTCACTTGTAATGGCAATGCATCACGCAAAGCTCAAAAAAGAAAAGGGGTGTGTGAAAGAAAAAAACGGAAATTGGAGTTTGAAGGAAATACTGGATCTATCTTATTTATGACCTTGTTTTACATATTTATCAAAGTACATAACCTTTCCCACATTCTTACTCCAGAGTTGCACATGTAATCTATTTGAGCAGATGAATTATGGAAGAGTATGCTAAACAGGTGATATCAAGACAATGCCATTGTTAACTTGTGTGTGTGTGTTTTAAGGCAAGGCAAAGTTTGTGTAGGTGGCTGCTTCACCATGAGCATTGTGCCTCACATGTATTTCCCTTTCTGTTTTTGAAGTCCCAGATACCTTCAAGGTAAAGGAGACTGACAAGGAAGGGATACAAAACATGGAAAATGAGATTGAAAAAGGGAGAGGGGAATTGAGGAGGAGGACAAATCAGGAGAAAGCAAAGCTAGGAGTGGAAGAAATAGGACACAGCGAAACCTAAGCAAAGTGATAGAGCAAAGCAGGGGGAAAAGAGTAAGAGCCTCAGGCTGAGAGGCACCAGCTCAAGTATCCTAGTCAATTAACATCCCAGCCCAGCACTAATTCTCAGTCTATTTCACACCATTAATTATGTGCACCATCAGATTCAGCTCACTTGGCCTGACACAAGTCTTCATCACAGCGCCTTAGCCCCTATGGATCATGTTTTACCAAAGCAATAGCCACAGTTTACATATTCATGATGAACTAGAGATGAAAATTGTATGGATCAAGGCCCCTCTTATGACTCTCAATTGAAAAGAGATGTGATGATTTTACTAGACACTCTAGGTAAACTTGAAACTAACCACTATATTTTAGGAGATGTTTATACTTAGGCTGCTACTACAGATTTATATACTCTATTTCACCAATTACCATGGAGCCTTAGGTGAGTTATTCTTAAGGTGGCAGAGGTCTGGATAGTTTGCCTACATCAATAGGGCTACAATAGGTATTACCTACTGTACAGGTCTTGGTGTTAATTTGTTGTTAGATGTGTCATCAGGCCCAGAGGGGAGTCGAACCAAGCCTGTACTTCCCTATTTCTGGACAGGTAGGAGATATTGCCCTGCATGCAGAAATGAGGTTAACTGTGAGGGGAATGAAAAGGTATCTGCAAATTACCTTTCCTCCATATCCTGGCCCCAACTTCTCGATAGGCCTAATCAAAAGTGTTGGGCTTTCTTTCTGACAGGTTTTAAGGTGTTCTGTAGTAACACCTGACTGCCCTGTTCTAATTTCACCAACAGTAGGAGCAGCTCTTTTATGTACCATACCCGGCAGCCCAGAAAACAATCGACCACACTCCAGAAAACAAGATACCAATTACAGTAAGACTAGAAGTAGTAGTGGAGTTGTAAATGAAAAAAAAAGTGATAACAAAACTAAAGGAGTTTGCAAAATGATTCTGGCCAGTGATATACTGTTTGATTATACCTTTGCACTATACCTTTGTCAAAATCTGAGAAAATCAATTACAGAATTAAAGAAAAGCATAATTATGTAAACAAATCCACTGGCAATATGACATTGTCTCATTAGAAGGTGCTAAATAATCTCAAAAATAAACTAGAGCACCCCAAGGATTGCACACTTTTCTTCCATCAATGTCCAAGAGCCAGCCTTAATCAATGTCCTTTCATTAGAGCAAATGTAACTGGCTTACTCATTGCACTTTTAAAATGTGTCAATACCTTGTTAGGTTGACCATTCAATCGCTACATGGTGCAGGGTTACAAAGTTCAGACCCAGTAATGATAATCAATTCATGAATATCAAATAACCAACATGTACTCTGTGAAGATGAATGAGGCAGTTGGAGTTGAGCCACATCTCAGGGGAGCGAGTTACTCATTCAGTACCATTGTGTTGCCACCAGAATCTACAATTTTATACAGCATAGAACATGGCTACATTTAATTTAGCAGAGCCACAGACACACAAACTGCAGTTTAAAATGTGTAGCTCACTTAGAAACCTTGTCTGTGCTGCACTGTTCACCTTTTTCCCCAGCCTAAACATATAGCATATGTACTACAAGCTGTAGCATCAACATAGGAAGGAAAGGGAAGCTGAAACAAGTCTGCATCACAACACAGTGAACTCAGATAAAAGTGCCTGGTCAGCTCCGCAGAGATGACAAACATCCAAATATCTGTCACTTGGTGTCTACTTGTCATCGCCTTCCAGACGGGCTGTCTTCACCGCTGTCACTGTGTCCATCGGCAGATTTTCACACCACACCATTTATCCCTGAGCAGGTGTTCCTTACTGCACCCACAATACATGACAAGTGAGAATAATTGGGAGAGTGGGTTGGATGAGGCATTTTTTTTTTGCCTCCTCGACTCTTTAGAAAAAAATCATACACAGTTGTGATGTTTCATCATTGATTTAGATGATTGAGGTCAATTTAAATCAAGGCTGATGATTGCAGTAGAGTGTGTTAATTAGGAGAATGGAACGAAATGGAAAAGCACTGCTACTGTTATTTTATGAAAATGTATTTGGGCTCACAACTAACTCTGTTGGCTCATAATAACGGCTCCTGGCAAGACTTGTCACCTTGCTATGTGGCCCTAACAGGCATTTTCTTCGACACCATAATGTCAGCCTGCCACCGGACAGAGGAGAGAGATGCATTTAAAATCCTTGCAGTGTGTGCAGAGGAAGCTGGCAGGTGTTGATTGCTGTTCACTCAGCTTGAAAACAAGTATTGAAAACTTTTTTGGTTTTAATCTCCAGAAATATAAAAAAATAACTACAATCATTTTAATCTTTTTAAAATGTTATCTTTTTCAGATATCAATCCTGATAAAAATATGTACTGTGCATGTATGTCAGTATTTTTCTTTTTAAACTTATTGTCCAGCTTAGCAGATGGATTACCAAGAGTAACAGCTTGTTAAAACGCATTTAACTTAGGTCCAGCGGCTGCCTGTGATTGGCCAACTGCAGCAGGTCATTAACTTGCAGTATGGTAGACCAGCTTTTGTTGAGAAAACCATTGCTGTCTTTAGTTATTACTCAGCTGTGTACTCAACAACCTTAACAGAAAGAAATGCAAGTACACAAAGACAGCAAAAAAGCATACAAACTCCCCCCCAATATCTTCTCTAAAACTCCTGGTTCTAGTAAGGTAGTTGTTGCCTAACAACTCTCAGCGGTGTATCAAAGCATCCATCAGCACAGAGATACTGGGTCAGTTTCGCTAAAAAATAGATGCTGGACTTCGGGATAAAGACAATGATCCCATATCTCTTTAGGTTGCTCTGTTTAAGTATCGGGCTCCCTTGTGTTTTGAGAAGATATGGCTAGAAGCAGGCAGACATTTGAGGACTGTCTGAGAGAAACAATAATTCAGTAAATATCCTATTTTCTGCAGAAATCCACATTTTATTATCCCTCGTGATAATTTGAATATGTTTTCTTTTTGGTTTATAGCAACAACAACAAAAAATGTCTAAGTGTGAGATAGGACAGCACTATCCTGTGTGTCGGACCACTGCTGTTAAATGAGTTATTGTGGCCAAATAGTATTTATGGGAGGCCGTTTCAGTCAAGAATATGGATCGGATTGTTTTTGTTCTGTAACTAGGAATGAATATAATATTTCCTTTTCTTGCCATGATTTTTCTGTCAAAGACACACTTTCAGCTCTCCTAATCATTCATATTGCATCTCTTGGGGTAGATCTCACCTCACCAGTTTACTGAAAAGGATACTCGGCTTGCAGGCAAACAGAGGCTTGATTCTGTATCAGAAATACAGCAACTCTATCTTATCCCTTTGTTTTCCTCTTAGCTGCCCCACACCCACTAAACCCCTCTATCTACCAGGCATTGTTCAAAATGAAAATGGTGCCTGAGAGCAGATACAGTAGTGTGGAATTACATTTTTAAAATAACGTGAAATCAACCTTAGTCCTCCATTATCTAAAAAATCTAGGACAAGGTTAATTCCTCTGAGGTCTAAGTAAAGTGTAGTCCTTGTCATAATATAACACCTCTTGTTCCAGATCTTTTAATATATTCCTCTTCTGAGATGAACTGAGATGAAATACCGGTTTGAGATATGTTAACATTGAAAGACTGAGAAGTCAGCAGACATGAATAAGTGAGAGGGCACTGAGAGACTCATTTTGTCTGTGACGTTGAAATCAAATAGAAACCGGGGTGGATAAAGCAAAGAAATGGCACAATAATACACAGGGCTGATGGGGAATAATGTTGGAGAAGTTGAAAAAAGTCATCCATGAAATTGCTTGTTGCATCCTTTAAAGCCTCTTGATTGATGGTGGCAATTTTAAAGCTTGGCAGTTTCCCAGTTCTGTGGATGTATACTGTAAGAAACAAGTACTCTAGGGTTCTCTTAAAGGAAAAAGGGGCCCTCAAACACTTTAACCCAGTTAAATAACAGCTATTGGCAATATACATTTATGGGTCCATTTTGGTGTGTGGAAATGTATTTCCTGTTGATAACTGGCCACACATTACATTTTGCCATTAAAGCTGTGGACAACTTAATAACAAAATGTTACTGGCTGTTGTGTTAGCAGTACATGTCCAATTTAGTCATTTTTCAGTTTGAGGCTAGATACTGCTTCAAAGTAAGAGGTAAGTTTAGAATTGGATATTACTTTCAGCTTGCAAGTTAGCATTCACCATATGTTTCTCTTGTGCCTGTGAAAATTGCTGTAACTGCATTTTGTTATCTCATCACTATGGCAACAAGCTTAATAACCTCCAACTCTATTACTAATCTCTTTCTCTGTTGCAACTTTAGATTGCAGTTTACAGACCCTATATATATAAAATGATATGTTCAAGCCTCAATCTAAGCTGTTATCATTTTTACAGGCTATTTCGGATGTACTTTCCTAAAAACAAGAGGCTCGAAGATTAATTTGTGCTGTAGATGTAACAGGCAGGAGTTTCTGTAAAATAGCTTTAATGTACCAGTAAATGGTGGCATCCAAGATTGTTGGAAGACATCCATTGCTCTAAATCCAACAACACGATAGTCTTTTTTTGAAGTGCCTATAGTGGAACATAGATCTACAGTATGGGGGCTGTGGTGTTGTTTCACAGGTCACGGTCTTCATCACTTCAGGTTATTTTTATTTTACAGACCCTCGATTCAAAGAAACGTTTCATTCCTCTGCAAAAATAGAATTGGCTATTTTATTGGCATAGGTAGAAATAAAGTGTATGAGGAACATATTGAATGTGTGACTTGGTAAAAAATGGTACATGTGTGTGAGTAGAGTGACTCAAAGTGGTGTGCAGTGTGTTTTTTTTAAGTCTGCTGGGAAGCTGTGCTGTGATGTGGTGAACTGTCCTCAAACCCTTTTTTGACTTCTGACCCCACTAGTGATTTCCATGTTCCCTCTTTACTGAACAACACTGGAGGCAGGGAAGACAGATTTACCTCCTTACATTATCCCTATATACACATTTCCCTGCCTATTGTTCAAAGCAGTTGATCTGCAACTTACATAATACATTTTGGAGAACTTTTGTCAAAGCCTATCATCAAAGTAAAAATGTTTTCCTTGTTGAAAAGTAGGTACAGTATGGTGTCAGCCTTAAGGATTTTTTCTGTTTAGCTAACAGTGACTTGTTATCACATAATAAGCTTCTGCAGCTGTAACCCAGGGCATAGGTGCCACACCCCGGCTATGCAGTGGAAGCTCGACCGGAGAGGCCAGAGATCACAGTAAGCGCTCTACAGATATTGAGTGTCATCAATATCTTGTCTTGTAAAATGTCCAATGTAATCGGTAACACCGGTATTGTCACTAGTTTCTTAAACAGTTGGAAAATGTCCTCACCGTGGCATCGCTACTATACAGCTCTTGATGACTGAATTAATGAATTACCATAGGAAAGACAGAGCTGAAGAATAAATAATTGGAGTTGCAAAAGGCCACTCTAAAAAATGACCTATTATTGACCTACTATTGTGCAAAGCTTTTCTTCACATTTGCTTAAGTTATGATCGTGGACATATTTTTATGTGGCTGATTATGGATAAAAATGCACAGCAGATTATAGAGACTTGACAGCATTGCTATATGTGCTGGGTCCGTGGCCTTGTAGTGTACAGTGTCTGTGCACGACAGAGCTGCATTTTATCCTGATGACTTTATTGCTTGTGGTAGAAACGCTACTAGTGCTGCACTCTTTATCACTGTTGTATTGTCCTTTCCCATATGAATTCCCAAAGGAAACATGTTGCAAAGAACAGTAATTTCCATTTCTCTCATGGAATAGTTTTAATGGATCTTCCAACAACAACAAAACATGAACAAATGTAGATTAAAGCCAGCTTGTCCTGAGCAATTAACAAAATATGTCTGCATACAGTATGCAATGAGCCTGGAATGTCTTTATAGTAAAAACCCTCCAGCGGCCCTAAACCTAATGAAAGCAAGGTGTGAAGAAGGAAATACTTTTACTGTGAAGCAGCTGCAGGAGGTCCACAGAGGTGTTTGAGTTAGTCCTGAGTGCTAACAGGTTGATGCATAACGATTTAAATCCATAGTTGTAAATATTTCGGCATTTGATTGTGATGCACTACTATAGAGATTTAGCCCTTTATAAATTGCTCTACCTGGTTCAACATATTGCGAGAAGGCAGAGATACAAACTTGCTCCACAATCTAATGAAAAACTTGTCCGCTATAACCATTAATAACCGAAATGATAGTAGAAAACAATACCTCGAATATTTTTCCAGGTCTCTACATCCCTGTATTTGTGACACTTATCTTATGAGCTACAGTACAGAAACGAAACAGAGCTTTCCAACAATAATCTTTTTGTATATACTGTATTTTTATAGATATTATTTGCAAGTAAAGAGGACATTTAGAGGGAATATGTCATGAAGCTTTGTTTTTCACTCACTTTATCGAGATCTTTTACAATATTCAGCTAAATTAGTTGCCATTGCCTACACCATAAGCAATGACCACGGATTGGTGTTTTCAATCCAAAACTGAATGAGTTTGTTTTTTTAACTCAGCACGACTAAATTGCATGAACCATGAACATCCACTGCTATAACATGTTACACCAACAGATCTTCATTTTGCAATGATCCCAAGCTAATGTGTCCCTTATGCAACCTTGTCACTTCATACTGTGAGTCCATTTATTTTAGTCCACCAGTATGACTGATATGTCATAAGGAAAGACTAGAGCTTTGCTGGTTGCATTAGTTCCAGCTGGGTTTTAGATCTCAAACTGAGCCATTAGTGGCACTATGAGAAAACTGAGAACCGTTTTGAGAGTTTAAATGTTTTATGGCAGTTTATAGTCAGAATGAATGTCTACTCTCATTGGCTGTACCCTGTTACACTATATTGTGCTGATATTTACAAAGCTATGAGCTCAAATACATCGTGTATGCCAGTCAAGATGACACATTTTCTGTTTTTTTAATTCATTGTTATATCAGTCACCCATATAATTACACAATTATAAATCAAAAACACAATGCCGAATTATGGAAATGTGACATAATTTAGCTGAACTGTGTTAAGATTGAGTTTCTGCATTACTGGGGTAAAATGTGTGACACCTTTTTACGAGATTAGCAAGATTGGCTCAGTGAAAACCTTCAGAATACTAACACCTTTTCTAAAGGTCTCTGTATTAGATTTTGAGACTGCAGAACATCTGCATGACGCTGTCATTTCAACAACATTTCACTTAAATCTAGAGTATAAATTCTGCTTCATATTGACATGCAGGACTTAGTCATCTGTTTGTTTTCTTGAACTAGAGCTAATCTAAGTAGACACAACAAAATGTTTTTCATGATGTGTATCCTTGTCATGGTGAGTCATTCTGAGGAGTAAGGGTCAGTCATAGTATATGTCCCCTGCCTTCAGGCATAGCCTATGTCCCCATGTATGTATGTTCTGAGCTTTTTCCATTTCTTACTAAGGTGATTGCACTATCCCTCTTCTCCCCAAACGCACATGTGCTTATATTTGATCTTATTTAACCAGAAAGCCGTGCTGTATGAAATGCACAGATGAAGTGAGCTGGTCTCTGACTGTGCTCAGGCGGTACTCAGGAAGTCCTGGTAGAGAGGACAGAGATGAAGGTCATCTCACCCCGATTGCATGCCAGCTGTCACAAGTGGACAGACAGGAGAATCACCTGAAACCTGAATTGATTTCTTTGAGCGAGAGAGAACAAAATTTCAGATATCTGTTGACCTCCCTTGATGGAATGTGTCACAGGTGGGCCAAAGACGGCGCAAGAGAAGAACATAGACAGACAGCAAATGTCATTTCAGGAAAAGACATTGCAGGCAGTGCCTTTTCAAAAGTGCCATTGTCCAGCTCCTATTACAGGGACTCATGTCACTTTCAACTAAATGTAAACTTCTGAACTCCAGTACTCTTGTACCACTAATGAGTAGAAAATTGTATTTGTGTTGCAAGCATTCCCCCTGTGTAAAAACACATGGTGGTTATGTATGTGTTCTTGCTACATCTTACAAAGAAGGTGCTGCTGCATTATACCTAAGCATATTTCTTTTAAATATTTTTTCCCTTATATCAATAGAAGTGTGTCTCCTGTTTCTTTAGCGCGCTCCTTCAACCGCTGCTGCGGCTGGCTTGATGATTTATTAAATTGAGGTATCAATGAATCAGCTTTCTACAGAAAGCTGATTCATTGAGTCTCCTAGCAATGGAAACAATTTCAAGCCAACTTCACAGATAATAAGGCACTTTAGCCGGCGGACTTGATTTTGAAATAAGCAAGCCCCCTTATACCTCACTACAATGGAAATGCTCCGAGACGATAGCGAAATGAGGGGGGTGGGCAACCTATTTGAAACAACTTCACGTTTTAGAACATATTTTAAAAGTTGACTAACATGCAGCTCAGAATCCATGGACATAGTTTTACTTACAGTTGCCTCCAAGTGTTCCCTTAAATTACAAAAGTCTGGAAGTAAGAGATAGTTACACTTGTCCAGGCAGTTAAGTCCTTGTAAAACAGGCTTGTCTTTTTAGTAATCATTAAATTTTATGTATGCAGGGGATTTGTTTATATTCCTCTATCACAATAATTACATGTTCCCAGTATGGTTCTGACTTTGACATTACATTTAACATCAAACAGAACAAGAGCATAGTGTTGTAATGATGATTGCTTTAGTGCTTTAGAAGCTCTTAAAGTAAACGATGAGGTCAAATATCTTGGCCGCCATTGTACGGGTGATTTAATGGATGATAAAGATAAATAATGACAAATGTTGAAAGTTACACAGTATGTATCATACTCTTTTTAAATCAATTGCATATGCCCAATTAATTAATTAATTAATCAAGGTCTGTGTAAAGGCATGTTGCTCACCTATGTGTACAAAATGTCAGTTGCTTACAGTCATGCCATATTAGGATGTTAATGTGTGTGCCAACATCATCAACAGGATAGCTAGGTCTGTAAAAATTACATAATTGTCTAATCTAATCTTTCTTTATTTAGCCTCAATTAATTGCTAACATTAGCTAAGGTCCTAAGGGGAATGCTTGTTGATGGTAATTGTTGATTTTGTTTAGATGTGCCAAATTGAAATTATAAAAGTGATTAGTGGTTATACTGTTGAGCTATGCTATGCTAGCGGCAGCTGTCAGTTGTTGCCATAGCAACTCCAAACATCCTGGGCTTTAGCTGTCTCAAGCCAGAGAAATTGAACATGCTCGTGTTTCTGGCCCGAAATCTGCCACCATCACCACCACCCACCTTTTTTTCCAGAGGACTATATATTACTGTACAATTGTAAATGTTATTTTCATTTAAGAAAATAATACAATGTTTTATGATAATAAAGAGGCGTGGTTGACTTCATAGGCTGTGCTATTATCATTACATTACATTATCTGGGTCACACAACAGTGATTTCAATCAGGAGAGACTTCATTTAAGAGTAAAATAAGTTTAACGAACATGGTGCATGATAGAGTCCATCGCAACGTTAAATTATAAGGAGTATAGAGGCCGTGGAAATATAGAAATATCACCCCGATGGAGTCTAGACACTGGTGGAGGTGATGAAGGGATAAAGGAAGAGCCTGAAGATCTGGGTGTGATGTGATGGGAAGTGGGGCTTCTGATGATCGAGGAACCCTGAGATTTGAGGTGAATGGGGTGGAGGAGGGGTGCAGCGTTTTTGCCTGAAATGACAACTGACAGCAGCAGAGAGTAGAACAGATATAAAGTTTGAATGCAATTACGCGAGACCTCACAGAGATTGTGGCAAAATCTGGTTGGTTTAACTGAAAGAGTAAACACCCACATTCAGCTGATGACAATGCAGCTGATGAGGAGATGGGAGTGAGAGAAATGTGAAGCATAGAAGTCTTCCTGAATGAACTTACGCTGAGCATATAACCAAAAGATGTATCCTGGAATTCATTTAAACCTGTTATTTGTTTGAGAAAGTAATAAATAAATAAATACATATTTTTGAATTTGAAAAAAGTATATTGTCAATCGCAATTATTTCTGAGATAATACATTGTACAGCAACATTTGGAATTGTTACAGCTCTAGTGATAGCACCTAAATGTCAGACAGTGCCAAGAAACCGTATGTAAAAGTGTACTGTATGTACAGATTGCAACAGATAGAGAAGAATATATTTATGTTATTAAAGATGTATCCAAAAGCAGAACAAATTTTTTAGACTTGTATTTGTCCATTTTGAGATGAGGTGATATTTTGTGACACATTATGTGTAAGACCTATAAGGTTGTACATGTATATGTCATTTGTATTGTATATGATAAGGCTTGTATATGCTAAATGGAGTTTGAGCTTTTATTTTTTACTAATGTATAAGTGTGAAATAAAATGAAATAGACAGACCACACTAGTTTCCCAAAGAGACAATCTACTGTAGTTTTGTCACAGTTTATAACATCATTGAATTGTTCGTGTTATTAGAGTTAATGTATCATATGGTGCTCTTATGAGGCTAACATTTCATTTTCTGCAACCCCATAGTACAGTAGTACTTGTACAGTATACTGCCTCAAGGTTTGTTAAGAATTCACTACACTCTGAAAATGATGTCAGAGTAATTGCATATACACATAATTGCAGGTGTATAGATGGATTATTGCATAATGTACAGTTGTTTAGCCACATGCTGTAAGGAGGGAACAAATCTTCTAATTATTCCATTATGTCTGTAATTTCATTAACTAAGCTTTGCTAAAAAGGAGAAGCAGAAGACTGTCAGAAGTAATTAAAAGATAAGGTGAACAGTACAGTCTGCTCACCCTAGCTACATTAAGACATTTAGCTTCTACAGTGAGAGCGTAATATCCCCTTAACACACCACACACACACGCACACACGCAAAACACACACTGAAGGGATGACGGAGGTGCTCTCCCACCTGCCAACAGATCCCTCAGACATGTGCACTGGAGGTATATGTGTTGCAGTCCCGTGGCGTCGGACGGATGAGATATGAAATGTGATGGGTGCACAATGGTTGTCAACATGAATGACTCGTAAACAAGTAAAACATAACAGCCTACACTGTGGTGTTCATTTTTGTAGATATTGGAGAGGAGGTTCGGCACCATCCTTAATACCACTTCTCACTTCCTTTCTTCTTTTTTGCGTCGTCCTTACGTGGGCATGGGAAATATGCTCGCTTCAGTGAACCATTCCAAGCGTGGGGATCCTTTTAACTCACTGTTTCTGTGCTGCACTTGGTTTGTATGAGCCTCTAGCAAAAAATAATAAACAACATACCATATCCTTATAAACAAAAACATAAACACAAAATGATTTACTTATTAATGGAAACATAAAACATAAACACAAAATTATGTATTTATGAATGGATGTATTATTAATGGGACCACTGTTATGAAGAGGTTCTAAGTTTTATTGGAATTTTACAACCTAAGTTATCATTAAGGGAATTTTGTTGACTGATATGAAGCATTTAACCCATATTTGTTCAGACATGGTTTTGTTGAGTTGATTGGAAGAAAAAAAATGATGTTCCTCAGTGCTATTAATAATTTCCCAAATCTTGTCTGCAGAGGCTATTTTGCCGATTTAAATCTAGTAAAACAAGTATCTCTATGGTTGTATAATGAGTGCAGATGGGAAGTTTTTAACGAGAAACTGACACCCACGAGTAGTGCGGCAGATACTCCACCCTCCAGCTGCAAGGATGAGAAGCATAAAAAAGAGCAGATTAGAGGAGAATGGTGCATCAACTTCATCAGTTAATTAAACTCTATTGCAGCTTGATGAGCAATTAATCAAGGCAGCGTGCAGAGTGTCAGGCAGGGCTGAGTTCTTTGGGTGCGGTATGTGTGCACCGTACAGTATGTTCCCAGGGGGGCAGCCCTGGGGGGAGCAGCACTTACCAAGTGAGAAGCCCTAAAATTGTACATGGTGTAATGGGCTGGGTTTATGTAAGCATCTATCAATCACTCTG
Organism: Zingel zingel; assembly: GCA_023566125.1. Taxonomy (NCBI): domain Eukaryota; kingdom Metazoa; phylum Chordata; class Actinopteri; order Perciformes; family Percidae; genus Zingel; species Zingel zingel. The sequence continues at coordinate 16,400,995 of CM042326.1, read as the reverse complement.
TGACTTAAGCCTGCACCCTATTAGAGCTCCAGGATTAGGCTCCTCTCAGTGCTGAACTAACCGAGAAACTACTTGTCTAAGTAGATTGAATTTCAGGAAATGCTAAAATTTATTGGATTATTATTTAGAAACAAATAGTTAATAGTTAACAAAGTTATTCACATTAATCTGGGAGAAACATGGTCTCAAAGCATGTCAAAAATGTATTTTTTTATTTATTTTCTAAGCCTGAAGATTTAGCTCTTATCTTTCATCTGATATCTGACTCCGTAAATCTGATGGTTTGAGTTTTGTCCTTTGTATGTCCCGCCCTTTCATCTACCTCTTCATCTCTTTCAAGACTGTGAAAGTAGAGAAGTGAGAAGTAGGGGTTTTTTTATGCTATGGAAATTTGAGTTGGCAGTTTGTGACTAAATGCAGTAAATGTATTAACGAGACCATGGGGAACATTAAAAGTCAATTGAAGGAGGCTATTAAAAGCAGCATTTTAATTGGGTTAGTCCCTCCACTAAACCTTTTTTTCTGTCTCTTCTGTCTTTTTTTCCAAGAGCAATGGCACTTAAAAGTTCTGAATTAATGTGTTGAGTGTGTGGTAGTCCTTGAAAGAAAGTTCCCTATTGGAATATCAGATTCTAGTCTCATGTTATATTCACTGTATATGCAAGGACTTGAAATTTAGGAATTTGTGTGAAATCTGCCATGGTGTGAGGTTTGATGATGGCAGATGCTCATGGTGTCTCTTGCTGCATTTAGTCCTGCTGATGAGCTGCTGTCTCTATGGATCTTGCTGAAGGGTTTCAAGAGGGGCAAATCTCTTAAAATGACACAGATTGCAGCCAACACAAGGTTTTACTACAACCCAAGTGTCTACAGATCATCTTCTCCCCTATTCAGTTCTAAAAATCTGACGTGAGCTGCACTCACTGTAGCCATCTGCTTTTCAGTTTTTATTGATTGGTGTTAATGCCCGCAAGGAGTAAGTCAATTGTGTTAGTACTGTAGCTTTAATGCATCAGATTATATAATCTGTTGAAAGAACATTACAAGGCATACAATTGTCCTAGTTTTGGTAACGTGGTGTGACACATTACAAATGGTTTAAATTGCACTTTAGCTTCTGTCTCTTGGAGCATGCTTGACTCATTCTGCACTTTAAGGGAACTGGGCTCTCTCTCTCTGTGTGTGTGTGTGTGTGTGTGTGTGTACATTGAAGAGTCAGATAGAGATGGAGATGTAATGTAGTATTGGCTGTGCTGACTGGATAATGACATGCAGAGTGCTGCGCTGCTACAGTAGGTTGAGCATCCAACCAGATGCTCCTTTCACTGCAGCTCATACGCAGGGAGAGAGGCTGCACCACCATTTGCACTCATCTTAGCTGCATTAAGCAGTGGGATTCAGAGACATTCAATAATTTACTGTTAAAGAAGCTTATTAGAGTAGATTACAACAGCATGTGGATCTGAGGAGACTGAGGCTAAGCTGGGTTCAAACTTCCTTTAAAACATTCTCTTACAGTAATGTCCATGCTTATGTTTTTATGCTCTCAGTGTAATGATGTCCGTATTCACTGTAGTTTATTGATTCCGTCTCACACAAACTGCTCAGATTCAGTAATATCCTCTTCGCAAGTGTTGAGGCTACTTTAGGGTATTTAAATTGATACGGGTGTGTCTACAGTACTTTGAATGGGAGGTGTGTGTGTGTGTGTGTGTGTGTGTGTGTGTGTGTGTGTGTGTGTGTGTGTGTGTGTGTGTGTGTGTGTGTGTGTGTGTGAGAATGAGTGATCGATTGGCTGAAGTCCAAAAAAAATGTTTGCGCTTTTAAAGAACCGAATGGCAGCATCACACAGAAGACCAGAACAGGTACATAGAGCACTGGATCTCGAGGGGATACTCTTACCCACTAATTATATAATTTATTGAACTGTCATGAAAACAATTAAGGACAAAATTCACAGTATGCCTTTTTGTGCTGTTAAAATGTTCAAGTTTTTAAGAAGAGCAATGGCATGTTTAAGAACAACACTTATGGTCAGTATGGCTGTCATTAATCTGTGTAATGGTCATTCTAGCAGGTCTTATGTGCACTTGGAATAATATCTCACATTGCAAAAAGAAATGTGATAAGAAACATTCCTCAAGGAGAGCATATGCTACTATATATGATACTCTAGGGATTGACAGATGTAAATACCATAGGGCCACATCAATGCCACACAGAGGAAAAACTAATGACGTAATGTACAATTTCTTCATGTTTTCTTTTTTCATCATGATTCTATGGAGTCTTTTAAAGAGTAAAAAAGTGTGCACAATTGAAAGGCTTTTCTTATTACATTTAAATTAAAAATTAAAATTGTTAATTGTTTCAAAACAGTAATTGCAGTATGTTCATAATTTGTTGGATGTCAGTGCCAACCCGGGTCCTCCTCTGGGCCCTTCCCTTGTTTAAAATGGGCTCCAGGCCTAAACGCAATAACCATATGGCTCCTTTCTTAAAGCTGGATGCCAATGATGAAAAGTGCAGTCTAGCTAATGCAGAATACATGCTGTATACAAGCTGAGTTTATGAAAATAGTTTGTATATTTCAGTCATGTTTATTCCATTTAAGTCATCTATGCATTTATATTGTAATACGTCACCATTGCCCTTTATCCTCTGACTTGAGTGACTTGTCTTCCCAGAATTACTATACATTGAAATATATATTTTTTCAGCAAAACAAGGTGTTTCAAAAATAGATGTTTGCTCTCTATATAATTAATAGATATTATGAATGGGTATGGACCTATTTAGGGACTGTATGATGCTGCAGTAAGGACTGAGCCTTAGCACATGGGGCGCACGCTCAACCAGGTGAGCTAACAGGACAGGACTTTTTTTTTTAACCAAGAGCTGTCACTTGATATGACACATTACCATGTCTTGACACATTTTACTTTACAGCTTTATTAAGATGCAGAATAAAGTGAAGACGGTACCTGCTAGTGACTAATGACTTGCTCAACAAATAACGTTCAATAACTAAAGAGACACCTCTACTGTCCCCCAAAAAACGTATAAAGCCCTCCCTTCAGCTACCTCCTATCAACACTGGGCATTTCATAACCGTAATGTTTATTGTCACTAAAAGTTTTTTTTTTCTGTGTTCTTCTCTTTTCAGGAAAAAGGAAACATTGCCGTTGTATTTAATGTTGGAACCGATGACATTAATATTGAGGAGACATCAAAGTTTGTAAATGACGGAAAGTACCATATAGTGAAGTTTACGAGGAGTGGGGGTAATGCCACTCTGCAGGTGGATGACCTGCCAGTCATTGAGCGCTACCCCACAGGTGAGTCCCCACTTTGCCTTTAGTTACATCTGATACTGCTAAAAGGCGCTTAAGAGATTATCAAGCCCACTAGTAATGTCTTATATGTTCAGATGTTTTCATGTTGACTTGGCATGTGCTCTAATTGCTTTTTTATGTTTCTGTTTCCAGCAGTTGTTACGAATAATACAAGTGTTGTTGAGTTTTAAAACATCCCAGGTCCATGTAAATGGGTTGCACTTAACCACTCCCATAGTCCAAAATATAAACTATATAAAAGGGCAACCACCCACCCTGTCTACATGTCTGCATTATATTCCCCATATACATAAATAATCCACCTACAGTGTGTGCTCACAGTCAGGTCAAATCAATAGACAAATTACCACTTTTACTGTGGCAAGTAATTGTGTGCCAGTTCGATATTTATGTCTCTGCCAATACAGAAGATTGAGCAAAGTAAGGCAACGGGGTAGACCAACCTGTAATAACACAGTCAAACTAAATGAATACCTGAATTAATCTGTTGCTTACTCAGAAATAAATACCATATGATCAGCTACATTTAACCATGACAATGCACTTATACATTATTTTTACAGCATACACCACAATTACTCATTTATATTATTTTCTTTGTCATGCGTGTTACTACTAATAATAATCATTTTCATTTGTGTAACACTTTCCATATACACAGTTAACATGACTGTGGAAGATGAATTTCCTTATTACTGGCCTGTGTAATCAGTATTTAGTAATTGCAAAAGTATAATATATGTAATAGGTTCCACATTATATGGCTGGAATACTTGTACTGGCACTTTCTTTTATAATGTAGTGGTAACTTCTAATGTCCATTGATTCAACGTTGTCTCTGGAAAGTGAAGGTTCACATTAGGGAAAATGCAAGCTCTGTGTCACATTTGTCGGTGAAAATATGATGCAATCTACTGTTGGAAATGAAAAAAAACTCAGCAACACTGGTATGATTCTGTAGAATGTCAGGATGTTAGCAATATGATGGCTCTAAAAAATAATTTAAATAACACTGTTTGTGTTGTTGAAATGGTTAACTTTTTAACTGCTTAAAGGCTTTGACAAAACCTATAGATTATTAAAGGAGTGTGACTATTGTATGACTGTACGGTAATGCTTTTATCAACACACCAAATTACTGCACAAACAAGTGTAGCATTTACTCCACAAGAGTAAGAACTGCAGCCCTAAATCAAAAACATCTGTTAGATTGTGAGCATGACATGACTGGGCAGAAGGACAAATGGAAGACAAATCCAACCTGTCTCTCCCCTTTTGCATAATGTTTGGTGACCTTTTTAGCTATGACCAGTGCATTCATCCAAATGAAAGAGGTTTTTATGACTGGGACTCAATCCTCACTACTTGCCTCAGGTGGAAAAGGAAGCTAATGGCTTTTGACATGTTGTGGACATGGCAGAATGCACAGCAGGGTTAAATGCCTGGATGCTACAATCTCAATCTTCAAACAGTCCCCAAGACACCTATGATACATACAGATGAAAGGTTCCTAAACTGGATGAAGTCGGTTAAAACAACTGTTTTTAATACACAAAGGTGCAACACTAAAGATGAGGGATATAGGTGTCACTTATTGAAGGTTTTAATACTGCAGAGGGAAACACGATAGGGTTAGCTTCAGGTCAATATAAAATTAGCCACTTGATAAAACACTATCACTCAGCTCAATTACATACAGTAGTTCGGAAAATTAATAATGTATTGGACTATTTCATGCTTGACAATGAAAAACAGAGCACAGTATAATTAATATTGGTTGTTAAGTTGTCATCAGGGAACAAAAAACCTCTGATGTTATGTGCTGAGTTATGAATGCTGCAAGGGAGAAGTGACCAATCTCATCCCCACCAATCATGCATCAGTGACAATGCTAAGTCCAGCTACCTTATTAGGCTCGTTGCAGACTAATTACACCCAATCACAATAACTGCACAGTTCCTCCCTTCACCCCCAGCACACAAAGCCATTATTCTCTCAGCTCGCCTGTAGTTTGATTAGTATCCATGTATGCCTCTAACACACTCATAATAGCAGCCCTCAGCCACTCTTAGGCCACATACAGAACAACAGTGATTATAATAAGAGTAGACAGCAAAGATAAAAATGATGGCTGGAGAGTGAGAATGACAGAGAGTAGGGGATTATATGGGAGGGAACGATCATTCTCAAAGCAAGGAAATAATTGCTTCACCAAGGCCTATATTTCTGCCCTCGTAATCTCATTAAAAAGTCTCGTACTGCATACTTATGGGCCATTAAAAGTCTTTAGCACAATTATTAGAATCTAAAAATGCAAAACACGCAGACACATACTAGCCTTCTATCTGTTGTAGGTTGGTTCTCTTTCCTTTATTCTTGCCCCGCTTTCATTCTGCAGCGCATACAAAAGGCTGGGCAGCAGCAAAAAATCGGCCCCTTCTCCCGAGTCTTGTCCATGGAAGTAATACCATCACAATGGCGCTGCCAGGCCTGCAGGGTACGACTCAGTATCCTATCGGATCCTAACACTCGCTGCACACAAAGATAATGGACAAGTCTCTGGCCTTATTCTTTTACTAAAATCAGAGTGTGGTGCACTTACAGAGCTCTCCCTCCACTCCCCTCAGCTCTCAGTTCCCTCTTTTTCTGTCCTTTTTACCTCGATCTGTCCACCCCTGCCCCGTCTGTGGATCTCAACCTCTGTCCTGTTTTTCCACCTTGCGGTGTGGAGTCTGATTTGTGGGATTTGAGGGGAGGAGAGTTAGCTTTATCCATCAAAGCTCCGTCCTATCTGCTCTGGTTTCGTCTCTGTTCTATCCATGAGCCTATTCAGCCCATTGTGCAAGCAGTCATTACTGAGCATGCCTAAAAAATGGTGCAATGGCTGCCACAGTCAGAGTAGAAAAAGGGAGCAGAATAATAAAAAATAATAGTGAGATTTGTGTAGGTTCCTCCTTTTTTAATTCTCCTGGCTCCATGAACAGAGGAAGAATTTGCATATTTGTTCATTTAATGTGGCGAGTGTCCAAGGGCTTGTAATGATATAAAGCTCCCACCTTATCAGACCACTTTATTAATAAAAAGAAAACAAGTGAGTGAGGGCAAAGCGGGTCAGTTGGGACGGCTCAGCTGAATCGCTGCTGCCTGGCGGAGGAGATAAGCCAGGCTGTCCCATACCAAACCAAATCACCACTGAGCAGCAGTCACAGGCTTCGCTCGCAGGCAGGATGAATGGGCTCTGCTGCTGCATCGAAGCCCAGGGGATAGCATTGTTTAACACTCCGGTGTTCCATAGTGAGGATCAATACACGATCAGACCTTGATTATATCCACACTTAATTAACCTCAGTACAAGGATAGACTTGGTGTGCCACAGGGTGCAGAGCCAAAGGGATAAAGTGCTTACTGTCTTTGAAAATGGAACATGTTTTTGCACAAAAGTTAAGGATTTTGGCACAGCGGTGGTGAGGATAAATTTGTGTGTGTGTATGTGTGTTTGTGAATGTATGTTCCTGCCCATCTGACACTGTCTTTCTAGTAGTTATTTGCCCTCTTCATCAACACATTGAAATGGGTGTTGCTCTTCTTCAGTCTAAACGTATGTGTCCTCATCGTCCTCCCAACACCTGTAAGCTAACCGTTCTCTAGAGCCCAGTTTGATGCTGACCTCTCCTCAGAGTGTCTCAGTAGCAGAAAACGGAGAGATGACATAACTAACACCCCATGACTGACAAATGGAGGTGACAGGAATTAACGAAGCCCATGAATGCTCCATGACAACAGCAAGTCATGTATTATTCATTAATTTAACACATTCCAAATGTAAGGAAGTACAGCTGTGTGTGTGCGCTCGCTTGTTTGTTTATTATTTGTTTGTGTGTAATACTTCCATCATGCATAGTGCTTATAAGAATTAGGTGGTGCAGGGCTCCTTGCATAAGGTAAAATTCAGTGTGCGTTCAACAGCAGGCAGTATGGTAGACGTTACATAAGCTGGAAGCAACTGGAGGTTAGTGTGCTTCACATCCACCTACCTGGAGGAAGCTTAGTGATTTTTGTAGCTACAGAATAAATTAGTTAGTTATAATTTTGTTTTTGTTAACAAATCCCATGAAATTACCAAAAACAACAATGCGTCGTTCCTGCAAGTATTGCCTTCGTATCTACAGTCTGGTATAATTTACACCTCTGGGCCACAGAGCTCCATTGTTGTCCAAAAACACAACACAATCAATAAGCTACACCGTTGCGCTGGGTGACATGTTCTTAAACTGTGTCTATAGTTTGTCTATTTTGTTGTATAGTCTTGAATATTGTAGTTACTGTGTCATCTTTTCTTTATTTTGTGTCTGGGTGGGTGGTGACGGGGGGTTTGGATATATTCATGTTGCAAATTGTATGTTTTGTATGTTGTGTTAAAAATAAATACAAAATTGTTAGTCACAAAAAAAACTCACCAGAGCACCAAACTAAAAATAGTCTCCAACAAATGCACTTTTCTCATGATTGAGTGACATTTGCTAAAAACTACAGTGGCCAGCTTTTTGAGGAAATCATTAAGCCTTTTCTATAATTGTAACCCGTCTTGGAACTCTGCCTGAGTAGTCGGAGTGAACTAACATATTGTTTTTGGTCTTTTCATGGGATTTGTTGACAATTTCAAAGATATAGAATGTTGCCAATCTTGTCCTTGGAATGTCAGTCCATCATGAATCAGCATAAGCACGAATACACTTACATGTAAACTTGTGACCAATTTATGTTGAAGATGACATTCCTGCGCATGGACGTCACCTTCAACATAAATTGGTTGCACTCTGTTTAGCAAGAAGATGCTCCATGATTAATGGGGGAAAAGGGAATAGAAATATGAAAAATGGGTATACTAAGTATGTGTACTGAATGTGCAGTATCACATCAGATAACTGGACATTGTTTTAGAAATGTGGCTCACTAAATTGCATTCAGAGATTGACATCAAATAACATACACAGTGTTCCTGGTTTTGTTGTAATGCAGAATGTCTGAACTGTCTATGTCAGTGTTGAGGAAGAAGTGTTCCACTAAATCTCCTTCACAAGCCTTTGTGTTCCAACTGGGCACAATCAGCTGCAGCCAAATTCTATGAGCTGTATAGAAAAGCTTTAAACCCTTTTCTGGTAGCTGATCCTCTACAGTAATTCAAGCTGATGCGATTAAAAAATGTCTTTTTATGCGTCTTCTTACCTCTAAGACCTTTCATCAGACCAACTGTGCATCTGTTACAAGGTTACCTCCTTTCCTTCATTTCTCTGTGACTCTTTCCCCTCCGAAGCTATTCTCCACCGAATCATTGTTAGCTACCAGATCTTTTATCTGCAAGAACTGAATTAATATAGTTGATGGGACAAACATTGTCAATCTGCCGAAGAATGGTGCTGACTGAATTCAATCTCTGCAGACAATACCAGGGGAAAAGCACTCCGAGACAGTGCCACTTTACTGAAAGTCTTCTGTTCTGGAGAGGTTATTGGCCTTGACAAAGGGTGATGCAGAGTTTGCCCTCATTAATGCCGAAGTGCCCCTCCAATCTTGGAGTGAAGTTTTTCTCTAGCTGTCGCCTGACAATTTTTTTTGGCTTATTCTCTGAATACTTTTTTCCACTGACTTCGATGTCATCAATACAATATTTAGACAGTCAAATGACTTTTCCTTCTTTATGACTTATAGCTTTTGTCAAAGCCATTTTATCAAAGATTTTACAGTGTATGTACATGCTTTGACCTTGTCTTCTGACTTTTCTCTGACCAGATGCTCTGAATGTATACTGTGTTAATTGTTGTATTGCGATTAGCTTATTATTTCTTGTCAATTAGGCTATTTATAAATGGGGTGGGCATTTGTAATATGTTTACGTTAAATTGTCCTTTAAACCATAAAAGGTTGATTCAACAATACGTTTAAATGATGTTATTTTTGAAAATGTATATAACTAGTTTAAAAGCCAGTTAAAAAGATATAGAGGGGAAAGACTAATGGCATAGAAAAGATTTGGGTAAAGATTTTGCAATGGAAATGTATACATTTGTAATATGGGTTGGTTGATAACATAGCTCTATTAATCTAGATGAAACGTTTGCGTGCTAGTCCACTTATTTTCAATTAATATAGGCCTAATTTGTTGGCTAAAATAAAATAAAAGGAGTGAAATGAGTTGTTCAAATAATGTTTTTAGTAAATATTGTTTTTTTAAATATACAAAACTTTTTAAATTATAAAAACGTTGTGCAGTTGTATAGCTCCAGCATTAAGTATGAACATTTAACCTTTGACCTTACAGATTGTAACCACTGAAATGTCTCTTTAAACTTTAAAGGCAACAATGATAACGAACGCCTGGCGATTGCTAGACAGCGAATCCCATACCGACTTGGTCGAGTAGTTGACGAATGGCTACTCGACAAAGGTAAAATCACTGATTAAAATTTTAAATAAAATAATTTGATCATAACCAAGTTGTAGCACTATTTTGTAAATAATAAACCTAAAAAAATAAATGTTCAGTAAAACTTTAAAAACTAAATGATTTGAACAGTTAAATTTAGTCTGTAGTGTTTCATACTTTTCATAATAATGTATTTATTTTATAGATGTCAGCTGTTTTAATACGTGTTTATTGTCAACTTAAGGTTAAAGGGACTGTAAATATGAATTTAAATCCACTTACTGAAGTAATATCAGCATTGTTAAAATGTCTATAAAGTATTGTAAACATCTAAATGATCAATTTAAAAGTTCTTGTTTAATCATTCATTAGTTGCTAAGTGTTATTTGAAACACTTTTGAAACATGTACAGTACAGTACTTGGTGTCATTTGATCTGTTGTGATTAAACTGCTAGCTGATAAATAGAGTGCAATATGAATTGGCATCAGAATTCTGAGTCCCTTTAACAGACATTGTAAATATGTATAGGGCATTAGACCAAGGAACTGTAATATAAAACAAACTGAGTGCATGCTTTGTTTTTTTATAGTTCAATAAAAAATTCATATTTTTTACTTAAAATGTGAAATAAGCCCTATCATTTTTTATGTTTCTTTTTGTTTTTCTGTTTTACGTTATGAAAGTGCTATCATAAAATGTTTTTGGGTTTTCCATGTGCCCAACCATATCCGTTCTAAGTATTATTTTCCTTGGTTGCTTTTGCTAAAAGGATGAATAGTTTCAAATTTCTTGAAGTGTGTCCTGCATCCTGTGAGATTACACACAAGAAAAGTCCAATTCTCACAACCTCTAACCATTTTAGGCTTCTTTTTTTGATGCTTGCTTTATACCAAGTTTGTAACTCCTACAATTTGACAGAAGAATGCAGAATAAAATAAACAAAGCCTAATGAAATATGTGTTTGGCATCTGTTAGACAAATGTTTTATATATTGTCTTATTGCACAAGCAATTTCCTGCAAATTGTCCTTTTATGTTACTTTCAATATAATGTTATCTTTTTTAAGTGTAGTTAACTCTATTGCATTCCCATAACATTACTACGTATGATTAATCTTGATTCTTGTTATTTTAGATTATACTGCCCTTTTAGCAAAGCTGCATTGATTTACTAAATCCTTTTTTATTTGACATGTTTTTATTTTTTTATTTTCATAGGCATCTCATCATTTTTACTGCAATAAATTACCAGGGTTTGCCTCTTCAACCTGTAATTTATTGGTCTCATTAGCCACTGGGCAAATAATCCGTGTCTCTGTCTTTTTTTTTCCTGTTCAGTAAAAGTGGCTGAGTCCACAGACCAACATTCTTGTATATATGTAACATTGTTTTCCCACAGGGCGGCAGCTTACAATCTTCAACAGCCAAACCACTATACAGATTGGGGGCTGGGAGCGAGACCGGAGTCGATCCTTTCAGGGCCAGCTTTCGGGCCTCTACTATAATGGCTTGAAGGTGTTCAACATGGCTGCGGAAGGGGATCCCAACATCAGGATCCAGGGCAGCGCGCGGCTTGTGGGGGAGTCGCCCTCCTCTATCACGCCACAGTCTAGCACCACAGCCAATCGCTCGGAGACGTCCACGTCTATCATGGAGATCACCACCACCACGGCATCCAGCAGGCGAGTCAAACAGACTACACCACGAGAGCCTCAGCAGGTAAGATCATCTCTAAATTATTCTCTCAACTTAATCCATTTTTAAATATTCACAATGCACAGCATGACGTTAAGCACATCCCGGATTCATATAATACATCTCATCATTATGCTCTTATATAGTGGAGCATGTGCCTTACTTAATTGTGTCACGCCTTTCCCTTTCCTCAAGTCCTCTGACCTAAAAACTGATAGAAATAAGTGCATTGTTCCATCACTGGGAGTGGGACCACAGGCACACTGTGGAGTGTTTCTCCCCGTGCAATCAGATGTGGCACTGTGGTGTGTGTGTGTGTGTGTGTGTGTGTGTGTGTGTGTGTGTGTGTGTGTGTGCGTGTGTGTGTGTGTGTGTGTGTGTGTGTGTGTGTGTGTGTGTGTGCGTGTGCGTGTGCGTGTGCGTGTGCGTGTGTGAAAATCATTATAGTGGTCTTCCATCATCTTTATCTGCCCTGCATGAGCTTTGTGTACAGGAGCAAATTACTTCTCAAATATCACCATGTGTGACTAAACAATGCAACACAAAATGTATGTCCTGTCTAATTAAATGGCGATCAGACCATTCTCACACAGCCAAAAACAGAAGACATTGAAAAACACTATAAAAATAATTATTATGCTATTTAGAAATTATTTGTGTCTATACGAATCAAATTCCTAATCCAAGTGTAACTGATTCTCAAAAGTTCTCACAATGTAAATGCTAATTCAAAAAATGTCTTTATTTACTTGCATCATTGCATCGGGAATTTGCTTGCAACAGACTTCATTACAATCTAGGAATACCTGAGCACTGAACAACAAAGAGCATAGTCAGAAATGGCTTCATGTGTTGTTCATACAAAGTTAAAATAGAAGCTTCACGCCCCCAGGAAATTTTCAGCCTATACAATCCAATCAAAAAGTGACCTCATTGAGAACTAAGAAATGTGCTTTAATTGTTATGGAGCAAAATGGATAAAAGCAATACTTTGTTGGATAAAACAAAGCTTATATTTGTTTAAATAATGGTCATTTTACATTATATGAATATTTCAAGTAAGCCCTGATAGGAAGCAAGTAATATATAATTGAAACCATGAAGATACTAAGAGTATACACACAGAGTTAATATCTGTGTCAGAATTTCAAATATTCAGTGAGTCAGTTGCAGGAAAAACATACATAGTAGCTTAAATGAAGCAGAATTGTACACTAAAATGACCCTTGAATCAGGGGTTAATCAGCTATTACAAATATAGTTTCAATTCACTTTGGATTTAACTCATTTTGGATTAATTGGACTGGTTAAAGGAACATTTTCGCATCTCCAGGAGGGAGTGGGTTTAACTTCATATTGAAAAATATACACAAATAATTATTTTACAGTCTCACTGAGACAACAGTTAATGCACATACAGTACGTCTCAAGCTATTTCAAGGATTATAGAAAAAAATGTTGAGTGCCTTTGAACTGCAATGCTGTGTTGATTAGTTTCATTGTTCAGAAGAAAGTTCTTTAAAACCATTTAATATTTATGAAAATGAATGAAAGCATAAAAAGCCTTAAACGTTTAGGTATCTATAAAGTCATGCTTAAGCTTTATGTAGAGCTTTTTTTAAAGATCAATTAAATTCAAAGCAAAAAAAAATCAAGCTTTTCTGTCAATTTAGCAGCCGTTTCAACCTTCAGCTCATATTATGAAATGACAAACTCATAGATAATTTGCACCTAGTTTTTTTTTTTTTTTCCAGCGGCTGTAAAGAACCCACATTAATGGCCGTCCCCTAACTCCCTCTCTCTCTCTCTCTTTGACCATTATAACAGTTTGTGTAAGGGTCTGCAAATGCTGACAAATAATATAATCATAAATATTGATCCAGTGGAATGGTTTTCTCTCAGACTCAGCATGGTTCCTGAACCGTGGCAGGAGCATGTAATGCAGGCGAAATATCACACAATAGACTATAATTATATCCCAGCGCCATGTGGTGTTATAAATTGTCACCAAGGAACCAAGAGATTGGCAGAAAGGAACAGGCTTGATAAGATGGATGCCTGCCTTTTTCAGGCCTTTTCATCTGGGGAGAAATGAAGTGATATAAATGACCATGACAATTTAGCAATGCAGTGTGTTACAGAGATATTTATTAATATACACAACATATGTTCTGCTTTAGATATGATCTGGTGTTTGGATATCTGATATTATGCCCTTCTGCTAACCAGATTCTACTTAGTTTAATCAATTACAGTTTACTTCATTGCATTCATGTGTACAGCTATTGGTTTAGATGTTAAGCAGTGTAATATACAGTTTAATTAATTTTTTTAACTGTATATTAGATCCTCTTTTTTGAGAATTTACATGTGCTTGTTTTTTTTTGTTTTTTTTAAAGTATGTGGTGTAACAGTACAGCTTCAGGCAGAATAGTGGTGATACTGTGATGATTTTGGCCAAATTAATTTAGAGATGTTGTACTGTCAAGTTATGTGGCAGGCTCACCTTTTAAAGTGGCATTTAAAAGCTTGGAAAAAGGAGAATAGTCAAGGCTAACTGTGTTGGCTAAGGTGTTACCTAATGCATTCATACAGAAAGAAAAAAAAGTTGCTCTGTGATGTAGGCAGAGAGATGAATGAGGCATGCAAAAACATGAGCATTGGGAGATGTCAATGCGTTCAGTTTAGGGCTGAAACGATTCCTTGAATAACTCGAATAATTCGATTACAAAAAATCCTCGATGCAAAATGATTTGCCTCGAAGCTTCGTTAAATCATTGTTACCAAAGTTGTATTGCTGACGGACGGTGTTTCCACACGGATCATTATTATTGTCGCACACCAGACGCTGCTAAGTCTGCGGGCGGCACATGCCAGAGTGTAAATAGTGAGGGGCTAAGAGAAGAGACAGGCTGGCGAAAACGACAGAAAGTGTCCAAAGTTTGGAATCAGTTCAAACGTCGTTAAAACGAGAACTCTGTACAGTGTGTCTACTGAAAAACCGAACTAGCTTACCACAACTGTAAAATGAAGGAGGGAGACGAGAATGTGCTGCATGGATCATTAATTGGAACATTTACTTGTAAAAATCTTCTTCCTGTCAACCCTGGCTACTGAAATCTGGTGCCACTGATATGTCTGCGCTTCTCTCTGATACTCTAAAACAGACGGCAACACAAACACCGCTGCACGTGACGCTAGTTAACACTATACTCGACAGCAGCTAACGTTAGCCTACTGCTAGCGAGTAGCTGGATTAAAAACGGTTAAAATGCTGACAGCTAACGCTAAACGGTGTAAAGTTTGACTGTGTTTTACTGTAGAGGATTCAACACCGGGATGTAACAATCTGTAGCTGCCGTCGGAAAAACAACACAGACGGTGCGTTCAATGAAACTGGTAAACTACAGTCTCGTAGTATATTTGAAGTTATTGTGAATGTCCTTTTCCCATCTGGTGGTTGTTTTTGTCGTTCAACAGCAATTTACTAGTGAAATAAGTTATTGTTATACATTATTATTAAATCATTTAATGTTGACCATATGGCCTTATCAATAAACAAGCCGTTCTTTAATGTCACCAGCTGTTATTTAGTACCCTTTTTTTTTTTTACTTTCATAAAAAGTATCGGTTCAGGCACCGTTAATTATGTATGCAATTAATTTAGATTAATTAATCACAGAGTATGTAATTAATTAGATTACATTTTTAATCGATTGACAGCCCTAATATTTACATATAGGCCTATATACAGATCAGTCTCAGGATGAAACTTGTAGTTCTGAAAGTTAAGTTGCACAACTTAAGGTCATGTTTATGTATGTTTAATGTATGCCTTAGTGTGAGGTTGATGTCATTTCAGAAAATGTTTTCTTTAAAAATTTTACAATGTAATATGGCACTTAAATGCACTTCATATGTTTAGTTTTTTGAGAGATGATACTGTAAGCAATAGGCAAAAAAAATGTAGCTTTTTCCTAAAATGCAATCTAACTATTGTTTATTATTGCTCTTCAATAAAACAAAAGTATTTCTTATCCGATTAATCAATGGAATAATCGGTAGAATACTCAATTACTCAAATAATCGATAGCTGCAGTCCTAGTTCAGTTTGATTCAACGTGATGACCTTCCCATGGAGAGCTACCCGAGGTAGGACATTACTGTCTCAGGACACTACTCTTAGAAAAACATTGTGTTTGGCCTCTGGAAAATGCATTCACCTTCCTTTCCCTTGAATAGGCAGCATTTTAATTATTGTCCAGATGTTCCATCTCAACACTGATGGCAATTGCAATTCAATGAATGCTTTTATATCTTGAGAGCTTGACATTACTGAGGCACGTACATTTTTAGTATAACTGGCCCCAGTGGAAAGGGACATTGAACATTGACGGCAGCAGTATCAGCCTTTAACCATTAAAACTTGGTTAAAGTGGTCCTCCAGAAAATGTAGATCAGGCTGTCTAAGAGCGCAATTGGATCTGAAAATTATAAGACCAATAGCTCTGAGACCTTTTATAGGCCTGTCTAGCAATGAAAGGTAATGGTCAAGATACTTTGGAGTTAACTCAGCACACACAAATCCAGGCAAATTCACTTGTAAGTGCCTATTGCTTTTAATATCAATATTTAAATCACCTATAATCATATTTTTTGGAAATGTTTTGCTTATAGTGACGAACCCACAGACACTGCCTGCCCAGTTTCAAACAACAATAAGTGATTGTGACTAGCTGGTGAACATAGTGGAGCATTTAGCAGCTTAAGAGCCAGATTTTTCCCTCAGGAGTTAGTGGAGAGCTAAAGGGAGATTGAATACTGACCTTACATTCACCAGGCACCCAGAAACACAAAACAGAATGTGTGGTTTGGGCATAGTTACAAGAGGAATTCTTGTAACTACCAACAACCAAATTCTTCACTCTTCACGCTGTTAGATCAGCATATATTGACGTATAATTGACAAAAAAAACAAGAGATAACTGAACTTTGTCTCTTTAACAGATTGTCAGTAAACTGATGTCCACAGGATTGCAATGGTGAGAGAATAATGAAACAGAGCTTGATACAATAATCTTCAAAAATTAGTCTTCTTATGAGTACACATTATCCCTAGTCTCTGATATCTGATTACTCTAAATACATGCCTTCAATAAAAAGCAAACACTTTCAGCAAACACTGCTGTCTCGCTGTGCACACATGGTCAAAATGCCAGCACAATTAAATCTTTCAGTGGAATTGGCTTTGTAGATTTAGGGTATGTCTTCTTGCACTAGCCACTCATCTCCTAGAGGGTAAAGTCAGTCCTAATCATCATTAGTATAATCATTTTGAAGGGTCCTGGGAGGGGAATCCCCCCCCCCCCTTTCTCAGGTGCACTATCAAAAAGTTATTTAAATGCTTGACTGGGGTTATAATGTTATTGCATATATTCTACTCAAACCAGTAGGTGTCCACTCATGCTTTCTTAACAAAGAATATTATCAGCTTAGAGCACACTGGTTTAATCAGGAAAGAAATGCACCATGGGAAAAAACTGATGAGTCATAATTGTTATTAATAGTTATTAGAACTCCCCCTTTGCTTATGGGATTGATTAAATTCTTAAAACTTAAAAACTTAAAACACACTCAAATACAGATATGGTAAATACTACTTAGACCTAGCCTGATGTGACCTTTCTTTTTATCATATCTTGAGGTTTCCTGACCTGAATCCCACACTTGGCTCGTACATGTCAAATAATCTCTGTAGTGGCTTTTTCTGCTGTGTGCTTCCTGTCCTACGCAGGGGAGGTAGCTTACTCTAAGGGCCTTACTGTCATGTCTTAATGAAGTGTCTGCTCTCTGTAGCGGTGCCTTGTCACATCTAATTAAACCATAATGCACTTGTGTATGCATTCACAAACAATGGACCAGCTATTGTACACATACACCAAGAAATGCTACTCGCTTCTCTTGTCTACTAGACTGTTCTACCCTGGCTTCATTTATTTATTGTTTGGGGAAATTATTGCTTCCCCTAAGTGAACTTTTTTGTGCTAATTGGAGACAAATTTGAAATATACAGTACCCTATCTGCTGATGTCAATTTTGAACCCGAACTGCCAACCCACACAAGTCTGATGGTCAGTTTTATAGTGACCTAGCTCTTGTCAATCTGTCTCCTCCCTAACCAAACATTTTAATCAGTTTAGTGTGATATCTCAATTTCTTTCAAAAAACAAAGTTGTGTAAACATTGCAGTTTTTCATATATTTTTTAGGTAACATTTTACAACAACTGCTGCAAATGTGCGAGTATTGGGTATCATTGTTATGTCTGCATTAAATCTAAATATATGGAAGCCAGATTCGATACAACAACATGTTGTGTATTGCAGCATGTTGATTACCTTGCACAGCAGCTGGATTCTTGCGAGAGAATTGTGGGATCACCAATCCTTGACCAGCGGGTGTGGTTTAGGTATGTGTTCCAAAGGCAATGATGGCTCCTGAGGGGGTTTGCGTAGATGCTGCAATAGCATCAGTTATATCACACTAGAGAGTATTTTTTTATTGAAAGAAGAGCAAAGAATGGCACTGAAGGTTTTTCCTGATTGAATGTTGATGTTTTCACAGTTCTCCCGACTGGCAAGAGTTTGATAGACCAATGGTTCATCCAATCACCTGCCAGGTTTTTTTTTAACTGCCTGCCCTTTTCCAAACAGTTTCCAATGATGGCCTTTTAGATGGTTCTGTTAACAAACACAAAAATGTGACGCATCATTTTAGCTTTTTGAAGGGCTGGTGGACAAAATGACAGAAAATGTCAAGCTGCAGAAAGATAGCATTTAACACTAGATGATGCTTAATCAAAACCACTCAAGGATAAGAGATACAATGTAGCTGTTAACTTCCCAGCAAAAAAGAAAGAAAAGACGAAAGCCTGCTATCTAGAGAGACATTGAGAGCTCTTGACAGTGATGGATCCTCACCTGCATTGCTCTGTATTATCAACCCTGGCCAGCACACATACAGTATATAAATCTCACAACCGGTCATAGTGTGAGGCTGCTATCCACCAGCAGTGCTGTCAGCAGGTACATCCTCTGAAGTTGGTATTGGCTCAAGCATCATGGAGAGGCACAAACACAGAAACCTCAGAAATTTTTTAGCCATTGTATTCCTCCATTGTTTTTTTCATAGTTTTTTTTAATACAGTAATTTATTTCTTATGTTTTCCCTTTTGAAAATGTTAATGTCACCTTTTTTTGGTTTTAATATAACAAAATGAGACTACAGCCATTCTAACAGCTCTGTGAGATTGTATGTCGGCACAGCGGTGCCTAACCTAACCCTAACCCTAACCCTAACCCATGAATGCTAACATCAGCATGCTAGCATGCCACTTTTTCAAACATATTAGAAGCATTTTCTTCTCTTTCTTTCTATTCAGGCCAATGTGGTATTTCTTAAACACAACTAATATTTGATCTTATCTGGCATTTCTTCCTTGCCATGTTTCTTTCATAACCTTTTTTGCAGAGTGCAATTTCTGTTTTATAGTTTGTTGCTGGAGGAAATTCAAGAGATGCAGATCTTAGCCTGTCCCTGGGGAGAATGAATGGGGAGAATGAATGGCCACTATGTCACATCATTGAAACCACATAGCCAATTGGCCCAACTATTTGTAAATTAACCCTAGGTGAGGTGGGTGTAATGGTCGTTCGGGGGAATTGTGGGACATTCAAAACACATTGGGTGGGCCATTTCATTTGCACTCACAGCACATGGTTCAGTTCTGGCTGAACTGGCTTGTAGTGACTCTGTTTGTCTTGGTCCCTGAGACGAGGGGCAGAAACCTGGCCTCTCTATAATTCACAGGGATAATCGAAGATTTGACATGCTGCACTGCTACACCTTCAGTGCAGTGTGTGGGTACCTCGTCGCCTCCCTCGCTGGCTCTTACAAAGACACTGTAATAAACTTAGTGTCACAGTAATCTTGTGGTGAAAAATCTTCTGCAACTTAGTATCCAATAACAGCTCAGTCTGCAGATTCACTTCTTTTATAATCATCCATGTACTATTTCTCTTTAGTGTATCTGGTACTACCTTTAGGCATTGTTGTGATTGTCCTAATAATGGTAGGGATTATTGTTTTACAAGCTCAGGCTGCAATAAGTCTGCACAGCCTAGATTTAATACTAATCCTGCAAGCATCAATACTAAGATCTGAGACTTACCTTGAGTATTAAGCACTCCTCACCCAACTGCACACATGCAGTGCAGGTTCTTTAATTGTGCTACATGATATGATACTTGGATATGAGTTTAAGGATTATTTAGTCTTTAGTTTTAGGTGCATGAGATCTACTGTTAAATTTTGACATGCACGTCTGATCTTAAGGATAGGTTTAATGTTGAGCAACTCTCAGTGAAAACCAAATATCTAAAAATCTTAATTCAAAACAAAATTCATGAAGATGTACAGTAGACAGCTATGAAAAGCTATTTTTTCTACGTGACAATTTTTCTCTGGACAATGTATTAGAGCCTGTTTGAGTACACGTATAAGACTGGCAAGACATTAATGAGCCATAACCTGGAGCTTTTTATACCCCAAACAAGAAGCATTTTAGTCTAGGTTTGAAGTTATGCCTTGTGTTCCACTGAGTTTTACAAAGTAAGTTTCCAATATACGTCATTGACATCGGGGCAGACGTCATCCTTTTAATGCTCCGCTTGGGAGGCGAGTGCTGTTCAGTTGTGAGACAGACAACAATGGAAAAACATTTGATTACTTTCAAATGTCAGTATCGTTACGTTAATTGAGAAGACACAGATGTGGCGCAATCATTTCCAAGTTATAGCTCTATAGCGACTTAGTGATCAGTCGATCTGCCCCACTACTTATTGGGAAAAATGGTTCACTACTGGAAACATCACACTATTTTGACCCCCCCAAGTTTATGATAGTGAGCCTACATTACTGACTTGCTATTCCAGTTGTCTAACCTACCTTTGTCATTTTACAAGACACGCCATTTGGTTTTTATCTTGTGTCTGTCTTCTAACAGCAAGATGGTCATCATTTTCCTTACACTTCATTTAAATTTGACGAAGGAATTAAGCACACAGACTGCTCACAATAGTTCAGTAAGTCTTTTTTATGATTGACAGGCATATACTTAATTAGTCAAAAAGGCACTTTTCCCATCAACTAATGGAAAAAAATGCAAGCATTTAACAAGAAAGCCAGAACTGTATTCTGAAGTGCTGGCAGCTAAGCTTTAAATTTCTGATGATTTCATTGCAGAATAAAAAAGCATAAGATTACTTTATTTGTTCATTGTGTAGCCATCATACCCATCTGTGTTTGTGCTGGTGTCAGCCATGTGATTGTGACTCATACACACCACTCACACTGCTGAATTTCATGATTGGTAGTTGTTTTTTAAGATGGCTTTTATTGCGTTTTGTTTTTATTGGAAGGTCGTGGAGACAGAGGAAAGATACCAGGCATGCAATTTCGTAAATGGCATGCAATTTGGCCACCACTGAACTCAGATGATGGTTAAATGAAATGCATAGTCTGCCCAGATCATCCCCAACAGATATGGGAATGACCCACATGGACCTAAATCCTATTGGAATTAAACTGTCATGAAAAAAGTGAAATCATGGTTTTGAAAAGGCCCAAAGTAATCAGTCATGTTGGATGAGTCTTATTTCATTCATAATAGTAAATCTAGCTGCCTCATGGACTTAGAGACATACTGCAGTGTTTGGCCTGAGTGTCAGTGTCCTGTAAGGTTGTGGGGCCTTCAATTATTCACAGAAAGAAAACATCCTCTGGATAAGATTTCCCCTGCAATGCAGATGTATGGGATTGACCATCATGCTCCTGAGACACTGTAAACTTGAGAGGAAAAACAGAGCGATGGCTATCAAATGGCACGCTTCACTGGCAGGTGTACTATTGATTTTTCTGGTTTTATTATATTTATTGTCATATATTCCTTTATGAAAAGGCCTGGTGTCACCACCTATTCAAACTGAAGAAACTAAAAAAACAGAGTGGATAATTCAATTAGTGCATGTGTAACAATAATTTGCTCAAAGCAGAAATGGGTCGAATTGTAGGATACAGAATGTAGATGGGCAGATCTGTACTTGTGTGTTGTGTGCTGACCTGCCCACCTTGCCCCTAAAGTGAGGTGTGTGTTGTTGAAGGTGATGCTGATGTGTGTTTGCCCCAGGCCCCGGTCATGGGTTTGTGCCCACCCAGTGCTGACAGATGGCAAAGGAGGTAACGTTGTCGACCCGCAGTGGCCCCAGGCCCGGGGTGTTCACTCCCAGCGACAGACCATATCCATCATCTCAGCCTCACCTGGGGCCATTATGGAAGCTGCCTTTCCATGTGTCCATGTGACTCGCTGATCCAGTCCACCTTGGCAGGGGTGAACACATGCATGCCAGTGTGCGTTGACGTGCGTTCACATAATTTGATGAATGTTTGCATTTTTTGATAGTTGACAGCAGAGAGTTGACAGCTTGTCTGCAGCGGGTACATGATCTGAACATTAGCCAGCTGAGGCCCTAGGATGCCTTGTCTTCCTTTGGTGCCTTATTTTCTGTATGCTTGTTTTAAACATTTTCTAAAATTGTTAGAGCCAAGTATATCAAACATACTGATGTTATTATTAAGATCGTCAAAAAAGAAGCATTTTTTGTTTTTGCAGGTTTACACTGCTGGCAACATTACAGAGCAATACAGATTGCCCCACTAAGTCTGTTAGGATTACAAAAATGAAACCTACACAGCGTGAATGTCGTCTCTGTTGTTTACAAAGTGTTGGATTGTTCATGGAGGAGATACAGACACTGACAGTTTTACAGCATGTTTTATAGACCATATTGTTCTCTCTCTCAGGACAATTGCTGTTATGCTTTGTAGAAACACAAAATAGTCCCGGGCCAATTGTTGAACATAATGTACAATTTGTCCTACAGTGCATTGCTCCCACCTGCAAGATTCCGCGATCAGTAGGTTTATACATCACATTCATGAACATGAGCGCTGCCAACTGCTCATTGAGTTGTGCTGAGCTCTCTCCATTTTTTAAAACAAATTATATTTTTCAAAAGCTGGTAGAAAGTGTGTAGAAAGTGCCACAAAGTGACTTATGCATCTATAAGCTCCTTTATTTAATATATTCCTTCAGTTGTAGATATTTGTTTGCAAAGAATATTAGTAAACTAAAAGACATTGACTTGACGAGTGTAAATCTACTGTATGTTCATCTATCTTATTTTCTGTATTTAGACTTTCGTACCAGTACCAATTGAGTTTACAGCTTTAGATTAAAACCATACTCTACACATATCAAGATGGCTGGTTCTGCTCGGGGAGAAGCCATCTTGACCTGATGTTGAACATCTAGTATAAAGACGAGTTAAGAGATGGAAGGTAGAATAATATAAAGTAACGTCATTACCACATAGATTCAATTAGGAAATTCCAGGAGATACAGATAAGAAATAAAGGCATCCGCATGCCAGCAAATGAAGCCTGTTAGTTTGTTAGACAAGTGGACAAGAGACAGAGAGTAATGGAGAAATGGCCTTGGGAAAGGAATATAACTCAATCAAACCAACAAGTTCTTATGATTTGACTCTACATTTATTAAAATGAATAATTGGACATTTTGGGAAATATTCCCTTTCTTGCCAAGAGTGAGATGTTCACTGTACTTACATCTGTACAGTAAATATGAAGCTACAGCCAGCGACCAGTTAGCATAGCTTAGCACAAAGACTGCAAACATGGGGAAACAGCTAGGCTGGCTCTTTTCAAAGTCTGCCTAACAGCACATCTAAGCTCAATAATTACCAAGTTTACTTGTTTATTTAATCAGTACAAAAAAACAAGTGTAAAAAGGACATGTGGTTTTATAGGAGATTCTAGGGTTGCCAGACAACCAGTAGAGACTCCAAGAAGCGACTTACTGTGTTTACACTTTGTTTTTTGTATGGATTAAACCTACAAGGTAAAACGTGTTTAGCAGTGAGCTTTAGAAGTGCAGGTAGGTGGATTTTGTTATCTACATAACTAGGCTAGCTGTGTCCCCCCGTTTCCAGTCTTTGTGCTAAGCTAAGCTAATGTGGCTGCTGGCTGTAGCTTCATAATTAGCATACAGACATAAAAGTGGTATAAATGTTCTCCTCTAACTCTTGGCAGTAAAGCAAATCAGTATATTATCACAAAACATTGATTTATTCCATAAAAGCATCTTTTTGCAAGTCCAAAGCTGAATCAACATTTTAAAGATAAAAGAAATTAAACAAAAACAGTATCTATAAATAATTCACAGAAGTTCCAGTCAAAAATGTAATAGTCTGGCATTACAACACTGCCACAGGGATGGATTAGTGATAACAAATCTATTTTCCTTGGGAGACGCCATAAATGCTGCCAATTTAGGCTTTCTATTATTAAGATTTTTTACAATTTATTTCCACCCTGAATTTTATTACTGTGTCTATTGTTTCAACTCTACTGAACAAGAGCATTGCTCATTTGTTTATAGCACTTGGCCCTCTGTGAATGACACATCTAGACCTGGAGGACAGGAATCTGATCATGATGGCGCTCTGTGGGAGCTACAGGCGACCTGGTCTGCTGTTGTAGGGCAAAGCCTCTCTTCCTCTTTCCTCATGTCATGTTTTTGCAAATGTTACACACGGGAATTAGGCCTGCTCACATTCATCTCAGCAGTGATAGCATCTATATTAGGATGACAAATTTGTTCCTGTCACTTGATGAGGGACTGGGACTGCATGTCAAGATGCAGGTAAAGTCAGGAAGACAGTGATTTGTGGCCAGGCTGCATATCTCTTCCTCTCCTGCTTTCTCTTTCTCAAAAAAAAAAACACAGACACATGCTTATATTTGTCATCTATTTATAGATTTTGAGCGAAAGGAACAAGAAGATGAAGAATTACATAGTTATTTTGGATTGAACCTAACAATTTCCCCAAAATGACAAGTGTTTGTAAGTTAGCATTTAGATAGAAGGCGCCATGATTACAAGCCATTCTCTGGTATTTGTTATTCCTCCCTCACTCCCCAGCTTATCCTTAGTGTATGATATTCCTCCAGGGCAGTTCTCTGCTCTCAGGCCAGATTACTACCAAGGCGAGCTACAGACACAGCGCACAGAGCTCCAGATTCGATTTCAGATAACGAAAATATCAGGGCATCCAGAGGGGAAAGATTTCATTTATCTAAGAAGTCTGAAAGCAGGGATAAGGGGGAGGGACAAAGTCGACCATGTAATATACTTCTATGGAGCAGTGTTTATGCATAGGCAAGAGAGAGAAGAAATGAAAGAACAAGGGGGAGGGAGGGGGGTGGGGGGAGCGTAGGAGGTAGATGGAGGCAGATAGTGTTATGAATTTCATATTAAGATTTTATCATTTAGAGCATGTAGCTAACAGAAGGCATCCAGCCTTCTCCCGTGTAATCTTCTTGAAGCTGTGTCCTACATGGCAGCCGCTCGATGTGCACTCTTTCTGCACTGTGAGGTGACTACAGGCACTCGCCCATATTGTGTGCACATTATTGATATGTCCCCAGTAATAAATAATAAGCACCATGCTTAATTAGAAATCTAAATAACTGTTTGTCATCCGTCGCACAGAATGTCTTGAGTTGTATGAGGAGATTAATTGGGCACCAGTCACACATGGTTCACTCTAAGTCAGTGACTGACATAGTGATAGTGTTACACAGGCACTGACTGGGAAATGGACTGTTTCCTCCCACGCAGCCAGACAACTTTCCCAGTTACCCTGGTGCCTGAGCCATTTCAAACACCACATTAAATGTTGAATTTTTATTAAGGCCATGTGGATGACTGTTCCTGGAAAATAAGTTGAGCGGGGTCCTGAGGGGGACTTGAGAAACATCTACAAAGTGCCGCAGCAGTGCCTTGAAGCAGCCACATTAAAAGGAGTCCTCACACAGCAGTGTTTTCAGGTCCCCCGAGATAGACCGTGTTTAATGAGGGCACAGGCATGTGTACATTTTGAAGCAGCTCTGTATTTACCTTATATCCATAACTTCTTGTACAGTACACTTGTACACTCCTACATTAGACCCTACCTGTCCCTTTTGTATCAATCTATCAAATGCAGCCTTCATTTTACATAGCAGTAGCTTTTTTTGGACCTGTGCACCAAGTTAGCAATTGACCTGTCACTGCTCAGACATTCCCAAGCCGTATTGTTTTTCTTTAATTGTTAGATACAAAATATGCTGGTTTAACTGTATTCATTCCTTTACTCCCACAATGAGAAATACGTTAACACCCCTTTCACATTAGCAACAACCTTTACACGCCCCAGTAATAATGAAATCCAGTGCTCTTCTGTAGACATACGCATTAACCAACAATGTTTTTGGACAGATTAAATCCACCAGACTGTTCACGTGTAACAGAAATTGAATGTCATTACCAGTCGTCTTGGGCATGTCTGTGTTTCTGTGTGAAACTATGCTTGTATGATTCCACACTGCGTGCTGTGGGTGTACCAGGTGTGTGAAGCTGCCTCCCAGCGCCTTGTTAGACTGTCTGGGGTGCAGTGACTTAAGCCTCGAGGAAGATGTATGGCAAGACAGGAACATGTGGGTATCAGGGGAGAAGATGCAGAGCCTCCGACCATTCTTTTTTTAATGACACTTTGATACTCTGCCTGAGGTCCAGTTGAAGCAACAGCTGCTTCATTTTAAATAAAGCAAAAGCTTTCTCCCAAAAGGGATGGTGTCTCATAACTTAGCAAGTGAAAACAGCTGTCCACTACAGCCAGTTTTACTCTATTGCATACACAGCCAGTCAAAGGAGAAAGAAGAAGATACCAATTACTCTGACTTAATTGCCTTTGAGAAATGCCAGCATCTTTTCACATGAATTCTCAGGTTCTCTGAAGAATCACTACCTACAGAATGCACTCAGTGGCATGCTCATATGGCTCAGGTAATTACTGACAGCTTTGATCATTTTTCATCATTCATTTTGTTCCTTAACATCAAAGTTAGAGTACTAAAAGTCAGGATTGGTGTTGTGAGAACTTTTTGTTTATCATATAATTATGTCAATGCAGTGCTTTAAAATAGGCTTATACTAACAAGCAATTTCTACACTTTTTTTTTTTTTTTTAAAGCGATTTATCTCAACCATGCCTATTATTTCCCCAAATGTTATCTTTTTAGATATAGTTTTGCATTTTTCTTTCTGATACAAGATTTTGCTATTATGACAGAATTATATTTTGTATGAGAACAGAGAGTGCAGCTATACAGATGACAGTAACACGCCTTGTCCAGTGAAACACTTAGTTGACAATATTTTAGTAACATCTCAACAATACATTTCTGGAAAATTAACGAAGCACCTGGTTTTAGATGCTCTTTTGAACATATTTCTGGTTTGTTTATTGACTGATGTTTTTTGGCACTGCCTGCTTTGTTGATCCATTTGCTGAGAATCGCAGAATCTGATGTAAATCCTCTTCCGCAGAAAATCTCTATTTTTACCCAGCTGCTTGTTCGCTATTGTTCAGCATTTACTCTACTGAGTCGCAGTGGCAATCTGTTGTGCCACCATGAAGCCTCACATCAGAGCTTTTCTTTAATTGTTAAAAAGCACAGAGAATCAAGATGTCTTGGTTATTATAAGTTTTGAGCATGATAAGCATGTTATATATATATATATATATATATATACATATCATCACTGTAGCTGTGATAGCGATAATGTCATTCCATTGTCTTCCATCCTTGCTTAAGTCTGTGTCTGTGTGAGCCCATGATGTTGACAGCTTGGCAGATCAGCAGTAGGAAGCGTGTGGGCGAAGGCCAGGCACACTAAGCTGAACTCCCAGTCATAGAGGCCCACACACCTTCATTATTCAGTCGCAATCTATTGAGCATCTGGGACTAAATTATTCATCAACATCGACCTAGTTCCAGGGTTCTAAGTTAGATACTTGGGTGTCATCAGGCGTTCTGATAAGAACTGCTGCTGCAGTGTGATAGCTGCCATGGGTAAATTCATCCCGTTTCTAACCATGAGCTGTTTCTATCTGCCGTCCCATCGCCTCACTCGCTCCCTCTCTGTCTCTCACTGGCACACTAATGATGTGTTGCTGCAGGAGTGAAGCTTAGGACAACAAACTCCTCCCAATTAGTCTGTGCAGACTAAAATTCTGGTCAGACCTGGACACTAGCAGGCCACTATTGTTGTAAGTCAGTGCCAGCATGAGAAATAATGGCACAGGGTTTTGAGCAGGAACAGAATACGGATTGCTCTGATTTTACAGAGGCATTTGGAACTTTGGCTTCAATGGCCGGTGCCAATTACAGACAATATATTAAAAAAAAAATCATTTTAGCTATAGCATTGGCGGAGTCCTTGATATGATTTATCCGAGATTATCATGAGATGATGGAAATAAAAGAAACATGAGGACAATACGAAGTACAGTTTGAACAGCCTTGTGGCAGTTAGTGATTTTTTAACATTGAACTAAATAAAACAATAAGTAAAAAATTATGCAATATCTATTTCTTTTCCTTTCAGAAAAGTACAAAATACACAAACATACTAAATGTTTTCTATAACTATTCTGAGCATCATTATTGGTGGAGAAATAACCTTGATCAAATATAATATATTTAGTTATTGTCCTTGATATTTCAGTCTGAAATCACTTTTTCACACACTATGGTTCTAAAACCCGTCTGTTGGCATATAAAGTGAGATTAGAATAAAATAGTATTAAAGGCAATATAACATTCTACTTGTTAAAAAAAAAAACAGTTTTTAAAATATTCAGACGAATATTCTCGGTTGGAGAGACTTTTGTGCAGTCCACCTCTATCAATGATTTCTTCCTTTTGTCTTCCTTGACAGCACGTGGGGAACGGTTATTCGGTAGGAAGCTTACTTTTAATAGATTGAAGTGTGAGCATATGGGTCGTGGAAATGAAGGATCAGACCTAGTAGGACAAAGATCAGACGTTTTTAAAAGAATCTGCAGGTTTGCGTGCAGTTTAGCAGACATGAAGGCTTTTTATGAGACCTTTTCTCTTTGATATTTCAATCAACCCGAACTTTACTGTCTGATAACAGCCTCTGGATTTACAGATCTTAATGAAAAACAGATTGCGAACATTGAGTAAACAAATCCATGTTATTATTGTCACCGATCAGAAATTAAACAAGAGAAAGAGAGCTTTGTGAAACTAGCTTATGGTGGGGAAAAAACAGGGCTTACTACGGAAAGAACAGAAAGGCAAAAGAAAACGGCAAGCATCCTCAGTGGAATACGTTACCGGGACAGCAGAGGCATGCTTCGGATAAACCCTTCAGATGCCTTCAGTGTCCTCCTGACTTTCAGCTTGTCTCCAAAGAGACATGTTGTGTGCCAGGGAGCATTCATCAAATTAGACCAGAGAGAAAACAATGTGAAAACCCACAGCTCTCCGTAGAGACATGCCGACAGGTTATCACAGAGGAAGGTGTCTCTTGCTCTCGAGCACCGGGTTAGCAGCACACAGTATCCTCTCTGAAGAGCTCCCCTCCTCTCCCTGCCACGATTAAGAGGGGAAAACATGTTTTCTGAGGAAAAGTGTAGACATGTAGTGCACTATAGTAGAGTCAACTACTTCTTATAGTAGTTATTAGAGAGTGGCAATGGACACTGTCTAGTTGAGCATTAGTGGGGAGCAGAAAAGTGTTTGTAGAGCTGTAGATAACCTGGTGTCCAGCAGAATGACACTGCTGACTAAGCTTTAGTGAGCATGCATGCAGACCGCGGCTTGGCCTGGACATCTCATTAAGGAGAACCATTATCAATCGTCAGAGATCGAAAAACAGCATGACAGTGCTAAAGAAAGCACCAGGGCGCTTTTGGCTGAGTCAGGTTGGAATTTCCTGGTCCACATCCCCTTTGATGGTTCAATCAGTGCACGAGCCAAGGTCAGTCGATAGCTTTACTTCGCTATAAGGTCTACTAAGATTTATTTTTATTTTATTTTCTTTGTATATTAAACCCCCCTACACCTAAATTATTTGAAATGACACTGTACTTGGAGAGTATGAACATGGTCATACATTTTGTATGAGACACTAAAAACAGGTATCTCTTTGTCTTCCATTAGTGTGTGTTTCATACTCCCAACTGTCTCCCCAGGTTTTCTCAGTACATCTCATAGTAGTATGCTCTCTGCTGCTCTGAGCAGAACCAGATAAATGAGCTGTGCTTCAGGTTCACCATGGCTTCAGCACTTTACCGCTAGATTAATGATGCTTTGCAAGCCGCGAGCCTTTGCTTTTAGCATTTTAGAAGTACCTTCATAAAATGAACTACAGCGACATTGTGTTTATTTGCTTTTCTATTGGAGCATCATTCCTGTGGGCATGATGCTCTACACATCAGTGAACCTGACTCTTCTGAGCTAATGAACCCTGCCATAAGCATACAGTATTTCTGGAAAACTTTAGAAAAAGAAACCTTGTTTTTATTTTGAAGTCAAATCACAGCGGTGTCCAAATCACCACATGCATACTCTGTGTTATTCCTCCTTTAGAAAAGATCTCCCTAAGATTTCAGTGTCCTTTTCAGACATCCCAGCCAAGCTACCTGTCAGTTTTCATCAGAGTAGCTAAATTGCATGGTAAGCCCGTCACATAGCCCACACTGAATTGCCACGGGTGAAAAAGAAGCCAGGCGTTGGAGAAGGACACCATGAATTGGTAATGTTATTGGATTTCAACCAGGTCATGACCACATCAAAATGTTGACCTACACACTAATCCTGCCTGGCAGACTTACACCCAGTAACACGTAAATTCATTTTAGCGTTGATTCAGAGGCTTACATCCACTACACACACACACAATTAATTTAAAAGTAGCATAGCATAGGGTTGATATTTTGATAAAATCAAAAACAGATTGGACTTAGAGGTAGCTTACAGGCACAATGTAGCAACACTTACAAATATCTACTCACAACCTTTGTCCTTGGAGGGTGAAATGAAATTATTTCATGGTGTTGATATAAAAGTATCATGGTTCCCTGTCACTTATTTGAAAATTCCAATCAAGTCGAATGACACATTTATAAGCTCACAGTTATTACAGTATGTCCATATAATGTAGATTTTTAAGGGTCGGACCTTTCATAAATGATTTTCTCCTGTTTTTACAGTCAAAACAGAAATGATGAATCCTAGCTTTAAATTGTACATTAATCCCATAAAGTACTGAATTCGATGTCTGCACTTTCAATTATATAATCAAAGATTCTTTTGTAAAGAGATGAACAAATAACCATATTCAAAAGTGCATTTCACTGTAGTAATGGAGCTTTCTGACCTGAATGAGGAGACAGAAACATAAAAATATGAACGGGCATACACCTCCACTCAGGTAATTCTTTAGGGAGTTAACCTACATCTATACACCCACATCACACTGCTTCCTCTTCTCCGCCTGCAAATAAATCTGAAGGACAGTTTGAAAGAGAGAGAGAGAGGATATGAGAGGTAGAGAGAGAATGAGAGTGGTAAGGTGGGAGGAAGAGAGAGGGAGTATTGATTCCTTGATTCCCGTACCTCTGTTAGTGAGTGCAGAGTGTCAAGATCTCCCGCCAGGAAAAACAAATCACAAGGCTGAAGTGATGGATGTGGCACTCCAGGTTCTGGCGGTTTTGCCATCTGGATGGCCGACACTGTATATCAGCCTCATGCACAGCAAATTAAATATACATTTGGACGGCTTCCCCAGGCCTCACCCAGCACAGATGCACCAAAAACGGCCCTCCGCCACAACTCTCTTAATGGGTTTGATCTATCATCTCCAGGTCTATTATGTAAAGATGATGTTGGTCCGTGTTCAGAATGTCAAAATGATGTTACAGTCACAATAAAATTGCATTATATGCATCCAAATGTATGTTAAGCAAAATGACATCACCTTTAATTTCCTTAAGATGAGTCAATACTAATCCAACTTGCAGATATATTTTGAAGCACTGTCAACTATCAGTGAAATAATGGCACAAATTGAATAAAACTCCCAAGTCCATCTTCATTTTTGAGGCCTAATGCATTTCTCACCCCTTTTTATTTTTTAATTGTGTTACTGTTATACACAGAGTATAAAAAATGTAAGTGTAATAAATATTGTCACGCATGCATTTGAGAATTAAAAAATATTAGTACAAAGAGGATAAGTAGAGGTGCAAGGTTAAATATATAGCATCAGGTTATTCTGCTTAGCAGCGCTCCATAACCGAAAATCTAAGCCGGCCCTGAAGAGGCTGCCATGCTTAAATGAAATGACCTTTAACGCAGAGCTGATCAAATGGCCTGAAGCATGACTATAAAAGAACATTGCAGTATAATGTTCTACACTGTACTTTTTTCTGGTCTATTGTTTGCCCTTTCCTATTTTCCAAGAGGGTATTGTGTTTGGCGAGTGAGAAAGTGTATTGGAAACAGTCTAAAATGGATTTGGTGTTAGAGTAGATGTGGCAGGAGAGTAATGAAGCTCCTATACATATGCCCTGATTTTGCTTTATTTTGGATGCTCATTATGTAAAAGAGATACTGAATCACATCGAAAGAAGTGAGGGAAATATTGATTGAAACCTCTGCTGCTCTGCCCTTTGTTTTCATATCTCTTCTTTAAGCCCTCATGGCTGCTTGTCCTCTAAATGTCAGGTGTTTTGTGATGGATCCTAACAAGCCCTTGAAGGGCTATGCAAAGCCACACACTGCAGCACAAACTGAGCATGCAAGTTGACAATTGTGCTGTGAACTTTAGCCTTCACCGTTGCTCAATAATCAGATCTCATTTCTGTAAGGATAGTGCCTTGAAAGCAGTGTAGCAGCTGCTACAGTGCCAGGCAGCATGTGACAGTGTTGACAGATAAATCCAGCAGCCAAAAAGTGTAGCTGTCTGGATTCACATCTCATCTGCCCCGCTCTTCTTAACCTAACCCTCTGGAAGCACCACTACTGGTAGTTCGGAGTGGGGGCCATCTTACCCCATTGATGCAGCTAAGTATTTCCTGCCCTCACCACTCTATTGTTTGCCTCTCTCTTTTCAGACAACCGACGACTTGCTGGTGGCATCAGCCGAATGTCCGAGTGATGATGAGGACATTGATCCCTGTGAGCCGAGCTCAGGTGGGTTAGGTTAGTCATCTCTTTTTTATTCTACTTCTCTCTGGGTGTGTCAGTGTGTCTCTGTGTGTCATAGTCCACCCCCACCAAGACACTCTGGGCTAACACACAGTGTTTAACTGAGCAGATTGGAGTTTTAGTTAGAGCTTGAACACTTCTCAGAGGCTGAGCTGCTCTTCTTCTGGTTACCGTCAACTGCATGACACATTAAGCCGGAGGCTGCCCATTAGGTCTGTCTGGGAAGCTTCCATCCTGCCACAGAGTTTGTTTTTTCTGGTTCTATATTTCAGTGTACAGGAACGTAAAATATTAATGCAGTAAAACTTACAAGAAAGGCATTTCTTTCATTTATTTCTCTGGATAGCCTCAAGCTACAATTGACAATGTGAACTTGGAAGGTCAGCTAGGCTAACGTTTTAACTACAATCGTTTAAAACAGTAGTTCAACATTTTGGGAAAATACATATGAAGCTACAGCCAGCAGTTGGTTAGCTTAACTTAACATCAAGACTGGAAACGGGAAACCAGCTAGCCTGGCTCTGTACAAAGGCAACAACACAA
Source organism: Zingel zingel (assembly GCA_023566125.1). Lineage (NCBI taxonomy): Eukaryota > Metazoa > Chordata > Actinopteri > Perciformes > Percidae > Zingel > Zingel zingel. The sequence goes on along the minus strand of CM042326.1, from coordinate 16,367,713 downwards.
TCACCTCTGAAGCTCACTAATTAAAACATTATTTATTTCATAATAATTTACAATATTTAAAATTAGTGAACTTTTGATCAGTGCCAGGCTAGCTGTTTCCCCCTGTTTCCAGTATTTATGCTAAGCTAAGCGGCTTCTGGTACTAGAATCATAGTTACTGCACAGACATGATATCAATCATCTCATGTAACTTGTGGCAAATAAAAAAGCACATTTCCCAAAACTATTTCTGTAATGTGTTCAATTGATTTAGTTGCTACTGATTGTTGCATGATAATAGTTTTATCTTCTGGTTTTTAATAGATTTTTTGGCTTCCACCCATCAAGATTTAACTCCCCCAACATCAGCACTTTTTTCAGAACAGCTCTGTCTGTGAGAATTGCATAACTTAAAATTCCACACTGCTTATTTTGTTTTGTATGTGTCATAGCATCTGTTATTACAATGTTTTCATTGAGCACCTATTTTGTCGTTGTCAGCTCATGGCTTTTGCTAATGCACAAACAGAAGAGTTCTCAGAACAACAGAACAACGCACAAGTAATTATCAGACCAAAATAACTCCCAACTCACGATATCAAGGCAGGTAAACCCAGAGAGGAGTGTGTGAAGGCTGATTTTTACACATGTGTGTAGAGGGTCCCCACTGTTGTTAATCACGCTCTACAGTGAGCAGTGGGAGTTAACCCTGTTGTTTCTCATACTATTTTTCACGTTAGCTGCATGTGACATCCTTTGGAGTTTATGATTGCGTAAACTCCACACATATTAGTGTGTATTCTTCATTAAACATACAAAATATTTTAGTCCACAGTTGTAACAGTCCTCATATATTTAAACAAATAAAGCACTTTTTTTAACTCTGTTTTTATCAGCTTTACTCTTACAAATTGGAATTGTAAATCTGTTTGTTCCCTGCAATACGGGCCAACTTTTAATCTCTTACCTTGCCACACACGGAAGGCAATTAAGTCTAACCCTTGCTCCCGCCTTTGAATAGAAGGATTTTCAAATGCATTCTGAAGTGATGAGACGCACCGAAAACAATTAAGTCCAGACCCAAGGCCCACCACTCCATCTAGATGTGCTATTGATCAGTATGTGGTCATAAAACCTCCACTAAATTAATGTCTGCCTCACAGCAAAGACTATCAACTTTCTAGTCTGTCTCTCTTCCTGTTCGTCTGGCCTTCCACTAGCAAGATTAGCTTTTGCCACAGTAACTCCCTTCCTATAATTCTCATACTGCACGTTAGATTCCCATTGGGCAGCATCACAATAGGTACTTCCAATGTACATCTGCTGCCTCTGTCAAATATCATCCACAGGAGATTGGTCTGTGCACTGATTCACACTAGCAGCTTGCATTATGATATTTTTTGACAAGGGCATCTGCCAAAACATCAGTCGCGAACTGTGTGATGCTCAGGGACGCACACTCCCAGAGCAGAGTATCCCTCTCCTTCTGTGATCACTGAAGGGGATTTGACACCAGAGCTGCGGACTCCCAGGGTGGCAGCTGTCTAACACCGTATCCTGATTAATATCTACATTCAGAACGATTCACACGCTCTGCCAAGCACTCACCACATCTCAGACAGGGTTGCTGTGCATAAAGGATCCACTGTTGCTGATAAAGACCACTTTCTCATATTACTGTTCAGCCAACTTCTTTTTAACACACCAATAATATATTATTTTACACCTTGACAGTCTGTTCTGTCTGGCAACTCAAAAGCAGAGGCCAGATGCGCACACTCTTGATATCTGTGTTTCTCTCAACCTTGCGCTCAGGCTTCACAGCACATGTATACAGGATGATGTTGGTGCATAAGTGATCCCTAGAGGTGAGCTTTGAAGCAGACTTTTATGTGAGCTATCACTGGCCCAAGGTCAGCTCTAGATCATTCTGTGTATCAGCTGTTGAGTGACATCAATCGGGTAAACTTACTTATTGCCATGCTTTATTTCTCTTACCTCTGGAAACCATGGAAAGCCAGTGGTACCAGCAGAGCTTATCGCCCGATTAGATCATACTGCAGCAAATTGAATCTCACACCCCCCAATTCAGGAAACCACTGAGGAATACACAGACCCATGTTGCTGCAACACATCTGATCTGTAATGGGAGGCTTGTTGGGGGAGTGTGCATATAAGCAAGTGCTTTGGCTTCCATGTGATCTCACCTCACCTTTATCAGGAGATGCGCGAATATGCAGCATAATAACCTAATATGCCTTTAAGGGCAAGTCTGATGTTACAAAAATACTATATAAATCCTGACATTTAGCTTAAAATGCTACACTTTCCACACACAAAAAAAAGATTGTTCATTTAAAGGCCAGGATAAAGTGTTGGCTAATCAGCTGAAGAAAATTGCGCAGTTGTGTGAAAATAGCCTCATGAACAGTCTCCCGAGGTGGCGGTCGGTGCTGATTTTCAAGTACCAACCTCAGTTTTCATGTTGAAAATTAATAGAACAGGTTGTTGCCAAGCTGCATGGGGTCAGATAGAACGGATGTCTCTTACCTGCCTGCTTCATTTCATTGGCGTCATGCAGGCCGTTGATGGAGGGCAGCTGCTGCACAGTGACCCATATCCAAGGTTACACCCTGCAAATGCCTTTGTTCCCCATCATTTCGTGTTTTTGCTGCTAGTCCTCCATATTTGTTTAAATTAATCAAATTCTACTCACCAAATCAGACTATAAAAAATATATACTGTTAATGCGAGCATTTCTATTTACAGTAATATTGTCAGAGCACTGAGCCTTGGGTCCAAGTGTATTACTGTATAGTTTTTCTAGAATTGCATTTGAATATTAAGCATATCAGTATTGCTGCATTCTGTTGAAGTAATAATTGCAAAAAAAGGAATATACTTAACTATAGAGAGAGTTAGATGAGCAGATTGATCCCTTTCACGCGTCTGTACGGTAAGTACAGTATGAAGCTACCGTGAGCAGCTAGTTAGCTTATTTTAAAGCTATAGTGCGTAGTTTCTGCCGTCCCCATGAGGAATTCTAAGTAATGACAAATAAACTGTCGGCGTGTCCACATGATACAAGCAGGAGGACACGGAGGATTAAAAAAACATGATGGACTCTTCAGAAGAGGTAATTATCTTCACTTGAGTTTCTGCGCGGGAAAGTCACCGGACACAACAATCTTCTGAACATGGCCATACTGAGGAATAGAGAGAGTTGTGTGGAGCTGATAGTCCTATTTAGCTTTGTAGTAACTAACTAACTTTGGCAATGGCTTGAATGTAACGGACATGTAAAAACAATAATTCTCCGTTTTAGCTGGCTAGCTGCTGCTAGCTGTTTTGTTACATTTACATTTTGCTTTAAAAGGAATATTCATAGTACCATGCCAAAATGACACTCCCATAATTGTTACTGTAGAGCAAACCCTAGTATGCATGATGCCTTGGGCAGAGGGCACAGGAGGGTGATCTATCCTAACATTGCATTAGCATCAGCCAGATGTTCATCTTTAATATGTTTACACATTTTCCACCATCATTAATTATGCAACATGCAGTCATGCGAAATATGATTTTTATGAAATAAATGGGCTCCTTGTCAAATGTAAGTACAAACCAGCAGCCTCAGTGAGAGTTTTGGTATACAGTACGCACCCTTCTACATTTCACAAATAATCTTTCAGTGCTTTTACTCTCAGCTCTAGTAGCCCTTCGCTGTAGATTGCCTATAGGCAGGTTAAGGTTAATTATCTCTAGTTTCCTCTTCTCTCTATGCTCTCTCGTCTTTTTCTATCCTCAAGCATTCTGCAGTGACATTACTGTAGCCGCTACTAATGTGTTTGACATTTTTTTTTAATAGATCTAATTTATTGGTGCGGAAACAATACATAGAGTAAACCAATAAATCAGACTGCAAATGAATACTCTCTTTAACCCAATGGCAGTGACTGGAATGCACCCATACAGGAGGGGAAAATAATTAGAGTAAATTATTGTTTTAAAAGTAGCTGTGAGATTAATGAAACACTAAGAGCACTGTGCTGGCTTAAGAGGTCACTGCCCTAGGTTATTCAATCACACCCAGCTACAACGCTGTGTGTTCATTCCTTCCTTTGCTGAACACACTGGTATGCACCTTGCGTGCCAACAGACTGCCACTAGCAGAGATGGTTTAACAAATGAAAAACCCTTCTGAAGACTGGATGCTCATTGACTGTGATCACAACTCATGCCCACCTAACAACACTGATGACCTTCAAGTACATTGCATGCTTTTAACAACACATTGCTGTTGTTATGCATACTTTGCCAATTCATGCAGACAGTCTCATTGAATTCTGCCATTTTTGTTTTTCTGCACTCTTTCAGTGAGGATTATGCCGTCCAAGTCTTCTTTCTACATTCTATTTAAAATGGAGTGTGTTCTGAGAGAAAACAGGATTTCACACTTACTGTCAGTCTTTCTCTTTACTGATCCCACCGTATTTATATTTTCAATTATATTTATTTTTCTACCACACGTCTTTTGGGTGTGCTGACATTGATGCTAACACAATGTGTCTGTTTATAAGTCTAAGTAGGGCATGAAAGACTTTGCTTTTCCAAGAAAAGCAAGCCCAGCCAAAGGTCAGTTATGCTAGGACTTAGAAATATTACCCACTAATTCCTAGTTGACCAATCAGTAAAATGCACTTAAATACTGCATTTTTCTTAATTGACTTCTCGATCCTGCGACAGTATGAAAGACCTCTAAACTTTGCACTTACTGTCTTTTTCCAAGCCAGAAAAATAGAATATTAATCACATAATGCTGGTCATAATGTTGCTTTGAGAATGTGGAATAGTCTCTAGTAAAAGATCAACTTTAGCTTTCACAGAATTAAATACTTCTTCGTAAACTATATATTTCCAAGTACAATGAGCATCATTTTTTTTTATTGATCACCATTTCTTTGAGCCACTAGTTTGATTAAAAAGATGTGATTTGGGGATTAATATGCAGAGATATTGGAACAACAAAAAGAGTGCTTTCACACTTCAGAGACACAGTGCACAGAACCGTTTGTGTCAAAAGGTTTAAATAACACTGTGAGTTTGTAGTTTAGATCTAATTATCTTCTGCAGAAGACTATTAAGCTGTTGTGCAATGGAAAGCTCATGTGTAGCTACAGGTCAACTGTATATATGACACAAATATAGACCCTAAGAACATGTAACCGGAATGTAGGAATCTAATCAAGATACGCACTCCAGACTTGACGTTCAAGCCGAGTAAGCTCAGCCGCCTTCTTTCATCTTGCCTCTTTAAGTGGAGCCCCTCTAGGCAAAGGCTTAACCTGTACCATACCTTTTACTTTGCTAATTCAGACACCTTTTAATAATTCACTCTTGGACTTCACTTCATGCTCACTCAGCTCTCTGTTCATCATCCACGCATGCTGTCATCAGGCATGCTGCCAGCATGTCACAAGAACAGGATGGCTCGCATCACTTCTCGAGGACACTCTGATGATTAAAGAGGAAGAGGGATTTAATAAGTGTTTTGGCTCTGCTGCAGTTGATACAGTGACCTGTCTGCAGACTGATCCCCAACTATATGACGGCTCTGACAGCTTATGATTACGGCTGGATACGTGAAGTAAGAAGATGGTATAACAGTAATCTGGCTGGATAACAGCAATGTGTCACCGAGCATGCCAATTAAGCCTGGGGGCGCTCTGAAGGCGTCCCACAGACGCACCTTCTTAAGCTCTCAAAGATGGATGATGCACCGCTCAACTCATCTCTATTTATTAACTGTTGCAGGTTGCAGAGGGCCGAGTTCAAACAACCTCTCCTTTCATTACCTTTTTACAAAAAAATAACTTCATTCTTTGAAGTATTTTTTCCTGATTCTAAACTTGGCATGGCCATAGTGCATCCATTTATGAAAAAGCATCGTCCATGTGTACTCTCCAAAACTCTTTTTGACCCATTACCACCACCAGTTAATGAAAGGTCAAGCCTAGTCTGTCCATTCAATATATCCTAAGTAATCCTAGTTGCTCCATTACCTCTCAACAAGCCTCACGCACATCTGAAGTAACCCCCCTGCTCTGCTCTCTGTGTTTTCCTTCATCCGTGGCCCCCATCAACCTGCTCACACTGTTACAAATTACCAAACAAATGAACCTTCTCGCTGGAGACAAATGAGGAAAAATAGTCTTTGAAGAGGACCATTTATTTAAATCCTGCCTGACAGTGTAGAATCGCTGATCCCATTCCTCTCCTTGAGAGCACATGGCAAAAAGAATTCAGGCAAAAAGAAGGGGAATCAAATCGGGCATTTCACAGGCTTTTAAATGACAAGTTCCATTGCACCTAGGCTAATATCTACAAGCTCGTGTACCCACACTGTAGACTCCAGGTAGAATTAAGAGGAAATCAAATATAGCTATCAAATAAACCCTGCAGTTACCAGAACATTGAGGCCAAGCCATTATCAGTGCTCATGTCATTTCACTCTTCAGTCCCTCTCTGTATGGTGAAGGCTTCCTGGCCAGGCTATTTAATTTTTTTCACTATCATTTATGGATCAGGGTCATGTATAAGATCATCTACGCGTATTTATTTATTTTCTTGCACGTCTCTTCAAGACAAATCTCTGCAAAGGCTTGGTGAAAGCAAATGATTTGTGACTAAATGACTGAAACATTAACTGTTGTCCTTGTGAATGAAACAGCAAGGACTCTATGATAGTGTAGATGTGATACTGTAATTTAAGTCTCGCTCTGGTATGAGATGGAGAGGAGAAAGTTGTTTTGGCACTTTTTACACAACTGCAATCCTTCAAAAGTGAACCCCCCTGAGCATACCTCTATCGCTTCACAAGTGCACCCCCGCCATGCTGCCATGAAGCTAGGCACCACTTTAAGGTCATTTCCCCCATGTCTAATTTTACCCTTGGGTACGCTCGAGTAGAGCGTATAAGAGCAGCCATCATTTTAAACACTTGTTTCAGGCGCTATTTCTTTCTCAGTTTATGTGCCTTCATTCTGAGGTGATGAAGTGTTAATGAACAGACAGGCAGATGCATTTTGACTGAGGTCTTATGAGGCTTTCTCGAAGGCCTTGTGTCTGCCACATTACTTTGCCTGAACCCATCTTGAGGGAAAGCGGTGCAGTGTGCACAGCCAGACTCATTAACAAATGAGCCGCATCATCAGGTGTATCAGTTAATCTAAGGGAATAGGAAAGATCCCCGCTTGTCATCAGGTGGCTGTTTGATAGACACTGCTGAAGCTAAATGAAAGCTAATGAGCTGTAATGAATGCTAATCTTTTTTGGACAAAACATGGCTGTGTCAGCACTGTGCTAAATGCAGTGTTAATCCTTAGTAGTGGTCACTACTCAGCTTTCTTTGTTAAGATATTAAATTGGATTTTGCAGGAAATTATTAAAGTTTTGGCTAAAATCTTTCTGCGTGAATGTAAAATTGATTGACGATCATATGGGCTATTTATTTTATTTTACTTTATTTTACTTTTACAGGAATGAAAGACAAATTGTGGTCTGTTGATTGAGGGTCTCCCAATGATAAAGTATCTGTGTGAATTCAGCCTGGGGGGAGCCAATCAACAGATCCAAGCAAGAGGAAATAGCAAAGCCCAGTGGTAGAGGTGTTACATCACAGTGCACCATGGTGCTGTTATCGCACGGCTCGTGATATAGCAGGCTGAGGCCGCTTGCCTCCTGAACTCTTCCAACTCTATTACCTTGCTGTAGGAATACTCAAATACAACCCTTCAGTGCCACATCGAGAGCTCTCTCCTCTATCAACCTGCTATGTTATCTACACTTTCAACTTTTTGACCCTGAACAAAGGATAGATAGCAAATATGAAAGTAACTCACCATTAATGCCCACACAATGGCTTGCTGGGAAAGAGCCGTGTCAACCAGTGGCTTTTGTCCACAAGGCAAGAGCATTCTTCACACCTGTCTGCAAGGATAAGTGGGCTTGTCACAAGCAGAGCTAATCTGTTGCAACGCTCAGTCACACTCAATCCACCAGTGGTTCTATCCACTTGCCCTTGAATGTCTGCTGGCATTGGGAGCATACTTGAGCCCCTGATCAGTCTAACCATGGTGGAAAACATGTCAATGAACAACAGCATCTCTTCTCCTGGCAGACAGCTTAGAGAACTTTTGCCCTTTACAGTTTACACTTTTCCATGCCCTTTAGGTATGGCATGAACAAGATACACCTAAGATAGACATATGGGCCATCTATATGGATCATTAGCTAATATTACCCCATTCACAAACAGTGAACATTAAGCTGTCACTCAAGAGGAGAAATGAACGCAATCAAAAAAGTACTTTATCTCTAAAGCCATCAACACCGAGTGAGACTCATGAGAGAGAGACTGAAGAGGGCTATCAGAGACATGAGGAGACTGTTATAACTTGGACAGCTTTCAGAATATGGAGTGGGCTATGCTGATGTGTAATCATTTCCCTATTCACTGGCAGAACCGATCCCCAAAAGTGCAGCATGCTCTTAGTGTTATCGAATATTTCAATTTAATTATTGTGTAAACACTGGATAATAACAAAAGTAACAGTGAAATAGATGTGACATATAGTCCAAAGTGGAAGGACGTGTAATGTTTGCTCAGCTAAGAATTATGCATACTTAGCATAATGTAACATGAGCTAAACTCAAAGTAGAATTGATGTTCACTGTAGTAGATCAAATATATTCTAGCATTATCATAATGAAAATTTATTTTATTGGAAGCCAATAGATCCCGAGAAAAATTCATCCAAAAATCCAAAATAAATTATCATAGTTTGAAGAATGGTTAGCTGTAATGTAAAGTATATGTGATCCGTAGCAAATAGAAGAAGAAAAACATGCAATGCATGCATGCATTGGCATAGTGCAGCTTGTATTTACTGTAATCTAAAGGACAGGCAGACCCTCGCCGAAACCCCCACCCCCCATAGAACTCTCAAATTTATGTTATGTTTTTTCGACATTGAGAAAGTAGTGTGTAGACTGGGATGTGCTGTATCCAATTTGTTTTGTCTGTCCTTCATGGATCAGGGAGAAAACCTTTTTATACAATGAGAACAAGAACTGCCCTCTTTGCTCAGAGAAGTTTGTCTGTCATAGAATAAGGATTTGATAAGATGAGACAAAGTGATTATGACTTCAATGGCAACAACATTTTGTTTTCCATATAGTTTCCTTTTGATGTAAGAGATGGATAGAGAGTTGCTCACTACTACAGATACTGAGTTCTAGCTTAAGAAGAAAGTTATTTGGGTGGAAATATCACTTTGACTGGCCAAGATCAAAGGACGGAAATAAAGAGACATTGTCGTGGTTTTTGTTTTAAAGTGAAATTTCTTTTTAAAACTTGTTTGATGTAAAAGCTGAAGATGCAATTATATTCTAAAACCAAAATGCTCTCGAAAAAAAGTAGTGAGAAATGTGGGACAGCAAAAATGAATTTTAATATCAAATTTCATGGAAAGCGTTCACAAAATCAATTCACTTTGATGACTGATGTGTTGCTCACATGAATGTTCATGAATATTCAGATCAATATTATAGTTTTATAGTATATAGTAATGTATACAGCATTAATGATTAAGAGCTTATATACCCATCTTTTAACCCTAACTTTTAGTATAAAATGAGTGTTCAATAAATAGGTAATACTGTATGCTGAGGAGTATATCAACCCCATCTAATGATGAATGTCTAACTCTTTAACTTGTGGTTTAGAAAAGCTTTAATGTCATGGTAAATACAAGTTTTTTTCAATTACTTTGGCTCCGTGAACACACTGTTAGAGCTAAAGAAGGAAAATATAAACATAAGCATCATTATTGTCCTGATAGAATATGGCACTCGCAGCATTACTAAAAAATACATATATATATTATTAGTAGTATTATTATATAATAGTATCCAAAATTGTAAATATACTAGTGGAGCAAACATTACCTGCTCATTAAGAATAACGGGATTGCATGCATTGAGCTATTATAGCAGTCTTGCTAGCTTACGCAGACTTACTTTGAAACGTAGTAAAACCATTATAAGATGTTAAAGTGTTAATCAATATGAAACACATACAGTATGTAACTAAAGCTGACAAACAAGCCAATCAAGGCTGTAGCACAAAGTCTGACATTTTTCTTCATTTGGACGTCACACTTTGACCGTGCTAATACACACTGGTTTTACATTTCACCTTCAAAATAAATCTCTAGCGTTCATATTATATTTAATAATACATTTTCAAAGTGCACTAGACCATACTAATGGGGCTTTCACACCGCCACACAGGAACTCGGCAGAGGGGAAACAGTTTTGATCAGGGTGGTAGGGGTATAAAGCGATTGCCGCCCATGTGAACAGCACAGATGTTGCTCTGCCACCCAGAGTTCACAGGGCTGAACTTCTGGCTGTACCGCTATAAATCTGCTTTTTTGGGAAAGGTCCTTGAAGTTAGGCAGTTGCCGCACGGCGGTGTGAAACCAGCTTAAAAGTCCTTTACAGGGAGTAACAAAGTGGTCTATATATTGCTTCAGAGTGGAGGATTCCTGTTGCTACAGTATATTCAGAGCATCACTCCGTAATACTGTTTCAGCACTCTGTGGCCAAGGACAAGGAGCAGCAGCAAAGTGCAATACTGCAAAGCTTGCTGAATACCTTTAACATTACTGTCCAGTCAACACGGGAAATAATTCAGACCTACAGGGCAACACAGCTACTTATGCTTCAGTTATTGTTAGTTTGTCCAGTGTAAATGTACATAACTATCATCTGAACCCAGCTGTAAATCCCTCAAATATGTTTTGCCCCAATCCAGCGGAACCAGAGTGTTGAGTGTTTGAATTTCACAAACGCAACTAAGAGGGCTTAAGCAGAATTGATGACTGCTACAAAAACACACTGAAAGACGTGCCAGGAGGACTGAATAATATCAGGGGACTGACGGGTTTTCCGAATATGCTCCATTGAATGGCATCATTTCAGAACAGGAGTGGGGACAGCCATTGGCAAAATCTGCTGAGTCAAGAGAACAATTGTTTCTCTCGGAAAGATTTATTTTCACAGACTATGTGATGCAGTCATGCAGCTTGGATATTTAGAATGTTGGTAAATGTGCTCTGTTCATTCATGACTATGCTGTAAAACATATAATGAGCTATGAGCTTAACTGTGCTTCTATATGCATCATTGACACTTTAGTCTTCTTATCAGCTTCTCTTCTGAATTTAGCAAATCTCTTTATCCTACAGGACCTCAGCTTTTTCACTCTCCCATATTATGAACAATTACAGTGCAGTGATTATCATCAGAATAATGATATGCAGGAATTATATTGCTGACAGGCAGTATATTAGATAGGTAAAATGGCATATACTTAAAGCAAAGTCTACAAAAATGTCCAGCTGCTATATTTATTAAAAGTTCTAAGATATACTTGGACTTTCTTCAGGGTGCTGCAGGAATCACTAGTTGGCATTTCACTATAATTTCTAGAGTCATTTTGGATTTTGTAACTGTCAAAAGATGTAAAATATCATCTTTAAGAGTTTTATAAGAAAATCCACATAGTAGTATTTGTCTCTCATTTCACTGTGAGGGTTATTTTTTGACGGTTATTTTTTGACAGCTTGCATACAAATGGGATTGTGAAAGGCATTAGGATTCAGATTCTACTTGTGTATTAATTTGTTTTGTTTAAGTTAGACAGAATCTGATTGGGACCCTCTAATGCTTACCATTATGTAATGATTGACATTGTTGTTGTCACTTCACTGTGTAACTGCAAGCTTTAGCAGCCTTGAGGCATGATGTCTGTACTATCATTCAACATTAAACTTCGATATTGTTCTACAAACGCAGAGACGAAATGCATCCGTTCACTACCCAAAATCCAGTCATAGTAATAATGATGAAATCTAAAAGATAGAGCTTTGTACATCCATGGTAATCATATCTCTGTATTCTTTGCAGCCAATCCCACCGGCACTGGACCAAAGGGTTACCCAGGCACATCGGAGGTCTTCCGGGAGTCCAGCAGCACAACGGGGATGGTGGTTGGCATTGTAGCAGCAGCGGCACTGTGTATTCTCATCCTGCTTTACGCCATGTACAAATACCGGAACAGAGACGAAGGTTCTTACCACGTAGACGAGAGTCGCAACTACATCAGCAACTCGGCGCAGTCCAACGGCACCATTGTCAAAGAGAAACCAGTAAACACCGCAAAAACCTCAAGCAAGGGTAAGAAGAACAAGGACAAGGAATACTACGTGTGATTGTCAAAGCTGTGGTCTCTGCCAGACCAATTTAAACATTTATGGAAAAGACAAATGAGGACATCAACATGTGTACAGTATAATAACAAAGATGAACATTATTTAGTCATTTTTTCCTATAAGACAATGCTCTGAAAAGTAAATATGAAAAATAAAAAAATTAATTTCTTTAGACTCAAGCCCTCGAGACAGTGGAAAGGATTTACTGTCCAGAAAGAGACTGAATGGCTCTGGAGACCAGTTTAAAAATGAACTGAATACATATCTAACATGACAACCAAACAACATTAACCCATCTATGACTTGTTTCCTAGTCCAGGATAATGTGATCCAACTCCCTTGTTTCTGGTAAACAGAGGTGCTGATGCACTTTGCAAAGGGAGAATCAGCATTACACACTTACTGTTTTCATATACATTGCCTGTGTTTGTGTTGAAGAGACTTTTTCTAGTGAAAATTACACAATGCATACATAAATACGCCAAACATTTACTGTGGATGAAGAGAGAAAAAAAGAAAGAAAGAAAAAATCCCTGATGGATTTCAGAGGAATCCGCCAAAGTACTCACTGAAGAGGTAGTGATGGCCGGCACAGACTAATACCTGGCTGATGCAATGCAAATATGAGAACAGATACTAGTTTCTTTTGAAAGACTATGTTTTAAGAAGAACTATGTCCATTGTGCCAGTAAAAAATCTGGAGGCCTTCGTCTTCACATAGTGTGAACTCAAAGGGGAGAGTTTCCTCAGAATCATGGGGGATGTCTCTAACGTGATCATTTGGGAGCCATGCACGCAAAATTATCTTATTACAGTACATATGTTTATATACAGTACAACCACATCTATATGTGCTTTCTGGACTGTGACAAAGTGGTGTTTTATAGCCTGTTGTATAGATGATGCAAACTATAACTGCTCCTCAACCATTTTGGAATAAAACTAAAAAAGCACAAAAAGAAGACATAAGTGTTATTAAGTGTTGCTAGACATAGACGATTTTATGAAGACATCTGCATTTTTTCTTTCAGTTGGATAATAATTTGATTCTCCCCTGTTTTACATGTGTTCCTATATAGTTTTTATACAAATGCCAACCTGAGATAGATGATCCCGGACCAGTAGTAGCCTAACCGTTCCCAAAAACTGCACAAGGTGTTGATGGCAGAGAGGCGTGGCATGACAACTTGTGTGGCTCTCTTTTAAGAATCACTGCCTCCTCCTCAATCCTGACTTATATGAGTGAGAATGAAGACCAAGAAAATGAGTGATGATGATGACTACTACGATGATGATGATGGATGATGACAGTGATTAAAATAAATTAAATTGCCGTGTGTTTCCAAGTGTTATTATAAGATTGTCTAATGTGTGCTTGGACTGATGCAAAACCAGAGGAGAATAGCTCAAAATAAGTCTCCATTTCAACTGTTCTGTGTTTGTTCTGTCATTCTGTCAGTCAATTCTGCTTTCCGGAGACCTGTACTTGGAATAAGTATGAGGAAAATGACCATGAACTATAAATGATAATTATAAATTCTCTTTGTTTGCTCCTCTTTTATTTCTTCTTGAGTGTTTTATGTTAACCCTTGTGTTGTCTTCGTTTCAACCTTGAAAAAAACACTTTTTTTTCTGACCTTTGTGACGCCTTTTTTCACAATTTGTTTTTGCTTTTTCCAACGTTTTAAATTTTTAAATTTTTCTTCTACGCATTTTCAGCGGTTATTTCTACGTCCAATATTTTCTGATATAAAACAAAAATTTAAAACGGGCCAATGTGACCTGAAGTCAACTCAAGGGTTAAATTGTAACTTTTGTTGTACTTCACGTAAACATTAATTATAAAAACTAGTTTTTGAAAAATCACATGAATAAAATACCTAAGTGAACTTAATCTAGTCTACTGACAAAATGTATCAGAGAAACAATCCAGGTGTTATGGTTTCCATTTTGTCATCAAGCAAACCTATCCTTTGTTTACATAATTAAAAGACCACCGATAGAGCATTGCTCTCCAATAACAATGTCTGACTCACTATGGGCGTTTTCTTCCTTGACAAAACCTGGGGACTACATTACCCACAATGCAACTACACAGACAGTTTGGTCAAAGTACTTCCCCTCATTAGTACTGACTTCTGTTTTTAACAAGTTCATCTTTGTTTTTGTATAACTTTGACTCTTGGCGTGACGTTCAGCCGTGACATCCATTCATGCACTGTATGATTTATAGTAAAGTGGAAAGCTATGGTGGGAGTTCCTAAAGTTTCAGGTCTGCTGCTTTAAATATTACATTTATTTACCCTTATACATAACGTAAACATATTTGAAACACTGTTGTATAAAAAATTTAAGACACCTATCCAGACACCATGTTAGTTTTTATTTCTACATAAACTGCACTTCATCAGATGAGGCATCTCCATACTCGTCTGGCTAAATTAACTAGCACTAAGCTGTTACTTGACTTTAAATTGAAGGCAAAAACTCTCACCTTAATAGTGGAATATATACGCAAAAGCCCAGTGAAAGTCTGACCAAGGATCAGATTCAGTACTGGACATTGAAGCATCACTAGACACACAGTAAATCTCTACAAGGGTGGTACGTTTTAGACCTGTAGTTCAACTTGAAGCTTGGCTTCTTACTTTACATCCTAGATCAAGTCTTAGTTTGTTTTCCACATAGCACAAAGGTGTGACAGACAATGATCTCAATTAGAACCCTTGCAGCAAACAGATGGTTCCTCAGGAGAGTCCACACGACTGTCGCAGCTCTTCATCAACTGCTCAAGCAGCTTTCTAATGTGATAATGTGTGATATGTTACTGATCTCCATAGGGAAATTGAATGAAATTCCTCATTTCAGTTGGCTGAGGCTTGCTCAAGGACACCTCAGTAGGATAGGTGCTCGCTAACACAGGATCACACATTAGGTGGCAATCTGACTAAAAATACACTGTGTTAAATGCAAGAAGCTACATTGGTGGAGTGCTTGGAGTACTAGGTGAGGAGATGACAATACAGAAAGTTTGCTTTGAAGTCCCTGAAAATTTGGTCTCAACGATATTAAAAATTCAAAACTAATTAAGCAACAAGCACATTTTGAAAATTCATCCTTAGGTATTATTTATAAAAAGTTCAGTTGGTGCAAAATGAACAGGTATTTTTCATGTAACAAGAAACAACCAATACTGTTCTAAATTGGCAGAAAATAGTGTATTTGTTTGGGACTGTCTCCTGTTTCCAGGAAGTGTAGTGAAAGTCATGTGGATGAAAAGTTTGCATAATTTATCAATATTTTCTTTTGCTAACATTATATATTTACACAGCTAAAAGCCATATTTAGCATTACGGAAATAAGTTATCTGTGGCGTTCGCAAACGTTAGTTGACTTTAGCCTATCTGTGTTGCCAGAAAGAATTGGTCATAATCTGTGTTCACATTCACTTCTCCCATTGGTTTCAATACCAATGGGGCACCTGTCGCTAGTCTCCTAAAGAGGCATGGCAGTGGTGAAACCCATGTGACACAGATACAGGAACTACTTTGAGTGGCAGTGTCTTGCTTCTAAACCATCTCTGGGAATACATTCATCACATATCACGTATGACTTTTACTCACGTAGACAGTCATTTCAATCATTTCTTCCTCTGTGGTTAAAATTGAAGGGTAGACAATGCAATTATTTAAAATAAATAAATAAATCTATCAGGAATGTGTGCTTGTACATAAATAATTGGCCAATGCAGTGTGATGCCAGATGACTTTGCATGGTACTGGGCAAAAGTGGAGTTAGGTTAAACTTGTTCACGTTTTTTTGATAGAGTATTCTGTATTGAGTATTCAGCATCTGCTGTATCTGCTGTATCAACACAGCGGTCAGCCTACACAAAGCCTTACACATTACAGTGACCCATGAAATGTATAAACACAATGGCACAACGCTGACCTTGCCCCGCTGATTTTTAGGTTGTAGACATACGCTAATACGATTTTCTGCTTGTATGTATGCGTAAGTTCTGACAGTTCTCACACATTTTGTCATAGAAACGTTACCATAACAACATATTTTGCATGATGAAGCACTGGAAGCACTGGAGGAAGCACTTTTTTTTAGGCTAAAAGACTGCTTTTGTTTTGCTGCAAAAACATTACATCTGAACTCATTTTTAATATGTTTCTGATTATTATTTCTGTTAGATGTCCTCATGGGGAAAAGTTTAATCTCAATGATCACAATCGGTGCAGTACAAACATTGAGGCATGTAGGATAGGTTAGGAAAAGAGTGCTGGTATGGTACTGTATTATACAATATAGGACAGGACGGGACATAGTGCAGGTTAGATGAGGCTCTGTCTGAAGTACGGTAGAATAAGCACATTACATTAGAGCAGAGGTGTTTGCTCGAATATGCAAATGGGATTCACAAAAACAATATTAAGACCAAAATTCATACATAAAATAACTAGTTTGACTATGGTAGTCAAAGCCTTATGATTCAATTATTATATAATAGGAGTGCTTGTTAGGCACAATGAGCACAAAAGGGACAACAATATGTCAGCCTAATAATCCTCAATATAACATCATTATAAAGCCAATTACACATATTTAACAAAGTGAAATCAGGAGATGAAAATATACATAAAACATGACATTTAAAAGATATAGTAATTTCTGTGAAAATCCTTGTGGACTGTCTTTCTCACTGTTGAAAATATATAGCACATGTAAACCATATATGGTATAGTTATAAGTATTTGAAGAAAAAGATTATTCCAGAATGTTATGAAACTGGCACATATTAAGGTCAAGAATGCTAAGGATGATCCTGTGATTTCCAGGCCACATAAGAAAAAATGTTTGCACTTTCTGGATTTGTATCTTGACCTCCATATACAGCATCTTAACCAAAGGCTACTGTTCAGTTCAAACCTGTTATCTCTCCTTCCTCCATGAGGCAGTGTTGTGGAGTGTACACCGGGAGACTCCAGTGAACCCACAGTGCAGCTGTGTTTCTGTCTGTTGAAACCAGCCTTGTACTGTAAGCAGGTGCTGTTCAGGCAAGGTTAAGCAGGGCAATTCTGGGCTGAGCTACATTCTGCTACGCTGTGCTTTGTGCTGTGGCAACCATTTTTTTCATGGTCTGCTTCCTCAGCATTGTACATGCAGTGCATTATATGTGATAGTGCCCCGTACAGTACAGGACATCATGTTTACCTTTGTCCAGTTCTATCTCTCAAACCTTGATGTGATTGTACTGCCCTACTCCAGTTGTTGTAAATAGTCTATGATCTCTTTCCAACAGATGCTACTATAGTGGGATTTGTTTCTGTACTGTTTCATGTGTATCACTCAGGAGTCAGTCACTTAAGAGTTACAGTCTGCTTTGTTAAGCACAACACCGTGTCTTTCTTCATCCACCAGCAGGATATGATATCCGGTCTCTTCTAATCGATGTCCTCTGCCTCTGCTATGTTGTTGTTACAGTGCAGATTTTTTAAAGATTTGGCACTAGCACATTTAGCTTCTTGGCGACCAATTGTCTCCCTGTCAGGGTAAATTACCAATCTGAGCTGTTCGTTTCCCACTTTGCTTGATGTCTGGCAGCGTCACACTGTTGTCCTTCCACCTCAAGATTTACTCTCTGCACTTTCAGTGTTACTGGCTCGTGACGGTAAAGTGTTTGTTGTCTGTCTCTCCTTGCACATGCTCTTTTGGGCTACAAGTAAGCGTGCATGTATCGTGAATACAGAAACTTTCTCTGATTTCAGTTAGGTTCTTTATCAGGCACCATCTGGAGTATCTGTCTCTTATCAGGTTGTTCACCCCAAAATGTGTAGCAATGTAGGATTAGTCAGATCCAATGTCACCCAGGACCATTTCAGAGACACAAGAACAGTTGCATTCCTAATAGAGTGTTAGCCCAATAACAATTTCACAGAGATAATTAGAAAATCACGTTTTTTTAACCTTGGGTAACTTAGCCAAAACATAACAGAAAACAATGGAGTTAACAGCAGGGCCCCATTTCAGGAAGGAGGTTTAACAAACTCTGAGTCTAACCCTGATCTCTGAGTTGATTTACCCTGAGATGGGGAACTCTGAGTTTTCGGTTCCAGAACAGCTGATTTGAGTTGGTTCAATCAACTCAGAGTAGGTTCACGCGCGTGCACCACCACAATAAAAAGGCAGCATGAATGGAGCCATGATACTATGATTCACCATGGTAACAACCACAAACAATCATCCACCAACCATCATTAACATCATTAATTTCAAAGGATTTACCTCATTCACCTGCAATCATGTGGAACATATTTTAATGTCTCTTACTGGTTTGTGTCCAGGGAACAATACAAAAACGTTTAAAACACGTTTCAGAAAAAATTAATGTGACACAAATAATCTGCTGGGATGTAGAGCATGTCCACGATGGGTGACGTTAGTGATATGAGGACGGATAAGGTTATGTAGCCTAGGCTACATAACAGACTGGGAAGAAAAACGATACCTCTCAAATAGGAAGTTATCTCAAAATTAAAATGTCGGGGCTTCAGTATCATCTCCCGACAACACCCTGTGAAGTAAAGCAGCTTCTTCATCAACGGGATCCTCGACAAAAGGAAATGCCATGTTTTAAGAAAAAAAAAAAAGTTTTATAGTCTGCCTAACATGGTTAATAAACCACCACTGTTTTCTTATTCATGCTGATAACAAACTGCGCTAAAATGCACCTGATACAGACTGACTGAATGAATGAATGAGGAAATGGAAGAGCGCTGTGTCAGAGGGAGGAGACTGAGAGAAGAAAACCTGCTCCCTACCAGGTTAGGTTCACAGGCTCAGTTACCATAGTAACTGACTCTGAGGTTAAGTTACATCTCTTTCTGAAACAGAAAACCCAGAATTATCCTCATCTCAGGGTTAACAAACTCAGAGTTTTCACTAAACCTGCTTTCTGAAACGGGCCCCTGCTCTCTGTGATGGTCCCCTTGCTTGTTTACATATCCGATGTATATTCTATAGTGTTTCTTTAATGCAGCAGGTACCTGGGGGGTGAGTTGCTGATCATGAAGCACCTCAGCCCAGTGCTCCTATACTATAAAACCATGCCTTTCTGGCCAAGAGGCCGTGCATTGTTGTTTTCTTTTCAGCCATGCAACTTTTGATTCCTCAGACTACACATCACACTCATGCATGTAAAGTGAAACTATATCTGACAGCAGATAGAGAAAGGATAAAATGTTCTCCCTGTGTGCCACAATGTGTTTTAACCACTTGTAAATGCGGTCAGCAGATACAATTTATTCAGTTTATTTTCACAACAAACTGGCAGAGCTATCCACTGGCAATAAATGCTGCCATGTCATTCTTGTATAACTTGCAATATATCTTCAAGACAGTACAACTAGAATCTGTACGCCAGAGTGTTTCAAGGCTGAGCCGATCATGCTTAATGTTCTGCCTCTGGGATGATGGGAGCGAGCATCTCACGCCGCCAGCTACCGTATAAGGAATCTCAAATAAATGTTGAGGGCCTGTGCATTTACATACATAAATACATACATACATACATACATTTATGGAGCACTTTCAGACTGGTGGAATTTTCCCTTGAAGTGAGGTAAAAGTTGAAAATTAAATGTACCCTGTGGCATTTACATTCAGAATTTCTCTCCCAAATGAATTGTGTGTATCCAGAAGGCCTAACAAACATGTTGAATGCATTTTCTAACTTTTGAAACTTGGATTTCAGAAAATGCATTAGAGATCCTTAATTATATGTTTTTTTATGTTGTTTGCCTTAATTTGCTCTCAGTAGGTCGATCGTGCACTTTTGTTC
Source organism: Zingel zingel (assembly GCA_023566125.1). NCBI lineage: Eukaryota > Metazoa > Chordata > Actinopteri > Perciformes > Percidae > Zingel > Zingel zingel. The sequence goes on along the minus strand of CM042326.1, from coordinate 16,347,547 downwards.
TTTCTCAGTTGCCAGCAACTCACTCAAGCCTGTTGCTCTCCTGGGGTTCACTGTATATGCTGTACACAAAACTCAGGGAATAATGAAATAACAATAACAAGCTCCCAACTTTATTTCAGCACACATCGCCTCTGCCAATAGACGAAAACTCATAGGGTAGCGAGGTATTTTTAGCACCATGCTTATCCTTTCCTCTCATCCTTTCGCCCCTGCATCTCTCACTATCACAGACACTGTCTTTGTCCCTGTCTTTTGCATTCATCATATGCCATTTCCCTCTTTCTCACTGAGGCTCTTTGCTTCTATCTCAGCTTGATACTAGACGTCCCTTTAATTTGACACACTAATGTAATTCGCCTTCCCTATAATCATCCATTTTCCTGTTTTCATGCCCTCTCCCCGAACTTGAGACACGTCTTGTGGATTCTATTTCACAGCAGTACACCAGACTACATCAGTTTCCATTTCATTTATTCTGTATTTGTTTAGAAACCCCACGCTGGCCTGTTATGAATCAACATTGGTTAATAGAAGGTACTCTCGCTGGCCAGGTTAAAGTAGATATAATTACGCATGGATCTGAAAGTACAATTTAATATTAATGTTCTGAATCAAATGAAAATGAATCGGAGTTCATGCAGCAAAAAGTGTTTAGTCTTAAAAGATTACCAATGAGCATTCATCTTACAGACACATAATCTAAAAACAGAGTGCTCACACAGAACGTTCAGTGCATCTGTAAGCACCCATTTAGTAAGCCAGCCTAACCACAAAACAACAGCTATCTGTAATGCTTGGTTTGAAGCTGTTTTTTTTACGATGCAAAAGGGTAATTGCGCTGGCACACTTTTTTTAAATGTTAAAATTGCAGCTGTTCTGTTAAACTAATTACCCAATAATACCAAAGTGATTGAGCTTGTGGCTTATTCCCTGCCCAACTGCTATGCACCACAGAAAATCACTGTCAAGTTTTTATTGCATTAAGAGATAACTTATGATGTTTTGTCATCTTTTTTACTCCTTTCCATAGTAAATTTCTTTAAATAATTGCAGCTTGAATAATATGACCCATTCCGTAGAAAGAAGATGGGAGAAATTTGAAGCTTCTTAAAGCATCTCGGTTTTGTATGCAAGTTGGATTGTCTTGGGACTGTTAAAATTCACATCCCAATGTGACCTCAGAGAAACTTGGTTGGGTATCGGATGTTTCTGGTGAGGAATGAGCAGAGATCAGACAAGCAGAGCATCGCTGTAAGACACAAGCATTTGCTCCTAAAGGCAAACGATGATTATGAAACTAAACACAATTTCTTTAAAAGTGTAAAAAAGTTTGCAACCAGATATTTTGAAAAATGGATTAGACAGGGTGATTCCAAACTATTCCCAAAATATCTTGAATTAAGCCGGCTTGTAGGTACAGCCCTTAAAAATATAGTACAGAGATGAGAAGTATCATGCATTTACATGAACAGGTACAAAATTGCATCCTTCTACTTAGAAAACTACTACTTAGTAACTACTGGTAAAGGTAAAACCCATAGAAAAGCAATTACAAAGCAAGCTTTTCTTTTTATGTCACAATTTTAAAAGGAAAATATGTTTTTTCTACATGATTCATTCTCAGAAGAAAGATTATTTTCAGGGAACATAACACTCTTTTTCTTTTCTTTTTGTTTCGCAGTGCTCTGGCATTTTTATTTATTAAAAACTGTGAAGATATTTCATACATAAATCTCATTCCTCATATTTCAAGTCCTTCACAATAGGAAAAACAAACAAGACATACAAAAACATAAAATTTAAAAAAAATTAAAAATTAAAAATTAAAACATAAAACAACAAACAAACCCAACAAAGAGAACGTAACACTTTTAACACATTTTAACCACAGGGCGAATGACAATAAGTGAAGCATTGTTATTCAGGATTCCTGGCAATCTCATTGCCGCCTCCATCCTGTCAGTGTTGAGCCCCATTTGGAGGGGCTAAGGTTGGAGCTCCAGGCCAAACCCAGCAGTCGAGAGACCGCCCTCAGGAGAGGGAGTCAACATGGCAAGGGCACCAAACACATTCAGGATGCATGTGTGCCATTTATCATGGTTGACAACTGCACCTCTCAGTGCCATTTGGGTTTATTACCAGTACATTTCTCCCCACATAATGATGTTTTCCTTAGCACTTGTCCTCTGAGACCAGCATCGATGAAAAACTGCCTTGGAAACATCAAGGTGACAGTTTGTTCCCTCTTTTTTTCTGTTTTATATGAAGTTTGCTTTATATGACTTCTAAGGACATGGAAATAAAACAAAGAGTAAGGGGAATTTCTTACTTTAGCTACAAGTTTGAGGACATACAGTACCTGAGGTTTTAGTCTGCATATCAACTTCCATGCAGCAGGGACCTAATACCAGCACACATTGGTGTTCAGTCCCCACTCATATTTAGGGAATCAAATCCTTTTAGGAAGCTGCACAACAAGGTTTGAGTTTCCCCAAATATGTACGTGCTTAAAAAAACTTTGATCCACAATGACTGCTTTGGAACTGGAAAAACATGGAACGCTTGGAAATCCCAGTAGGTATGATATGATTCACTGATGATTTTTTGATGATATGGTTTAATCAAACATCACCAACAAACATTACAATGAAGTGTGGTATTTGACCCTTGAGCTATAGCTACATATCTGCTCAATTAGTTATGTCCTTCCCAGAAATACCTTTTGTCATTCTGCTGCTAACTGTATTTGACTGGAGTAAAGTTATATTAATATTTGCTATTGAGTACCAGGTAGATAGAAACAAAATATTGTAAGCAGGTCAAATTATAACAATATTCACTTGAGTTCTGTACTTGTGGCTTTATGAGTTTTTATAAACCAAACATCTTGCATCTGATATTAAGTAAAGTTTGTGTGAGTTTTTGCGGTAGGTGAAGGGAGCAGCAGTAGCGGCAATGACACTGGATGTAATGTTTTGTTGCTACATTGCGTTGCCTTGTCAGTGGAAAACAGGTCATCTCTACTTGTCTAAAATAGGACCAACATTTGAATTTGGGCACAATATTTGAGTCTATAAGAAGTTCCTGCAATTTGAATTTAATTATGGGCAATTGAAATTTACCATGTTAAAACAGATAAATTAAATTATTATTAAATTAAGTAGATGCCTGTCTGAGTTTCTAAACCTTTTTTTACAACTCTGGAAATATCTCAATGTGATGTCACACATCCGTTGAATGTTCTAGGTCTCTAGTTTATGGTTTTAATTATCCTAGAGGTCATTTTATACAGTGATGTCAAGTTTCAATAAATGGTCTCACTACAATGAAGCGGCTACTTCGGGAACTAACATCATGACATATAGATACTATTGGGCTCATTGAATCCACAAGACTCTGAATGGTTTTTGCTCCAAACTGCATGGCATCAGCATAAAGTGGGCATGTCTGTAAAGGGGAGACTCGTTTCAAACCCATTTTCATTCAAATATCTTGATGTAAGAGGTCAAGGGACCCCTGTAAAAATGGCCATGCTAGTTTTCTCTTGCCAAAATTAAGCCTAACTTTGGAGCGTTATTTAACCCCCTTCCCAACAAGCTAGCATGACATGGATGTTAAAAACTGATTTCTTAGGTCGCTTTAAAGCGGTGCCTGCTAAAGCCTAAAGACAGTAATGCTGCTCCTGCGGGTCTCAAGGAATGCTACATTCAAGAGCCACCAGTATCATGGTGCCATTAACTAGAATCAGTTTTAAACAGATCTACACAGGAAACAAAATAGTGACCAGCAGGACACTTGATTGACAGACTTGTGTGATTATCCTGGTAAAGTAGTATTGAAAATGTCTTTGTTTAAAAAAAAACTTTTAACAAGTCAGCAAGTGACACATTTATTCTAACTTGAGATTTCATATAAAAAACACAAATTAATGATTAAACATCACAAACTATCAATAACAACAAAATTCACACTATCCATATTTCAAAGTAGGCATAAACAAACTACCATCATAAATCATGAATAGCAGTCCCAAGAAATTCTAATAGTTTAGAATAGTTTAAAAGCAGAAAAAAACGCTGATGATGAATAAATGTGAAAAACAGACATATTGTACAGCCAGTCTAAATTACCATTGGAAAGAAAGTGATCAGACTGCATATATCAACCTGCAAAGTCATTTTGGTAATAATAGGGAGTTTGTGTTGGCATTTCTGCTATAAGGAAAAAACAAGTTGCACACCTTAAAATTTCTTTTAAATTGAAGAATGCTTTATTTTAAATCCTGCCTTTTCCTCAGACTTTTCATGTGCCAGAATAAAATAAGTTGAAGATTCGTAGTCTGCACTTGCCTAGTGAGTTATACAAGAGTTGTCTTCTTTTCAAAAGATTGTTTAAGTATTTCTGATCTTCCATGAAATGTTCCGAGCTGCAGCAGGAAGAAGAGCAGCAGAAGTCATCATACAAATAGACTCATCCTGCATATCTATTGTCTAATGTGAAGAACATATGCACTTTATCTTTGTCAGCTGACTCCTAATCATAGCCTTAGAGGAAGGATCTCATTAGCACGAGTCACATTCTCCTTGCCTGTGAGTTGGAGCCGATCATTATCTTTGTTGTGGTGCTGATGGTGGTGGTGGTGACGATGAAGAAGATGATGAACAACTGATTGATTTGTGCCAGCGGGTACAATCTTTGTTCGCAGAATTAAATATGCTCTTTCAAATTAAATTTATTTTCTGCTTCTGGGATCCGTCTTGATGCTGAAATCAATATTTAATATCCTTGGATCAATCTGAGGTTTTATTTTGCATTGGTTTGGTCAGTATTCCAGGGTAATAATGTGCAATAGTGAAAGATTAAGAAAAAGGCCAAATTTATGAATGTTTTGTGTGTGTCATTTTCCTGTTTTATTTTCTTTATTTTCTTGATGCCACATGTCCACGCTCTTCCTGTCTTTAGTATTGCCTTTGATTATGCCTGATTACTGACTGAGAACTAATACAAATATGGTGTGGATGGGAAAAAAAGAACATAACAATCCTTTCCATTTTTAAAGTGGATTTGATAAGTTGATAATTGCTTTACTTGACCATTCATTAAACCCCATAGATTAGCAACAAGGCACTTAATTACTATGCAGAGCAGGACATTGGCGCTCAGTTAGAGCAATTCTTTTTGTCTGTGTGAATGAAACTGTATTCACCCTCTGTCCGAAACGCTCTGTTTTAGCACCTGCCTTTTTAAGCCCCCCTCCCGAAAAAGCCCAGTCTGCTCTGATTGGTCAGCGTTTCTGGGTCTTCCGCATCTGCTTTGTCTGAGTCTCTGCACCGTCATTGCAGCCGGGGGAATGACTGTAACAGCACTTTCTACCTATAGTATAGATGTGACATGATGATCACAACCATACGGAAGTCCTGACAGGTCGTTTAAAGGCACCGTTTCTGAATACAGACTGTGTGCATTTCCTAGTGGATTGGGCATTTTGATCACAGTATTTATATAGCACCTATGCCTGCTTTATAATCACATTATACATGGAAATCACACTTTTTACAATATCCCAATACCTTTAATGATGTAACTGTTAAGAAAAGCTGATAAAATCTGCAAGCAATGTCACGAGTCGTCATTTCTGATGACAAAACCCACAGTCGGCGGCCACAGATGAGAAGGCTGCTTTTGACATCTGGGTGAAATCAAAGACCCACTGTTTCATATTACTGCAGTGGTAAATCTGTCACAGCCATTATTGTGAGCTCCATTGGGTGCTGTGCTACTGTAGCTTGTCAGGCGTAGCAATAGTAACAAAGGGGACCAGTGCTTAGTAAACAATCAATTACAAAACACTGATTAAATGTATAAGGGCTTATTCCAGGAACAGGAGTTAATGTAAAGGTATTATGTGACACTGCTTAGCATGATGGGAGTACTGTTGAGGAAAGGTGGGGGGCGCGGGGGAGTTGGGTGGATGAAATCAGTAATGTGCCCACAAGTTCAAATGAAATTTAAGCTCTTTCTTCCTATGGTTTTTATTGTCCATTGACAAGGGCGCAATTTATTATTTATCTTGGGAAGGAAGTGTATTCTTGTGGTTGTTGCCTTCATAATAAAGTCATCAATGCCTGGAAAGAGTGCCATTTTCTATCCATGGTTTAATAGGATGCTCTCCTCACTCTTTAAAATGAGAAGCGCAGAGCACAGACATGCTGTCAACATTGCACTGAGTCATCATAATTATAGCAAGGTCTCTCCTGTTCACAAGTGCATCCTCATGCGACTGCAGTCATCTTTGCCTCAGTCAGCTGCACAATATGTACAGAACCACAGCATACAAATCAGTAAATGGCACACTGACTCTTTCACTTGTGTGATCTGCAGTAAAGTGTTGTTTTATGAAAACAAGCTTGCAGGTTATTGTTTTTCAGCACAGATACAGTATCTATGTTTTCCACAGTTATTTAGCTTGAACAGCAGGGACAATATGACTAAACGTATCATTTGATTTCCGTTCCAGACAACATGATGATAATATCAACCAAAACATTTCAAATTAAGAACATAATTAGTGTCATTAAAAAAACAAAGCAAATCAACTTGAAGCCCACAGAAAAAAACCTTGTGATAAAATAATTTTAAAGTGAGTGCAAATGAGTTGTAACCTCTTTCTTTATAGTTTTCTCAACATTGTCTTATTTAAATTGCTTGCAGCCAGTGCTCTAACTCTCTCCCAAGGAAAGTAGCTGGATGATCTTCTGGATGTGCTGGAGGTATCTTTTAAAGGTATTCTTGGCCCATGTACATGTTGAGAATATAGTGGCCCAAAGCTCCATATGGCTTTGTATAGCTGAATTGGCTGACTCAGGCATGTGCACATCTGCAAGAACAAGAAGACAGCTTGATCTTATAGAGGAGACACACCAAGCCGATTATCGGCCGTCAGACCATCTGGCGAGGTCGGTGACTCGAGTCTGTTCGGTGTGTCCCGTGCCGTCGTCTGTCGGCGGAGCCGTCGGCCTTCATTTGGGCCGACCCGACATGTTCAGTCGGGAGACAGGGCAGTCGGGACTTGCCCAGAAATGGCGAGCGGATGAGCCACTCAAAATCTGATGAAAATCTTTTAAACGGACCTTTGTCAAACTGAAATGAAGGCAGATTCAGAAACTGCACGGCCTATTTCTCGCTTAAAATGTTTTCAGAAACACGTTTTGGTGAACTATTTTAGCACAATATGAGATCGTATTCTGAACAAGCCACCATGACAGTCTGGCTGTGAATTTCCGGAGAAAAAAGAACCACGTGACGCGTTTGTCCAATCAGCTGCCGGTTTTCATTTTCTGGGAAACAATCGGACTGTTAATGGAAACATTACAGAGCAGCGCCGCTTGCTGCTATGGAGACGTATTACGTTTTGCGCACGCGCCAGAGCATATGAGCGGAGTGGAGCGGAGTGGAGCGGTGAGAATCTCCGCTTATAGCTCACGGAACTGTTCACCCCTCCGCTCCCCCGCTCAAAGCTACATCAGGCCGCTCCGCTCATTATCGCTCAGCGCTCAACGCAGTTTGTTTTGCGCTCCACTCAAATCCCTCCCCTCCCACCCCCCCCCCACCCCCGCTCCCTCCAAAAAAGGAAAAAATCTACATGTATATCACATTTTCTTGTACCACATTATCACTGTTAGTTAGTTTTTTAATAGTACACCTGTATGATTTCTCGTTTTCTTTTTTGAAGAACTTTTTGAACTCCATTATTGAGCCGAGTTTTGAATGAAAATAGTCCATTGATGACAGTGCAAGACAGATGGATTCTGGGTCAGGCTTGACTGAGCATGCTTTAGACTCGTGGTGTGAGCGGAGCGAAATTGGAGCGGGAAATAAAGCGACGCTCCGTCCTTTTAAAAATGCCACTCTGGGCTCTGTCTAAGACCCGCCCGCTTGCGCTCCCCGCCCGCTCGCGCTCCCCGCTTGCTCCACTCCACTCACATGCTCTGGCACGCGCAGAGTGTATGCTCAAGTCGGCGTCGGTGTGTTCCGAGGCACTTTTTGGACCTCAGGGACCCGACTGATCAGTCCGACTGCCTTTTCGGCCAACGGTCGGCCGTCTTTTTGGTCTTTAGGTGCTTTATAAGTACCTGGAACAGATATCAATCTCTGAACAAGCTCACTCCACACAAGCTGCTGGACATCTGACTGCTCTAAAGCATTCAATTATTATCTTAAATTAACATATTATAAATATATGATATATACTTGATAACATCATGTACTCTAATAACTTAAAATAAAACCACCCACAGAAAGATTTGGCTAATGTTATGTCTCTTTTTATGGTTACTCCGTCATGGATACAATCTGGTATGCAATGTGCAGGACTGACTTCAGCAAGAGTGAGCAAGAGGAACTTTTTTGTGGTATTATTAACAAATACAGTTACATTTCAGGTGATGTACAACAATACACTGCTAATGAACTGTCTACAGTCCAGGAATAATTAGGATGACTACAGTCCAGGAATAAATAGGATGACAACAATACTCACCCAACATATTACAAAAAGGAGAGAGCTGCTGTACAGCCATACTTAGGTTGGTTGTTTAATCGTCCTTTCATTTAATTAGTTTCTTTCTATTTACTTTCTAATAATTGCAACGTTTAAATTAGGAAAAGTTACATGATTCTTTAATTCATTAGATTGACAAAATAAGAATGACTAATACAAATGCACGTAGTCAAACAATTCATCATTAAATGAACAAAAACATAAAAAATCTGCCCAAATAAGATTTGTGGCCTGATGTCTCCCCAAAATGATTTTGTCAGTAACATTAGCATCTCTTTTGAAGGTGTATATACCTCAGCAGGGAGCTGAATTGTGATATCAAGTACAGGAAAGTCATAGCAACAACACTGGTACAAAGAAGTAAAGCAGCAAAGCTAAACATATAGCAGATAAGACGCTTAAAAAAAAAGTCTAGTCTTTATTTTTTGCTGTAGATTTCCTGCACTGAATGTTGGCCTCTTCTACACCTGCAGTGGCTTTATGGAAGGTGGTTACAATAGCCCCAGGCTAGAAGCTGTTTCATTGTTGACAGCTCATCAAAATGAGTGACAAGTGTGGGAGCGGGAACTTGACCAGCTGAGGAGGAGGAGGGCAGGACTAACAATACATGTTCTACCTCAAAGTGAAAACTTGCATATTGTAGCTATAACTTGGAAACCACTGTCAGAGAAAAAAAAGATGTCTCTTCCTGGAGCTCTAAAATAGGTGACAGACCACAGCCAGCAGTTGCTTTTTCAGTTTCTCAGCTATCTCTGTTTGGTTCTCTCTTTCATTCAGAAACATCTCTGATTTAAATTTTGTTTTGTAAATGTGTTGGTGGCACTTCTTCTACAGATCTCAACATTTAAATCAGTCAATAACTTTTATTAATAGCTCAGGTTAATGTTCCGTTGCAGTCTCAATCTGTGTGCTGATCCATTGAAATGGTTGACTGACTGAACAGATGGCATGGAAAGATACAAATCAGAGGAAATCTGTGACTGACTGTATAGTCAGTGATCTCACCTACTTGTTGAAGCTCAATTCACAAGAGTTATTGAAGAAAAGGCCAGTTGTTTGTTTTCTACCCTTTGTTTTTTGGAGATCAAAATCTTTGCACCAAATTCTGTAAGACATTGACATCGATCCATCACAACCTCCTCCTCTTGTATTCGTGAGCTGGTCAAACAGTCTGAAAGGCACTGTATCTGTTTCAATTCAAGGACATGTTTTGCATTTCCCTGTTCTGCTGTGTGAAAGTAACAGCCATAGTGCAAAGATATCATTGCAAATGCAGTATAGGCCATGCATCCCTATGCTATTTTTTTTTTTACTTTAGTACAACACAGGTGCAGCTATCATCTGTTCTGAATGGCTGCCAGGAAACACAAGAAGTCAGATGACAGTTGTTTCAACAATCCTTAGTGAAACATTTGTGTCAACATGGTGGTGTAGGGAAACCTTGACTCAACATCTCTCTGCCTTTTTTGTAACATCACTTGATCTGAATGAAAGATAGGCCTCACAGCCTCGCCTTTGGACTTGCTTGGATCAACGAGGTCCCTCTGGTCATGACCTATAGAGGTGCATAACTGCAGAGGAGCAACAATAAATTGCCTCCCGTGTGCAGCACTAACTTTATATCTGTTGGGCCATCAGTGCAGTTTGGGGACAAGACAGCAATTTGTGTGTGCATTTGAGTGTGTGTATTTGTGTGTTGCAGGGGTGGGGTATTGGGGTCACTGTGCAATTTAGCAAGATGCCAACTGCACCTAGCAAAGGAAGAAAAAAATAAAGAGAAAACTAAATGAAAATGGTAAGTGCCGTCTCAGCGTTTCCCATTGCTATGTTTTACATGTTTGCCTAAACAGGAGAGCAGAGGATGTCAACAATGCTGACAACTGTTTGGTTGACAGATTCACTAGAGGGAACTATAAAAGAAGGGGAGGTAGCTCTGCATCTTATCATGCAGCATAACAGCCCTGTCACATTTACAATATAGTGGAGTCCAAACTGAAATGGAGTGCTGTGTTTGCAAAGAGGACACAGTGGCACTTGCTTATTGCTTTTCATCATAATGGTGCATTGCTGAGCAATTAAAAAGCCATCAACTGACTCCCAACTAATTACCTACAGTGTCATCTAACCTTGTTGTTGATATTAAATAAAGTACTTGTCTGTAAAATGAGGTGAACGGAGCAAAAGCATATTCTCAAAATGCTGTGTGCCAATGACTGGACCAGGACCATATGCTGCTCTTTATTACAACGCAGCCATTACCGTGATACAAATTAATGTTCAAGCAAAGGAGCACGTTTAACCACAGTGCAAATTAAAGGGAAGTTTTCAGTGTGCATCACACGGCAGTAATGGAGGGTAAATGGAGGGTCTGAAGGAAATGCAGTTGGGTCAGTGATGCATAACGCAGGTCAGACAGTGCATGAATGAGATGTGATGGAACCAGACTTACTCGGTTCATACCTATTATACATAATAATACAGCAATCATATTTCTCCATCATGTAGGCATTCATATGGCCAGTTATTATTTCATCAGCAGCAATAAAATGGTGCAATTAGATGAGTAAGTTGTTTTTGTAATCACCCTTGGTAATATCATTTTGAAATTATTATCCAAACCTGTATACCACCCTCACCCCCAGAGTCACTGTAGTCATAATTAGTAGTGTTTTTTTTTCTCTGAGTTGATTGAAATAGCTTAAACAAGAAAAAAGAAAGGAAGAAAGGAAATGTTTTTTTAATAATTGGATTTGATCAAGGATGACAAACAAAATAAACAAACTAGTCACAAAAACTATGTGATCACTCACACAAGACACAATTTGTTAATGCAAAAATGGTTGAGGTGAAACAGAAATGTTATATGACTAATGTTAAAATCTACTACTTTCAAGAACTAAAAGTAATCTCATTTAAAATGGAGGAACAATGGGTGAGTAATAATACATTTATTCACATGAGCAATACATTTTGTATTGTAAAACAAAACCGCACCATATTTTGGATTTCCTGCAAATGTAAAAGCTGGTTTGATAGAGCTGCTGGCCACTTACAGCATCCTCAAAATTAATTTACTAAGAGTGGGACTTCAAAGATCACTGGCTGCACATAGCACACTGTGCTGTACTTGCCACCAAATCGCAGGTTTCTCTTTCAAAATTACACTCCTGTTAACAGCTGTGAGCTGTTTTTTTTTAAACTTATTTTACAATTCAGGTGTGGTGTATGGACTTATGAATACTCTCTGTGTACAGTAGGTGATTAATTAATGCTTAGCCTTAAATACAAAATCACATATTAAACAGAAGCAAAAGAGCTCTGTGTCCTCAACCAGCAACTTAGGTGACTTAAGTTTATGTTCAAAGGATGTGCACAACACTCATTTCACAACACATTATATGGATTTTAAAGTCGTCCGAGTTTGTTATCATTCAGGACAGTGAGAGGAAAGATCACAGACATGTTTAGATATACAGAAACTGTGGTATTGTGTTTCTGTACCGAGTTGGCATTTTTTCAGGATTTTTTCCTCCCTCTGATGAGACCGTATTATTCCTCTTTATGTCACCACCTTTTAAAGCCCCAGTGCTCTTATCAGAGTGCTGATGGAGCAGCCGGGCTCCACGCTGCTGTTGGGCAGCAGAATTAGTTTGGTTCCTCTGAATAATGAAGTAGACTGTGTACCCAGTGTTCTAATTAAAACCCATGGTCATTCATCTATCTAATTGATGCAATGCCTTCCAGTATCGTTTTTTTCCCAAATGTACCATTCCAGACTGTGTTCTCTGTTCTACAAGCCTCTGCTGAGCAGAATGGCCTCCGCCACACATACATGGGATGAGACAACAGAGACTTCTCATCACACTCCCTCTTACTCACAAACATATGTGCACTTACACACATGAAAACAAAGACACTCCAAGAAATCATAAAATCTGCCACCACCATCTAAGTTGTTAGACAGGTGTCAAGATGTCAAATTTACTTTTCACTAAAATCCTTGGGTCAAGCTGTGTGTTTATCTGCTCTCACATTCTGAAACATTAGCATGTCTGGCTAACGCTAGCATGTCTAGCTAACTAGCTTACTACCTATAGTAGTGACCTAGCGTTAGCCAAAGAGTGGAGCGTGTCTATGTTCCCAGTGTCCTATGTTCCCTGGGTCCTATGTTCCCCTCTTTGTATGAGACTGGGGAACATAGGACCCCTTTTCAAAAAAAGGGTCCTATGTTCCCCGGTCTGTTACTTTTTCCACCATTACTGCCAAATTCCATGGCAAACAGGCCTATGTAGGCCTACGGGCTGTTTGACGTGCATATGCAAATAGGCCTAGACTAGGAAAGATTAGGTCAGGGGTGGGTTAGGGTTAGGGTTACCCAACCTAACCTAACCTAACCTAACCCTAACCCGGGACAACCCCAAAGGAAAATATCATTAGCTAGCTTAGGCTACATTACTTTGTGAGGTGACAGGTTACCAGAGAAAGAAATACTTGTACAGGACTTGAAAATCAACTGCACCGGAGTCAAGATGCTACACCAGATTTAATTAGTGGCTTCAATATTTGGTTTTGGGGATGATTGTGAATGACGCAGCCCTGCATCAATTATACTTTTTATTCTTTTTTCTCAATAACATACATTAAATATGCTTCACACAGAATAAACATACAAGTCATCTGATACAAGACTTTGTAGCATGTTGTATGCACAATGTACATTGTGACAAAATACAGAAACTAACATCACATACTAATAATAATACTAATAATAACTTTTATTTATATAGCGCTTTACATGAAACCCAAGGACACTTTACAGAATTACAGTGGCTATACTAAGGGAGGTTGTAGGCTGCGGTGAACAAGTTTTTTTTTAAATGTCCAGGGGTGTAGCATTTCGAATATCTGCAGGGAGGGTGTTCCAGAGGGATGGGGCTGCAACACTAAAGGCTAATGTTCAGTCCTGCTCTCGCAGCCCCAGAAAAATGAGACTAGTGACACATTTTCAGCACCGTGGTGACAAGCTTGATGCTTCCCTTGAGGAAGCAAATCTAAAAATAGCCAAAAATGTATTAAAGATATCAGGGAGGTAGGCTATTATGTGGAAATATTCTGTGAATGCAAACATGATGTACAGTATATTGTTCATATGTATAGAGATAGCATGTGTTCATGCACTTATTATGAACTCTGATGAACTCTGAACTGATTCTTAACATCTGGATAACTGCCCTCTCTGATTAAATGAAAACTCTTGGGAGCCAGGCTGAGTCAATATATATACTATATATCAAATATATCAGCGCCATCTAAATGTATCTTCTCTTGTAAGTAAGCAGTAAGCAACAGAGAGTGTTCAAATAATAAACCCCATCCAGTACATACTGTATCTTTGGTCTAATAAGAGGTTGAGCATGATGCTTAAATTAGACTGTGATAATGTGGTAATGATAGATAATCACATTACAGTAAGATGTATTTTATTAAATACTAGTTTATCTGAGAAAATTAAAATGTCATTCCTACAAAACAGTTTGCTACAGGTTGAGGCGAATGAACCCAGAAAAAGGGAAGCCAGAAATGAGAGAAAGACTTCAAGCATCATTTACACTGACTGTCATTGTGAGGCCAATATTGTGGATAACTGGGTTAATTTACAGTACATAAAACTCTAGTTTTGTGCTCTTTCTACTACACTAAAATAAAACTCTGTTTGGATTAAGGTCCCCTTCTTGTTCATTGGAGGCAGCAATAATGGATGACTGTTATGTATGCATCACATTATGCAAAATAATAAAGCAAAACAGAAGTTCATGCAGTGACAGCTGTTAGCCATTAAGTACCTATTTATGGCAAACCTTAGAGCTCCAGAAGGACTTACTTAAATCTATTTTTTCACCAGACTGGAATCTGTCTCAGTTATAATGAAGGGCCTGCTATATATGAGCTCCAACAGATAAATTAGCACACAACTTGCTAAATCCGGTTGCATTATGTCTCTGTACACAGTATACACAGCACTTGGTCCACATTTAAAATAATATAATGAGATGCAAGAAGTGTAATAATGCCATTAACTGTCTGAGACAAAGCTGCCTTTTATGGCTTGAAAATTGCACAGGAAACCATTGCAGCAGGCTGAAATGCCATAACAGGGACTTAAATCTTGTCCCTGTGGGACACTACGTGTCTGTCTCCTAAGCAATGGAGCAATTAGAGCAATACGAGCTGCAGTTCCTCCACTGTTAGTGGGAGTAAACTTTTAAAAATTCTTACTTTGACTACTGTACCTGCATAGTCAAGGCAGCGGTAAAGCTTAATCTTGTACTCACCAATGTGATCAACTGTTTCAAATATTCCCTCCTTTTAATGAGGCCTACCAATAATGAAAAGAAAAAAAGAATTGCTTATTATCTGGGGAGAAAATTAAAATTGTTTGTGTGTATGTGACAGCATCCCTAATATGGGGCATAATACAAAATTTAGCTACAACACACACTAACTGGAAACCCCATCATATCCACACTACTGAGACCTTTCACACACAAATAAAACGATTCATTTGTTGACAGCCTGTATGACCATATTCTATAATGCCATTTAAATGCAAAACATCATGTTGTAAATGTAAAGTGCTGTATCAAATGTACTCTATCTTTATTAGTTTACCCAGGAGGCTTTTCAATCAATACATACAGATAGTAAACACAATGAACACTAATTATACTAATTAAGATGAAAGTAGTGCATGAATGATAATAAAAGTTGGCGTGAGGATGTGGACGGCGGCAGGGAGGATTTGGTGAGTTTTAATTATTTGATGTCCTGTTTGAATGAAGTGTGTTTAATGATGAGTTAAAAAGGTAATTAATCTAGTCTTGGTTTGTGAAAAAGACAAAGTTGA
This sequence comes from Zingel zingel, assembly GCA_023566125.1. Classification (NCBI taxonomy): domain Eukaryota; kingdom Metazoa; phylum Chordata; class Actinopteri; order Perciformes; family Percidae; genus Zingel; species Zingel zingel. The sequence goes on along the minus strand of CM042326.1, from coordinate 16,332,083 downwards.
ATTCAGAAGCTATACGGTTGCATTTTTCTGTTTAGGTGTAAGAATATTTCCTTTCTTGACATTTTGTGAGATTATTTTGTTAACTAAAAAGCTTGACAAAAAAACACGCCATGCATCCTGGTACATGTAGGCACAGCTGCCACAGCTCCGCAAACAGGATCATTCGCTTTCTCAGTCTATAAAGCACACACTGGGAAATGTATTTCTTCAATAGACTACATTTACCATCAGTACTGATTGGACATCCACAGTAAAGGTGGCAAATTTTCCCTTTATGGCCAGCACAACTAACAGCGTGTCTTTTAGTGGTCAATAAGGCATATTTTGTGGCCATAAGCCACAGCACTTTATTTCTAATTATTTGTTCAGCCATGCTTGTATGAAATGGTGCAGCTGCTGCCAGTTGGATAGATTTCAAACATCAGTTGAAAATCGAGAGATTCTCTTGCAAATATTGGCATGCAGGCACACAGGAATAAAACTATTCAGCATATTAAAAGTAACATCTGTCAGTCATTTCAGGCCCTGCCGGCATGTTGTCTCCAGATATCTCCTGGTAAGCAGTCTATGTTTAATTCCACTGTACAAATACTCAAATGTGCTCAATTACCCATGATGCACATCTCATCTCTTTCATCTTTTAAATGTCACTTTATTATAAGCAATGCTCATGTTGATGTGTACTCATAAATCACTTGTAGCCAGAGGTGGCCTACAAACTAACATGCTGTTTTGGGGTTAGATAGAAACTCATCCATAATTTCCCAGGATGCAGGGTGAGGGTGTGGGCAAGGGAGGTTGCTGCTGCTAAAATGCCCCACGCTACAGGGGGCACATGTTTACTGACAGCCCCACGGAGGCTGCGAACAATCACCTGCTACCACACATTCCTTTAGGGGCCATGCTGTTACATTAAGGCATGTGGCTTCATCTCATTATTTATAGCTGCTTGACTCCAGGGGAAAACGGTTGGGGTGGAGCCACTACAGTAGCAAATGGATACTGGGTCATCTTTAGCATTCCAGGTGGTATCAAGCCAAAGGGAACATGGCCCATAGAGAGAACACTGTAGCTTTGTGTTGTGCAAAATGGAAAGCATGTTTAAATTTAGCCTAAAATGTACTGATTACAATATAATGAATATGCTCAGGTTTAATGTGCTTACCTTGTATGTTTGCCTTTCTTTTGACTGAGAGAAAATGGCCAGAGGTGAAAAAAGTCATGCATGGCAGGAATTAAAATGTCAAAATGTGTTATGAATAAAAACCTATAAATCCATAAATAAGGCAAATTCAGGCAATCCAAGGTCAGTCATTCAAGGATACTCAGTTGAAAAGCATAGCAAGTCACTAGTTAGGCTTTCTCATTCGTCTTGAAATGCAAATAAAAGTATTGATAAATGGCATAAGCATGTCAATACATACCAATAAAGTATATTCTGATGTGCTCCATCAGATTCTCTGTCCTTCTGCCTTAAGAGACTAATAAACAGTGTTTGCATTAATGCATTACTAAATTACAAGTTACAATAATGTGATAATGTAATAATGTGATTTTTTCTGGAACAAGTAGTGTAAGGGATTACTTTTTTGAAATTCAGTAATTACATTGCAGTTAGTAGTCCCACTAATTGACATTTTGGAGGTTGTCTTGTTCGCTCTCTTACCAAGACTTCGTAATTTTCCTTTCTGTGTGTTGAGTGGCCAGACTGGACAGGGACATGTCAACTTGCCCTTCCCAGTAACTCCATGGTTAACTTATTCAATAATTGTGTGTTCTTAGCTGGCTTTCTAAAGTTAGCTCCTTATGGGTTTGTGGACCCCTCACCTGTGGGACCTTTGCTGATGTTTGCAAGCTTAAAAGCTAGCTGTAGCTGTCAGAAAAGACCTCTGGGCAAAAGAAAACCTGGAAGACCAAATGTGACCTGCCGCATAACTCGGATGAGCTAACAAATATGAACTCAACATGGGGCAAGGCTTAACATGTAGGAAACAATGAAGGGACCTCATTGTGGCCATGGATTACCTCTAAAATGTAGGCAGGTTGCTTGTTAAACCATAATGTCTTGTTTTTCTAATTTTACAAGTCTTAAGTATAGAATATGTGATGTGTGGGTGTGGAGACTTTGGAGTTGTTTAAAGGCACCCTTTGACTGAGGTGTACTGAGTAACACAAGTAACAAAAATGGAATGAATTAGTTCTGCTGTTGAGTAATTAGCACAGTAAGTACTTTTTCAGTAAATAATATAATTGATTACATTTTTTAAGTAATTTGTCCAACAGTGCTAATAAATGTCAAACCCGTCCTGAAACCACACACAATTACACAGTCCTGTGGTTGAATGATTGAACGCTGCATCCCCTCTTGTGTCCTGAAAGAGTTCTTTCTTTGCAACATCAAAGTGGAAATGCAAAATAAGCTTACCGAATGAAAAAAAGAAACACAGGCGGAGAGAATCAGGTTGAATATAATGTCCATACCCTCTAACTTCAGCTTCATTGATATTATATGAGTGGAGTAAGGACTTCAAAGGATGGCTGGGTCCGATCGATGGTGCAGATTCCAGGGTTTTATGTTCACTCTTGCAGCTGGCATCAACAACTTGAAGGAAGAAAAGAATGATCCTTCCTTCCCTGCCTCTCTTACCTACAGAATATCAGACTTTTCACTCCTCACTTCTTGCTTTAACCTCTCTTGTCATTCTAAAATTCCTTTATCTTTTTTCTGAGGCGGTCACAGGGTCAGTGGAGCTCAATGAAACACTGAACACATACACCGACTAGTGTGGTGCAGCCATTGTTGCTTTTCTCAACCCAGCTGAAAATTAGTCTTTAGTTATGTTGTTAGTTTGTATGGTAGCGTTTAAAATATTCATAATGCATGTTGGCTTGTTTAGATTTTTTTTTTTGTTGGGGGGGGGGGGGGGGGCTGTTATCTTGGTTTGTGCCAATAGAGTAAAAATCAGGGAAAACAAAGAAACATCTGTTGTCAAATGTTACTGTATTTTACCACACTGGCCACTGACATTTAAAGTGAGTAATTTTTGACTTGTATTTTACAATTATTTGGACTTGATTTGACTGAATGTATTTATTTTTCAGGTGTTTTCTGGTTGTGCGTTGTGCACTTTAGAGCTTTCTTACAGTAGCTCACAAGTTTTTGAAAGAACATAAAGGTAAAACTACACAACGGCTGTAAATGTTGTTCTTATTGAAATATATAAATATATTTATTTATAACTTATACACACTACTTTTGGCTCTGTGGGGGAAGGCATGGAAATTGCATCACACTCTCTAGCTTCCTGAAAAGACAGTGTGAAATTGAAAAACGACTCCACATCCTGAAATGATATTTATAAATCAGAGCAGCACGTCGGCAAAAAAAATCAAAGGATTGAATCAATCCACGAGCTCAGCAAACAAAACATCCTTTTACACACAGTACATGGCATATGTTTGAGGCAGTCACCAGCAATGTGATAACGTGTGATTATTATGTTATTATATTATATTATGATATTATGTTTCTTTTAAAATTCCCAGGTTATTTTCTGTTTAGTTGCTTGTGGTTTTATCTAAGTGAAATATTTGGTTTTTGGAAATCCACACACAGTACAACAAAGTAATTCCCATGGTTTTTATTGACAAAATACACTTTTTTTATATCAAGTACTGCCTTACAGTTTTCACTCTTAAGACATTGTTTTGTGTTACTGGAAGTGTAAGCTCGAACAAACAAATGTACAAAAATACTGTGTTTTCCGACTTCACAAAGTAACTCATGGACACATGGCATTTACAAGCCAGTGAGGAATTCCCATTGCAGCTTCAAGAGAAAAGTTTCTGACAGGTTTATTGGGGGACGTGGATTTGAACCCAAGGGTTCCAAAGAACTGCTTAATACAAGATTGTTAGAGAACGCCGGATGAACTCTTTGACGCCAAGTCTGGAGCCAAGAAAAGCTGAACCCTCGGAGATAAGAACTGAGCCGTGTTACAGTGGTGAATATTTTAGCACATCATATCAAGATAATTCTTCTTATCTGTCTCACCCCCCCCCCCCCCCCCCCAAAAAAAAAAGTCTTACTGATGGCATCAAAGTCTGGGCTAACTGGTTAAGAATGGCACAAAGTGCATCTCCCCACTGAAGTGTTCTGTCAGTTATCTGTCTTTTGTATGGTTGCTCTGTCTTTAATAGTCTGAGTACTCAGCTTTTAGTCCTCTGGATTTATAAGTGCCTTTAATGGCCCTTTTAGGCCCAATATGAATAATGTAAGCCAGGTGTGCTCTTTAAGGTACTTAAGCAATTAAAGACATGAGAGCAGAGCACATATTTACCTAAAAAATAGAATGTGTTTTGCATGTATAATTGGCCCCGTGTAAGGCTGGCTGCTTAAATATGCAATGTTATACTAATGAGTGTCACCACAGGAGAATCACAGTGCTAGTTGTGACAAAAAGCCTCCAGCAGTCTTCTCACCTACTTATTAATATCTGTGATTATGGTATTGAACTAAATATGGTCCTACTTTGATCTAAAAATACATTTAAAAAAATACCTTAGAAATATAGGCTACTAAACATGTCTCTTAGCTGGATTGTGGATAGATTTAAACTGTTTTTTTCTGGAAGTTGTTGCTGTTGTTGCTGAGATGAGCTTGAAAAAGATTTTTTATTTATGATCCCATCTGTAATAAAACAGGTGTATTGTATGAGGAATAAAGGGCACACCTTTTTTGCTTGCAAGAGAATGTAAAAGTGTAATTGAACAGTAACAAAGAAGGGATGAGAGATACATTTCTCATCTAGCAATGTGGAATACGTTTGTTGCTCAGCAGTTGAGGCACTAGTTTCATACCTTTAAATAGTCTCCATTGCTGGATACCAAAGTGAGTGGTGACAGGTAATTTTGAATGACAAGATGAGTTTCAGGTAGAGAAAATATTTAGATTACCTCAAAGCTGCAACAGATTTTTTTTTTCACTGTTTAACTAAACATCTACTAAACCAGTAGTGAAATGGAACTAATTGTGCAGTTCTGAGGTTCTTTACATGGGTATTTCTAAATTACTTTATATATACTTTATGCTTTTATTCCTACTACACTACATTAATATTGCATTCCACTGCATTTATCTGACAATCTAGCTACTAGTTGCTTTTGAGAAGATGTTTTTTTTACAAAAACATGAGCTTATAAAATCCAATGCATTGTTACATATTACAGTAAAGCAGTGGTTCAACCTTTTTGGCTTGTGACCCTTTATAAATAGAAGTGTCTAGTTGGAGCCCCTTGTCACGTTTCAGATGTCTATGAGCTCCACCAAAGGCACATTTCCCCTAAAAACTTTCATTTTAATAACTCTTTGAAACCAAAAGAGGTCAGAAGAAGGCTTTGAATACGGTGGTTCGCTCAGCCAGCAGTTTTTGGCTGCACTTTACCGCTCCTGGAGGTCACATATAAAGCTAGACTTTTGAATCGAGCTTTACAACTGGCTAATGATGCCTCAGGCCATCCAGCAGGGGCTTTCTTTGAGATGCTTCCCTCAGGGAGAAGGTATCGTTCTGTCAAATGTTCTACTGATCGCCATTTAAACAGTTTCTTTCCACAAGCCGTGATTACTTTAAACAAAGCACCTTAAATTAGGCACTTTAAATTCATGTATGGATTTTTATTGTTTAGTATTTAATATTGAGGTTTTATGTGGAATTTGCTTGTCTGTTTTATGTTGTCTTCTTTTATGTGTTGACCTTGCACTTTGAGCTCCTTGCGCATTTTTTTCCAATGTGGGTTACACTGCAAATGGCTAATAAAGTGAATCTGAATCTGAATTTGAAATTATCCGATATTTCAGAAAAAGACAGACAAAAGTAATAAATAAATAAAAAGACATTTGTGCAGCAACACTTTTCTTCTTTCCTAAGCTAAATTTGACTCTATCACTCTATCTCTAGTGGTAGTGATATCAATTGTTGCTTTGAAATGTGGAAAACAATTAAAATCCCTGAAAGAACAAAATAAATTAAATCTACTTGTTCTACTTCTAAGTCTACTAGTTTCCTTTTTTCCAAATTACTGAAATTGAGATAAAAAAATTAATAAAGACTCTAAATTTGTATTAGGTTGTTTAAGGGCTGCTTGATGGCTATGGGGCGTTAAACAGCTGCTTAGTGTGCTTATGCCTTGAGGCACTTGTGATGATAAAATGAGTCAGGGCTGCATCTTTACTTGATTTTAGAAAACTATGACGAGACAACATACTCTGGTAATGTTGCGTGGAAGTCTGCCCTTAATTTACTGTAAATCAGTTTGTTTTATAATACTCCACTATACATCTGGATATATTAAGGATTTAAACCTTACAGGTCCCAGGTTTAAGGGAGGTGCACCATGCAATGTCAACAGTAAGCCATCATTTCAGTCTAATTTGTGGAAAGTGAGACAGCTTGGCAGATCAATATTACATTCCCTCTGTGCAGTGACTCAGCAAATATACACAGATGATCACAGAGGGACAATTTTACATGGGCTTGATACAATGCAGGTGCTTTGTCTGTCAGTGAAGGTGGAGACACATAATGTCTGATAACATGTCTGCAAACATTTGAGTAAAGACTAGAGATGTTCCGATACCGATACCAGTATCGGTATTGCCTCCGATACTGCCTAAAACGATGGTATCAGTATCGGGAAGTAGGTCTACTGGAGTTTATGCACCGATCCGATACCACGTAATAAAGCCCTAAAGAAAATCTACGTTAAAGTACTGTATTTCTGTTCTTTTTCCGTTATAACTGACTGTCAAACGGGGATAAAAAAAGAAAGTTCTGTGGCATTCATTGTTTAAGTTTGTTCATGTTTCACAAAGAGTTTAACCTGAGCCAGACCGACAACAACAATAGAAATCATATCACATCCATACAGGGATAGTAGTACACAGTTGTTAAAACATAATAAAATATATGACACACTGGTATCGGATCAGTACTCGGTATCGGCCAATACGCAACTTCAGGTATTAGAATCGGTATCAGGAAGCAAAAAATGGTATCGGACCATCTCTAGTAAAGACTAGTGGATATATGAACACTAGTAGAGGAGTGCCTTTCAAACATGAATGCTGCTGTACCATACGCTTGAGCAGGTTGTGTGTTGCACTTGAATCCAATTCCACAGAGAAAGTGTGGAAAGACTCATTAACAGGAAGGTAACGGCTTTGGATTACTGCGCGGAATATAGTAAGCTATATTTAAAAGTATAAACTATCCATTTAAAGGGGAAACCACACATCAGTATTAACCAATGAGCTGAGTCTATTTTTATCATATTATCATAAAAGTAGGAGGGCTAAGATTAATTTCTATGCAAGGTGGAAGAAACATGTGCTTTGAAATGGATATATTGGATACAAAGATGAGAGGCGATCAAATATTCAGGTGTGATAATCTTCCAGGAAGCTGTTGAAATTACATCTTCCAATTTATCTGTCTCTTTCTTCATATGTTTTGTGAGCTATCACACTTGTTAATCAGGTCACGTTTCTCTCTTTTCCCCGCTCAGTCGGTTACGAAAGAAATGTGATCCAATATCTGAAAATGCGATTTAATGAACCTCTTTCTGTGCTCAGTCCAGAAGACGTGAGGATGTAGATTACTTTAATGAATAAGAGAGTAGAGCTTGCTCTGAGAGAACGTCACCAAAATGCAGATGGTGGCTTGAAAGACGTTAAAGTGAGTTTAATTTATCACGGTCTATTACAGCATGCACAAGCTTTCATGATCAAGGCAATGACCCGTTTTCCAGACAACTAACACAGCATGTGGTTTGAACACACTGTGGGAGTGAAAATGCGTTGGGCTTGATTTATCAAGCAGTGTAGAAATTTCTGCAGTGAGCACTGCTGTAATAACATGTAATCTACAAGCCGATCCATCGCTGCGTGGTTTGAGTGTTTGCTCAGTTTTTACATTTCCCATCCTTTCAGTGTTAATTTTACATTCAGTACATGCACCATGATGTTCATGCACTGGTATTTGGATATATTACATTATTTGGATGAGGGAAATGAGGGGATATATACAGTATATCAATTAAATTGTGGCCTGATCGTTGTCAAATCCATCATCCTCTTACTTCTTGTCTCCCTTCTTTTGTTTTTAATGGGGGCTGTTAGAGGTGGAGGTTTCCTTTCTGTGAGAGGTAAGAGAGTCATTGTTATCCAAATATTCTGTTTCTGTAGTCTGCTTTAAACCCTTAAATAACTCTGTTAAATTCCATGTTCTTGCCTTAGAGGATGTAAGCAGTGGCATTTTAGTAGTCTTCATTGTGTATTCAATTTCTTCAGCTTGGATGCCTGCAAGTCTGTATGGAGTCCTTCAATAGTTAGAGTCATTTCATGTGTGATAGTAGTAATTTGCTCATAATTCATTTTTACTTCCATTTTCCCCCCACTGTATTTTTTTGTCAAATTCCTCGTCTTTATCAGCTTTAGGTTTTTGTAGTCAGAAGTTCTTACAAGCACTTAAGAACTTTTTCTCACGTATGTAGAAAGTCCAAATCCGCTATACGACAGCTGGGGGCTTGTTAAACTTATGTAATGATTCACTTTAAGAGGTGCATTTACTTTAATAATGATCTTTTTATGGGTCTTAAAACTCTGTAGACTTGTGGAACATGTTCACACCAAGCCCTGTGTCTGAGCCATATTAATTTATTTTCTGTAGATGAAGACTTAGCATCCTATACACACAACTGAATACCAATTCTACAATGTCCTTGCTCAAGCCTAAAGATATTCAGAAAAGAGCACGAAACTCACAACAACTGAATGAATAACAAAATGAAATTGAAAAATGTATAAATAGGCCTACATAAATTAAATAGGTTCATACTTGTTATACAACAAACAGCAGAAGAAGTGGCGATGCTTTCTTCTGCTGTTTGTTGTATAACAAGTATGAACCTATTTAACCAGGGCACACATACTTTAGATGTGTAAGTGATGTAAACACCAGTGGTGGGGCAGCCATCAAAAAGAGCCTGTTCATTTTATTTGCACATGTGCAACGCTACGTTGCTAAGCAACACAGTGATTGTTGAAATTCTCTTCAGGAAAGTTGCTTGCAACCCTTCAGTGTATAATGCCTGCAGAATAAGTGTATTGTAGTGTGAGTTTGTGCTCTGCAAAGTCGTCCACAATCTGCCCAAGATACAACTGCTTTGCACAATCGTCCTCAATGCATATACTATGACATAATGTGATTCACTCTTTTGTCAATCACACTCCTCAAATAGTTTTTTTGATCTTGGAGAATAAGCACTCAACAGTCACAACCCCACATTGATTTTCAAAGATAGCAGAAAATTGCACAAAATCAAAAGTCATCACTAGGTGATAGCATAAGAGTTTTTGCCAGACCAGAATGTGCCTATTGGTCGTGCAGTTACAGTATAGTTTTTTGCAACTATTTTAAGCTTTCTGACAAAATTACTGAATATAATTGAGCTTGGAAAAATCGTCAACTTAAATAATAATGAAGAATAAAGACTGTGTTGCATGTCCATCATTATAAAGATATCCTTCCTTGGATTTATTGCCTATAACAGAGATCTTCATCAGGGGGTCCGTGACCCCTAGGGAGTCCTCAGAGTTGCTGCTAAATTATTGTTTTATGGTTTAAAAAATGTCTGTCTGAAAATATACATCAACATGAATCCAACATATTATTAGTAAAGATTAATCTTTTTTCAATGTACACAACATTGATGATAGGCGTACTGGCCTGTAGCTAAGGTAGCCATAAGGTAGCCATTCACAGATACAGTTTAGCTTACAAATTCAATGTGCCCCATTTTAACATTAAAACATGATGTATAAATATATGAATATGCCAACAATTTGTTTTTGAAAAGCTTAGTATTGTATGCAACATAAAAAGGAATGTGTAAAGGCTGTAGGCTGCCCACACGTTATTGTAGGCCCAGTTTATATGCAACTCAATTTTGTACAATATATCTAGTAAGGGGTCCCTGTTCCATTTCTTTTCAGCTAAGGGGTCCTTGGCCTAAAAAACAGTGAAGTCTCCTGGCCTATAAGTCTTGAGCATGCTTTCTTTTGGGTTGGGACATAGAGTTAGTTTTTCAACTGCTGTCCAGGGTGCTGAATCTAAAGGAAAGAAATCAAAAGTCAGAAATTAGGAACGCTGCACTTGGGGCCTCTTAAAAAAACATTACAGTTTTACCCTCCCAGGTTCACAGACTCTCATTCAAATTCACACAGCAGAAAAAGTAACTTTGCATACAAACTTTGTTCTCATCTCTGAAAACAAGCCTCCAATTGTGTTTTGCAATGTTGCGTCAGGGTACAATATCAGGCAAAAGATTTTGATATGTGTACTTTAATGGAAATTTCAACCATGTCAAGCCCACAGATAAGCCTTAGAATATCATGCTAAGAAATAATCCATAAAAATAAAATAAAAATAAAATCTAAATGAAAGCTTGATTTTAGACTACAGTACTGGTGGTGTCCTCTTCTACAGAGATCCATGCAACATTTAAGTGGGTTATTGTGATTCTTAATAGGATGGGAATGCAGGGTATGTGCACCAACTCTCATCACACTGGAATTGTCCTTTAAAGTGATTCACTGAAGTCTACATATGATGATGTTTTTGACATGTGGATTGGATTATTCTTCTTTCATATCATCTCAGATGGTTTTGATATTGATGGTATGATGGTAAATGCCTTTGGGATGATGTCAAACATCTTTTCCCACTTTTGTTTATATCATTATCATCTGCTTATATCTGAGAAGGAACTCTTACACATATAAAAAAGACCACAATAATATTTTATGAGACATGCCATGTGCAAGGCTTTGCTCTTCTGTGCTGTAATACAGCGTGAAAGGCAGCCTTTCCACTTCAGATTTTAAAGCCCCTATGGAGTAACATTTTATGAGTTGTAGCACCTTAGAGTTTATCAAGGAATTTTAGTCAAACGACCTTACTTGTGAGGTGTTTAAGATTATTTTATAACTCTATACTGGAGGCTTGTGATAGCGATGACTCATCATAAAGGGGTTGCCAAAAAATTCTGAGCCTGGCCTTGCTTGCCTGACAAAAATCTTTATATGTTTATTGCGCAGTGTATTCAGGCACCTTTCCAGGTTTGGAATAAGGTTGCTCCAAAGCATACTACTCTGTGTCCCATTAGCTTCAGAGCTGTTTCTGATGGCTCTGCAAAAAAGGTTATTTCCACTCATGCAGCCATAGCATACTATTGCCTTTTTCACCTGGAGTCTCCTTAGAATCACTAGCATATTAGCAAAATACCTACACAAGGGCAGGCTGTTATAGCTGATGATAGCCTAACAACCCTTTTAAGTAAACAAAGTCAGAACCCTCACAGTGTTAGGGTGCAAGTAATTTCCATGAGACAAGCTAGCACCGTGCATGTATGTTTATGTCATTTGACTCATTTGATTGGTTTAAGCTAATTTGCATAATGCAAGGCAGCAAAGCCTGCAGGTTTGTTTGCGTGTGGGGGAAGATAGAAAGCCAATTAAGGTTAATACGAGAGGGAGATAAAATGGTTCGCAAGAGTCATAAGATTATGTGTAAAACAAACTGTTGAAGAAAATAAAAGGGAAACGTCGTAGATATATTATTTATATTAGCATCTCTAATGTAAATGCTTTATTAGGTTCATATCTGCGTCACAAAGAGCTGCATTATTTTTAGACACACTAGCAGCCTAGATCTCTGGATGCTGATGTTGTTTGCTCCATTAGATTGTCCAGGGGTCCAAGTCTTTTGACAATTATTGAAGGGATTGCTATGGCATTTGGTACAGATATTTGTGGTCTCTAGAGGATGAATCATGACATGGATATATCATTGATGATCCCCTGACTTTTGTTTTCTAGCGCCACAATGGCAAAACTTTACATCTTTTTTTAGGGCTTTTCCGCCTTTAATTTGACAGGACAGCTAGGTGAGAAAGGGGAGAGAGAGGGGGAAGACATGCAGGAAATCGTCACAGGTCGGATTCGAACCCTGGACCTCTGGATATGTGCGCCTGCCCCACCCACTGTTTCAACCCGGCCACGCAAAACTTTACATCTGTCCAATACTTTACTTTTATGACTGGATGACTAAGTCATGAAAGCTAGCATACTGACACTTATTATGATAATGTAACACATTAACATATAGAAACATACATTTAAATGTCAATTTAGCTACATTTGTAGGCTACAGTCTTTACCGAGACACACTGCCTCCGACCTGTCCAATGTTGCCTTGTGCTGGATGTACCTCATGCTGTAAGCAAATATTTTATACCTTTGCTGGAAGGAGGGCTAAAAGGGAAATTGCAAGCACCACTCATCCCGGCATTTGGGGATTCATTCCACTGTTTGAGAAACGATTATAGCAAAGATTTCAATTTGGAACCCAATGTACTAGCTGTGGTTAACCTGAGCCAAGTCTGCCAATGTGGAGTTGACTGAGTCTGAGATGGCCAGGCTGGTATAACCACCACACTTACTTTTTAAAGAAACCTTTAGCACCATTTCAGGTACCTGAGAGCAGCAATGTTGTCTGTCCAGCATTCACTAAAAAATGTTGCTTAGCATTAGCCTCATGGGGCTGCTACGTAGCAAGTCTATCGCCTTTAACTCTTAATTACAAATGATTTTTTTCCCACCACATATTCACTTACTCAATACACATTTATTTAACTGTTTTGTAAAATATTTATGAATGGTACATGGCTGTACTTAGCTACACTCATGCATTATCAATGAACTTTGCTAACAGATTTGTTTCATAACAGTTCCACACTACTTTAGCTTAAGCTGCTTACCATATACTAAAAATGAACATTAAGATAACCAGTGTTTGTGTGTTAACTTAGACAAAAGTCCTTACATTACAGTCTAAAGAACTGCTTTACTCTCTTACAGCATACCTTCATACGATTTCTCTCCTTCATTCTCATCCTATTTATACAGATTTTCTTGTAGATTGAAAATAATAACCACCTACTCTTTCTCTCTGTAATGAAAATTATTCTTTCCTGCAGGAGACAGATGGTTTAAAATCACAACCCCACTTGAATGGCCTCATGAGATCAAGACTAAAATATCACTCTGCATAAATAAACCCTCACAGTTATTTATTTTGATACATTTCCTTGACTAGAAGTCATAGTCGTGTGTAATTATTTTAGATACGATTACTCTACAAAACATGGTATGTGTGATGGCATGATATAGTATTTGTCTTCTTGTGGCTCACTGGTTGGCTGTCTGTTTATTCATGCATTAAACCAACCATTTCCTATGAATTCGCCATTGGCGTTTATGTTTTCCTGTTAACCATTGACCTGGGGAGCGACACATCAACTCCCTCCTCATGTCATCCCATGGTGGACAATTCCAGCAAGGTCAGTCTTTTTCTAGCTATTGATAACTCTGTAGATCAGTGCCAGTGACCAATAAAATGTAGTGTCAAGGACTGCTAAATCCAATCACTGCAAGCCAAAGGGACTATATCATTCCCTGCGTCGAAGGACTTTATGATTTGGAACCAATTGATTTGGTTGTGATGCTGTAAAACAAAGTGGATTGTACAGATATATTCAACATCTGGCCTTGATGATTAAGATGTGAGACTCAGCAACACAGCAGCACTAGTTTATGATCACTGGATTATGAACAGAATCCATATTTCAAAAATGAGAGCGTAGAGAGTAGAATTCCATGTGAGATGTTCATTATTTCCTCTCGAACAACTGTGTTGTTCAGAGGAACAATTGTAGACCATAGCTGGAAATGTGAAACAAGCCAATGAAATTGAACATTTGATATTGAAGTTATTGCACATGGGTAATAGAAAAAATGTTGTAAGCTAGGACAGGGTAATATGTGAAATACTCTTACACTTTTTGTTTAGGAGGAGAACGCCTGAATAACTTCGTGAAAGGTTTATGGACAAAGAGAGGAGAGAGAGACAACAAAGATAGGCTTGTGTCAAAAACTAGATTGTTAAGTTCAGAAATGTGTTCCCCGGCCAACAGGGAGCTTGAGTTGCTTGGTAACCCGTTGCAGCTTGGAAAGTTGGGAGAGAGCAATAGTCTTTGTAAATTGCCTCACAGTCATTGGTGACTTGACAGCTGATCTCTCCTGGTTTGACAGCCTCCCTATAGTGCTGGGCATCACTTGATTTTTCAACTTTAGGTCTGACACTGTTTTGATTGCATCAAGTATTTATACCTATGCTTTCATGTTGGGAATATTTTGTCACTTCATACTTACTATCTATACTACCTGTATTTTGGTTAGTTTTTTCTGGATGTTTTAAGTTTGTATGCATATATTGCTGATGGTTCTATTTGTCATCAGCAGTTGTACATTTTAACCCACGCTTCGTGGTTAAGATTGAAATGTCTTAACAAATATCAGATCGATTGCCATGAAATTTGGCACACAAATTCATGCCCCTCTCCGGATGAATTTAAATAACTTGAACGATCCCCTGACTTTTAATCAAGCACCATCATCGGGTCAAAATTGCGCTGTTTAAGACCAAATTAAACGACTCAACAACAAAAACCTGGATTATTTAATTTTTCTTCAGCCTCACCAGGACTCTGTGTTAAGTGATAATTAACAAATGTTAGCATGTTAATACACTAAACTTATATGTTGAACATAGCTAAATATCAGCATGTTAAGACTCATTCAGGCATTAAATTACAGTAGGAGCATGCTAGCATGCTAAAGTTAGCACTTAGCTTAAAACACCACTCACATGTTGTCATGCTAGCATGGCTGTAAAGTGTTTCAGGTTTTATATGTGGTGTGTTCACACCAGAAAAGTGACGAAATGAAGTATACTCAGACCACACTGTATTCATACTAAATATGTGAAAAATAAAATAAATGGCAATGAAACAGCTCTAAACTCTAGATCCAAAAAACAAAACAAAGAAATAAGTATTACATTTTGGAAAAATATGTTGATGTCTACTTGTGAAGTTTACTTGGTTGTAACATTCCAAAATTAGGAGTTTGATTGACATCTGACAGATTGTACTGTATATTTTCCTCTTAGTATAAAATGTTTAAGTGTGTTAAATTTTGAACAGTGAAATATGACAATAATATGTCTATTATCTTGCTGCTTCTACTCAGTTTCTAAGATTATAGACACTTCTTTTGGTAACATACATCTGTATATCACTACTTAATCATTATTAAATTAATAACATGCTATTCTATGATATTTTTGTTCACTAATGTGGTGACATGTTCTTAGTTAAGAACTGTGGGGTGTTTTTGCACAGCACCTGTCAGAGATCACTTGTCAGTCAGACAGTGTGGGTGTGCACTGTGCTGTATGTAGAGTCTCTGTTGATGAAGGTTTCTGTAGGTGTTACATCTCTCTGTCTGATCAGCCAGTCACTCTGTTTATTCCAAACAAACCGATGTTGCTGCTCCAGTCATAAATTATATCACTTCCAGCACTCCTCAGGATTTTCTTCATAATTTCTACACAAACCAGATGTTAAGGTTTAGATTGAATCCGTAGTGCTTTATCCATCAGTGATAGCAAGTGACAAAACACATACTTCTTATTATGGTTGTGTTGAAATTTCAAATCATGAGATGTTAGCACTTTGTGTCGAAAAATGTTTCTTTTAATCTTTTTTACACTGTCCTGTTCACAGAGCTCATTTTAAAATGGATAGATAGAGTAATCAGATATAAATATATGAGATAGATTTTACCATTACACTTGTAATGCTCATACTTGGAGAGCAAGGATGATTTTATTTCATTCATATGGGCAACACAGTTATTTTAAAATACATTATTCTGATAGATGTTTCTTGGTACTGCAGATGCTGCACTCGATTCTGTCCTTTAGTACAGAAAGGCAGTCCAACAGTATTCATCTTGAAAGACATCCAGATAGTCTAGTTTCATCATCTCACACAAGGTGAATACTTTTTGTCATCATCAAGTTATCATGTAAAAACAAAAGAGGCATTGCTGGATATATATATAGATTCAAAGGAAAATGTTCTGTTGAAAGCACGCACTTGAAAGGTTTTGTGACTGAATGTTTAAAAACCTGCTCACACTCCGTACAGTTCAAAGGATTGCTTTGCTTCTGTTGTGCAATCACAGACAAGACCACTTCATTTACACTTGTATATACATTACACGTATCATTTTTCTTGCCAATAAGCATGATGTGCATGTTTAAGTCTGACAAGGGTTTGAATAGTATTGTTTTTACAATGAGCAGCCCAGTAGCATCATTGTTGGTAAAATATACAGCAATGTACATGTAATTCTGTATTTGTAGCCATTTGCGCATATATTTCCATGAAATTAAAGTTATTGATACTTTTGAGAGTTCTTTATAACAGACAAAAGTTATGTTAACATTCAGTGTTACTCACCAAATTGCATTGTCTATACTTGAGGTCTAATGAACAGGTTTGATATATTGGCTTACTCATAAAAAAACTGCAAAGCAGATTTTTTGGAAGATTACATTTACATCCATGTTTACTTGCTAGCAGTCCTTCCCTACGTTTGCTGGCAGATTGCTGTTTCTTGACTCATTATGCATTATACTGCCACCTGTAGATCAGTGGAATAGTGTGTAACCCTAGACAGGAATATGTCAATGTCGTCACCCGCACGCACAAGAACAAACAAAACAGGTGTACCTATTAAAAAGTGTGCTCCTATTGGTCAAACCACCAATTTTTCTTTTCTTCTTTAGTTAAATAATGTCAAGAACAATTAGTCAGGCAAAATGTGTATATTTTCTTTAAAATCCCATTGTGCGATTCTAGGGGTAAATACAGCAATTCCAGTCAATTAAACCATCACTAAGTCAGACTGCCTGTCTCTTTCTAACTGATCCCGTTGGTTATCACACTGCATTATATCCTTCAGCAATATCGTGTCTCAAAAGAATATGAGAACTGATTAAATTTGGACAGTCATGGACCATTTCTCCCGGAGTGTAGCTTCCTCTTTCACAGGCTTTGTGACTGAAAACGTCTTTGCCCTTTGCCTTCTTGCTCCATTTTGACTGAGTCCTCAAACGCAGAGAGTATAAACCTCTCAGTACTGCAGATGAAATGTTGCCTTAAAGTGTCAGGTAGAAGAGACAGGGCAGACTGTGAGGAAGTGATGTAGAGGTACAGGAAATAAAGCTGTCCCTCTCAGACTAAGGGGGATGGTATGAGATGTTCCTTTTGAAAGTTCAGGGTGCTAAAGATGATTGTGTGTGTGTGTGTGTGTGTGTGTGTATGTGTATATATGTATATATATATATATATATATATATATATATATATATATATATATATATATATATATATATATATATATATATATATATATATATATATATGTGTGTGTGTGTATGTATGTATGTATGCATGGATGTGTTTGTATATATGTATAACCCATATATGTATTATATAAGATTAATGTGATAAATATAAATGAGATACAAATATGTGGTAAATGAAAAAATAAATAAATAAATAAATAATAATAATAATAATAATAATAATAATAATAATAATAATAATAATAATAATAATAATAATAATAATAATAATAATTTACTGAGTTATGGAAAAGGGGTAGGATTAAATAAGTGTATACTTTTCAGACATAGAGGAGTCACAGTCATCACAGTCATTGATGTATCAAGTGTCACTTTCTTGGTAAAAACCATTAAAACAAAAATGACCATGAAAATTAAGGACACTGGTCATTTCATGCAATCTAACAAGCTTTTTTTTCTCCCATTTCACATTTGCCTTTGGTTACTTTCTGCTACCAATGCATCCATGGTAAAGATCTCCATGAAAAATAAAGGGAAAGGGTCCACTATGGTTATGTTATAAAGAAATAATACACTCTTAAATTAAAGTTTCTGGAAAATAGGAAAGTTATACTTTTATTTAGTACAATGGAAAGTAATTGTCCTTGACAACTATGTCCCGGCAGGAATTTACAGATTTTGCAGATCGCAATTTTTTTTTTACCACAATAATATAAAAAAAAAACTCTTTATAGGCAGTAACAGTAACATTAACACCCATATATTATTATGTAAATCCATTACAATAGCCCCGCAATAAATACAGTATTTGTGAAGCCTATAATGTTCAATCCGTGTTGACAATGTCACTGAAGTGCTGACAAATTAAGCCTTAGGTTTCAGAAAGGTAGTATTTCTTGCAAGATTGTTGTATGAGGCTGCAATATGTTAAACAGGTGTTCATGTCACTGTCCACCCCCCTGCATGTGAACATGGAAATATCCTCATTATACGTCAAATTTGTTGCCAGGATGAAGAGCTGTAGGATGCATAACATCACTACAGGCAGAAAATGAATATTTATAAAAGTAAACTTTTACAGGACATAGGTTTTTACAGTAATAGTGTCAAACAGAACAGCTCAGGATGTTTTCCATTTAAACAAAGATAACATTCCTCGCAGAGAAACACTGGCTGCTCCGTGGATGTGACTGGCTCATTCTCTCTTGGTGTTGTTTATACTGAGGGGGAATTCATGAGTCAAATTGATATTGCCACTTAGTGTTCATCACTTATAATGAGCAATATAATCAACCAATTACATTCATAATAGTGTGTGCTGATTTCCAATTTACTCAGATATCATTTCTTTTCCTGTTTTTTTTTTTTTAAACTTTTGAGTAGGAAGCAATTAGTTGATCAGATAACATCTAAATTAACTTGAAAATAGTGTATCTGTTAAATTCAAGTAACATAAATCAGTTGTAAGATACTCAGACATCAAACGATGTACACCTCACTGAGTACTTTCCCTCTGAGGAGTAGCGCTTTATAAAAGAAAGAGTCTATTTTGTAAACATGCTGCTTTATCTCGCAGTTATCACATAAGGTGTGTCTCTACAGTATCTTATCAAAAAGATATCCAAACAGCCATCCTGCTCCAATGAAGAAAACAACATGAGGCTTATCACCATAGGAAAATGCAATGTTTTTACCACAGGCAGCACTCCCCAGATAACATGATTACTTACCTTCCCATGACCTTATTTTCCTGTTCAAATATTGTTCATGTATGATAAACTGTAGGGTGTGGTTAAGAGGTAAGGGATGATTAAAAAAAAAATGTAATACTGATGCATTGCTTCAAATTACAACATGGTGTATTTAAATTGTACATTTATTTTGCAATGAAATGAAAATGCGGCTGTAAAAAAGGGTTGAGTATGTTTTCATGCATTAAAATACATTTTGGTTTTGTTCACAGACCTAAACAATAACTTGTGTGTTTAATAAAGAAGGGTATGAATATTAAAGTAAAAAAAAGGTTTTCTAGCTTTCTAATTAGTAAAATACCAATTTAGTCTGTTTATATAACTAAGTAATTTTGCAGAAAAAGTTTTTTATTCCAATTCAAAAAGGGAAGAGATTAGGTGGATGGTTGGCATTCGAAACACACAACTATGACACCAGAAATTAATTTAGTTATGACAACAATTCAGCTCCACATTGTATCAGAATACAATGTTAGAGTAACAGAGTGTAGAATCAGGCTAGAGTGCATAACAATATTTCCAACCACATTTCTTGGAGTCCAAAACTTTAGCCATTCTTCCACTGAGGAGATTTTTCAAAAGAGTCAAGAATAAAGTCAAGCAGCCTCCCTGGGAGAGGAGGCGCTGGGATTAATGGAGCAGTGAGAGGTGGTGTCAAGCCCACAGAGATTTAAAAAAAGAATATGTTGCAACAATTATGTGCAGGCTTTATTTTGATTTGCTGGCTGACTCTGAAGAACAATACATCACAAGAGTATGTTTGTGTGCGAGGGTGCTGTTTGGTTCTCCTCTGTATTTCCAAACTCTTTTATTTGTTATACAGTTTCATAATTCAAAAAGGTCTAAGAGGAGAACCAAGAAGCAGAACTATTCCATTCCATATGTTAGCTCCATTTGCATTTCATTTTTTTCTGGCAAACTGCCAGTTGACTGATATGTCTTGACCATTGGAATCAGTAGCTTGAGCTAATGTACATACATCAATATCACTTTCACTGATATTACCTGATCAAAGAGTCTGAATTTCCCCTTTAAGTGGTGAAAATGTTTTGCTGGACAGAAACAAGGAACATGAGGAAAATATCAATATGTGCCCCAGCAGTTTAAACAGATCTGCTGTGTGCTTGTCCAATCATGTGCTGGACCCTTTTTTTTGGGGGGGGGGGGGAGACACGCAATGAAGAAAATAATGGTTTGCTCTTTTTAGCCTCAATAACCCAATTTAAGATGTGCAGTAGAAAAATCTAGAAAAACACATCCAAACATACCCACAACCATGATTATCCTTTGAAAGAATCGTTTTCCTGTATAGGTCCATTTAAAGAGAAACAGTGTTATGGCCAGAAGAAAATGAATAGACTCAATAGGTACACTCAAATGTCCCTTTAGTTGACAGAGACACTGTATTTTGTTGGCTGTAAATGGTTCTTTGGACCATTAGGAGAGGTTTCATTCATACTGCCTGAGGGTTTGAACAAGACCCAGATACGCCTAATGATATGTCCACTCTGCACTCGTGCTGTGAGTTTTAAAGCCGTCTCCAACGAGAAAATATGGGTTTTAGTTATTACTCACATCCTCCTTCACTCACATCTTCCTGGCCAGAGCAGCAGACAGAGAATGCTCCCCAACACTGCTGCCATGAAATGGAGCATGACAGGACAAGAGGGGATGAGTGGAGACCTTAGGGTGGTGTGGTGTGGGGAGGATTTAATCCACTGAAATTGGGTTAATGTACTAGGACATTTCAGTGCACAACTCATGTGCATTGAGACGCCACATTAGCACAGGATCTATTTAGAAACGTTGTTTTGGATGTGGCAGTGGCATAGAAATGAGACAGGAAGAAGAAAAAGGAGAGGGAGCCCCCCCTCTGTGAACCTTTTTGTGTCACATACAGAGACTGTCACTGCTGTGAGTCTGATTTTGGTTCAGGGGGGGGAAAAAACAGATATGGCCATGACTCTTACCTGAATGTATGTTTTTTCTAAAGGACCTCTGTTTAAAATGTTTTCTGTCAGCTGCATGTTTACATTTAATCTGTACATTTCTTTGAGCTCTCACAGTGGAAAAGAACAGCGTGATTGATGCCTCGCTAGCAGCTACACTCCCACATACAGACCTGATGCAGTTGAAGTCTACCGTGCATGCATATGTCTGTTGGACTCAACAATATGGATTTATACATAGGTCTTTGTTTGATACATAAGGCTGCAACCAATCATGCTTCATCCCATGAAATACATTGGTTGCTAAGCTTTTTCCCCTTTAGTTACTGTTGCTACGCCAAGCTTTCCATTTTAGCACGGCAAAATCAATCACAATAGCAGAAGATTTACACATGAAATTTTTAACAATTGTTATCCTTGAGAGGTAGGTAAAAGCAGGCTTCACAATTGTAGCCCACAAGCATTGAATCTGCTTTTAAAAAATTACAACCTTTGCTAATTTTATCAGCTATAACTTGCTAGCTTATTGAGCTAATATTAGCTCCATTAGTTGGTGACCGGCTGTTTTTTTTTAACATTCCCAGCTGACACATTTTAAAACGAGAAATAAAAATGCACTTGATAGGATATTGTGCCTAAAGACTGAGCCTACCCATGCTGCACTTGTGGTGTCTGAATAATCAGAAAAATAAGTCCCTGACTGGGAAAATTAATGTAAATGCCGCCTCAAGTTGGAACAACAACTCGGAACGTCGCCAAAATGTTTGGTACACGACTTGACAATTTTCCGACATATTATGTAGTGACATGGTGGACAAAAGTAAATGTTGGGTTGATGATAAAAAACATTTTATTAATTCATGTATTGCATATAAATTTTTTGCTCACATTTTAGCCAAGGTGTGCTAGGTTATAGTTACAGTCGCTAAGCTATAACTTGGGCATTGGCGTACTGTCGATTGCGAAAACTAATGTTGATAATTGTTATGTAAGCAAAATGTTTGTCAGTATTGAAAAAATGTCTCATAATGTTGGTACCCCACTGAATGTTTGAGCTGGCGGTCAGTGTAGACATGTTTAGCTAGTAGACGATAAAGGTCACGATAAGGCACCATTACATTTCTTGTGTTTCTGTACTGTTTTCTCTGTTTTATTTTTTTCTGTTGCTATATTGACAAATGGTCTTTTTGTAGGTGAGTATAATTGCTTGTAGATTTAGGGTAATATTGTGGTAACAGTGAAATAGGAGTCCATTTTACGGGCTAATGTTTGATTAGAAAAGTTTTGGTTAGGGTTTTTATTGAGTAGCAAAAAATTCAAACTTCTAAAATACCTTTTTGTTATTACTATGTAATTTCCCCTGATTGAAGGCTTGGAAGTGTATTGTTGACTGATGATTGGAGGGTTGGCAGTTGCAGGCTGAGCTGACCATAGTGGGTCAGAACGATGAGGGAAACAAATCAAATATTCCCAAAGAGACAAATGGAAGTCTGATTATAGAAAATTGGCAGATTTAGAAAATATATCGTAGAATGCACGTTTTGTCTTTTTACATGTATGTGCATATACATTGAGTATTTTACAGATTCCATACCATTCTGATGAGAGTAATATGCTGCATGTGCATCCTAGATTTGCCATAATCCCTGCTGTGAGGATAATGTGAGTGTTTGATTGTTGACACAAGGAAACTGACTCGTCCTCCCTCATCAGTATAATGAGGCATCTCATAGATAAAGTCTTTCCCCGATAAATCTATATGCTAAATGTAAAATTAAATTAAATGTAAAATTAATTTATCAAAGCGATGCCTCAATGTGAACTACTATATATAAAACACTAATATTGTAAATAAAATAAGCTTAATTTGATTCATAGTACATTTAGCACATAATAGTGGTCTATTTTTGAAGCAGTGCTATGTCCTTGAAAAAGAAAAAACACAAATGTACCATTGTAATATTAAACTATTGCTGCTAAAATGTTACTCAGCAGGTATATTTCCATTGTTTTATCATTTGAAAAGAAGTTCATATTATATATGGCATAGAAACAGATGGTCTCGTTTGTGCTAAATATAAACATAATTTATAGCTATTTGTACATTTCACAGTTCTGAGAGATGTACGCCTCCACACACATTATTGCATGTTGCCTATGTACAGTAAAGGCAGCTTCAAATAAATGTTACACTTTTGTTCGGGACAAAATTATTCTTTGGGAAGTAATTTACATTATACAATACACCATCATAATTAGGTGCTATTTTAAACCTATTAGTAGGGATGTTAATATTACAGAAGGTATGTCTCCACATACTGTACAGATGCAACATTGTCCTGTAACTCAACTACTCTCTAATACTCTTTTGATATTCATAATCCAGTACCTGCTAACAGTTTTACCCATCAGAAACAATTAGTAAAATTCATGAAATGTGAAATGTGAAATCACACATTTTTATAGTCCTATTAAGGAAATGTGGCACTGACACAATTTTTGTTTTACATTAGAATTAATTTACGGCTTTCAATAATAGTAATCACTTTCTGCTACCTACCATCCATTTTTAGTAGTAAATGTTAAGTTTTAGTGTTAGTACCTCAGAATCAAAGTGCAGGAAGAGAGCCCACTTTACCTTAGTTGCCCATAATGCAAGCATGCAAAAACACTTTAATCTACCACATTTCCAGCTCTATCTGCCTAAATCACTCTGCTTGGTTCATCCTAAAAATAATAAAATCAAAATCTACTGCCCATGTCTAATTGCAGGACCCCATCGAGCTAAAGACTTCATGAACCAGACAGGTGGAAGAGTTCAGTTTGGGTTGCAAACCAAAGATCCCCATCTTGAGTCAGTTCAGAGCCAAGGTGTTCACAGTGCATCACAAATAATTTCTTTGTTTGTACTTTGAGTGAATGGGCAGAGAACACCGCAGCATTGATCTCTCCTTGTATTACCTATTTTTCTCAACTGGAAAAAGCTATTGCCTTTGTGATTACTCTCTGAACCGGTTCTGTACAGAGAAGCCCCTTCTGCAAGGCTATTGAAAGTCACTGTGGGAAAAGCAGGAAATCACTGACTGAAGCAAAAGTAGACCAAACAGTTTGAGGGGAAAATAGGTTCACAAAAAAAAGAAAGATACAACACTTTTCATAATAACTCCCAGGAACACAGTGGACACCGCCAACTGATGATTGAACTGAACAATGTTGAGATTATAGTTCTTCTAAAAGAGAAATGCAATTAAGTCTTTAAACTTGATGGAAAATAACTGCTTGTGTTCCCACATCTATCAACTCTCAAAAACTGGGACACAAGGCTACAGTAGAAGGCTAAGATCAAATCAGCTGGTTAGTAAAAGTGTATCCAGCTTAAAGCAATATACCTTAATAATCCAGATTTTAACATGTGATTTAATCACCAAATAATTGTGACTTGGTAGTACTTTTGGCCTTGAAGATGAAACCCAATACCTTCAAGTGACTATAACAAGCACACATGAACCGCATTGAGCTTCCAAATGTATTCACTTCACTAATTTATTTCCTCATTTTTGGGGGAATTGGGAGTTTTTGACATGCTATTATTAGTTCAAAGCCCATATGTGTAGAATTTGAAAATATCTTTAGGTTTTGTCTCATTTTTCCCACAAAAATAAATAAATACTTGTGCTAAATAATTTGAAGATACAATAATCACTTTTTTGGGTGGGTGAGGGGAGGACAAGGATGATGTGAGCGGAGTGAGTGCATCAGAACATTAAAGTTGCAGACCAGAAAATCAAAACAATGAGCTGAAAAAAGCTAAATTGCTGCTTTAAAATGTCTACACATAAGGGCTTTAGAGGAAACAGTACGTGCAACATTACGAGCACGCCATGCTTTTATAATAATGAGCCATGTGTTCTGCGAGACTGTACTCCCCCCCCCCCCCCCCCCCCCCCCAAAACGACCCCATAGGTTGTTACTTTACATCACATTATGCATGCAACGTGATATTACAGTTTTTTCCGATCGCTATGACAATTTTTTCAATACTTTTAACAACTTTCCTAAACTCTTAACACAGTTAGCACAACATCCGTCTGTGTAGGCTATACATTTAACACATTTCTTGTTGCTTTGACACACAATGCATACAGTTAACACAAATGTAAAATGCTTGAACTTCTTTTACACACAAGCTCAACCAAGACCAAAACAATGGATTTTTACTGACAAATTTGCAAATGCTTTCACACTGTATGTCAGAACAGAGAACATAATGTTATGTTACGTTAAAACTAACGTATAGGCTAAAGTGAAAGTGAACAGCTGTTCACAAATAAACTCAAATATACCCCTTCCATTTTATTCCATTGCTACTGAGAAACAGCTGATTGAAGTTATGCAAATAGATCAATCACAGCTGATTGATATCTAGGAAACACACTCAGGTGTTGAGGTTCTTTCAATCGCATGACCATATGTTTCTGTACTGTAGTAGTACACAAAGTAAAAGAGGACCTATTCCAGCTGATTTTGTGTGGAAAAGGAACAATACAGATGAACACAAAGAAAGTTAAAAAAAATTGCTGCACGAGTGAGAGGAAGACGAGTACCAGGACAATTCTGTCTCTGTCTTCTTTTTTTCATACAGTAAACCATACATTTTATAAAGCTACTCTGAGATGGGTCATTCATTTTTTGTATAGAATTTCTGCAGAAAAAGAAACAAAATGTATGCATTTACTAAAGGCAACAAAATAAAAATGTAGAGAGGCTTCAAGAGAAACGGCAATGTAAAACACAATCTATGATCAATACAATATACTATTGTCTATTGTATAAAAGCAGACCTGACACATGAAATAATTTAGTTTTTGTAATTCCATCTGATGTTAGTGTTTTGTATGACATTGTGCAGTGATGTTGCTTTTGGAAGAGAACATGTGTTAGTGTTTTGGAAGAATTATTTGATTTTGAGACATGTTTGCATTGTTTTGGTGGACATAGTGTATTGTGTTAGTGAATTATTGTATTTTGAAAATTAGTGTTAAGAGTTTAGTTTTCAATGTGTGATTTTGAGCATGAAATTAACTGTTTTGTCAATTGTGTGTTGTAGGTGTGTTGGTGTGGTTAGTGCATAGCGATTGGAAAAAACTGTAAGACGGAGAAAGTCTGTTAAGGGTGGGGGGGAGTGGTGGATGAGTCGAACAAATACAGGACTCATCCAGGAAACCGGTGTTCGTGTCCTGTTTAAAAATAAAAATAAACGGTTTTGCAAGCAGAACTACGTTACGTGCACAATTACATCATATACACATCATGTACGCAGGGAAATAAAGTAACATAAAAAATGCACAGATTTGAACTCAAACCACCATCGTTTATCTAAATTTAAATAAGTCCTTTTGTTGCCTAAACCAAACCAAGTAGGTTTTGTGTCTAAACCTAACCAAACTGTGACCATTAAATGTAGGTATGAGGACTAAAAACACTCCAGTGGGTCGTATTTCCTGCGATCAATAGGGGCGCTATTTTATGAAACGCTCCTATGGCTTGTATTAGAGGGTAGGAACAAATCACAGCCTTCAACGATTCTTAATTCCTCTCTCTCACTCTCTCTCTCTCTCTCTCTCTCTCTCTCTCTCTCTCTCTCTCTCTCTCTTTCTCTCTCTTTCTCTCATTCTCTCGCTTTCTCTCATTCTCTCTCTCTCTCTCTCTCTCTCTCTCTCTCTCTCTCTCTCTCTCTCTCTCTTCTTTCTCTGTCCAGCTTTGTATGTGTGGCTCCCTCTCATTCTGCTCCCACAACAGCTTCCCCTGTTGCGTTGATAACAACCTCCACAAAATACCCTGTAGAAAACGCATTGTCCTTGATCTGAGATTGCAGCATCCTCTCTGTTCAAAGGAATTACTTCCTTTCCAGGAGACTTGGTTACCAAACAAGAGAGAGATTACAGGGTGCTCTATTGATTCATTGACATAGCTTAGCAAGTCCAACCTTGGATTTGTCTGAACTTAAAGGTGGAGCCTCACAGTCTGTGAAGACACTCTGTGGGAAAACTGCACCTGTTACTAAAATGTGCACACATGTTCACAGTTTTAGTTTTCCAGCAATATAATACAATCATGCCTCCCTCAGTTGAATAGTGGCTTTGAAATGCAGCTGCTGAAGTGTTTGTACCACAAGCCAGGGCAATTAGAGAAGATGAAGAACGGCAATTTATCATCCATTTGCTGCTCTTATTTTGTGCAAATTAACTGTGCTTTTTGAGGAAATAAATAAACAAGGTGAAAAGTTTAGATTACACTGAAATCATTGTATATGGACTGATATTTTAATCTCACCTTCACCTCTAAAGGAATTGTTATGAAGGGGAACTGTTGGACTGCTGATCGTGATTATACAGTGATATGTGGCAGTTTCATTGCAAAATGCACTGTTAAATAAGCAAGCTGATATCACATTTAAGTAAGTTGATAATGACTTTCATCATTGTCATTCTCACTATCACAAATGCACAGCTGGGCTCTTCAGAATCTTTATTTTGGCAGCTTAGTTTAATCTCTTTCGCAGCATTACAATTCCCACAATTTTATCTGCATGCTGTGTTTTTAGTCATTTGATGTCATTTTTCTTTGTTTTCGGGAAGTGCTGTGGATTATGAGTACACAGCAGCAGTGCATTACCTGCAGGCTGCACTTCTGAGTCAGGCCTGAGAGGGAGAAGCTCCCCTCTAACACTCCTCACTCTGTCAACAATGCAACCAATCTTTGAAGTACAACATCTCTTTTTCCTCAACTGTCTACCCCCTACATGCTCCTTTCAAGTATGCAGCGCAACACTTTTTTCTTTTGTGCCTGTATTTATATATTTATATTGGGAAAGTTGACTGTGCATGTATTCTCTTTCAGCACCACCTGCACTCATATTCACTCAGTTCCACCCCTGGGAGCCGCCCTGTAAAATCAGTCTTCAACTGTTGCAGCAGCTCTGTGAGAAGAATTAGGGATTCTATGTTTCTCAAGGGCATTTCAGGAGAGGCATTACTCTCTGTACTCATTAGTCTTTACGGTTAGAGGTGCTGTCCGTACCCTGCTTTGATTAATGTTGATCAAGTTGCCAACTTCATCACTTTTTACCTGCATTTCAACACCAGTGATGAGAGTGTGAAGACCATGGCTAAATGGACACATACTTCATGTCCTCAATGGTAGACATTCTCTGTAAATTTGGGAGGTTTAATGACATGGAGTTTGGGTGTTGATGTTTTTAAGGCCGATTTCTCATGTTTTCTGATAG
Source organism: Zingel zingel (assembly GCA_023566125.1). Lineage (NCBI taxonomy): Eukaryota > Metazoa > Chordata > Actinopteri > Perciformes > Percidae > Zingel > Zingel zingel. Next base: position 16,303,699 of record CM042326.1, on the reverse strand, counting down.
ATGTAAATGCTTTTAGACAAACAAAATCTGAATAAATAATTAAAAAAATTAATTTACTATTTTCCTTAAGACATTAGATAATGTTTAGCTTGAAAGTTCATTCTTGACTTTAAAAGCTGCAGAAAAAGCTAATAAGAGGACTTGATTTAAGATCATTTGAAGTAAACAACAATTTCTTAGTTGTGTCCTGATGGGGGAAACTATGACCCTGGCTATGGCCCTGAGTGAAGCAACTTGACAAACTAATGCAAATTTTCCATTATCTTTGAAAATCTGTAAGTAACCCAATACAGTGGAAAAGCAGCTTCAACTACAGATTACCAACCATAATTAAGTTGACATAGAGAGATAGACGTGAATCTGGTTCACAAGAATAGAATGTATTTAAATTACTGTATACTAAATACCTAACCATGAGCAAACCATTACATTTAAACCAATCAATTTAAGAGCATCTGTACAGTATAATAATATATGGTATAGCATGTATGAATAACATAACTGTTTTTTAAACTCACAACAAAATAACCTTTTAACAAACAAAATAAATCAAATCCCTATGTCTCTCCCAAGGGCTTCCTACAGAGAGATTCTACACTCCCAACATAGACGTGCTTAAAACAAAACAAAAAATCCGCAAAAGCTCTGTTGATTATGGTGACTACACCACAACTTATAATGCTTACCAACTGCTGCAGCTCTTTTCCACTGCTCCAAAGAGAAACAAAAAGAGAAGGAATTTATTATTTGGTATCACCACAAGCTGTGCCGGTTAGCTCATCAGATCACAATTCATTTATTTTTATTTTATTTTTACACAGATCACAGTACATACAAAACAAAATCTCAACTTTAAGATACACCAAGCTCAAAATGATTATTTAAAAAGGGAAAGCTAGTTCAGATAAAACACTGCAGTCAAGGTTGAGGGATTTCACACACACACACACACACACACACACACACGCACACACACGCACACACACGCACACACACACACACACACACACTCACGCACACACACACACACACACACACACACACACACACACACACACACACACACACACACACACACACACACAAATCTCAATTAATTTCTTTTGTTGCCTATACTCAAATAATGTACTCTCTTTTAGAATTAGGATTCACCTGTCTGAAGGGCCTACCAATAAGAGTTTGCCTCTTTGTAAGACCTAGGGCACCACCCCTCACAAATTAAGATGCATTATATATAAGAATACATACAGAAATAGGCAGATCACATCTGTTTTGGCTCAATCAGGCCAAAAATGAGCAGGCTGAGCGACTGATCCTTCTTTGTGATCGAGGCCTCACCCCTAAAATGCTCTGTGGATTTTTTTCTCAAAGATGATTGTCAAATCTAAAGTATCTCACACATTTTAGGGGCTCTGAGAGGTTTTCTACATCCCAACTTGACAAGTGTTAAAGACTCAGCACACAGGAGAGATGGGCAAACGTTGTCATCGCTGACAGGTTGGAAATGTGTTGATCTGTGTTTCTCCTTGAAAAGCACAACAATGAGAGCTTTACACTAAAACTCACAGTTTGTATAAATAAATCAAGAATGGGATGGGAGTGAAAAGGACACGAACAGTGTCGCCATACCAGCTCATTAGGACTTTTAGCATGCAGTCCCAGGATTGTACTACCCTCGGTGATATAAAACACTACAGAACATAAACTTCTTTATTAATACTTGTATGATATAGTAGGTGTTTTAGTGGAAGTTGCTGGCATCTGTCCAAAGACTCCAAAGAGATTTTACATGTAACAAACAGGTGGCATGTGAGTCCCCCCCCCCCACACACACACCCTTCTTCTGTCTGAGAAGGTGTCTTATCGCTCTCTAGAGTAGGATGCATAAAATTTTACTGCAATATACACGTTTTAATTTTGATGAGAATAAAAAGTGATGATGCATAAACAGGGCATGTTGGTAATATGCTGCATGAACCACCTGTGCTTTCTTATTCATTCACAATCATACTAGCAGGAAATTCGAGATATCAGCAGTACAGGATATGTTGATAGCACCGCAATTACAATATGTCACTTCTGTTTGACAGTAAATAAATGAATGACTCATTCTTTTTCCTCCCGTTTTAGGAGGCCATCAATACTCTTCCATCACTTAATAAAAGCTATGCTGTCCAAAATCAGTGCAGTGATCATTAGCTTCCAAAAGATTCCAAAGATAACAATATTGAATATTTTTACATATTTCTCAATGTAATGTATTGTAATAGAATGGATATTAGAGTGCAGAAGAAAAAAAAAAAGATTTGTATATATGCATTATTCCTCAAATTGAAAAAACCTAAGACTACGCTGATGTTACTGTCAGGCGCTGTCAGTTATGGCAGGAAATATCCAGCGCACATCCCTCAGGAGGCCAGTAAGCTTCACTGAAACGTATCCTCGTTTGATATAAAATAATGTCTCACAAATTAACACAACTTTCAAGCAGAAACCTGATTAAGAGGCATTTTCCAGTTATGAAAGATGAAATGCCTAAAATCATGTGAAAATGTCAACAGATCAAAGGGAGGGCTTTAGTTTGATGAAAGCTAAAACTGTCAGTTGTGGATGAGCCAATGGAGAAGGAAGAAAGTGAAACTCTTGCCAAAAAAACTCCGGTGAAAATATATTTCTCAAAGGGTAAGTATCAGATACATTTAAAAGTAAGAAGCGTGTTCAAAGAAAAAGTCTGTTTTGTTTTTTTAAAACAAATTCTGTAATGATAGGTGTATAAGAAATGTGATTCAATCTAGCCATAGTGTCATATTTTAATAGGCTATATTATAAAAGTTAAATCTTTAGATTTATATAAATACTGTTTGACGCAGTGGCAAATTAGTTCACTTCTACCTTAGTTATCTCCTGGGTCTTCCTCCAAAGAACTTTATTTCCTCTGGTGAACCTTTAGATGCTTTCTTTCATCTTCTGTCAAGGCTTTGTTGTGACACACATTATGCCAGCTTGCTTTGAATTAATGCATTGTTACCGTATACCACGCTCCCTGTCAAAATAACAGAATGTCCCATTGTTGGTGTGTTTATTAAATATGATACAGGAGTATGTTTGCTGTGTTTTGATTGCAAATGTTGATGGAAAGTGACTTCGTAGTACACTCATTCAGCCTTTTCTCATCAACCAGACAGTTTTTAGTTATGAAATTCCTTAAAACCCTACTTCAAAGAAATCCTAAAACCTTATCCTGATTGGACTGCAAGACCATAATGATGCAAAGCATAGTAGTGTAGTTGGCCCCAACTTTTTTGACTTGTGACCCCTTAAAATTAAGCAATATTTACTTGTGAGCCCTCATCACTGGTTACGGCCTTAATGTGTGCATGTGTTATGAGCGGTTCAACAAGAGTCTTTTTTTCTTCTCGGATTGTGTCACTTTAAGAATGTTTAGAGGCCCAGAAATGGTGAAAGAGCCATGTTAGCAGCTCTATGAGCTAAATGCTAACATGTTAACATGTTTATGTTAAGCAGGTTTAATGTTTTTGTTTGTATTAATATACAGTAGTGAGTTACCATGCTGAGATTTGCTAATTAGCACATATCAAAGTACAGCTGAGTATGATGGGGATTTAATTGGTTTTGCAATTTTTTTGGTCATAAACCATTAGTATTGGACAAAATACTTTTATGATATGAGGACAGCTATAAAAAGTCAGAGGATCAAAAAGTGATTACAATTAATCCGGGGGGACGAACATGGACATTGTATCAGAATCCAGTAGTTGTCCAGATTTTTGACTAAAAACCAAAATGTCAAACAAAAGATTTACATAATTTGGTACAACAGGTATTTTTTTCTTCTCCCTTTAATTATCTTGTCTGACAGATTTATCTTATGACCCCATAGGGGAGCTCAATCCCCAAGTTGGGAACCACTGGCCTAGTTGCATAAACTGATTCCTATGTTCAAATTCTTCCACTTGTTCATTTGAGAGCTAACTGTTTTAGGCAACAATGCACAATCTCACTAGTTTTTTGTTTTTTGTTGTTTTTGTTTTTTAAGGACATTAAACAGACATTTTTGACTGTGAGAGAAACTAAGCTGGTGGGAAATGTGTGTGTACGTTTGGCACTTTTTGTATTCAACAAAACACAGTGAATCAGTTTTAAACAAGTGTTCAGTTTTAGTAATGAATTCCTATCCCACAGAGAGCTGAATCTATCCATCCCAGAGACAAAGTTGTTGCAAAAGCCCGGAGGAGATATTAGCCTGTGAAAGCAGGAACATCTGTATCTCCTCTATACATCTCACTGTATGTGCTGATGCAACCATTTTACTAATCTGCTGGCATTGTAGAAAAACAACTCTGATTGCAGAGACTCGCTAGATATTTACCAGGAAGCATCTCTGTGAAGTAAAGTTTCTCAGAGATTTTTGTCGCTTGAACTCTCTGAACCATCTCAGCACATTATTAGATTATGAAAAAGTGCACACACCCTTAAGAGAACAACATTAATTTAGACGCCGCTCCTCATGGGTATATTAGTAATGAAATAGCTTTATGCTTGTGTTTGCTAATGACAAGCCGTTAGCCTTGGGTGGGACCACGACTGCACTCAAACAAATAGAGGATTTAGAGGAATAAGAAAGGAGATCAGAATAGCAGGATGTTACTTTGCTCTGGTTGAATAGCAGGTTTTAATCTGAACAGCGTTCAGCAGCTTCTCAGTCTTTTCCGCGAACTGAAGTCCTGTGCCACGTGCACATATGTGATGGCTCAGCTGCTGCCTGTCTGAAACATCAGAATGGACTTGCAACTACCCAATGACAAGCTCTCTGAGTGCTTTACTGAACAAGTGGATATTTTTGAATGCACATGCTTTATTCATTATCCCACAGCTTCCTCTGTGTGCTCAGTACAGTGTGAACTTTAGGTCCAGTATAACACCTTATCTTTTTTTTCTCTCCCCAGCTGTAAAATACATTTTAAGCCCTCCATTGTCCTGTCGACTGTGTTTTGCTGTCTATCTGTCAAGGAGACAACTTCCTCCCTGAGACACTGTCATTGGTAATTATGGCCTGAGATAAACTCTGCTGGAACAGCTGGAGCCAGCCTCCGACACAGCACCTAGGTCAATCTCTGAAGGACACGCTACAGAAATCAGCCACTTGAGGAAAACAGCCATAAGAGTAAAGCTAACTGCTGATGTGCCAGGATCTTTTTTCCCACAATAGGCCTTTCATTTTGCTTCTTTAAAATATGTCTTTGTCTTTATAATGTAACCTCTGACAAACATTACTTTTTACTGTCAAATGTTCTGCTCAACATCTCTGTCAGCTGTGTTGTAACAGTTTTATGAAGCTTCAGGTGAACAACTGTAATCAGTTTTATGCCAGTGTCTGTGATGGAAGATATTTGGCTCAGGACTGAGGCAAAGACTGTGCTTTACAATGCCGGGCTGGGCAGCACTTAGAGTTGGGGGCTGTAACTCTGCCTCCAGCTGACAGATAAAGTGAGCAGGTAGTAAATAATAAGAAGCAGTAGAAGACCTTGGAGGTGGCCCCTGAACTAATTTAATGTCCCTTATTCTGAATTTAAATTAGACTGTAATCCATAACTGCTTTTTCAAATCACAAAAATAGTGCAGCTGTGCTCCGGGGCTGATATGCAATGTTTAGGCAGGTGGTCACCGCTACGCTGCCCACATTGCACAATAGGAAACAAAAAAAGAAATAAGATACTCCATCATAGATGGATTCATCGGAAGGACTCTCTGAAGTATTAAATATTTATAGGATAAGGCTTTTTCTCAATAACGACAAAACGTCCCTGTCATTAATCTTTGTCATTTATCAGACGAGTGCTCTCTTTCACTTTGGAGAAATGAGGAACTTGGGCATATAGATTTCTATCTGAAATCAGTAGGAGAGAAGTAGAAATCAATAACAGGGTTTGTTTCTGGCAACATTTAGAATAAAGAGTGAATGGCACCAGCCAGATGTCCAGCCGAAAGAGAGACAGAGACAAAGTACGTAAATAACCTCCCTCCTTCCGTTTCTGTCCCCTTCACTTCAACATGCTTACCAAACAAAATGTTTAATTCTGTTTCCCCTGAAACACATACTGGATGAAAATACAGTCACTATTCAATAACTTTTGTTTTAGGAATATGATATAACTAGCATACCAACAGAAACTGTGCACTTTTTTTACATCCATGTGAGTTTCTTTAATACTAGGGCTATTAATCAAATCCACATATAATATCTGATATATTTGTTATTACCATGTACAGTAATCTTTGCTCTATTAATCAATTTTTAGAAACATAAACTCCATCTAAGGAAAGCTGCAGTTGAAAGACCCAGAAAAAAATAAGTGAGTGGCTCTTTAGTTAGAAATATTTTGTCAAACTACTGTTTCCAAGGTCAAGAAAGAATTTTCATGCTCACGCCAACAGAGATGAGAAGTCTTGAAAGTTCCAAAATAAAAGTTAGCAAATGGACCTTGAGTTACAGGGGCACTTCACCAATTCAGTTGATGTAGCATGGAGTAAGAGCATGAGTACTACTCAGCAAAAAAAAAGAAAAAAACCTGAGTTTCGGCTTCAAAAACAACATACTTTTTTAACAGAAGCCTGTTTTACCAACTGAAAGCGTGAAATAGGTATAGGCCTAGGCCTAATAGGGAAATAGGCCTAGGTTCTCTCTGCCTGGCATTTGCCAGGCAGAGAGAACCTAGGCACCATTGAGTTGCATTATAGGAAATGTTGGATCCAGTGTTTTTTTATCTTGTTTTAGTGAGGTCGAAAGGTCATGATATCTCAGCCTCTGCTACTTCAGTTTTGACCATTTTTGCTTTAATCTGTCTCCTTTGAGCCCCCCAACTTTATTGAAGTGAAATACTTTTGTTGTTGTTGTTGTTGTTGTTGTTGTTAAACTATAAGTTAAAGGACAAATCCGGCGCAAAATGAACCTAGGGGTTAATTACATATGTCTACCAAGTCGACCGTTCTCTGGGATATGTTTTCATGCTAATCGAAAGTGACCAGTTTTATCGCAAACCGCTAATTACCTTATAACGCTAGTCGTCGGGGCACGGCTAAAGTAAAAAGAAAATGCTATTTCTATACCACTAACAAGGCTCAAAATAGCATCACACTTCCACGGTAGCATAATGAGGGTCCCTACATATAAACGAAGCATTGAGAACTTTGTAAGTGTCTAGAGAGTTTATTAAAAAGATAGTTTAGAAAGACAGTACCGTTCACGTATATAGGTGGGCGCTATCTTTGGAAAAAAGTCACGACCAGTCGAACAACGGACAGAATAAAGTGCACAGTTTCTGCTGGTATTCTAGTTATATCATATTCATATTCCTAAAACAAAAGTTAATGAATAGTGACTGTATTTTCCTTTACATGTAGGGACCCTCATTATGCTACTGTGGAAGTGTGATGCTATTTTGAGCCTTTTTAGTGGTATAAAAATAGCGATTTCATTTTACTTTATCCGTGCCCCGACGACTAGCTTTATAAGGTTATTAGCGGTTTGTGATTAAACGGTCACATTCGATTAGCATGAAAACATATCTCAGAAAGATACACATGTGTTATTAACCCCTAGGTTCATTTTGCGCCGGATTTGTCTTTTAAGGTAATAAAAACCTTTTTTGCACAATTGATATCTGGGTGTGTCACTAATTTGTGTGTCTGTAATTATCTCTAAACCCCCTTCTTTGTGCCTGGTATACAAAAGAAAATATGTAAGCTATAATGGCTTTTATCTGGATTCACCTTGTAATTGTACAACGTGAACAGGTGGTGTCTTTAATGTTTTGTATTCAGTTTATCTCTGAATTCAAATGAAGGTAAATGGGAAAGGAACATTAGAAGCTAGAACTTGTAGAAACATAATGGAACTGAGACAATGTGATGACTGATGATTGATTTATGTTAACATTTACACCAACCAAAATAAAGCCTGGTGGCAAAAAACATTCACAGCATTTATATTTATTTCAGTTATTTTTTCTAAAGGCTGTGGTCATGTGGAAACTGGAAATGGCTGATGTGTATTTGTATTCCATTTCTGATATTTCTTTAGCCTAGAGATGTATGAGTATGAAACAGAGGCTGCTGTCATGAGCGTGAGTGTTAGCCTTTGATGCCCGATGATACAAAAGACAGTGGCATGTAATGGGGTTACAGCAGTCTTATTATGCAAAACAGGTAGGTCAAAGTAGGGTGAGAGCGGTAGAGAAAGCATATCTGAGCATTCGACTGGCCCACGGGGGGACAGCGAGAGGACAGTTGATGTTAGTATCCCAAGCCACCTGCTGCCTGCTGTGCAGCGAGGAGTCCAGCGAACCCTTCCTCTAATGATATTTGACATAGTGGAGATGACAGGTGCCATGACAGCACTCTGCCAGGATACAGTGGAAGAGGAGGAGAATGTGAATTTGTTGCCACACCTGTGCACCCCTGCTCCGCTGTTCCAAGGTGAGTGTGTGATGGAAGTGCTGGTGATTTCTAAGTCGACAGGTGATACATCATTCAGCAGCGGGTCCGCAGAGATATACTCTCAACAGAATAATGACAGGTGTGACCACAGTCGCACATCTGAATAATCGTATGGCATTAATGTATGACTGTTGAATGGACCTTGACCTGATGTAGTTTATACCTTGTAGATTAAGGTTAGGTGTGTTAAGGTGTGTGTGTGTGTGTGTGTGTGTGTGTGTGTGTGTGTGTGTGTGTGTGTGTGTGTGTGTGTGTGTGCTCACAGTGAAGCGAAGTACATTAATGTGTGTCTAATTTGAATGAAGTTTTATGTTTTAACATGTTTTCAATTGTGCTGTCAAGTCTACCCCAATTAATTTGCAGTTGGAGTCTGTCTTAGTGAATCATTTATTTCCGCTCTCATTTCACTCACAGATGCGTACCTCAGTCGCTATCTTGAAATTGTCATTGTGTGCAAGTCGTGGCGTTGACAGATTTGACATTTCATTTGATTTAGTTTTTTGTCTTTCTAATGATCTTGCAGTTGGTGTTAATTTGCATCAGCTCCATACAAAATGATGATAAACAAAAGTTCTTACAGCAACTAGTTCACACTCACTCTTTCTTCTTTAAAAAATATACGGTATGCACAAGTTTAAATGTGCTAGTCGCTTCCTTGACAGTTGTAGTACTTTGCTCTATTATTTATACAACTTTCATGTTTATTGTATGCACCTAACACACAACAGCATATTTCATGCAAGTGAAAACTTACTTTGGCATGTAATCTCATTCTGATTCTGATTATAGGGAATTCTTGAAAATGTATGAACTTAATGCATTGCTAGACTCATTCATCCAATTAGGGATGTATGTTCATGGCTCATAACTGACCTGAAAGATGGCTCAGGGGCCACCAGCTGTAAGTTACTTAAGGTAGTCACCTACAGCATGTGTGAACAGCACTGGATCATGTGTTGTTTTTTGCATATATCACACATATTCAAAACACATTATAAACATATACTCTCTGAATAACTATAATTAGAGCCAATGGATCCAACGTATACTGATATTATTCAGATTACAAGCTAAAGCCAAGACCTTGGTGGTGTACATGTCCTGTGGGCCACGAATACTGAAAAATTAAAAACTCTTTTCATCATTTGCAGTGAATAAGAAACCTTAATTGGAATTAATGGGAACTGTCTTGGTACACTGTATCCAGTTCTCATAATGTATCTATGAGCTGCGCAGCTGCTCAGCATACACTGCAGTGCCAGTATATGTGAGCTCTGGGATCTCGCCAATGAAAATAAGAGTTTTCATACGCCATTATTAAAACTGTACTCAAATAATAATGTATGCATTCACAGTATGGAAGGCATACAAGTGACAGCCTTCAGTGATGTGAAGTGCAGACAAGTGAGACCATGAATCTGGGCCAACTCTGGCATATTATTCTATCAGATGTCACAACATCAGTTACTTCAATTGACACACTCACTTTAATGACTTCTCTTTAAGGACATTATCTGAGGCTACAAATGCAAAAAAAACACTTTTCAAGTAACATTTTACCAGCAACAGCATTTAAAAAAAACACTATTGCTGGTGGAAAGCCTGGTTCACAGTTTAAATTCAAGCATACTAGATTGTTTTTCGAGTTGTTATATATATTATGGAAGAAGAAGTCCAGTTCTTTTGTGTCCTTGATTGTTCTTTTTCACCCATCATGCTAGTGTTTTAGCATTTTTTATCCTGCTTACTTCATTTTATTTGAAATCTCCGCTGCAGGCTGCTGTTAGCTTGTAAACACAATGTCCATGTTTGAAAGACTCCAATGATGTTCAGCAGCTGACACTCTACTACTAGATTTTTGTATTGATGCCAGCCTGTAGCTTGCAGTTTGTCTAAGACATGGTGATAAAAATATGAATTGTTATCACTATAAAAAAAATCTTACCAAAGAGTTATGTATGTATGTTCACTTTGCATTGAAGAGAGCCAAACAATCACTGAATGACACTGGTTATCTGACTATGACCTACAACAATATTTATGTATCTGTCCTCTGCCCGCAGCTTTTTAAATAAAAGGTCTTTACAGCTATGATACATTGAAGACCTGAAGTTGACTATATATATATATATATATATATATATAGTGGGGAAGAGGCGAGCGTGAAGAAAATAGTTCACATCCAGGCTCCTTGGGTGTCTTTTCTCTTTTTAAAGGAGGTGTTAAGGTGCAAGCCAGTGTATTTTCTAATATGGTTACAAGCCCACATCAGAGCCACACTCAATCTTCATAATGTGCATATAATGACAATGCATACATTATGCATAGTATTTCCAATGCAAAGTGAAGTATGGTTTGCTGCCAGTATTCAAGCATATATGCAAGTGAACAAAATAAAGTGGTAGAGTAAAACAACAGTTGTGTGCGTCTGTGTGAAACATTGCATACAATTATTATGTTTAATACTACATAACTTAGCTCAATAATCATCCATTTAAACTAAGGCACTAATGAATTTATCACAATTAACAACAAGCTCATAGCAAGGACTCAAGTTATTCTTCCATGACGTGATTAGTGACATGCAGTATTGGCAAGTTCATTTGTGAATCTAGCAGCTGCAGAAGATCAATGGCGCTTTAACGTCTGTCCCCTTGTTTTGTATTCCACCACAGAAACGTTGAAAACGAGACCCTTCTTCCCCTGTTTAAAGCTGTTTTCCCTCCAGCTGCAGAAATTGCTTCATACATAATACATCATCTTTTAGTTATTTATTCATTACAACTGTTAGCATCGTTACAGAAACACACTTTTTATGCTGTCCTCAGTCTCCAGTTCTTTTTTCTACGCCATTGCTCTATGACACCGGCTTACTCAAACTTTTATTCTCCTGTTAGATGATTTATCTATTTCAATTTAGACATCAAGCTTCTGATGAATGATGCATCACGTTTTTTCTTGCCGGTAAGGAAATCATAAACAGGTTAATAACATCTAAAATACAGGCACCAAATGGGGAAATGATAGGAGGCATACAGTCAAATTGGAAACATTGGATATTAGAGATAGCAGTGTGCCTCTAGGATCGGCCTGTCAGCTAGTTGGTCTACCAACTTGGTCCAGACTAAAATAACTCAATGACTATTGGATGGGTTGCCATGGAATTTTGTACAGTAATTAATGGTCTCAGAAGAAGATCCAAGAAGAGAGTCTTAGCGGTGGAGGGTGGAGCCGCCTGAGGCAGAGGGGAAGGCCGCCGGAGCGGTGCCCTTGGCCGTTCCGGAGATGGGGATGGACCTGTTTCGAGGTCCAGTCCTCCCAGGAGGGACAGCCGGTGACGGAGGCATTATCCAAGGGAATCGAGCCATCGGACTCATGCTCGTCGACAAAGTCTTCCACTCCAGAAAAGCTTCCGCCCGCCGGTTAAGGTCTTTAGATGGCAGGCGGGTGCAGAACTGGCAGGAGGCGTCAGGGGTGAGAGCCAGGCCGGCGTGAGTGGCTCCAAAGCAGGTCTCGCAGCGGGGATGGAGGTCCGGCGGCAGGATATACCCGGTCCGACGGGTGGGGCAGAGGCAAACAACGCTGGAAGTTGAGCTTGTCTTCATACTGCTAACTTGAAGAAAAAGTGGGAGATGAACAACAGGTCCGCTTTGTTTATATACAGTTTCTGCGGCCGTAGTTGAAAGCCCGTGCTGGATGCAAGGGCGGGAAAGAAATCTTCACGACTGCGCATGCGCGAAGGGATAAACTCAATAGCGTAGCCTTAGAGGGCAAAGCCTATATGAAATAGAACTCAATGGGTGGAAATTGGGCCCTCTAACTTTTAGGTTCACAAACCAGAAACATAAATACTGATCATTATAATGACTAGAAATGTATCTCGCCAGTTAATTTAGTTTGTTGCTCATTTGTCTTCCAACCCTTTCGATTATTACAAATCAACGAACAAAATGAATGGCATAAGTTAAAAATAAGAAGAATGGCAGAATGGTGTCACATTTCCTTTTTTTTATGTAACTGAGAAGAGGCACCATGGTGAGTCAGTAATACCTATTATAATGAATATATGATTACAACATTTGTAAATTTGATCTGATTGACTTAAGTGCTAAGGATATATTTTGAAACCACTAACACTGAATCATTCTTCCTGTACTCAACTTTTTTAAAGCATTTTCACCTTATATTGGCATGGAACTTGAGTACACTCTTTGTCAGTTTTTCACATACATCCTGAACATTTTACAAATGTAAAGGTCACCTACAACAACAAACAAACAAATTACAATGATGAAACCAAAGTAACCCAAAGTTTTACACCTTGTGAAATATGTTGGAGCAGGCTGTTCCACTGCAGAGACTCTGCCCACCTCCTTGTGCTTTAATCATCTGCTGTCTCGACATCTGCAACTGGCTCCTAACCAGCCTGCAGCTCTTTTAACCTACCCAAATTATTGAGTGTCTCATCCCTCATGCTGCCCCTTCACAAATCCAAAACCTTGGTGTCAAACAAAGCTGCTAAGGGTCTTCTTTTCATGATGAGGTCCAGCCTCTGTTTTAGCTTCACCATCATGGGCATTGCCTCTGTACGGACTGAACTCCTCTCCCTGTTGGCTCTCCAGTGGAGGAAGAATAGAGTCACTCCACATCATCTGTCACAGGCTCCACTAAATCATATCCCTGCTCACAAATGTTCTTTCTCTTCTCTACTGCTCTAATATGTATTTATCAAAACAACAACAAAATATATTTCCTGAAATGATTAAAATAAGGTGATAATGTGAGTGTCTAGTAACACATTTCAAGTGTTTTCCAGATTTCCAGCAAGACAGAAACAACTATTTCACTGATGTTATTGACCATTATTGGTGCAGCTGATATTTGAAGGTGACTCCTCATGAGTTCAAAATAGGATATCTCTCTTAAAACTGTCAGCGCGCTTCCAAAGAGGAAACACTGCTCTAAGTCCAAAATAGTGTTTATTTACCCCTTTGACTGCCAGGCAGAGTAAATATATTATTTTGACAATTGTCTAATTCTCCTCTTCACAATGGCAGACTGGTACTGCAGCAAAATGTTGCTGCTACAAGCAATTATGGCCAAAGGACTCCACAAGCTGGGCTTAGTGAACTATTGTTAGCATCAATCCCTTCAAGAATATGAGATGTAATGCATGAGAGGTGAGATTTTTCATTCCACTCTACAGCAATGAAGCTTTGTCCAATGTATTTGTTTGGGGCTAAGGTATTGTGTTTGCTTCAACCACAATTTATTCCTGGCCAACCTAATTTAAATTGTCCTAAAGATAACATGCTTAACAACACAATGCCGTATTGCATTTTGCAATACATTTGCGGCTGTTATTAGGGTTGTTGTTGTTGTTTTTTCAGAAATATGTGTGTTTCAGAGAAATGATGCTTGAATCGTGACATATATTTCTATTATATACAGTATAGCTTTTGTCATGTTGGTAAAAGTTCAGAATTTCTAAAAACGAAATGAAAGTGCCAAAAAAGACTTCCATGTTAAAGACTATATTGGATCATCCTCTGCAGGATAGCAGATTTACTTTATTCATGCCAGCATGATTAACGGTGTGGAGGCTATTACTTTACCTTGACTATATGGTATAGCATCTCAATCGATTAAGAAATTCTTCACACAGTTACGTAGTTATGTATATAATATTTGAAATGATAGTGCTGTAGACAGGGGGAATTCCTATCAACTCCTCCATCCCACTGATACACCTCAGGCTGAGTCTTGGTGGGACAGCCCTTGTCATTTGTTTAAATTGAAAAATGCCCTCTTTAAATGGCAATTCAACTGTTTGTTTTTTTGTCACATGTTGCCTGTATCTATCATCTGGCCAAGGAGGCCCTGAATGATAGCACTTCACCCCAAAAGAGGCAACAGAAGACACCTGCGACTAATATGCAGTTTGTGACCCCCCAGGCTTCACCCAGGCCATTAGTTTACAGCATATCTATGGTACCGTGCTGTGTCTCTCTATGTCCCAGGTGGGTTTTGGGTTAAGGTTAAAGTTTTTTGTTTTTGACCCCGCTGCTAGAACTGCCTACAGGTATGAATGCAACTGCTTCCTTTGGGTACTGGTGGAAAGCCCTCTTGGGCTCCTTGGTATTCAGGACCGTGCCATTCGAATAAGAGGACTCATTGCTGCCTGAGCTCTCTGCTGGAAGAATAATCGTGGCGGGAGAGACTAAGATATTATCCAAAAGCTCAGTGTCTTACAGTAGATGCACATAAATACCCTGCATGGTGTTATTAAGTGTTGATTTTCTTGTAGCACTTATTTCAAGATGACAAGTGTGTATTGGAAGATTGGTGGTACATTCACAGAGCTGACATGGTTTTAGGGCCAACTGTTCATAAGAGTGTTGCTTTCATTTTGTATAACCACAGGCATAGTGTTGTTTTAAACACTCACAGTTAATTAATGCTGATGTTGTGGACAGTAGCAGCCCTATCACTGAAGCTTAGTTCAGTTAATGATTTGTGTGGGTATTCCATTTATTTCTTTATTCATTAACTTATTATTTCATTCATTGTTATACCTGCTTATTTGGGAGCCTACAGTATCTCAGCAAGGAGGTTGCAAAGAATCCTGGAGTCTTTCCTAGTCCAGCTTTTCTCATAATAATAATAATAATAATAATAATAATAATAATAATAATAATAATGATGTATACAGGGACTTGCGATATGTAAAAGCTTTTTTTATAATTGTATTTGACTTATACTGGATCAAAGGTTCAAATAACATATGTATGCAAATATTGTCTTTTTAGGATTATAAAAGGGACAATTTAATGCTTTCTGTACTAACAAGGTGACTACTGTGGCATTTTGATTAAAACAATATACATTTTCTGCTGCACAGAGCTTCAAACAGTATCACATCTTCCTTGATATGAGACTTGATGAGGTTTTCTTTTTCATAGATTTTACTCTGGAGTATATCTAACTGGGAATAGCTGTATGTCCTTAAAAGATCCTGCGGCACAATCTGGCAAGGATGGTGACATTTCAGAGTGATAAATACAAACAACAGGCGCATAATGTTTTGTGGGTTTTTTTTTTCAGATCATTTGTATTCATGTGAATGTGCCTGTTTCAGTTTGAGCATATTCATGTCTGTGCCCCTATGTGCATTATAAGTGTGTGCATGTACATATGCATGCACATCTCAATAGCACTCAGCAGCCTCATAGACATTAAATTCTACATTCTTATTTTGACACTAAGTAGTAAGTCCCATTGTTATTAATGACTCCTTTATAAACTGTACATCGAGGATCTTCATACATAAATGTCTGTAAGAAAATGTTATGTTCTCTCACCACATCCTCACATATATTCCAAGCAGAGATAGATGTAACTTTCACAGACACACAATTACAAGCAACCATGTAAGGATAATTTCCATTCTTTTTGTTTGTTTTCTGTTTGGGACTCTTTAAGGTCATGCATATGTATAATAGTAAAAGCCCCGAAGTAATGAGAATGCCTTGCATTTATCTTGTTACTGTTATTTTACAATGAATGCCAATCTGCTCACAAAGAGACACTTACACAACCATTCAGGTTATATTAACTTACTAGCATATCAGTTGAATTTCAGCAGTAATGGAAAATTGATATACAAGAGAAAAAGTGTAACAATAAACAACATTTTAAGCAGTCAGAGATGCACTACAGGTTATTGACATAAAAAATATCTGCATCTTGACGTTTTTATAAGGAAACCATGAAAGAAGGGAGCAACCACTGGGGTGTAATTAGCAAATAAAGTGAAAATGGTTTCAATCATCATAGCACTTTAAGCATATTGAATAATAGAGCACATAGATTTTTAAAGGAGGTGCTGTTCTAAGATCATTGTTTACCTTCTAGATTGTCAAGGGGCCAGTTTCCTCCTCCTCTTCAAGTGATTGATCAAGAAACGTCTTTGACAGTTTGATGGGAGCTTGAGTGATGGGCATCCCTGACTGTATCCCACCTGTCAGGGTGGAATGAATTGTCCATCCCATCAAATATCGCCTTTGATCTTCCTGGTAGAGAGTGGAAAGGCACAAGAAAAGAAAAAAAATTTGACTCCTACACCCTTTTTCCAGTCAATCTCATTCTATGGAATTGCTCACTCTTCCGAGTCATTTCACATGTGGAGTTTATGTGATATGGTTTAAAGGTCTTTTATGAGATTCTCTCATATGTTTATAATTGCATACCTTGATAAGATGCCCATGTGACTGACTCGAGCTACAATCAATCCACTTTTCTATCTCAAGTAAACAAGGTTTTGTGCAGATGGAAACAATCAAGGGTGATCATGACCTCTTCAACCTTCAAGTGCTAGTCTGTAAATATGTCAGCAAACATATTTAGTGTAATCTTTCATGGGTATTTGTAATGTTTAAGGTGCCAGGCAGAGTTATGCATGATTATCCCAAAGACAAATGTTTCTTCGCATTGCAGAACCCCTCTCACCTTCACTGCTTGCTAACAGCAAACACAGAGAGTAGGATGAGCCTGGATGGCTGCCTTGCCATGTACACAGACTAGTGTTTGGAAGGCCTGATAGATAAGACCTTCATGGCACTGCTTGAAAGAGAGGCACATGGTATAGAGGTAAAACACTCAACCACCACTGCAGGGGCCTGGGTTCAATTCCTGGCAGCCAGCTGTGCCTCTTGTCTAAAACAATAGACATGGTGAGAGGCCAGCAGGGGATCGGACCCTGGTCGCTGCAAGCATGTCATACTGGGTGGACTCTTACTCCTACTGGGTGGTTTAATCTCCCAGTTAGGGATTATGTTGTGGCAGGGCAGGCCAGTGAACATTGTTAACGCAGGCATTAAGGAAATATTGAGCCAAAGTGGAATCCTAAGAGTTGTCACACTCTGCACTCAAATTATACTGTGCTAAATGTCTACGTTCACTGGCAGTGGAGTGTCAGGGAGTAGGAAGGGGGCAGAACAGTGGTCGCACTTGGCCCGGGGCTAGACCTTAGTAAACAGTGCAAAAATTAACAACAATGCAATCCAGTTAAGTACTTCATCCTTATGGGGTATGGTCAGCGTTATTGTACATCTGCATAGTTAAAAAGAAAGGTTGCACATACCTGCGTTCACTGAGGACCATTTACCCTAGTAAGGTGTGTGAGGACTTTCTGCTGTTTGTGACAACAGTCTGTGATGTTTCTGCACAGCCTCATTCAGTTCAAAATGATTGAAAAAGGTTTTCAGAGAGGCTGAGTTGACTGGTTGTATAATGTGTTGAAAATGAACAAGCAGTGAAGTTGTACCAGCAGGTTGCGGAGGCCTTCATGGTGCACAAGGCTCCAAGAATGATTTTGGAAAAGGGTGGGTACAACAACAACCGATGTGAAGTAATACATCTTTGTGCTGTTTTATTCTGTTGTTGATATAATAAGTGGCCGGTTATTTCATTTATGTGGCTTAACATTGCTTGTTGCACCCGCCGCTGTGTCCATAAACTATTTATTTATTTATTGCCTGTATTTTTTAATTAATTGTCTAATTTTTGTCTCCTTTCTGGTTAATTCTAGTAAGGCTACAATGAGAAAGGCTGTTGTATAGGCCATTATAATTGTTGGTTTGGGTCACAAGCGGTCATGTTGCTTATGTTTTTTCCACTGCATATATGTTGACATTTAATGCAATTTATTTTTTAGCCAAAAGATGTTCTTAATCTAACAGCAGTATCATTTATCATCATCATCATCATCATCATCATCATCATCATCATCATCATCATCATCATCATCATCATCATTATTATCATCTTCTTCTTCTTCTTCTTCTTCTTCTTCTTCTTCTTCTTCTTCTTCTTCTTCTTCTTTTTCTTCTTCATTCCTAAGAAGAAGAAAATTGACAGATTGACTTCTATCCAGTTAGCATCAGATGTAGCCAATGTAGCATTAATTCCCAGATTTCCTTGTCTTCATAGAAAGCTTGGGCTGGGTCAGAAACGTCTGTTGTTGTGAGCCTGTAAAGCCCATTGAGACATTAAATGTGATTCATGGACAATACAAACAAACCTGACTTGACTTACTTTGCCATTATCAGAGAATAAAGGAGTGAATCCCCTGCTTTCAGCCTGTACAGCCATCTAAATAACACATGGAAATACATTTTTGCCTGATACACAGTTATGCAGAGAACAAATGTGACATTTGCTTTGAAAACCATTCGTCACTGTCATTGCATATCACAATCAATATATGACCTATCAAGAGTTTTTTGTGCCAAATTCAACTCATTTGATCATTTGTGGCTGTTTTTTTTTTTGCATTATAGGTAATCTATAGTCATTATAGTTAACCATAGCTATCATTTGTCATAATTTTCATTTCATTTCATGGTCACAGATCAGGCTCTGAGCTGGCTTAATATACATATACCGTTAGATGGGACTTGATCTTAGATGGTGTGTCCCTAGCCTATATTTAATCTGTTTGGAGATTACAATGCTCACAACCCTTGTAACAAATAACCCTAATATCCTGTTGATACTATATGCTTTGATACAGGTTTTGTATATTGTGAAATGTACCTTCTTATTGTACAATAGTGATTTAGTGTGCGTTGTGTGAATGCATTTCAGTGACTCATAGTGCACTCGATTCACCTGGACCTGCAGCATCCAGCTGTGTATGTAGGAGGAGCGAGCAATATTCATGATGGATGACTTTCCAGGCAGGAAAAAAACGAAAGCTGAAAAATCCTACATGTCTTGTGGATACATTGCTTATAGACTACTGAGACTGCTGCTAATGGAAAAGATAGAACAATATCTCTTTTTCCTCTTCAATGGATCTCTCCATACAGAATCAGTAAAAAATGCTCCTTCCTTTTTTATTCTTACAGGACTGACACCAAAACATGATTGAGATTTGAGACATGTTAAACATGTAGCCTCCTTTTTCATATTTCCAGGAGATTGAATGCAATTTATATTTGGGAACTTATTAGAATCGTTATGAACAATCACAAAAAAAAGCATATCACAAAACATTGCATTAGAAAGTAGTTTAGCATTTTTTTCAGCTAAGTATTGCAATTATCCAAAGTCTAGCACATCTGTCACAGTCAGCTAATGTGTTTACCAAGCGCTCAGCTCTTTCTCTACCAACTCACCAGTGCAATGAGGCCACAGAGAGGGCTCGACCTCCATTGTCCCTCCTCAGCTTCCACCCTGTCCTTTCTGTAGTCTGGTGGTTGTAACCCACAAGAAGGTAAAGGTAAATACTTCTGCTAATGAATTAACTGTCCAATTCCAGACACTGCAGTTGCAAAGAAATCCCCTTTTTCTTTCATTTACACAATTTCGACTTCCTGGATCCTCTGTTTACCTCAATCAGCCTCTCCAGATAACAGGAGCATACTGCTGCAAGTTTGGCCAATCTGGCTATCATTAAAGGTGGCTACCCCCCGGCCCTGATTGGTGCATCTGAACAGGGAGCGGTGGATTTTTGCAGATTGCACTACAGGCTGTAGGTGGTGCCAGAGGAGCCAGATTTTTTTTAAATGACCTGCTTCATGTAGTTCGACTCAAACATAGGGTCAGTTTCAGCAAATATGACAGAAAGTTAGTTTTATAAGTCTTACCTACTGCATCTTTAAGGAGAATGATACAGAAATAAAAACATTCTCAGATATAAGTGATTTTCTCAGGTGTTAGACACAGGTTGATCATGATTTCAAAGATAGCCAACTCTTTTATCAAAGATGTCATGGAACACAATGTGAATAGATAATGGACGGAGCTTCCAGGTCTGAAAAGTGAAACCAAAGGAGAAGTGCCATAAACCTGCATTCTATCTAATTTCCAGAAGGAGGTGACTCCATTGGTTGCAAAAAGAAGTCTGTTTCTTAAAGTCTATGAGACAATAAATCTACTTCTCAATTGAATTATTATTTTTTTTTAAATGCTAATGGGTTTATGGTGTCAATCACTAGTTTCAAGTATTCTTTAATACAGCAGGATGTTCATTTTGTAAATTGGTCCCATTTATTTTAAAATTGATGATAAAGCAGGGCACGCTTTAGGGCATGGCTACACGCCGACCTGTTAATCAGGACCGATGCTTAGCAAAGCGTATCTATGGCACTGTGTACATTAAAATAGCCATGAACTTGTTTTGGGACGGCAGGGATTTTTTAATCTTAAACTTTGACTCTTTTACTGTGTGTTTTTAATTCATCAAAGTTGATTGAAAAATAAAAATGTCTTGTTCAGTGTTTGGTAGCACCTTGCCGGCAAAGCCAGATGACTAGTGCTAGCTTTAGCTGGTAACTTAATAGAAAGTTGGGCGATTTGTGTACCCAGGGGTAGGCGTTTACCTGCCAGTAAAACTCCTCCAGATGATTGGCTTTAGCAGGTTGAGAATCAACAACTTTCCCTCTTTAGTGTTTAGCACCTTTGTAATCAGAAACAACACTGGCTTAGCAGGGTCATCTTCCCCAGCTCCACCCTCTCGTCCAAAAATCGTCACGTCCGGTTTCAAAAAACAAGATGGCAAAAGCCAAATTGCCAGGCTTCAAAACAACA
The DNA here is from genome assembly GCA_023566125.1 of Zingel zingel. Classification (NCBI taxonomy): domain Eukaryota; kingdom Metazoa; phylum Chordata; class Actinopteri; order Perciformes; family Percidae; genus Zingel; species Zingel zingel. The sequence goes on along the minus strand of CM042326.1, from coordinate 16,282,588 downwards.
GCTAATGGGTGAGGTCACTGCTGCTTCTTGCATTACTTTTACAGTCTATGCTTCCCCCGTAAAGTCACATTCTTTACTGCAAGACATTAAATGTTGATGCACTTTTTCTTTTAATTTTTACCGACAGCTGTTGTGTTTGTATCTCTGGAGGCTGATGAATTTTCTTTTATTCTCCACTCTGACAGTTAAGAAAGCATCTTGGCTTTATTTCACACCACAGCAGTGTGTGCCTTAAATTGGTCTCAATAACTCCTTTTAAGTACCTGCTGCTATATGTGTTGTTTTCCCCTTATTATAGGGAAATTGTTGCTCTCTCTTTGTTTAGTATGAAATAGTGAACTTAATGGAGATCAGTAAACAGCCTGAGGCCCCTACAAACTTAAGCCTAAGTCAGTCTTCCTGTCAATCACATATAATTGGATCAAATGTCAACAGAAAGACAATGACAAATTCATGAATCATTTCAGGGAAAAATGATAAATCAAATGGACACACACACACACACACACACACACACACACACACTCACTCGTGCACAGAGGGATGTACATATGCAATCAATCAAACAAGCAAGCACATGCACAACAAAAGATGAAGAAGGTGTATTGCTTTTGGAATATACTGTACTATGCATACACTTAATTTTTTTTATTTATTTATTTATTTATTTTTATTTATTTATTCATTCGGGACAGTGCACATTAATGAACAATCTAATATTTCTGTACAGACTGTGAATGAGCCAGGTTATAGCATAAATGCTAATTTTCACCTGTAGTCCCGAGGCAGGAAAACAACAACATACAAGATAATGCAACACAAAAGAATATGACAATATACAATATCAAACAAAAAACACATTAGCACACATTCAGGCAGATTACATTACATCAATAAAATTAGTCAAAATGATGACATAACTGGGAACTGGTGCTTTTTAAATGTACAGTAAGTTGGACATTCTCTAATGTTTGTTGGGATGCTGTTCCAAAAATGACCTCCTCTAATAGACAAAACAGTTTGTCCAAAGGTAGTTTTTCTCTGCGGGATCTCTATATCTCCTCTAAATGAAGCTCTGGTACAATAACCTCTGTCAGACCTTGGTTTACTGTATGTAGAAAGGGAAGGTGGGGAAAGTCCATGAAAAACCATAAATTAAACAACAATTTTTAAAATGAACAAAATTTTTGAAATTGAGCATATTGTATTTTCCCAAAATATTACACTGATGGAATGACAAAGGTTTTTGATCAAGTATTTTTATAGATTTTTTTTGAATAAAATTTCTATGGGTTTTAGAATTGTATTTCCAGTGAGTGACCAGGTTGTGATGCAGTCATCTATATGTGAAAATATCATTGAATGTAGGAACATTTTAGCAGAAGTAATTGTCATTGATGGTCTGATTTGTTTAAAGTTTTGTAAATTAAATTTGATTCTGTTCGCTGTAAGTTTGATGTGTTTTTTAAATGAAAGTGTTGGGTCCAGTGTGACGCTGAGGTACTTAAACTCCTCTACAATGTCAAGTTCCATTCCCCCCAGGAACACATTGGACCGCTCCAGTTTTATGTTTTTTTTTGTGAAAATCATAGCAACAGTTTTCTTTTTGTTGAGCAATAGGCAGGATTTAAGCAGCCAATGATGTATATTCTCCAGTGCTAATGTAAGGATGGATGATGCTTCCTGTGTGCTTTTAGCAGGTGTAAAAATAACCGCATCATCAGCATACATTTGAAAATGGACTTTTTGACAAACGTTAGGCAAATCATTTATATATACAGAGAACAGTACTGGTCCCAAGATAGAACCTTGTGGGACCTCTGCTGAACATTCAAGGTAAGATGACTTAGTGCCACCGACACTCACAGATTGTCTTCTGTTGGACAAGTAAGACTGAAACCAAACTAGCGCATTCTCAGCAAAGTTGAAGTAAGTCAGTTTAGACAGAAGGGCTCGATGATCTACTGTATCGAACGCCTTCTTTAAATCCAAAAAGACTGCACCAACACAGGTGGTTTTATCAAGCAAGGATTTCACTGTTTCTTTGAAGACACAGTTTGCCGTCTCTGTGGAGTGGTACTGGCGAAACCCAAATTGCATGGGATGCAGAAGAGGATGGCCGTAGCTGAGGTGTTTATTCAGCAGCTTGGCGATACATTTTTCTGCAACCTTAGATACAACAGGGAGGATGCTAATAGGGCGATAATTTAAAATGTTTCTTTTGTCTCCTGATTTAAAAATTGGTGAGACTATAGCCACCTTCCATCCTGATGGAACAACTGCCATTTTAATTGATAGATTTATCAGATGTGTTATCGGGCATACCAGCACGTCTTTGTGTATTTTTAAAAAATGTGTGTCAAGTCCATACGCATCTTTAGCCTTTGAGGGTTTCATAGACTTAATAATGTTAGCCACTTCTAGATCAGTTATTTGCTCTAACCTGAAAACCGGTTGTCCATGATTAATAGGCTTACAAGCTATCTCTGAGGGACTAAACATTTGTGTTATTTCATTAACAGAATTAATAAAAAAATTATTAAATTCCGTTGCCAATTCTTTTGGATTATTTATCAGCTCGTTGTTAACTTTTATTTCCAATTTATCATTATCCATTTTATTTTGCTTTCCAATTAATTTATTAATATTTTGCCATATTAGTTTGCCATTTCCATTTGCACTTGTAATAACATCCAAAAAAAAATTTGCCTTGGCTTTACGTAAGGTTTGAGTTGTTTTATTTATCATGGAAGTAAATCTTTGCCTATCAATGGTAAGACCAGATTTTAAAAACACTTTGAGTAAGATGTCTCTTTCTTTCATAAGTATTTTGCAGTGATTATTCAACCAGGGTAGATGATTTCCCCTCTTTTTACCTTTTCCTCTTTTTATAAAAGGTTCCATAACATCTGTAATTTTAGCATTAAATATCTGAGAATTAGTTTCAATATGATTATCAGAAAACAATTCAGACCAATTTACATAATTTAGAATAATATCAAGATTTTGATGTAGATGTTTTGGAATAAAATTATAATGGTTATTAAATGTAGATGAATTAAATCGCTTTTTACTTAATTTTCGGGAAACAAATACAATATTATGATCAGAAAGCCCTGTAATGAGATTGTATGTTTATGAGTTTATATGTAATGAGATTTGTATGTTTGTATGTTTAATATACTGTAGGTGAAGAGGGTAAATAACTTTACTAATATAATACAATTTACAATATGTGTACATTTTGGAAACCAATAATATGCACCAACACTTTTTGTGTCTTTGAGTTTGGTCCACTTGTAATGCTTCATTGTAAAAGGCTGCATCGTTTCCCTAAACTTCTGGACTAGATGCTCAGTAAAGATTAAATCTTGTAAACACAACCAGGACAGCTTTTGTGGTGGTGAATCAGCCCACGCAACAAATCCAGGGCTGTAAACTGAATGAAAATGGCAGAAACACAATATGTTTTTTGGTATACAGTATGTATAGTAAACCTTTATAGCAAAGGTGGCAAGTTAGCTTTATGACAGCACTGCACAAACCAGATTTAAAAATCAACCCTGTAGCAACATTTAAACAACAACAACAAATGAAAATGACACCCTACTGGTACCTCGCTGGGCGTCTTCACAGCCCCAGCATATGTAAATCCCGGAAGTGAAGAAGCGTCTGTCATAGGTGTCAAAACACTATTCTGTGGAGATTTAGCTTAGGAATGAAGAGCACCCCTTTGTTATTGTCATCTACTGTAAATACACTGAAACATGTCAAATGAAACAGACACTTATTCATCGTTCAGCTGTAACTAGTCTATCAGTGACATCCTACAAAATAAATTCAGTTATATAACAGAATGTTGCATCAGGAAATACCTTCTGTATTGCTATTTTAGCTTTCAAAACACAATTGTGGAGTCTCTAGGAACTATAATGCTTTAAGGATGCTGTAAAACAGAGCCAGATGCTAACCTGTTTTTAGGTACACCCAGAACACTATATCTTCCTGAACCACATCCAGGAGGCACATTCTACCCATAGCTTTCATTCCTCTAGGTCTATTTTTAAGTGAAGAGTTACCATGGTAACCCGAGGTGCAGGTATTGCTTGTCGAAAGTGTTTTTTGAGGTCTAGCCATAGAGTTGGAATTGAATAAAATAAAGAAAGAACCACACACAACAACCTTACCCCCAATCTTTCTTTTTAGCTGCATAACCAATGAAGACATGAGAGAGAAATGTTTGTACCAGTGATATGTAGGAGACAGGTGGAAAGGGGAGGTGAGGATGCCAAACTGTTGCTTGATGGATGCAAGCAGAGATTTGGCAGCCTATGTGAGTTAGAAAGCTTTGTCTTAATTCCACTGTTTACCTTTAGGTTGTTTGTCGGAGCTGGCCCAATTGTTCATTATAAACTCCACAGTCTTAATTTTAAGGTCATTCCAAATTGACCCAGACATGCCTCAAAGATTCACAAGTATGTTGTGTTTACAACAAAAGCAGCCAAATAAAAGATTGGTATTCAACCATTGATGTGTGGGAGTGCAGAGCAGTCAGTCTTTCTTCTCCAAAGCCTTCAGGATGAAAGAAATGATGACTTGGCTGTCAGACAACAATACTTTACTGCTGTGATTGTGGCCAAAACTGGTTACGAGTAAAGACAACTGCATTGATTATATTGACTGCCAGCAGCAACAGTGATAGAATGAAATTAATAGTTGTGGGAGTTACTCAATAATCAATCAAATAATCTGCTTCGTCTTGACTCCATCACGTAGATAAACTGCAAGTGCCCTTCAGTGATATCTGTTTCTGAGTGAGCATCCTTCACTGATAATACAAAGTCACACCTAAATGGAAAAATCCACCCACATATGTTCACACTGCCTTATAGCAAACTATAGGCTGCAGTATTTTCTTCAATGTTGGTCTCAACAGAAACTCAACAGTATAACAACTCATATTTTTTAAATAAAAAGCTTTCATTGCTCCCCAACTATAAGGCTGTTTTAATATCTCGAAAAACAATCCTCAGGCTCATGATATTATAAATTGAAAGGTCAATTAATGTAAAACAATTCAAACATTGTAACAGTAATACAATGCTTGACATTTTTCAGTCAACATTTTCCTTTTTTCAATGGCACTCACTGTTAAGCTCCAGTGTGACATGAGAAATTGGTCACCCTAAACCCAAATTATATTTTCCACACGTGCATAGCCGTAAGGGTCTGCATGATAAATCTCCTCATCTAATGTCTTCATTTTTCAGACACTCAACAGAACCGTAAAACAGAGCTACCTACAACACTGTCCATGTTGCATTCATTCTCTAGCCTTTTTGGTGACTACAACAGCCAGGTAGCACTTGTAGGTGTTACCAAAATCTTCTATTTCAATTTAAAAGGGAAAACCTCTTAAATGAAATGACAAAAAAAAAAAAAAAAAAAGTGAATCGCTGCCACACCTCGACTTGTAATCCCTGGAAATAATCAGTGTATGATGTTCATGTATTTCAGGCAAGTTGGAGGGGATATACAGTAGATGTTGTCATTTCTCCTCAATAAAATACATCCAACAGGTACCAACAACTCAAGGCAAGCAATCCACATTGGTTAAAATATAAATGTCTATATTCCAACGTTCATAAGATCAAAATCTAATATATGTCTAACATTTGTTTTTTTGTCATACAATGCCACTGCTTATCTAAGACATTTCCATATATTAATAACGAATAATAATTTAGAATCTATTGCTCTTTAGACTGACACTAGAACAGTTCTGTAACCTCTAAATAAAATTCTGCTATCAAACTCTATTGTGGCATTGAAAATCTCAACCTGATGTTATCTACAGTATGTGTTACGTTTGGTTAGGTATCTATGGGGAAAGAAAAAACACCAAACAACAAAATGGACAACAGGAGCTTCTTTTGAAACAGTGTTTCAGGGTGCATTTATCCTTTAAACCTCAACCAGAGGACGAATTCTAACCTTTACTTTTAGCTTTCAAACATAAACATGGATTTTACTCTAGTGCTGCTGCTGTTGTGCCAAGCTGTTACACAACGTTGTGGGACTGGAAGTGACCTGTTAACTGTTTGTAGAACATCAACACATCCCTCAGCAAAACAAAAAGTTAAAAGGCTGGATTTGACACACAGACACTGGCATTTTCAAATCATCAAAACCTTTTTTATCAGTCTACATAGATGGACTAGGCAGACTGTCAGGAAAATTAAGATTTCAACACGCTTCAGATTATTGAGAGAAAATGTAGTCTTATCAAATCAAATGCTATTTTAATTACAGAAACAAGGTCAGGCACTTTTATAAAATTATATAATAAATAACTAATTTTGAAATTTTAAAATGACAACTCAAAATTACAACACAAAACAATAAAACCTGCTATATAATCACGGAATAAAAACACAAAAACATCACTGAGAACATGCCCTTATAATTAGCCTCGTAATCAATTATGGTCAACAATGACAACTGGTAAAAGACAAACCATGTAAGAGACATGCTAACAATTCACCAGATGTGGGTAAAAAACAATTGTTACATTTTTGTCTGTTTTTATTTTATTTCAACTGTACACACTGCAGCTTTAAATGGTGTTTTCCTTTGCACTCTATTTAGATCATCTTTACCCTGGCTGCCAATGCTTTCTTAAAGGATACTGTATATACTGTAGATCAGTGCTTCTCCAGAAACCTTGTGTATCTTGGCTTTTTATTGTGTTATATTTAGTCAAAGAGCATTATGAGTCATGGCCATTGTTTAGTTTAGCTGTGCCTCTTGTGTTGTTTATCTGGCCAGTTGTTAAATCTCCGCAATTGTCCTGCTGCAGTGAGTCAGTCTGTTTCCAGGTATAGATTTATAATGTTTTGTTCTTCGCATGGTAATCTTATCCCCACCACCCCCCGTCTCCTTCACTCCCCACCAACCCCCCAAATGCGTGAGTATTAATCAAAAGAACTGTGTCTCCCCATTCCCTCCTAATAAGTGGAGAGTGAATGCATGGCTGCCTCCATCACAAATAGCAATGAGACCTTGGACTCCATTACCACGGGTTTGTTAATTCATGAAGTGGGTTTCTTCTTGCCTCCGCCTCTCAAAGGTCTCAGGCTTCCACATGCCCTCTTTCCTTATTCTCCTTGATTCTTGATATATTTTGTACCCTTGCACTTTCACTCCTCTCATTGCATTGTCATATTTGAGGCAGAAGAAGAACATTGTTTCGTTTGGGAGTGCTTCCAGTCCAAACCATGTGTCTCTTTATAATTCAGCACCATACAAGGTTCAAGTTATTTCTGGGCATGCAGGAAGAACAGAGAAGCAATCGTGACACACACATTATTGGCTTTATACCTGCTAATGGACTTTCCTAAATGGCATGAGGAGGAAGACTAACATTACTCAGCAACATTTAGTCTTTGAACTTCTTGTTGTTCTTTTTTCAGCACTTTTATCTGAAGAAACTAGGCTTACCTAAAAGTGCACATAGTGTTCTCTTTTATAGTTGGTACACTGTTCATGCATTCAGGGTGGACTGGGACAAAAATTCAGCCCTGGCACTGTAGCCCCGCCCATGCAGCCCCACCCACTGACTCGTGCATTCACTAATTACATTTGTGTACAGATGGTGAAATAATATAAGCAGTACCTTATGTAACATAATTTTAAACATTTAATGTAAGTAACTGGCAAACCATGCTTACTACTTTTTAAAGAGCACACATTTATAACAAATGTACACATACTGCCTGTTTATGCCGTTTGTATGCTGTTACTGTCATTCTCTACAGTATGTTCTTTGTTGTCACTGTCTGTTCGATTGTCCGTGTTTCTCTCTGTTGACACTGTACATATTGTCTGTCTGCTTCTTCATCTTTTCATTTGTTTTAACTCTCTAATTCTGCAATTTAAATATATTTTATGGCTGTGATTATACTTCAGGGTTTTTCCTTGCTCAGAATTGGCCATTGGGGGAACACATAAAGTTTTGAGGGTAAAAGACTTTTCCTGCATTCTGATACATTTTTAGGCACCAATTTATGGTAAAAACGTCTATATTTATGGCAAGGAAATCACAAAATTCTGGTGGCAGGTAACAATACAAAATATAATGGAATATTATTATATTCAGTAGTCAAGTAAGGGGGCTTTCGCATCTGGGACATGGGCCAGATACGACAACACTTGACCCCACTTGGTCCAGTTGTTTAAAATAGCATGAACAGGGCTTTATGGCCTATAAGCCTACAATTCGCTTCAGGCGTTAAAACCAACTGTACCAAAACACCGAATTAGACTACTATTTAACACGACAACGAGACATTTTTAACCGGTAATGAAACTGTCTCAATTTAATACTGATGCCGTCAGACGGCCGCGCGGACAGACAACAGTCAGAGCTCCAGCGAAGCTCTGCAACCGTCAGCAGCGCTGTGCAGCGGCTTATTATTATTATAACCATAGTGAAATTGTGCAAGCGATAAAAACCCATCCTATGCGCTGTCGGCCTGTAAAGACAATTTATTTGTATATTAAAAAAAAAAATCTGACCGGCCCACATTTAAAAAAATGGTCCGGCCCCTCTGGCATTTGCCAGAATTGCCAGATAGCCAATCTGCCCCTGCATGCATTTATCCATATAAGGAAAGAGAACTTTTTCTTAACCTGGCATTGACCTTGTATTTGTAATTCTACAGGTAGTGTTTTCAGAGTAATTATACAAAAGCAAAAAAAAAAAAAGACATCTTAAAGGTACAATATCTATACAATATATCTAAAAACGACTATACCTATGTTATATATTTTGTTGAGTTGTGTACTTACACTATCCTAAATGTTTTTTTCTAAACATTCAAACCCAGAGAAACCATTTTTCAAACCTTTTATTTTAATCACACGGGACGTTTCATTTAGTCGCCTGTCAGTGGTGTCATAAAACCTTTGACCGCTCCAGTTACTCTAACTTCCGTCAAAACACGGGCACCCAGGGCTAACCCACGATTACATTCATGTTACGTAAGCTGTATAGATAGAAGACAATGTTTTGATTGAGATACCCCTAGCGGCAGAAAATTACATGTACGTTTAAAGGGCAGAGAGTTGAGATTTATACTAAAGAGTAAACTGAAACAAATATTCTGGCACTGTTGTTGGTTTATGCATATCGTTTATAATGCAGTAGCGTTTTGTGGTTAAAAACGTCTGCATCATCTCCATCAAATCTTAACATTGAAAGGAATAGTTTGACATTTTGGGAAATATGCATTTTTACTCTTGTGCTGAGATTTAGATGAGAAGATTGATACAGTACGACTCATGTCTGTACGCTAAATATGAAGCTGCATGTAGTAGCCTGATAACCTAACTTAGCCTGAAGCCTGAAACTAGACAGAATCAGCTCACCCAGCTCTGTTCAAAGGTAACAAAATCTGCCTACCAGTAGCTCTGAAGCTCATTAATTAACACATTATATCTTAATTGTTTAATTTGTACAAAAACAGAAGTATAAAAACAACCCATTGTAGTTTTACAGGGAGATATATGCCACACTATTTCTTGGCCAAATGCTGTGTGACATCCTGGAGTTAGCTTTAAAGGTGCTGGATGGCGGCTTTTGTTACCTTCGGACAGGCTGTTTTCCCATTTTCCAGTCTTTGCATTAAACTAAGCTAACCGTTTGCTAGCGGCAGAATCATATTTAGTGTACAGACATGAAAGTGGTTTTCTCATCTAACTAGTATATTTCCAAAAATGTCAAACTATTCCTTAAAGGCAGAGTCAAAGGTTTGAACCCATCCATTACCTTGGACCATGAAGTATCTCATAAATGTGTTGAAAGACATTACTTAAACACTCAACATTCTTTTTATAATTGAACAATAAAATAGAGTGCAGGTAAAGGTTGTTAAATTGTGTCTACCTGCGGCGTGTTGCCATTGCGCCTGAGCCTTCCTGCTGCCACTGACATAGATTGAGGGCCCCAGTAATATTTGCAGAGCTCATTTGCACTCTGTGTGGCACATGAAATTGCCATTGACTGCAATCTTGAAAGCTCTCAATGGCCTCACATCGACAGTGCTTGTTAAAACCATACCACGAATAAGTCCTAGGATAGGGACACGCGCCTCAGGGGAGTTTGAGATGGCTAACAAGCACATTAGGTATGGCAACTATGTAGTGCACATTGTTTACACCCACACTCAAGGCACACATGCACACGGACGGACACACACACACACACACACACACACACACATAATCACATAGGCATAAAACTGAAATGTTGAAGGGAATCAGAGAGGGAGTGCAGACAAGAGAGAGTAAAATTAGCTTAATGTGGGCTGCAGCCTCCAAGTTAAGGATCACACACAGACACCAAGTGCCAACAAAAGATTAGGTAGTCAGGAAAATGATTGTAAAGTTGAGGTGTCAGCCATCGCAACAAGGGCTGTTTGACTTGAGAGTCTATAACAAAAGAAAATCTTGTTCATACAGTATCCACTTCAGTTCTTCTCCTCCTCTGCACTCTGGTGCATTGCCAGAAAATCTGATTTCTCACATGGGCAACTGTTCTCCTACTGAGAGATTATTTCAATAAAAAATAAACAGTCTTCCCCCACAAGGCATGATCACAGGCCAAATGATCCACTCAGAGAATGTGACTTTAAAAATGAATAATGCATATGTTCACTGTTAAAGAGTATCTAGCTAACAAGAAAAAGGAAATAAATATTTGTCCTGCTGCCAAGCTGAAGAGTGTTAAAGGGGTGAATATGATAATAGAAAACCAATGTTACCTTGTCATAGTTGAATAACGACAGTTCGGTGGGTATATAGGACATACATAGAAGATCAAAATCTCATTGATACCACTTTACTATGCAAATCTCACATTTTGAAAATGCAGTTGAAAACGGGTGAATCTGAACAAAGCTAAAAGTTGACATAAGCATCTCAACTCCTAGTCTTTGTCGCGCCCCAACATTTGCATAGGCTACACCACTGACCTGAGGTCAGCTTAGTCTTCTGAATCTAGCTAGGTCATGCAGATCTCCAGAAGTCTGCTATTTAATTACTAAATTCCCTTCTGAGATTTTGTTATGCGAGAAATCAACTATGTAGAGGTCAAATATGGACCGTTTTACGAAAATTGATGGCTAATTGCAAATTTTGTCCGACAGTGTGTCGCAGTTCAGCAGGAGCTCAGCAGGCTACGTGACAGCAGCCGGTGCTGCTTCATAGACTCCGGCTCGCTGTGAGCTAGCTGGATCTCCGTTACAAAGGGAAGCCCGCGGCGCTCAATACCCGCGCAAAGTTACCGTTTCTGGGTTACTGGACTACAAAATGCCGAGGCCCTGGAGCTCCAGGGCCTGCAGCTAGCCGCGATCTTTACCCATAGGATTGGAGGGACAGTCGCAGCTAACGAAACCCTTAATGTTCACAAAAATTCATTAACTTCAAATCGGACACCATTGTTAGCTTTATAAGACCTTTGGGTACATGTTATATAAGTGGCGTGACGAAATTCAAACTGTAAATATACGAAAGTTATGCCGAAAGTGTAGCAATGATCTCTTCCCATAGGATTAAATGGGACACATAGCCTAGCTTGCAGCTCCGGAGCTCCGTGGAGCCCCGAGCCCCGGTCGTCCAGTAACCGAGAAACGGTGACTTTAACTGGGTACGGAGGTTGCCGCTTTCACGTCAGACTGTATGGAGCTCCTAAAGTCCGACAGGTCTTACCAAATTTGCAATTAGCCATCAATTTTCGTAAAACGGCCCATATTTGAGCTTTATATAGTTGATTTCTCGCTTAAAAAAGTCTCAGAAGTGAATTTAATAACGAAATAGCCTGGCAAACAATGTATAACTTTGCAGTGTCTGAAACATGAGACCTGCTGTCTCGTCTCCAATGTGTTTCTATGGGGTTTGCTCAAATCAATCAGCGCGCAGCTCATCTAAATATTCATGAGCATACCATATTTGGAAGAAAAGCTCTTGTTCCAAATAGAGCTATATTCACAGGGTAGTTAAGGGCCTAATAAAATAGCATTCGGGCAATTTTCAGCCCAACCAATGTTACATACCCTATTAGGAGACCTTAAGGAACAGTGTAAAATACCGTATATAATCATTCTATCACCCCTTTAAACCATCATGAAATTTAATAATACATGTTATTTGTACTGCTCTTGAAAATGAATTATGAAGTTAATTCAGGGAATATCATATACTCATATTGTTCTTTTTGGCTTTTTCCCTTTCCTTTATTGTGTTATATATCTTTTTTGTGCACATTATAGGTTTACAAAGTTAAAAAGCCCAAAGTCCACCCCAAAGGCACTTACCATCTCCAACAGAAAACACTGTTCACAAACTGCTCCAAACAGCTCCATTGTAGTCCAGCCTTTACTTCCATGACGAACGTGCGTCACTTTGTAACACACGTTATAATGCTCACCTAACCTTTTTTGTACTTAAGTATTGCAAGTAATTTATTTTAAAATGTACTACTCAAGTACTGAAAGTAAAAGTACAAGTATTGTGTTATGTAAGTTATTAAAGAAAGCAGTCAAAAGTTTGAATGTCATGTTGTTTGTGTTGTTTTGGGTGTTTGGCCTGGAGGACACTCACGGTTCCTTTGGCTGTGGCAGCAGTGCAGGGACAGGAATGTACAACATGCATGCATGTCATGAACCGCGGGTAGCTAGTTAGCTATCGCTTACTGATAGCTCAAGCTGGTGTGCCATTTGTGTATTATATTTGTAACTTACCTTGGTGTGTTTCTTCGGATTCGACGGTGAATTTTTGGGGGTCATTGTTTTGCGGTCTTTTGGGGGGCGAAGTGGGCACTTCATTCATTCTTCTTCGTTCGTTCTGATGGGGGCATGGGCTCTGGGTGGGGCCAGGGGTGGTCTCCTTCCTCGTCCTCACCGCCATGATCGCTCGGGGTTGGGGATGGTGTATCTGGTTCTTCCATCTCTCGGCCAACTGGCAGGGCTCGGGGGTTCTCAGTGCGGGCAGGCAGCAGAGCAAAAAGCAGAACAGGAGCACGCGCAGCCTTCTTATAAGACAGTGTGGTGACTTTTAATAGTAATGCTGTGATGCTGTATGAAGAGGAATCCGCCGACACTGTTCTTGATTATAAAAGGTTTTATTACAATTCAAGATTTTCAGCATCATTTTTAACAAACTCCTGCAGAGAGCTTGGAGAACAACCAACCCAAATTCTTCCAATAAGTCGTTCTGAAGTTCTGCGGTTAACACATGGTATATATACTGTGCATTTAGTGGGACGGTGTATATATGAGTTGAGATAAAGGTCAACCACGAGTGTCCTATACATGGACTAGAAGAAACAGAGTCTCTTTTGTTTTAGGGCCCTTTTTCTGTTATTCTCTTAGACTCCACATCTGTATCCTCCTCGAACTCTTTCCTGTATAGGGCCTCTCCTTCCCACCATGACTTCAGTAACACATTATTGTATGGAATACATTTGAATTAAAATATGCAGGCGTAATTAAACTTAAGTCAAAGTTGTAAATCATTAGATACTTCAACAGCTTGATCGCTTCATTCGCTTAATAATGAGCCAGCTTCATCAAACCTGGTGACAGAGCCATCTACCGATCTGGCAGTGATAATGTGGGTTTGGAATGATTCGGAACATTTTTATAATTGTAACGAGTAACGATGCAGCACATAAAAAATGTATCGGAGTAAAAGTATTAAACTCATCAAAAATATGTACTGAAGTAAGTAAGGTACAGCCTTTTAGTACTTAAATACAGTAGTGAATTAGTTCTACTTCATTACTATACATCTCTGGTGTTACCTAGCTACTGCGCATGTGCTCTGTAGCTAAAACAGAGAGCTCAACACACAGGGTGAAAAGAGGGGCTGCAGCAATGTGCAGTACAACAAAAATATGGTGTTTTTTGAAAATAAAACCATGTAAACCTATTCTGCAATATCATAACTTCTAAATACAATTATGAACCTGCATAATATGAGCACTTAAAGCAAAATGACACAACTGTCAAAAAAAGTATTTTGTAAGTCCTGCAGGTTTTGTGTTTTTGACCTACTGTGCTTGTCTGTGTAGGCTGAAATAAGTCTATCCAGGGTGAAAATAACAACATACGGTGGGGCAAAAAAGTATTTAGTCAACCACCAATTGTGCAAGTTCTCCCACTTAAAACGATGAGAGAGGCCTGTAATTGTCATCATAGGTACACTGCAACTATGAGAGACAAAATGAGAAAAAAAATTCCAGAAAATCACATTGTAGGATTTTTAATGAAGTTATTGGTAAATTCCTCGATAAAATAAGTATTTGGTCACCTACAAACAAGCAAGATTTCTGGCTCTCACAGACCTGTAACTTCTTCTTTAAGAGGCTCCTCTGTCCTCCACTCGTTACCTCTATTAATGGCACCTGTTTGAACTTGTTATCAGTATAAAAGACACCTGTCCACAACCTCAAACAGTCACACTCCAAACTCCACTATGGCCAAGACCAAAGAGCTGTCAAAGGACACCAGAAACAAAATTGTAGACCTGCACCAGGCTGGGAAGACTGAATCTGCAATAGGTAAGCAGCTTGGTGTGAAGAAATCATCTGTGGGAGCAATTATAAGAAAATGGAAGATATACAAGACCACTGATAATCTCCCTCGATCCGAGGCTCCACGCAAGATCTCACCCTGTGGGGTCAAAATGATCACAAGAACGGTGAGCAAAAATCCCAGAACCACACTGGGGGACCTAGTGAATGACCTGCAGAGAGCTGGGACCAAAGTAACAAAGGCTACCATCAGTAACACACTACACAGCCAGGGACTCAAATCCTGCAGTGCCAGACGTGTCCCCCTGCTTAAGCCAGTACATGTCCAGGCCCGTCTGAGGTTTGATAGAGAGCATTTGGATGACCCAGAAGAGGATTGGGAAAATGTCATATGGTCAGATGAAACCAAAATAGAACTTTTTGGTAAAAACTTAACTCGTCGTGTTTGGAGGAGAAAGAATGCTGAGTTGCATCCAAAGAACACCATACCTACTATGAAGCATGGGGGTGGAAACATCATGCTTTGGGGCTGTTTTTCTGCAAAGGGACCAGGACGACTGATCCGTGTAAAGGAAAGAAAGAATGGGGCCATGTATCGTGAGATTTTGAGTGAAAACCTCCTTCCATCAGCAAGGGCATTGAATATGAAACGTGGCTGGGTCTTTCAGCATGACAATGATCCCAAACACACCGCCCGGGCAACGAAGGAGTGGCTTCGTAAGAAGCATTTCAAGGTCCTGGAGTGGCCTAGCCAGTCTCCAGATCTCAACCCCATAGAAAATCTTTGGAGGGAGTTGAAATTCCGTGTTGCCCAGCGACAGCCCCAAAACATCACTGCTCTAGAGGAGATCTGCATGGAGGAATTGGCCAAAATACCAGCAACAGTGTGTGAAAACCTTGTGAAGACTTACAGAAAACGTTTGACCTCTGTCATTGCCAACAAAGGGTGTATAACAAAGTATTGAGATGAACTTTTGTTATTGACCAAATACTTATTTTCCACCATCATTTACCAATAAATTCATTAAAAATCCTACAATGTGATTTTCTGGATTTTTTTTCTCATTTTGTCTCTCATAGTTGAAGTGTACCTATGATGAAAATTACAGGCCTCTCTCATCTTTTTAAGTGGGAGAACTTGCACAATTGGTGGCTGACTAAATACTTTTTTGCCCCACTGTAGTATATAGTTTAATTTGTTTTTAAGGAAGATGTTGGAAAGTGTCTATGGGATATCACTATGTAGTGTAGTCTGAGTTTTCTGCTATCTTTGGTTCGCCTGGTTTCCTTGTGTAATAATGCTTGTTTTACCTTAACCCTGCAATGCACAATAAAGTTATAGACAATTTTTTTCAGGACAACCACATGAATGTTAAATTGTTATATGACTGTAAAGATAACATAAAAAAAAACGGAAATTAAATTTCACAGAAATGTATTGAAATCACAAAGAACACACACAATAATAAACAAGAATTTTGGCATTTGAAAATTGTTCTCCCCAAGTCTTGGCAATCAGTGGAAACAAAAATAAACACTCTAACTACAGATTTTTTTCCCCCAGAAAAGTCTAATACGCTTTTCACTAAAAAGTTAGTTGTGCAATCTCCAATTCATTTCCTTTCTTCTATGAGACGTCAGGAGGCCAAATCACACTCATTTACACATCTAGGGCTGCCTAAATGACCTGCCTGTGTCTGCCTACATACACATGCACTACAAGGCCTTCCTGCTTGTATCAGGTCAGGGTTATCTATTGGCTGAGTGAGCTGCCTTTCTCCTGACATCACTTCCTGTCAATTTCCCTGTCAATAAGTCACATAAAAAATGTAAAAACCCAATAATAATTATACATCCATGCTTAATGCGCCCTTGGCGCACGCCTTACAATAATATCCAAATGCGCAAATGACAATCTACAAATTATTTAATACATTTACACTGTTATATTATTATTTCGGCTCATTCTTTCCAAGTAACACATTTTGGGCGCTACCATATAAAATAGTAGGCTATAGATCTGACAAGATATGAGGATGTACATCAGCAATGGTGCTGGGTCACATCCATGGACTATCTCTGCTAGTGCATTTGGAGATCGATAGTGAGGAAGACAGCCTCTGATTGGTCGACACACTCCACTGCATTCTGGGAGTCAAAATGGTTGACAGACAACAAAATTGATAAATAATTGTTCAGTTTTTGAATGATCATTTTTAATTGATTATACAAAGGTTTTGAAAAGATACTGCAGTTCCAGGCTGGATTAGATTTTAGCTTCCAGATGCGACAAAAAAAGTAAGTTTCTACACTGCATTGTTCTGGAGATTTTGAATATGACATAAAATATATAGTCTAACGTCGTATATGACATTGTCGTCCTGTTAGTGATAACCAACATAACATCAGGCCTGTGTCTATAAAGGAGAACAGATGCATTAGATATGAAACATAATCTAAAATGTGTATCAAAGTGTACCCTCTGAGAAGCTTTTAATGGACACACATGAGCTACAAAGCAGCCAAAAATACATTGGAAGATTATTCATTATCCCTGACTCCTGGATCCTGACGTTTTTAATTAGTGCTCTAAGATATTGTACTTCCAACTCCAGTCCTCCCTGTAGGAATTGTATTCATCAATATCTGCCCTTACTCCAGCATTAATTGAATAAACTCTTACATTACCAACAAGCCAGTTATAGTATCTTGCAAGAAAACCCCAGGTGATGGTGTAGTTTTGTACCCAAAAGACTTCTACAAATTCCTAACAGCCTTAAAGGAATCTTTTAAGAGTGTGTACAGGTTAAGCTACATTAACAATGTTTTTTTGTTTTTTTTTAATCAACCATGTTCTCATGCTCTCCTAATATTTGCACATTGCCTTTAAAAATATTGTCGAGGGTAATGAAACTCAAACATCTTGGATACCAGCCCAGTGAGTCTATTTGGCTGGCACCCCGCACTATTTCCATTAATCCCCATTGAAATGTTGGCAGGTGAGGATAATTTGGCACAGTCACAGTCTGAATAGTAACAAGAAGGAGAAAGCAGGAGATGAATTTATTGTAACAAGCCATAACAAGGACTCGGAACTTTGACCAGAATACTTGAGTGGCATGTATTGCCCAGTATAAAAAAATATGTTGAATATTTTGCTGTGAATTTATTCCAGTTATTATCTGATCCAGTTCTATTCCTTTATCTATCCACAAATGTTCTGCCCATAGACGCCCAAAATGGGCCAACAGTGTTGGGCAGTAACACATTAAAGTAATGTGATTACATTTTTCAAAAACAAGCACAAGGAATTACTATTTGAAATGTAGTAATATATTATGGTTTAGAGATTAAACTAGTAGTTAAAGCCATTTTTTAAGCAAAAATGCCAAATATTCTCTGGTTGCAGATTGTAAGGATTTGCTGTTGTTGTATTATATGATTGAATAGCTTCAGGTTTTGGACTGTTGGTCGGACAAAACAAGACATTAGAAGTTGTTTGCTTGGGTGTGGGGTATTTTATAAACCACACGATTAATTGATTAACCAAGAAAACAACCAGCCAATTAATCGATAATGATTCTTAGTTGCAGCCCTAATACAGTTACTATACCCAGTAACTCTATAGAGTGCTCTTGTTTGCTGTCTTACCTGGAGTTTGATAAAGAGTTTATATTGTTTTTCAACTTCAACTTTATTTACAAAAAACATGCACATACATTAAAATGTAGCTCTTGCTGTGCAAAAGATAAAAGTGTTTTGTGAGAGTAACATTTTGATGAAACTATAATTAAAAAGAAGGTAAATACAATCATGTTTAATAGTTACTATTGTTTTTTTTCTAGACATTTTAGAGTAAAATAATTTCTTGCTTACTGCTGCCATTTTAAGAGGGCAATGGGGACCAGCCAAACCGCCTGCCAAAACAGACCATTAGCAACTCATACACTGATCAAACCCAAATCCTTGTTATCTCAACCCTCTTCATACTCTTGCAGAGCTGTGTGAATTGCCATTCATATCTCCTATCTTTAAGCCACTCATCTTTATTCAGCTGATCTGATTACAGTTTGCATTTTCAATTAATTTGCTACAACCCAGAGAGAGAGAGAGAGAGAGAGGGGGGGGGGGCAGAAGAAAAGCTGATTTGCAGATTGAGTTAGTAATGTGGACTGATTGTAAATGAAGTGAACAAAAGTGGGATGCATGGAGAAACGCCAGAGATGCAGCAGTCCACAGCTCGGGAGGAGCACATCTGGAGCCCCTCCAAGTGCCCTGGGGGCGTCGCTTAGGGGAGCTCCACTCCCTGGCTCCATCAGAAGCAACGAAGAGGAGAGAGAGCCTATATATATATATATATATATATATATATATATATATATATATAGAGAGAGAGAGAGAGAGAGAGAGAGAGAGAGAGAGAGAGAGAGAGAGAGAGAGAGAGAGAGAGAGAGAGAGAGAGTTGGCTGGCAGGGTCTGATTTGTACTGTTGAACAGCTGTTCCTTGCAGGGCTTCCTGTTTTAGCAGCCATCAAAGAGATGCTTTGTCATATAGCCACATAGCTCACAGACATTCTGTATCCATATAAGTCTTTATTTATCACTCCAGTCCAAAATACTAAATCAAAGATGAAAAATTAATGAATCTGCTTGAAAGGCAGGGTTGGTAACTATTATACATACACTTTTTTATATATTGTTTGATATGGTCTTTACGCCCCGACAGCAATAAATAACTGACGGGCTCTGAAAAAGGAGCTGTAGCTGCTGTAATCCTGTAAAAACACCTACCAATCACTCGCGATCCGCTTGGAAAGAACCAATGAAATGCCTCCTTGCCCCATTGCGCATACTCTACCCCTCCTCTGTATGAGCCTGAGCTCAATGCGCATCATTGCCGCATTGCTAAAAGTAGGCATGTGTGTTTTAAACATGATAATATTAGGTGTTTGCTTACCGGTGAATGAGACATGAAGTAAAATTGCGGCCCTTTCTCAACTCTGCCCTGAAGCAGCAATGCAATGGTGCTCATTTACGTCTGTGTGTGGGTCGGAGCCCTGAGGAGGAGGGGTTAGACGGAGCTCAGAGGAGATGCTACTTTCAATTATTGCTAGCTTTTCAACATTACCAACTCTGCCTTTTATATAAGGATACGCAAACAGGTGAAATCGCCAATTTGGATGTCTATGAAAAATGTTCAAAGGGAGGCAATGAGTGCCATGAGAGGACAGTGAGTGTGAGGTTAGAGGAAGGGTGCAGGCAGGAAACATCCTTGTGTGTGAGAGGTGATGCGGTAAAGGGGTCTTTTCAGAAGCACTGAAGATGATGCCTTATTTAGATGCAGTTAATTAGAAAGGTTGATTGATTTGATGGCACTTGCGGGGCGGGACAGCAGAGTGCACCGGTCTGTGAAGGAGTCCACACTCATGGTCGATATTTAAGCCTTCCAGAGAAGCTTTAATAACAGCATTAAAGGCTCTATGAAGAAGCCCTGTTTCCATATTTTTTGTGCAGGACACATAAATCCTTTTATTCTTCTTTTTTTTCTTCTTTTTGCTCTCACTATGACGCTGGTCCAAGTATCTGGTGAAAAACTGTTTAGTTTACAGTATGCACTTGTATCATAGAGCATTGATTATTATTTGAGGGATAGAAATAAGCCTTTTTAATGAAATGCTGTTTACGACGCACAGTTGTTCAAGAGGATATAAAGCTCTTCTGATGATGATGCACTTGCCACATCTATTTATCACTGGGACTAGCTTGTGTATTAAAGCCAGCCTCCTGTTGAGCTGCTCTGCTCTGAGTCTCAACATTATTTTCTTTACTCTATATTAATTTTCTCTTGTTTTCTCACGCTTTTAGAATTTCAAAGTTCAGCTAACGTTGGATTTTAAAAATACATTTGATTTATCCAGAAGTTAGAGTTAACACTTCACAGTAAGGTACACAAAAATGTAGGTAGTTATTGAGGAACAAATGAGGTATGAATGAGTAATGAATGATTAGTTAATGATTAGTTACTGATTGACTGATCATTAGTGCTTGGATCATGCAATCAGTAACTAATCATATGGATATTGGAGCTATAAAAATGTAATGCATATATTTTGGAAGGACGTCACGTAGGTAAAATAATGGACACAAAGATACTAGGCCTCGGGAATATACAGTGACTTAATTCATTTGCCGGAAAAATGCTTGAAAAATGAGGTAATAAGTAAGTAAAGCCAATCTCAACAAAACACGAGGTGTAATGGTGATGCTCTAATATCTTTCATACACTTTCACTGCCTTTTAAGAAATAGGATAAAAAGAAAATGACGAGGAAGAAAACTCAGGTGTACATTATGTCATCAATTTAAAAAGCAAGTCTGTTTATTAATGTTTGCATAGTTGACATTGTGGAGGTGAATCTTTTCACACAAGCAAATTAAATATTCATTCTGAAGACAGAGACGGTTATAGATATTGGCAAGCTCTCTCTCTCTCTCTCTCTCTCTCTCTCTCACACACACACACACACACACTCAAACAAGTAATAAAAGTCAATCATTTTCTTCTGACATCCAAATTAAAACTAAGCGTCCGCCAGAGGATTATATTACCGGAGTGGTGCGTGCTTATGACAGCTTCATCACAGTGGTATGAAATGCAGACCAGGCTGGAGACATACTATTGTTTACCCCCAAACCATTACCAACAATTCTCTCTTATAAATAATTCCTTGCATTCTCTCAGCCTGACTTTTTTCCACTGTGTCTGGTGGTTTATTAATACTTGCAACCTTCATGCTCGGCTGAACAAGATGAGCCCAGACTTCTGGCATCATCCATGCACCTTGTCATGCGGAATTGATCTTGTTTTGTTGCTTTTGGCCATCTACTGTCTGGAAATGTCCACAACTATTGTCAGACGCCTCGTATTTATTATGTACAGTATAGTGTGTTACTTATGTAACGATCATGCTGCGTTTATGCTCTAGATACTCAATAAAACACATCGGTGACAATTGTTTTAGTCATTGGTTTTATCACCAAACTTTTTTATTTTTATGAGCAAAGTTTTATATTTTCAAGTAGTTTATGATTTTCCTTCCTCAACTTTTAAATGTGCTAACTTGCATCATGAATTTATTTTCAAATTTATTTTAGCCCTTTCGTTCATATTTAGAAAAGCACATCACTCATGTGTTTGCCTGATTTTACTGAAGTTTTATTTAATTTGAAGAATAAGTTACCAATTTATTCTTTTTTCATTGGCAGTATGAAACTTTTCTTACATTTTTTGTTTTTGTGGCCCAGACAGCAATGAAATTGGAGTGTCCAAATGAATTACAGATAACGTAAAATTTCCAGACGAGGCAGAGCTTCAGTTATCTGTCATATGGGATAATAAAAGGGTTCTGAATCTCTTTGAGATCGATATAAGATACTTTGCAATAATGAGCTGCTCTTTGATCAAGAGATGCAAGTTGCTTCACATGGATCTCTAAACCACTCAATGTTTACATTATGAATCCATGTTATCAATATCAGCAATCAATACTGACCTCATTGTCAAATTAAGTGTCTAGTTCAAGGCTTCTGAACTGCACAAGAGCAAAAAATACTCAAACAGAATATTTCTATGATGTGAGATTATTTAGTGAAATAGAGATCTGAGGCCTGATGCAGACACTGCTGCTGCTGAAAGCGCACACCTCATACCTTATAATTTATTCATTTATATATAATGCGTCTAAAACTCAATGTCTGTAACTAACACGTCCCTTGAGACAAAAATAGTGGGTTGGCACAGTGGGACCTTTAAAACCTATCATTTATTTGTGTGGTTTCATTTTAAAGCCTTTCTATTATAGGTGATTGGATTCTCGAGTCGTAATTTTTTTTTTCTTCTAAAAAGCTTTGTTTTGCTCAGGTGATTCAAGCAAGCGAGACCTAATGTCAGCATGATGACCATTTGAAGGAGCTGATGAGATATTTGCATTCTGTAAAGACATGCATGTTGATTGGCTGCTTATTCGTGATGCCGCCTGTGACCTTTTGTGTCAATCAGAGAAGGATATGAGGAAGGCCCTACATGATGCTTTGGGATGTATTGACTGTTTTCAGCAGATGGTAAGAGCCATTTTAAATCCCGGTGGAGGCTGATAGGTCCTACACCACCCTTTGTTCCCCCACACACTCGCACAAACACACTTCAGGGCTCACGCGATAAAATCAATCTTGCAGTGACAGTGCTTCCCCCAGCAGCTAGGGCCCTAAATGTATTGGTCTAAATTAGGATCTGACCCAACTCCTTTCTCTCAGAGGAGACAGGAAATAGTGCAATTTGGAAAGCAAACATTGGACACTAATGTCGGTTTCCCAATGGATGCCAACTGATGTTGGAACTCACCTTTTTAATATAGGCAGATAAAGGCTAACAATCTGTATAATCTTGTAATATACATAGAGAAAATATGTTTTGTCCCCAAAAAAGTAATGGATAAATTATTTAAAGCTATAGTGTATAGTTTCTGCTGCCCCCATGAGGAATTCTAAGTAATGACAACAAAACTGTCCGCGTGTCCACATGATACAAGCTTTCCGTGACCGTGCCCCCACCCCTCCTCAACACAGTTGCTAGTAGCCAAGGAAGTCAAGGAGGATTAAAAAAACATGATGGACTCTTCAGAAGAGGTAATTATCTTCTATTGAGTTTCTGCGCGGGAAAGTCACCGGAGGCCACAATCTTCTGAACATAGCCATACTGATGAATAGAGAGAGAGAGTTATATGGAGCTGATGGTCTTAATTAGCTTTGTAGCAACTCATTTGGCAATGGCTTGAATGTAACGGACGTTCATTAAAATCAAAAAAGCTATGCACTAAAGCTTTAAATAGTTGGCTATATTAAGTAATGAATAAACAGTTATATACAGTTATACAGAAATATTGAATAATAAGTTGAAGTAGTAATGAATGGACAGAAATACTGTAGTTAGCTAAGTAATGGATAAATGGTTGAAACATCCAGCTTCTGCCACTTGTTGAGCATTGAATGTATGAAAGAAATATAACAATTTCTTCTTTGATATACAGTATGTTAAATAATATCCATTTAATGATCCATTTATAAGATGTATATTTGGAGCATGGTGCTGGGGGTACGTCAGACAAAAAAGGTCGGGAACAACTACTATGTCTGAATTGAATTGGATAACAAAGGATAACGAACTAATGTATTTAGTGAAACAAATCTCTCTTTGTTTTGCTTATTATTATGTAGTATCAGTTTCCTTGATGCACACAAACCACACCAGAAAACTTTTAATGAAAGAGCTTAGCGGGGTGCAACTCCATGCCTCCTAAAAATCTAATTTGTTTACCGTTATCAATATGTTTAATGAATTGGAAAATAACCTGCATTCAAATGGCAACAGTTGGTGTCCAGCTCTTCCATTGTAATAATGAAAAGTGATTCACAATTGCTCGATTCAAAGGAAAGGCTGCAATCAGAGCAAAACAAAGCTCCCTAACACAGACTCAAACTGTCATCTCCATCAAAGAAGCTTCAGAAACTAAATGCCTTCTTTCAGAGAGCTTCTACAGTAGATAGGGCAAAAGCCTGTGTGGCAGTGTCCTGGATCAAAGATTTACGGAGGTCTAAATAAAAAATGTAGTTATTTTTTAAAGTCAAAACACTCTCTGCCTTATCCACACAGTGGATCTTTTTGCTGCTTGTGTAGGAGAAAAGACAGAAAAACTATAACAAATGTCAATTTGACTGCTGACTTTTCAAATTAAAGAAAGGTAAATGTATTTTAATAAATAATACATTCTTTAAATATATGTTATTCCACTGCAAGTGTTACGTACTTTACTCATTATTCATTATAATAATGATACTGACTGTGTGCTATTATACAGACCCAGATTTCATCTAAAATCAAAGCTGCATGCAGTCTTGCATTATGTGTTTGATTATCACTCCTCCACCCACATAATTTGCCTTCCAACATGCTGACTTCCTTTACACTGGAGTTAATATATCTGCTACAAGTTGCCATACCTGCAGTGAAAAATGTTTCATTCCATTAATACTTCATTGATTGATTCTCTGTGGGGAAAATCATGTTGCAATAAGGTCAGAATATAACTTTACTGTAGAACAACTGGAGGAGCTTTAATGTCCTGCTCAAAGAAACAATGGTGCCACAAAAGCACCTTTAATTTGGATTGTTTAGTTGAAAACCTTTAACCTTTGATTATTTCCGTGTCACATACATTGTGATCTAAATAGGATCTGAAGGCCAATTTATTTTAGTCATGTCAAATATATTTACAAAATATAAAGCAGGGTAGGCATTGCATTACTGCTAGGGTTAATCTAGTTCAATGTATAATTACCTATTCAACAAACTATATACTGCTACAAAACAGCAATTTGCATTTAAAGGAGAACTCCAGGCAATTTTTACGTCAATCTTGATCGCTATAAGTAGGTTAGTACTGTCGATTGCAGTGGTTATGATCATATCAGTGACTATGTAACTACATGGAAACGGGCCAAATTATGCCTGTTTCTTGTACAGTAATAGCGTTACTGAAGGCTGGCTCTAGCTCCATAGTTACGTTACTCCAAGCTTCTTCCCTTGTGAACACCTCCACTCTTCTACGCTACGATCTGCTGTTTACCTTTTCCTGCTACAACTGAATTCCCACGGGACTACAGCGCAAGACTACAGCCAGCCTTCAGTAACGCTGTTACTTTACAAGAAACAGGCATAATTTGGCCCGTTTCCATGTAGTTACATATTCACTGATATGATCATAACCACTACAGTGCTCAATTACCAATTTTTGAGGGGGAAATCAACTTTTTTTGCCACAAAAGCATGAACTGTCCTCTGGAGAACATCCACCAGACCAGCGGGCGCCCGTGGATTGTTGTCGGCCGCGGCAGGCGGGGAGGAAGTAGAAGGATGCCGGTCGGGCCTGCTAGCCTGGCTAAGGCAACTAACACACAGTTCGCCACTGCAGAGACTACTATTCACCAACGCCAGATGGATCGCACACAAAATGGATATATATGCTACAAATACACACAGAACTGCTACTTGATTATTATCGAAGCCTGGCTGAACACACTCACTCATCAGACGGCAGCTAGCAGTTAACAGGGTAGGTGAACAATGTCTGAGTTGAAAACGCATCTTGTTGTCATGTAAGGGCCCTGTTCATGTTGCACAGACATTTTAATTGCATTTTGTGTCTGTTAAGAGGCACAAAGGCACTTTTTATGATATGCCCCCAAAACTGCCGTTTTAGCTAAGTGGGACCTCTCAGCATTAGCTGCAGCAGCTCCATGATGCTAGCACCGATTCGGCTCGTTTTTTTTTGCTATCGACAGTACTCACATACTTATAGCGATCAAGATTAACGTAAAAATTGTCCGGAGTTCTCCTTTAAAGGGGTGGTTCAGAATTTTGCACATAGGACCTCATTTCCAAGTTAGCCAGTATGTTATTTATCAGTGGAGACAGTTTTTAACACTTTTCATCTAGTCCTTCCAGTTGCAGAGTTTGCTGGTGCTAGGCTAACGCAAGTCAACAGTATCTGCTAGCCTGCCATTAAAAACACAGTCTTACCCCTCCACAGTACACCTGAGGCAAATAAATTATAAATTATAAACTAATAATTATATTAGTTTCTAATCCAATGCTTCAATACCCATGTAGGCTACTAGGTGTCCCGACTGTAGTGCACTTCTCTGTTTACTTTTCGGCACAGTACTACTAACCGGAGCAAAGTAAAATTCCATTGCTGCTGAGAAACTAGTCCCTCAAAATGTAATGCGATCAATGAGATGCAAGGCAGGTTTTATTTCTAACATTATTCTATCAACACAGACATTCACACCGATTGCCTCGGGTGTACAGTGGAGTGGGTAAGACTGTTTTTAGTGGCAGGCTAGCAGATACTGTTGACTTGCTTGATAAATAACACACTGGCTAACTTGGAAATGAGGTCTTATGTCCAAAATTATGAACCACTCCTTTAAACTATTTCCACATGCTAATATTTCTCTTAAATTTTCTTGTACTGTATATTCTGAAATGTTTATCCTCTTACATTTTTTCCACATTATCTTTATTGAAAAATTCAATTAACATGAATGTAACATGGTCAGAAAGTTTAGGAAAGTTATACTTTATGTATTTATATATATACAGTGTTTATATTTTATATGACTCCCACTCATCAAGGCCCTCTCAGGTTCACCTTGCCCCCTCCCAACTTCCCTCTCTCCACATAAAATAGTAAATAATAAGTTAGTAGATACATTCTTTTTTGTTTGTTTTATAAATGCGAACAAGATTCCACCAAAGTTAGATTCACCATCTAACATTTGTCATACATTACTGTTTTGAGAAAAGAAAAGACAAAGGAAAGTAGGTTGCTATTCCATAATGCTGTTAACTTCAGGCCCAAGTCCAACATGGGTCAGCAACACTTAAAAAGTCTATCTTATCTTATCTTATTCAAATGCTCCATTTATTTTCCCATTGAGAAACTGATGCTCCATTAATTTTACAAAAAGGATAACAATATTCTCTTGTGCCCTCCTTACATGGAAGGCAGGAGCTCTGTGAACCCGAACAGCATATGTCCATATAAAACTTTGGTTTTCAGCTGCATATATGTTTCACTGGACTCATCACACTTGATGCATTAGTATCATCGCTCTGGCAAATCATTCAATCTGGACTCCCTGTGGCTCTAATTAAGCCAATAATTCCAAACCCTTTCTGTGTGTTCTCCTTCATTCAGCTGAAGGCTGCAGTGTGGCTCTTTTATTAGCTCCACAGCTGGTCCACTTTATGAAGTGGAGTTAAAGAGTAGAAAGGGAAGAAATCTGAGGGATGACAAAGCAAGGTAAAACCCTGAAGGCCAGGTAATTGACTGCCTTAGACACTTGTTATGATACCAGACACCAAGCCCCACTCAGTGCAGACTGGTGTGTCCATGGCGGCCGTTCGACGGGGTGCATGAACGAGGTGAACCCTGTCTGTTTGATACTCCTCTTCTGTCCCAAAGATGACCAGTGCAGCGTAAGGTAAAGCCCACCAGGTCCTCGGATAGTAAGAAAGAGTGAAAGAGTTACCTTACACTGCCCTTGACTTCTGAAACATGTATTAGATTAAAATATGTATCAGCACTTATTGGTAAGACAATCACTCTGCCTCTCCCTGTTTCGATTTCTTAGTTTTCCTTTTCAGGAAACATCGACGAACTCTCAGATCACTTCACATTGACATTTCAAGGGGAGGAGGTGTATCAAGGCAGTGTGATAATATGAATGGTATCCACTGCCACCAGCATCTCGAGCTGGATCCCAATCCATCGGGCCATGAAATATTCATTCATAATTCCAAAATGTCTGTCATGAATACTGTACAACGCGGCCCTTCCTGAATCCTGAAACACAGTAACAGCAGCACAATTATAATGGAGCCACATCATTGTAGGATATAAGAAAGTTTTTATTGCTCAAACTGGATTTGTAGATGTGTTTTACATTTTGTAGGATGCAGTGTAACAACAGAATGCAGAATGTAAAAATAGAGCCTGAAGAAAGTCTCATTGCCTTAGTATCTTGTTTCCTGATAAGGTGAAGCTGTCACAGCCACATAGCGCATACAGCAACATGTTTCTGTTGCACACAGCTCTGTATTCAAGCCAAATCCCTCGACTACCTGCCATCGGACATGGTAGAGTTACCACAGGCCGTAGATATCCGCTTCCTTAGCTCCCATTAGCAAGCAGCCGAGGATTTATCACTAATGTCAGGCAGGCATTAGCAGAGCTAATGAAATTTCACGTTGTTCTTCAAGCAATATTATCCCTGTGACCTCACTCTTTTCACTACAGCAAGGTTTAACTGCTGAATGTCAAACAGCTGGCTAAGCCTGTGGCATCAAGCTTAGTTACGTTTTTTTTGTTTTTTTTATCTGTGCTCATTTGGATTTGTGTTGCTCTCACAATAATAGAAAATAATGACAACCACCCAGCCCCTTTCAGTCTGAGGTGGGCTGCAAGTTAATGACATCGGGCCATGTTGCGCTTGGCTGCGTCCCCACACATAATTATGGTCTGATTGTCACAAAAATCGCCTGCACTTGCCACTACAGCATGCTGTAAACCCCCCTCTGCCCTGAAGATTAACGAAAAGGCAAATTATCTTCAGTGTGCTTGGGCTCCAACCATAACTGGCCTGAAATGAGTAATTAAAACTTAGCTTCATAACGATAGGTAACAGCCTGGAAATTAATTGCCATACCTACAATACAAATTCTCATTTTGCATGAGATCCACTGACAGAGAGAGGATATACAGTAGTGTAGTGATAGCATAACCACTGTATGTATTTGCATAATATCAAAGTGTGTGGCTGCTGGAATGAGAGAGGAGGGAACCAGTTAACATGCCCATTAACTTTATAAACTATAAACTTAATACCAAATAAAAAATACACATTTACAGGCTATAATGTCCCCTTTGTTTCTGGCACAGTTATTATTTGCTTTGTTATATCTTCCAATAAAACACAATAATTCATTATTTTCTATCGTCATTAGTTAATGCTGTTGTCTAGAAGGTCAGACACATTTTTCACGACTGACAAGGCCGAGTCCACAGTTTTGCCTGTATGCAGAGATGATAAAGTTTGCTATGTCTGCTTCTCCAAAACAAAAGGCATTTTGAGAATAGACTTCCTCTGTGGCCATCAACACAAGCAGCAAACAAAACCAAATGAAAAGACTTTTCTGGCTCTGCATACCTTCTGATAGAGGCTGTTCTCCTGGTGCAACGCTGACTGTGTGAGTTTTCCATTTTATTTTATAAAAACAAATCTGTAGTTGTAAACTAATTCCCTGGAAGTGAGAAATTGTGCTGGATTTGGAACCACCCACGACATTAGACAGCTCTCAAATGCAGGCAGTCTGAGGTTCAGAGCGGGTACCTGTTCACATTCTGGGTTAGGGCAGCTCGAGTTCAGCCATATCAAAGAGAATCCATTACATGTATGGCACATGGAGAGGTGGGGCGATGAGGGCAAGAGACCACAAGAAGGCAGTAGCTTTTAATAAATAAAAAGAGTTGGGGGGGAGAGACACACAATTAAAACACTGAGCAGGTTCAGTT
Source organism: Zingel zingel (assembly GCA_023566125.1). NCBI lineage: Eukaryota > Metazoa > Chordata > Actinopteri > Perciformes > Percidae > Zingel > Zingel zingel. The sequence goes on along the minus strand of CM042326.1, from coordinate 16,252,802 downwards.
AGCGATGTCCAGCTTCTCACTTTAGATAGATAGATAGATTTATTCATCCCGAAGGAAATTTTAACAGCACACGTGTACCACCGGGATACATTGGTACAGATCGGAGAATACTCGACACAGCTTCTCCCGTCTGCTATGGAGACCAGCGGTGCTGCTTGATGCCTCTGGCCGGTGAAGGGACATCATCAGCAGGGAACGTTGAACGAGTTTGCCGGTGGAAAACTAACGCTAGTCGGCCACCTGTTCCATCAATCCTGCTTGCAAGTGTCCGCTCATTAAACAACAAATTGGACTACGTCCAACTTCAACGAAACTCCCAACACAAGTTCAGAGACTGCTGTGTTTTTGTTGTTGTGGAAACAATTGCTGTATCGGACTATCCAGCTACCAGGCCGGCTGCTCTGTCGCCGGGTAAGACTAGCTAATGGAGGTGGGCTGTGTTAACACGGACTGCCTGGTAGAGAAATGGGGGTGCTTGTATCCAACTAACTGCTGGTGGAGTTTGTGACTGTTAAATGTCGACCATTCTACATTCCACGCAAATTTGTATACTCTGTGATACAGTCCACCAAGCGCTAATGCTGGTAGCTATGTGTTAGCTGAACTTTACGGAGCATATCATGTGTGTGCACTAAATGTAGTCTGTTTCGTATGTCGTTTTTATATAATGTCGTTTTCATATATTTTAATTGTGTAACCAATTGAGCCATGGTGAAACGTTGTTTCGTGTATATGGTTGAAATGACAATAAAACACACTAAAGTTGAGTTGATCGTCTCACTGTCTGTCTGTAAACGGTAGGTGTGGCTTGGGAGTAGACGCTAAAGCAGCGAAGCAAGTGCATTGTGGGATTTGGTGTCTTTCATCCACATGAGCCAAAAACACATTTTCTGGCTTTTCTCGGCCTAGAAGCCACCAATTTCTTTAAAAAAAAATCACATTTCTACTACATAAGTGACCCAATTTAAAGATACATTCATCTTTCCAACGGTGAAATATCCCTTTAAATTATGCTTCCCAGTGGACAACTTGTGTGCAATGAGGAGATACATGGAGGACTTGGCAAACTGAAAAACCAGGACACACATGCCTCTCTTGTCCTGCCTCTCCCTCCTGCTAGACCTCTCCTGGGAATTACCTTCAAGTTCAGGTGGTTGGTCGTCATGGTAACTGCTGAGAGTGAGGGCTATTTGCATTGTTTCTGCTTTCATCTCTAAACCCATGTCATTATCCATACAGTACAGGTACTCGTGTTTATTTGTATGCTCCAGCCTGCCTGATTGTCAGTCTATTTGTCCGTCCGCCTGCTTGTCTATCTGCCTCTGTCAGAGTCTGCCTTTCTTCACAACTGCTCTCTTCTTTTTGTGTCCAGTCAATCTGTGCACTATACCTCCATCACTGATTCATTTACCACATCTGTCTCTTTATCTGGTGCACAGCTGGAGTACTTCATGTATCTGCACCCATTCTCCATTAATTACTAATTTACCACACACACACACACACACACACACACACACACACACACACACACACACACACACACACACAGATAAAATGAAAATCTCCTCATTTAAATTAGTTGATTAAACACCTGATAGCCTTCACAAAAAAGCCAACCCTTGTGTTGTGCCAGTATTATGTGACTGTACATTCATGTCACATGTCAAATGTGCAAAGATTGATGACAATGATGTGATCTCAGTGCTTAGAGCAGCACCCAGGTTTTAATGAACACTTCTGACATCTGCTGGTCATCATGTGAACAACACAAATATTAAAAAAGGGTAAGATTAATGGACCAAGCTTGATCCTGGCACGTAGAAGCAGAAACAGCAAATGTGGTAGACTTACTCACTAATTAATGCTCTGCAGAAAAGAGATCAACTTCAATTTATCATCATAAAAAAATGCAAATATTGAAATACAGGTAATATTTTCATATATTTTGTTATTTACAATAGCAATTTCAAATCCAACAATTCAATTATGCCTTTAATCAATTTACATCTGCATCCAAAAAAAAGAACAAGAACACATACAGAAATGCATGAATAAAAACCCAAACTATGTATGCATAATCTGCAATCAATTAATACTTTCTGTTTGAGCAAAGCACATGGTGATTATGCTGGAAATTTGAAGACTTTTGTGATATATGCTTTCCTTTCAAAACCAACACACGCACGTTCTCGCTGCTGCACTAATTGGGGGAATTTATGATCTATCAAAATGACTTTTTTGTTGTTTTTTGTTTCACTGTGTCACCACTAGATGTAAAGGAAACAGATTGGTTTTAACATTAAAGTGCAGTTATTGGATGTGCAAACACTTATCAGAAAAACTCTACTTGGAGAAAACATCTCTCTCCAAACATGATGTGTTAGCATACAAATATGAGAGATTAAGGCCTGAGAGACTTGTTTTAATCTAACTGGATACTATATATATTTGAGGACGATGAAAATGAGAATACACAGAGGACTGTGAGAAGGCCCTGGAGTCTACAGTGTTTTATTGTGAGTCGGGATACATGCCAGTATTTCATGAGATGGGAAGCAGCTGTTTGCTGAATTTACATATCCATATCCAACTGATCAGTGTTTTGTATACACCAATTCCCACCTCAGCATGGTTCATTTCACAATAGTGGTGCTTTGTAAAGTCATCGCTAGTGGAAAAGCCAATTAAACTTGTAAATGTTTGATTTCAAACATTGGGCCTTAACAACAGTCAGCAAGGCTCTAAAATAGAAATAACAAGACATTTGGTTTAAGTAGAATGTTATGTGGCACTCAACAATGTTTGCTACTTTATAAAGTAGCAATATTTGGCATCACATTTTTTTAAGGCTCAGTTTTAGCACATTTTCACAAAGCATGACTTCACTGAATATACAGTATAAACTCTAAAATATATTATATCCACACTGTAAACCTTTGATGTAAATTTACAGCTAAAATCTCATAGTATCTGATTGTTTTAATGTTATACATGAGCATACTGTAAATGGCAATGCATTCTGGGAGAAAATAATAATATTACAGTATGCAAATGTTACAGATTACAGGTATTTACTGTTAATACCAACGCATCCTGGGAAAATGAAGGAAAAGGTTGGAATGAACCTGCAGCCAGTATATTACTGTAAATTAAAATAATACAGTAAGAAACTATGTCTATTTACAGTAAAAAATAATTAATTAAAAAACAGTATGCATCCTGTAAATAAACAGTAGTTTACTGGCGAAGCTGCTGCCAGTATATTTCTGTAAATTTACGGTGAAAGGTTTTACAGTGACAAAACTAATTTCTTTCATTCACCTTTAAAGCAGCAATGACTGATTATATGGCCAATTGGGGGCAGCAGAACATGCTGTAAACGCAACATTAACATCACCATATGTTTGCTGTGACTACCATGTTAGCAAACAGTTGCCTGTTTGCACATCCAGCAGAGACAGAGCAACATTAGCATTCATTTTAAGTCATGTGTCTGTCCATCTGTGTAATTCAAGGCTAATATTCACTCTTTCTTTAGCTTTGTTTTGACTCAAGCAACTCCTGAGGGAAAATATGTTGCTGCTAAATGCTTCACTAAGCTAGCTAGTTGCTAATTTGGCCTGTCTGTAGTTTGGCGCTGGTCAGTTAGCATGTGGGTGGATAAGAGCTTTTTTTTTAACTAAAAACAGCTGCCTGCTGTGGCTAGAAAAATAAGACAAAACAATAGCTAGTTGTGCACCATAAAACCAAAACAATGAGCTAAAACAAGCTAAAACTTGCTGTAGAGTTGAGGGGAACTGCGAGGTCAGTGATTCTACGAACAACCTCTCTCACATACCACATCATTATTTGATCCATTATTGATGTAAAAAATATGTTTTATAACATACGAAAGGAGGACATCTCTACAGTAGAAATTATGCTTATTTTGGAAAATGAATCAGTATTTAAGGACAACGAAGTTACTATATACACATATACCTATATACATAGGCTAAATGAACAAGCAACAACTAACTTTTTTTTCTATAAGTGGAAATACATTCCTTCCTCCCACTAAAAATTGTCTCAGATTCTACTCGTATACTTCCTTCAGTGAGCAGTTCATGCCACAGGAACAGAGGACCCACAAATAAAACTCATGGGAAAGTGAGTCATAGAGCGGATGCTGCAGACAGGATGTGAGGATATGATGGGCAGTGGAGGAACATGTGCTGGCACTGAGAGCTTAATCCATCTTATTAATGACAGGTCTGTGTCTCATTGGGAAGCCTGCGATCGATGGCACTTGACCCCCCCCCCCCCCCCCTTAAATATGAGAAGTGCCGACATCCCTCTCGTCTCCACGTCTCGCCCAATCAGGATTGATTGCAGCACTTCCACACTCCTCCGTGGACAAGTGACTGCCATTAGTTCCTCATCTTAAATAATGATGATGCTGCACATTGATCCCATAACAGCTGTCTGTTGTGCTGAGGAGTGGCTTGAAAATCATTGTTTTAGTATTGTGTCTGATGGATGTAATGCCAGAATTAAAAATGTATGAATTAAATATCAGTAACACTGAGGTAAGCAGATTTAGGATCCTACATTCAACATCGTAAAATTGTGCTATACACTGTAACAAATTTGAGTGTAGATTTTACAGTAAATACCTGGCAAAAACGTTTCCAATAAAGTCTTGTAAAAGTGCTGTTAATTAATGTAGAAAACAATTACAGTATATTACAGGATACCTTTTACAGGTTTTTGTTGTGTATAAATTACAGCAATTACTTGTTAACAGAAAAACAAACTTGTAATCTTGTTTACGACATAATCTAGGCATCACAGTAAAATCTCCCTTTACAAATAGAATCTCTTCACAAATAGAATAAAGCTTTCACAAATCAGAAACTGTGTTTTTAACAATCTTTAGCCTCTCTAGGATCATTTAGTCCAGATTTGACAAGTTTAGGTGTAGTGGTTTTGAATCTGCACCTGGTCTAATGTGTAAAACATGAAAAAAACAGTAAAATCTACCTTTATTGCATTTTCATGAATAGAATAAAACTTTCACAAATCTGAAACTGTGTTTTTTAAGACTCTTTAGTCTCTCTAGAATAAGTTAGTCCAGATTTGACAAGTCTAGGTACAGTGGTTTTGGATCTGCACTTGGTCTAATGTGGTCTACACGCTGTGAATCAGAAGCTTTAAGTTTCCCTTCTATTTCCCCTTAACTGCCGAATCGGAAGCTGCGAATCGGATGCCAACTTCAGCGTCAAAATAAAACAACATTGTTCTCACAAAGAGCTAACATGCAATGGCGCTCACTGAGGTCTGGTGTGTCACAAACACGTAGGCCTACAGGTTAACTTAACATTAGCTAGCTAACGATGTCTAACGTTAGTCACAATGTAACATTATCACTTAACTTTAAATGTAGATTCAACTTACATTATGGAAAAGTAGAGTGCTGCGACCGTTGCTCCTCTTCTTCAGTTGTCAGATGCTCCTGTTTCAAACTGCCTTGTGCAATGCAGTATTAAACTGTATATGTTTAATTTACAGTCAGAACGCAACTTGCCTGTAATTTAACAATATGTTACCATGGAAAAATTCTGTCAGCTAGTGTAATGATTTTGGACCTACAATGCATTGCGATATACAGCTAAACTTTGTAAAATATCAGAACAAGAAGTAACTATAAAATTTTACTGTAGAAACTACAGCAATTTGTAACATATAACACCAGTTAACTATGACAGAACAGACCTGGTAATCACCATCTGTGTCACAAAAATGAATTATTCATTATTTATGCTGGCAATTATTACTGTAACTATTTTATTTTAGATAAACTAAGGGCTCAAGCAAAACTCGTTAATTACTTCATGGCTACAAAAGCTAGCTATTAACAGTAAAATGCAGCCAGTATCAATCTTAACACAGGTTAATCTGAAGCATTGATGCAAGGATCATAACATTTCTATGCCTGTACCTTCGTTTTATGACATCATGCAAAATTGTTTTCATCATTGGCTGGTAAATCTAACATACTGATACACAATAGCAGCGCTCAGTGAAGATGGTTACCTTGGAGGAGGTAACCATCTTTGGTTGGTGGTGTGCAGGCAGCAACTTTTCATCTGACCAGTAATTTTCACTGGATGCGGAACGTCTGCGGACCGGCTCCACTGCGGAACGGCTGCGTGCTCCGCCGTCCGTCAGTACCCACCAGGTCCGGATTTGTTGCGGCACGGCTGTGGCCATGACTGACAGCTGTAGTCACGAGGACCCACAATATCTTGCGAATTCCCATAGAATAGAACCACAAAACCAACAACAGTTTGTTTCCATCCAGAGGAGTAGAGGGGAAACAACTCTGTGCTGTGTTTCCAAGGTGTAGTGCAGGGAAATATTATCTGCCGTGAGCACTGTGTATTTTTATTTTGTTTCTGTGCTCGACTTCCTGTCCCCCACTATCTGCCGTGTGCTGAATTGCTGCGGAGCTCTCCGGCGTCCGTCAAAAATAGAAGTTCTGCGTATCTGCTCCGGAGGGCTGTGGACCGCCAGAGCTGGGACGGAGTAGGGACGCAGACGTTCTGCAGTCAGTGGAAATACACACATTGACTTTAATGGAAACCTAATGACTCCGTCGACGTTCCAGAGCCGTTCTGCAGCCGTTACGCATCCAGTGGAAATTGCCGGTGACAGTTTACTGTGGCTGCTGCTTCTTCTTCTTTCATTAGTTCCTTGCAATATTTAAAACTAATCAACTGTCAAAAAATGCATAAAGCAAATGTTGTTTTGTTTTGTATATGCATTTTTGTATTACCAATCACAGTTAGTGCTGACCACGGTGACAAACATCACATTCCCTGTGACTGCTTCACAATGAAAGTCCCCTCATGATTGTCCACTTGAACACTTTAAATGTGAAGCAGCTGCAGTTGGATGCTCAGTTTGTATTAGCATTAACATAATACAGCTCTGACACGTATAAAGAGAGTGAACAGGAAACGGTGAGGCTGTTATTGTTGAGAGAAAATTGCATTGGATTGCATGCATGCATCACTTACTTTGTGCTTCAGTAGGCAATTTGAATCCAACGCAATAATTACTCCGCCACTACCAATAACAAATACTATATAGAGAAATATACTGAATACAATCAATGGCTATTGCACAAAATGCCAACCATAAATAGTATCAAAATAGGGATTCATTTCATATCTAAAGAATTATATTTAAACTAACCAACTATATGTTAATGCCTTTCTACAAATGACATGACAGTAGGCTACATTTCATAATTTGTGACCTGGTTTGTGTGAATGTTCTGACCTGATCTGTTGACCGTTTTCCAAACAGTCTAGAGGAGCACAGTGTCTTTTAGTTTATTTTTGTCGAATAAAGAGCAACTGTTCAGTGTCCTCAAAGGGCCTCCTAACAATGTCATTGACCTTTTCTGTGACACCGACTGTATTTCAGTTTGCAGAATGCTCAAACAGCCAATGTTGGTGCCCTGGAGGTGCGGGTTGTGTGCCATGATTAACGCTCCTTTCTCCCAATCTCTGACAAGCACAAGGGCCACTCTACCCGTGTGATACACTTCTTCCCAAATTGAATCCTCTTCTCTTTTTTCTTGTTTGTGATGTAATCGCACTTGGTACCGCCACTTCTCACAGGACACCTATCCTCTTTTCATTTCCAGCAATAAAGTATTATGTGTGAGCTGACTTCAGCAGCATCTCCCAAAACGTGTTAGGCACTTTTGAGGTCAACACAGGTATTCATCATTGCTGTTCCCCACTGAGTATGTAATGATCAAAGTTTGTGTGCCACAGGCATAGCACAATTTACAGCACCCCTAAGCGCCCTTGCCCATCACTCTGCATGATGCTAAGCTTATCATTGTTCAGACCAATTATATGACCCGGTAAGAAGAATACAATTGCCATTCTGTCCCAGTGGTTTGTCAAATAAATAAGTGTTTAATGCCCCTTTCACTCCCCTTTTCAACTTAATTAGGGGGGAAACAGATTTCCTGGATGGATGACTCTACAGCAACCGACTGTGAATTTGAAGCAGGGGACTACCAGCCCTTCATTCGTTGTGTGTTTGGGTTTGTTCTGCCGCTGCGTGATTGCTGACCTAGCTACTTAACTGTAGCTGACCACCAGCAGGCCCAACTGTGTAGCTGCAGCCATTTGAGCACCCTGCTGCAGAACGTCTGAGAGAAACAGACAAGACGATCATGCAACCAATTCTGCAGGTTGCTGAACTGTGTCTCTTAGATGACATATACATGCTTGTGTGTGTTTCTATTTACATTGCTTACATAGATCCAAGGATTTAAACAAGAAGAACTTTGACCAAATAAATAATACTAAAGTTTAATGAGAAAATAATGACAATAAACAAGTGAATACATGCGGTGTCTGATGCAAGACTTGCTGGTATTAATCATCAGCTAAATTGGACATCCTGCTTTAAAAGCCCTCCCAGCAAACAGTGTTCAAGATAATCATTAAAGCCACTCACTTTGCCTTTCATCATTTGAGATCCTTAAAAAATCAACTAAATAACCTCTGCTCCTCATACATCCGCACAATCCATGTAAGTATAACGTTCCACATACCAGAAGACAAATTGCATCCGCATCTGAGAATAAATAGGACACAACGTGAAGGTGGTTTCCTCTTGTTCTTTGTGCAAGGCAAATGTATTCAGTGACAGCTGGTTAGGTGGACTTCTTCTGTATGACAGAGCATCGTGTTGTGTGGCTTGTATTGAAGCACATGCTGTTTATGTCTTGACATCTGGACCTTTTTTCATTGCTGTCCTTTGATGCAAAGTCAGGCTTTGCTGTATTGTCTATTCTGTTCCTTCACAATAAGGTCTTCAGTAGTTACCAAAAAACATTTAAGGAATAAATCAACAAGTAGAATAATAATGAATGAATAGTTTCTGAAAAACTCTATCTAGTTTATTAAATTACCTGACTGCTAGGTGTGTTAGTGATGATGTGGCTTTCAAGATTGTGGGAGTCTGCCTACTGACCACTCTCTGAATGCAGAGTCAGAATGTTTGTTTGCTTATTCTGCCAGGATTTACATGAGAAGGTCAATACCGTAGCGTTATTATCTGTGCATTCAGTAGGTAGAGTGGTCAGGGATGTGATTAGTCTGCCTTAGCACAAACACTAAGCAGAAGGGAACTGAGCATTGAGAGCATAGCCCTTTGTCGCCTTTGCCATGTGTACTAATAACATATAGGCCTATGATGGCTCCATTCTAGTCACATGTCCCACTAAGCTGCATGCAAATGCACAATACGCTGAAACTGAAGAAGCTAAATGTAATCCAGCCATTATTAATTTTAATATTTACACCTATGCTTCCCTAGCTGCAAACTTCTTGTTTACTAATAATCAATTAGGAATTGATTTGTTCTGTGCTCATTGTGTAGGTGTGCAGGCTCGTTTATGCTATTTTTGAACAAAAACAAACTCACCAAGATCAAACACGTCGCCTCCAAAATTATCAGCTCCCTTACACCAAACATATCAGACCTGAACGTTGGAGCCATCACACGCCTTGCCTTTGCCATTATCAATGACACCAAGCACCCTCTATATCCACACTTTACACTGCTGCAATCTGGCCAACAGATACAGGACTCTGAGGTGTAGAAGGACTTGCTTTGGCAATAGTTTTGTCGCTTCTGCCATAGCACTGCTGACCAAACTATCTCGTTGACTTTGTATAGATCCGGTGTCGTTATCGCAAATGTGGTTGTTTCTATGTGTTTATATACCTGTCTTTTTGTTATCTGTTGATGCATTTGTCCGTGTATATTGCCATGTGCATGAAACAGACTGTGAAAACAAATCTCCCTCAGGGACAATAAATAGCTATCTCTCTAAAAGCTCATCCTTGCTTGTGCAGGCTTTAGTTCTGTTGTGTTCAGCTCAAGCTCAATGTCCTACTAAACTGATTGTATCACAATGAATACACAATTACATAACTATGATGGGATCAGTCAGTTTACAGAATGGAGGGCATAGCCTCTTTATCAAACCCTTTAATCATAGCCCCACAGTGCGGCTGATTAGGTTCATAAATCTTGAATAATGTGGCTACTACTGTCTAATTATTTTGCCAAATGTCTGGTCTTCTATCATGGACCATATCACAGGAATTTATGAAGAGAATTAATCAGTAGACAATGAATAATATAGCAACTGCAAATTCACTAGGTAACTATAACTAGATTACACGTTCCTATAACAATGTGATTCATTTGTCAATCAAAATGTGACGGAGACAGCATAGAGTTGTTGATATGTGATAAATTGCATCATACCAGAAACACAAATGTGTTTTAATGAAGAGCCACAAAGAAATCCTTTTGAATACAAGAAAAGTGCTTCAGCCAAACAAACGGTAATTAACCTTTAGCCGCAACCAACTAGAAACTGATCACTCCACTGAGTGCTTTGTTCAAATTGTGATTTGGTAGCTTAATGTTTTCCGTGGGATTAATAAATGGCTTATAATTATTCACATCTCATTAAAATTGTAGCCTTTCATATTTTCAATTTTTAATTAGCCTATTTGGTTGCAACCAGGAGTCCCAGCTGCTTCTGTATCTTGATTGGTGACAACAGCTGTCCTCTGAAAACTGCACATGATGCTGTCTTATACGCACAGACAGAAGTCACTGTAGATTCCTGCTTTATGGGACATTTAGGTTGAAATACCCAAATGTAGTCTAATGTATCTATGTAGTGAAAAAAGATAGCACCGTATCTAAGACAATGAATGTAACAGATGTAAGTGTTATCCCCATTCAATCATAAGTCTCTCTCATCACCTTTTGGCTAAAGCTGTCTGTGAGAAATAATTGCTTATTCTATGTTTGAGAAATAAAAATATAGAATAGGCTGCAATGCAAGAACGTTACATAAAAGCAGAACATTCCTTCTGGCTAATAAATCCAAGGTGCTAAACATCCAGGTCCTGACTCATAGAACAATTATAAATGATTCAAGAGATTAAAGTAGAGCCACCCAGCAGCAGACATATCTGTCCCTCAGTGTGGACTGTCGTTTTTTGGACAACAACAACACCTCTTCTTCTGGATAAACGTCACAGCATCCAGAGAAAAAGGTGTGTGAAGATGTTTTTATCAACACAAATATGCCAATGGCTGGGCCTTAAGTCTCCCACTCTCTAACACACACACACACACACACAACCACTCAGCCAATCCCACCACCGCTGTTGCAGTCCAGCTGGCACAGAAAGAGATGCTTTGATGTTGGGAGAGAGTTCAAAATATCTGCTGGATTTGCATGAAGGGTGTAAGTTGTGAGGGGCTCTGATGTAGTAAACATACTGTATTTAGCTAATGTGCTGGAGATAATGTTGAGACATTTAGAACAAAAAATTTAAATGACAGCCAAGTTTTACTTAGATCTTTTTTTGTGTAGCAGTTTGTCGTTTCGGATCACCACTCAAGACAGAGCGAACTAGGCACTTGGTGTATTACTGACTGATTAGCAGTCAGATAAAAAATGATATATCAAGGACATTTGTGTTTAAGCCTTGTTTGAACTTTGAGGAAAACAAGACAGTTCCAAATACATATTGTACCTCTATAAATTAGTTTTACGGCACCCATGCATTCAGTACTGTAATGATAATTGATTGATAATTGGTGGCAGTTATCTCATATAGCAGATTGTGCCCCATTTATGGGAGTCTCAAAAGACTTTAAAAGATGTTTCCATTTCAGTAATCTGTATTCATCAAGTGGAAAGATAAGGGTTTTACTGTTAAAAATACAAATGGATGCATAATAAGTGATCACATGGGTCCCAAAATTAAAACTGGTCAACTGAATTGTTTGGTTGACTAGTTTTTTTCTGAAGTGGGGCAAATGGAAAGTTTCTTTTTAAACCAGTCTTCAATCTAAAATAACCAAATATTTTGTGTGAGTCGTAACCAAAATCCTCCAATTCAAAATACACACAGAGACCAAACCAGATCTATAACAACAAAAGTATTTTTGTACACCTCTAGTTCTCAGGACAATATCATTTGAGCTCACTAGCCTCCACTGAGACTGTAACCAGGCCCGTGTCCCATTTTCACAACGCTGATTATTCTTTAGCTCTGGATCAGAATGAATCAGTGATCAAAGACCAGCTGGCGTTTCACAGTGGGATTCCTGAGCTCAATCCCAGATATGAAAGAGAAGTGCTCTCTGACACCTGTTGATCAAACTGAAGAACTACAGCCAATTCTAACAAGAGCTATTGATACAGCAAGTGAATCAAACAGTGGAGTGTCTGATCAAAGATGGGAGGAAAGATGATAGTATATGTCAGCGTAAGAGCTTTTTAGGAACCTTTTCGAGTCCTGCAGTGATTACGGTAAGAACCCTTTTATTGCTCAAATAATCTTTTGTTGGGATTTTAAAGTGAACACAATTCCTGTCCTGTCTGGTTGTGAGAGGGTTAACTCTCTTAATGTGATATATCTGTGGTGCATTTCAGATGTCCAAGGACCAGTGAATTCCTGCCCTGATAAGCTGTCACAAGCATTGCCCTGTCTACAAATTGTGTGTGTGTGTGTGTGTGTGTGTGTGTGTGTGTGTGTGTGTGTGTGTGTGTGTGTGTGTGTGTGTGTGTGTGTGTGTGTGTGTGTGTGTGTGTGTGCGTAATTGGGAATTGAGAGCGAGCAGACAAGCCTCAAGGTTACTTGCCATTAAAAACAAGACTGCATACATTCTGCCTAATAATTCATAATAATGACTCCCATGTTTGTTGGTTGCTTGTTTGTCCCATGGCCATTAACATGCCAGTCATGGTGCACATTTTGCAAAACGTCTTATGAGTGGGAGTGAGGGAGAATGATTAGAGGGCATATGGAAATGATTATAACCTGTTGTAGTGGAAGTATCCCCAAAACCCCTTATGAACAATGAGGATAAAGCAAGTAGATTAGTAGCATCGTGTGCGTGCGTGCGTGCGTGCGTGCATGCGTGCGTGCGTGCGTGCATGCATGCGTGTGTGTGTGTGTGTGTGTGTCGCTATCTGTGCTTAGTCATGTTGAACTTTCTTGGCTCCCTTTCAGTCTCCTTGGCCGTCACTTTCTTGCTTTTGATATGAGACTCCTGTGGTGCCCTTGAGTGTAGAGCCTTGATGTGAAGTGTTTTGAAGCCAACGGCAATCACTCTGTTCTTACCTCTTACTAAAAATCGAGAAAGTTATAAATTAATGAAAAAATTTAATGCCGATTGTAAAGTAAACTGAGGTAGCAGGTAACAGATATCAGAAATGAGCACATCATCAGCAAGCAACAACAGCACAGGAAAAGAGTGTTATTCAAGGTAGAAGACAAATATATTTTTTGGAAAAACATGCAACAAAACTTACCCAGCCAGATTTGATTCTTTTCTGACTACAAAGTCAGCGCCCAATGGATCAATTCATCACCAGCAGGTGTATCAAGTGGCTGGTGAGATTAATTTTGTCAAAGTTGTCGCATTAGAAATGTCATAAACTCACATTCTATGTTTAGTCTGAGAAGCGTATCAGTTAAGAGTGCACACACATTAACAAAAGTACATCAGATTACGTACCCTCGTTTCCCTTTCCAATTCCCAGGTGACATGAGGCGACGTCAGATGTTTTTTACCATTTACGGCAGCTATTTGCACTATTTTTTAAATCATTTGATAATGGAATGCCTAAAAATCTGTACATCCTTTGGGAAAAACATGATAGTTGCCAAGGAAAAAAAACATCCTGTAGAGCCTATATCCTATTTTGTATTTAACTGTTCTCCAACTTTCTTCATCATTCTGAAACCAGATCACAACTAACGCTGAGGATGATTTATTTACATTGCTGCCACGTAAAGAAAAGGAAAAAAAATATATGTTACTATTTGTAAGTTGCATGACATAGGGTAAGAATTTGGAGAAAACATCATTACTAAGCAGGGGGTGTCCTTCTGGGGATCTTAAAAGCCAAGATTTGAGGCTTTTAAGAAAACTTTTGGGGGACTTTACTGTCTTTCAGAAGCTGTAGCAGGCTTCGTTTTAAAGCTTGAGTGAAGATATTGTGTTGTGCTAGCTTGCCAGAAAAGGGGATAAAAACGAAAGTTTGGCTAAATTTTGGCAAGGGAAAAACTGGCATGGCCATTTTCACAGAGGTCCCTTGACTTCAAGCTATCTGAAAGGAAATGTGTTCTATAGGTACCTATAAGTCTCCCCTTTAAAGAAATGCCTACTTCATGATAATCCCATGCAGTCAGGGGGAAAACCCATGCAGGTTGTCTCATGCTGTATAAATGTGTGATGTTCCCCTATTCTAAAATGGTGTATTTCAATATTGCTGCATACCGGGGTCCCTAAACAGTCTTGGAATTACATGAATGATGACTGGAAAGGTGAACTTGTTCATGTGTAACAATGTTAGGTTCCATAGAAGTCATTTCAATGTAGTGAGACCCCACCCCCTGCCCTGACACACAAGCACAGACACACACACACACACACACACATATTATTTATTCTAAAAATGATACCTTTGGTTTACATATGTTTTTAGTTTTGTTTTCTTGTTTCATGCTACTGTATACAACACTGTGCTACTCTTACAAACGTAATGTTTTGCACAATAAATATTTTCTGTTTTACTGTAACATTGCATTGTTGTTTACAGTGCACTTTTCAACCACTCTCAGCAGATTACTTTCACCCTAGAACATTGTAAATGGAGATATAGGCCTATGAAAGACAAAAAAGCTTCAGTTTAGAACAACAGTGTGTACATTGGTATATCCAAAGATTTACTATTATGAAAAAAGTGTTTGCCATTTGATGCAAATGCTTCGTTTTGAAATGTGTTTATGGCATTTTGAATGCAGTGTATCATTATGAAGGAGATGTGAGGCATTGTTGCATTTTGTATGTGTAGTTTTGGCAATTGTGTTTGAGTTATGAAAAAGGAGACCGTTTTGAAAACGTGTGTAAGCAGTTGGAAAAAGCTGTAATGTAGTGGTTTAATTTGACCGAGAGACGACCGGGTAGTTGTTTTATTTCTATTTGGTTTTAAAGTGACAGTGACAGAAAGAAGTCGATCTTCGCTGCAGCTCCATTGAAGAATAAAACAAAGGGAGTCTCAGAAGCTCATTGCTGTTTTTTGCCTCCAACGGCGCCTTCCAGGCAGCTAACCCAAACCTTAACCCTAAACATTGCCGCGCTGCCTGGGAGGAGACGTTGAGGGCAAAAAACACCAAAGACCCTCTCAGAACACACTCAGTGACTCTGTTGCCAATTAGCCTACCTCAAATGCCACACTGATGTGTGTTCACTATTAAACTCATTCACTGAAAATGTCTCTTTCTGTGGAATCAGAAAGTAAACAGCATTTGACACCAATTGCTGCTTCCACCACTGACTCAAAACAGCCCTGATGTGTTTTACTGATGTCTGTGCTCCTTTTTAGAAGATGGATACCCGACCCGAGCCCGACGGGACCCGACAGTACCCGACGGGCCGGGTTCAGACAGATATTGATGTTTGGGTTCGGGTTGGGCTCGGTCACATCAGCGCGATAAGGCATTTGTTGTAAAATGGTGCTCCCAAGGGCTTAAATCCCAGGGGGGACGGGGGGGTCAGGACCCCCCCCCCCACCCCCACCTCCCCCACCCCCCCATCTAAGGGTTGTCCCCCCCTATAAATATCATTAAAACAATGCTGTGTATTGTAAATGGCATAATGATGTATACTTAAAATATCTGTGTAAGTAGTAAAACAATACAAACCCCCAAAAATGATTTTTAAGTTTCGAAACATTTTGAATCCCCCCTCTCTTGCCTCACAGTGGTTTGGTCCACTGCATGCTGTAAGCATTGACATATATATAATGGACCAACAGATCCCGTTGCTCTGGACGGAGACCAGTGAAGGCCATTAGAAGCACTTTTCCGGTGATGGCTAGCGTTACTGCACAGCCTCCAACTGAGAGAGACGACGTAAATGTGCCATGAGCAACGTGTCTGAAAGTTGTAAGTCTTCTGGTAGCTGTGCCAAGAGAAATCTCAATCATTCCGAATATTGCAGAGATGGAGAGCGTAGGTATATGTAAGGAGATAACATAGACACAGGCTAATTATTGCTAACTAAAATGCTAGTTAAAATTAGTAATTACACTTAAACAGCTAATGTGAGACGAAACTGCCTGCACGCTTTTCCTGTACTATACGGTAATTCCTCTACTGTGCGAGAGTAAGTCGCGTGGTTATGACACAATCGTTAGCCTATTTTTACAAAAACGTCTGCTATGGAGCCATAACGTGAGGTACAAGGTAATGGAGCCTTTTATACATTGTTGTGTTTCTTTAGAAATAAACAATGGACAAATAAAGTCTTTAAACGCTTCAGATGTAAAGTTATTCGCTGTCATAGTGGCGCAAAAATGAATGGCAGTCAATGGAATGCTAACGGGAGGTGATGGCTTTGTAGTATAAAAATGGTGCCATAGAAGGTTCGCGGTCCGAGGAGAAGCTTACCCCCTTTGGCTGTAAGTTAGGACGATCTGCACTCGACTCACAGTCACATCGGTAGTGACAGGAATGTAGTAAGTAGGCAGTACAAGGCTGTTTTATTCACATTGGATGAAGTTTTTTCTTTTCTGAAATAGACATGATGCTGAGTAATTAATGAATTAGTCATGACAAAAAAGTTTGCTATGTTAGTGTAATATAATGTAACGTTACCTAGCTTGTTTAATAGCTTGTTGGCTAGAAATGCACCCACTACAACTAACGTTACCACGGCGATACGCCTAACGTTATGTGTGTGAACTGATATTAGGGTTAATATTGAAGATCTACAGAAATGTTGTTTATTGTCCCCCCCTACTGTTAGATCAGATTTACGCCCATGGGTGCTCCGTCTCCTTTAAGAGAGCTCAGTGTGTGTGTGTGTGTGTGTGTGTGTGTGTGTGTGTGTGTGTGTGTGTGTGTGTGTGTGTGTGTGTGTGTGTGTGTGTGTGTGTGTGTGTGTGTGTGTGTGTGTGTGGAAAGTGGGCAGAAGAGAGATTGAGAAAGAGGAAGCAGACGTGTTGTATGCAACCGGAGCAGAGTTGGTGGAATAAGTTTAAGTTTTGTGCACAGTGTGTGCGGTGTCCGAAATAAACCCCAGACTGAAAGCCAAGTTCATTCATTTGCTCACCAGAAACGGGATATTAACCCCGACGTTATTATTTTATAATGTCGGCCCTGGAGGTAACGAGTCTCGCCTGGTTTTCTGACCACGGTAGGAAACGAAGCAATCAGGAAAGGTTAACACATTGTCCATTTTAAATTAAACATCTTAGGGACCGTTCAGTATTTATGGAATGGACCACCAGAGGAAAATAGGGGAGGGTCATGTCTTTTTATTCTTTGTTGAGGGGAGGGTCATCCAACATTTTTCAGTCCGGGGGGGGGGGTCACCCAACTTTTGTATTCATGAAACAGCAAAATTAGTGGCTTGTTTGGTGCATATTTTTCCATGTAGCTCTCAGTCTCGCCCCTCCTTCGCTACCAGATGGTCTGACTCATGAGTTTGCTGGGGGGGGGCAGAGGGAGCTGCCCCCCTGGTAGCTGAAACGGATAATTGCATTGTTTAAAAAATGAGTGGAATAATTATGTCTGGCATGATCAGATATTTTATAAATATCTTAAATAACACAAAACAACTAAATGGTGGTAGATAATACATCAGATTCCATATACTGCTTTAGTAAAAAAAACTATTACCTGGCTGAAGCAAAAAAATGACTGTTGCACTAGTCTGGACATCTTACCGTGCCACGGTTGCAATAAAGGTTTCCTAAATGCCACATTTGATGTCAGCTTACTAACTGATTGCGGGTTTTGTGTAGATTTGGACTTTTATACGTTTATTCCACTTTGTTAAAACAGCGAAGTGGAGGAAGCCTAGTGACGAGTCCTTAGCAACCAGTTTGTGTGTTGAATGTTACCCAGAGTGCTTTGCTGCATGGTCTCAATGTTTTATTGTTTTATTTCATGTGAATACTAGTTTACTAGAGGAGTAACTTAGTATTTTAAGTAATGCAGTAATGCAGGAAGTGTGCATTTAGTTTCCATGCTTATTGTGTTTCCACAACAATGTTAGTGAGTAAATCTACTGAAATGGCCACCACACCATAACAGAGGAGTGGGATGCGTCAGATGAGAAAGCAGAGGTTAAATGAGCTATGGGACTCTGTATATATTTGTGAAGTGCAAATCAGTACAGAAGGTGTCGATAAATTGTTGGGGGAGGGTTATGTCTTTTTTCCAAGTCGTTTTGGAGAGTTATAGAATTTTTTTACTTGCGAGGTGAGGGTCATGTCTTTTTTGGCTAAAGGTCCCAAAACTCCTCCGGTGGCCCCTTAAATAAATAACAAACAGTCCCTTATTAATGTGCGTTTGTTGCCCCGTGTGTGCTAATGCGCTCGATCTGTTGACATTTCCGAATGCCTTCCTACACTTGATTAATAAAAACGGGCTTACCACACAAACAAACATACATGTGTCATTAGCATGAGAAAAAAATGATTTTAACTGTGTCAGGCTCGGGTCGGGTTCAGTTACTGCTCTGTCGGATACGGACCGGGCTCGGATAGAAAAATGCGGCCCGATCCGCACTCTACTCCTTTTGTGTACGTCCAAGT